>CM077165.1:161905694-162338260 GCA_039583875.1 Platanthera guangdongensis | reverse complement strand
TTACAGGTCCCAGGCGCGCCTGGACTTTCAAGGTGTTTTTTTAAAAATGTGAGATTTCCAAAAAAACATGATCTTAGACCACCGCGGCACCCCTAGGCGCACTGGGACGCCCAATTCGCTCAATTCAGCGAATGGGCGCCCACTCGCGCGAGTTGGGCGCCCAATTCGCTGAAATTGAGCGAATTGGGCGTCCAAGTGCGCCTAGGGGTGCCTCGGGTGTGTCTAAGATCATGTTTTTGCCCATCTCACATTTTTAAAAAAAAACACCTTGAAAGGCTCAGGCGCGCCTGGGACCTGTAAGACGCGCGTCTGGCCGCGCCTGAGGCGCGTCTGGGGCACATCGCCCGCCTCAGCCGTACTTAAGATTGCTCCCATTTGTTGCATTGGTTTTAGTTGAAGGGGAACGGATTTTTGGCATTCAGAGCATTTTTTTTGTGAAATCTTCGGCGACTTTACTCATGGTCGGCTAGTAAGTCCCGTGATGCATTATGCATCTGAACTTTCGAGAGTGTTCACCCAACCAAATGACTTTCACATTCTCCCGCGTGGATTTTAAGGGTTTTTGGTTGGTTTGGTTGCTCTCGGTTTTTCATGCAGTAGGCAAGTATGTAATTGTGAGATATTTTCAATAGAGCTCTTTGCTGACAAGTACATATTGTGTCTCCTTCTGCCTCAGCTATTGCTTCTTTTCACGTTTGTGTGATACTTTCCTTTAGATAAGAATGTGATAAGTGGGTCCATCCAGCTTTCCAACCTGATGATAGTCATAACCACGTGCCGTTTTATACAAGGTCGATGGAGGGTCATCTTAATTACTTTGGTTGGATATCCTACCTTTGGTTAGCGCATTCACAAGCCATTTTATTTCCTTGGTATTGAGTAAAACGATAAGGACATGAATAACCCAATTTCTTCAACATGCCCCACGTGTGTGAAAAAAAATAGAAAATCGACTGAACCACCCAAACCGATCTGATTTTACATAAAACCAAAGTGGACCAAAGTGGTTCGATTTTGGTTTTTCCGTTTAAAAAATCAAATCGCACCGAATAACAATTCGAGCAAAAATATTACTGTACAACCCCGTATTCGCAGGTTTTGGATTTTAAGTTTTTGGAGTGGTTTTAGCTTTTGGTGGCCAATTTTGGCCTAGCCCTTGGAATATACTAGTAGGGGGAGGAAAAACCTCCCCCCCCAGTGGCCTTTTTTTTGGGGGGGAGCGGGTGCGGCAAGTTGGCAGGCACCCGCCCCGGCCCGGTGGACGCGCTTTGGCGAGGGCGAGAGCGGCACGGGGCCGGGCTCTCGCCCGGCCTCGCGGGTAGGCGGGGGCGAGACTGGCCCGGCCCGGGCTCTCGCCCCGCCTCGCGGGTAGGCGGGGGCGAGACCGGCCCGGCCCGGGCTCTCGCCCCGCCTCGCGATAGGCGGGGGCGAGACCGGCCCGGCCTGGGTTCTCGCCCCGCCTCGCGGCTTGGCGGGGGCGAGACCGGCCCGGGCCGTGTTCTCCCCCCGCCCTGTGGTTTGGCGGGGTCTTGCCCTTGCCCCCCTGCTCCCCGGTTCTTCGGGGGTCACCTGCTCGTCGCGGGTACCCGGGGAGATGAGGGGTTTGCCTCCTCCCGTCCTTGGACCCCTTTTTGGTCATGCTTTTACTGTCTTGCCCTCGGGGGGGAGTTACCCCTTTACCCCCCGGCGTGGCTGCTTTCTATTGGCCCAAAGTCTTTTGGCTTTAGGGGCATTTCGGTCGTTTCGGTCCATGGGGTTGGAAAAACTATAAATAGACCCTTAGGGGTGCCTTGGAGAGGATCACTTCTGCATTCTCTCTTCATCCTTCAAGGCACCCTAGCTCAAGCATTGGCTAGGGAGGGGGAGATCTCAAAGGTCTTCCGGGTGTGAGGTGGGACCTCCGCGCTAGAGCCGAGGGTCTGTTTCTAGCTTCTTGATCTTTGGTCTGTGACGTTCCTCCGGGTGTAGTAGGTGTGAGGTCACCCCTTTCTAGGGACCCCGAACTCCACAGAGGTCAATTTTGGCTTCAACAATTACCATTAATGATCTTTCAACAGTTACTATTAACTAAATAATACATACAAGTTATAGCATTTGAATAGTTTCAATATTATTAGAAATTAAATAAAATTTTCAATATATATTTGCATCGACAAAAAGTAAACAGCGTATTGGGTTTATTTTTTTTATATCTTTCTATATTTGTACTCGATTTCACAATTAAAATATTTAAACATATACTTTTCATGCAATATGAGTCGTTAACTACAATATATCATATGCAAAAATAGTTTAATAGCAATTCTTTTTTAATTAGCATATATATTTTTTATTTTCTTTAAGACATTTATGTTCAGATTAATTTAAATAGAAAAATTGAAAACCGAAAAACTGAACCAAGTAAATCAACCAAAAAACCGAACTGAAACAACATGCATCGATTTGGTTTCAGTTTGGATCCAAACCAAACCACTAGCAGCCATAGCTTCTTTGCCACTTGAGAATATGTGAAGATATTAATGTTTTTTCACACCGAAGCCTTTTACTAGTAGGACCCCCACCAATAGGGCTTCATATTCAACATGTTTATCCATAGCATCAAAAAACACTTAATTGACTAGTGAATACAGCGTAGCGGCAAAGATGACGAAATAGATTCACATCTTCTAGGCTATTTAGTATGACTCCGAGATGTCGTGAGTGCATTCATGACGTTTCGGCTACGAACAACTCACAAGAGGTCTTAGGACGGGTACTCTCTTCACTGACAATGAAGTCTATACTGAAATCGACTATTATGTGCTCCTTGATCAGTGTTCTAGGTAAGAACTACAATTTGAAATCTCCTAACTCGGCCGCACATTTACTAAATCTTCTAGAGTGTTTTATTTTTTTTTTGATACCGTCTTCAGGGGTTGGCCGATTATCGTATAAGTACGAAAGTAGGGTCGCAGTTTCCTCGTCGATGTGATCAACACGAATGAAAGATTTTCCTTAACCGGGTACATCAATTCTTGCCTCTTCATCGTTTTACTGATATAGAAAATGGGGCTTGCCTCTTCTTTCCTTTTAAGACCTTAGTTATTAAAGGTGCAAGGCGTACCAAGGCACAAAGGGATCTTGAAGGCTAGTCGCACCAAGGCGCAAAGGGGTCTTGGAGCCTAGGCGCACGGCTCAAGGCGCAGGCGCGCGTCCGACGAACGCAAGACGCAACCGCATCAATTACTAATAATCAGTAACAAACATCATTTCAGCTTCTCGATCACATTTTTTATCTAGTGTACTAATTAACCATTCGTTACTGTAAAGAGAGGCCCAAAACCTTGTATATATTTCTTGAATAAATAGTTACAAGTATACACACACTTTATATAGGAGAAGAAAGAAGAGAGAAATCCTATTACATGATGTGGGACTAATACAAGGAGAGAGAAAGAAGAAAACATGGGCCCTTAATTGGGCCCTTAATTGGGCTTTTCTAACACTCCTCCGCAAGCTGGAGCGTACAAGTCGTAGGCACCATGCTTGGATAAGAACTGATAGTATAGCGGCCTGGAGAGAGCTTTCGTCAGGAGGTCCACAACTTGGTCGGTAACAGGAACATGCTCCAAATTTATCTTCTTTGACTGTACCTTTTCCCAGATAAAGTGACAGTCAACTTCGATATGCTTTGTTCGTTCGTGAAAAACAAACCGGATTCTTGGCAATATGAATTGTTGCCTGACTGTCGCAAAATAAGGTTGCCGGAGATGAGAGACGAACACCTAAGTCTCCCAGAAGGCCTTCAAGCCAGGTTAGCTCAGAAACAACAGCAGTCATAGCCCGGTACTCGGCTTCAGCAGAGAAACGCGCAACCACAGTCTATTTCTTGCTACGCCAAGTTATGAGGTGTCCACCAAAGTAAGTAAAGAACTCAGTTGTGGAGAGCCTATCATCAATAGATCCTGCATAGTCAGCGTCAGAATACGCGACAAGAGATAGAGATGTAGATGGCTTGTACACGAGTCCTTGTCCGGGGGCGATCTTGAGATATCGAAGGATGCGCTCGACAGCTTGAAGATGAGATGTCCGAGGAGCATGCATGAAACGGCTCACAACTCCCACAGCAAATGAGATGTCTGGTTAATTCACCGTAAGGTAGATCAACTTCCCAACCAAGCGTCTGTAATATTCCGGATTTGTAAGCAGCTTGTCGGAGTCAGAGCTATGGGTCGCGAGCTTGTGATTTGTGTCCATAGGAGTCTCCGCAGATTTGCACCCAGAATAACCTGCATCATGAAGGTCCATACAGTACTTCCTTTGAGATAACACAAGACCATCAGGGCGCCATGCGACCTCGAGCCCAAGAAAGTACTGAAGGTTGTCCAGATCTTTGGTCTGAAAGGCGGAATTCAACTGTTCCTTGATCTGTTGTACTCCTGTCTTGTCGTCGCCAGTAATCAGGATATCGTCAACGTAGACCAGAAGAATCACAGTCTCGATTGACCGGTGTCGGGTGAAGAGAGAAAAATCAGTCGAGCTCCGAGTGAAGCCACTAGCACAGACCACCTTACTGAACTTTTCAAACCACGCACGCGGGGACTGTTTGAGACCATAAATGGATTTCCGAAGGTGACATACCAAAGACTCCCCCGTGGTCTCAAACTCAGGAGGCTGTTGCATATAAACTGTCTCCTGTAGATCGTCGTTGAGGAACGCATTCTTAATGTCCAGCTGATAAAGTGGCCAGTGACGATGAACAGCCAAGAAGAGGAAAACGCGGACCGTGTTCAATATGGCCACGGGAGAGAAGGTTTCCTCGTAATCAAGGTCATGTTGCTGAGTAAAGCCCCGTGCCACGAGTGGAGTCTTCAGACGATCAATAGTGTCATCTGCTGCATGTTTAATGACATAGACCCATTTGCAGCAAACAGAGGTGTGGCCAGCAGGAAGAGAAACCAGATCTCAGGTCTGGTTAGCCCAGAGAGCCCGCATTTCATCGTTCATAGCGGCCCGCCACCCTGGGTGTTGAAGCGCCTCCTGCACATTGTTAGGTATAGAAATAGAGGAAAGAAAGGTGGCAAATGCGTAGAGAGGCGGCGTTAACCGATGTAGAGAGACGTAGTTGGCCAAGGGATGAGCTGTAGAGACGGGAGCGTGATCTGTCGTAGTCGAGTTATCGCTGGTGGCGGGGAGCTGGGTCACGGGAGCATCCTTGGATGGGCGACGAGAGTAGACACAGATAAGTGGTGGAGGAACCCGAGGAGGAACGGGGGGAGAGGAGGAAGAAGACGACACAGATGGCGTGGCCGGTACAGCAGGCCGGGGAATAGAGAGAGCAGAAGACGAGGTGGTGCTGGTTAAGTGGAAGGGTTGGTCTTCGCAGAAGGTGACATCCGCAGAAACAACCAGCTTGCCGTCAGTAGGAGAGTAGCAGACGTACCCCTTTTGAGTGCGGGAGTAGCCAACAAACATATAACTTGGCGGCCCGAGGATCAAGTTTGTCGGAAGGAGGGCCAAGAAGGTGGACATAGCACACACCCGAAGATCCGTGGTGTGAGAGAGGTGAGGTTGGTGGAGGGATAGAGGAGTTGGATGGGTGAGGCAAAATCAAGAACAGAGAAGGGAAGGCGGTTGATGAGATGGCAGGTGGTGGATACAGCAAAGTTCCAATATTCGATTGGAACGTGCATTTGGAACATAAGGGAACGCGCAATATCGAGAAGATGACGATTTTTGTGTTTTGTCACCCCGTTTTGATGAGGGGTATACTTACATGAAGTTTGATGGATGACCCCAAATTCAGTACAGAGATTGGAGAAGGCACGACCCGTATACTCCCAAGCATTATCAGTGTGAATTACTTTGAGGGGGGTAGCAAACTGCGTACGCATCTCAAGTAAAAAAGCGTGAAATACAGAGGTAAGTTCAGTTCGATCATGTAGTAAATAGAGCCACGTGATACGGGAGTAATCGTCAATGAACGTGACAAAATAGCGAAAGCCAAAAATACTAGGGATTTTATAAGGACCCCAGACAACAGAATGAACTAAAGATATGGGAGTACTACTCCTGGTAAAGGCAGGGGGGAAAGAAGAACGATGTTGTTTACCGTAGATACAAAATTCACAAAATAACTCCCGTAAAGGTATATCAGGAAGAGCCCGCTTGAGAATCAGAAGGGGAGCATGTCCAAGGCGGCGATGCCAATCAACAGTGGAGATGGCGGAGAGAAGAGGTGGTGGGATATCCAAGATGTACAGCTCATTCACCAGCTGCCCCTTACCAATGGTACTCCGGGTGCGGTGATCCTGCATAAGAAAAGAAAAAGGTGAAAAGGTAATACAACAATCAAGGTCGTGTATGAGACGACTAACAGATAATAAATTGAAAAGAGACCCCGGAACATGAAGAACCGAGGAAAGAGAAAGGGTCAGCGTTAGCTGAAGAGCAGTGGATCCAGAGATTGGTAGGGTGTCACCGTTGGCCACAGTGATGCGAGCAGGATGAGGCGTCTGTAGATACGCTGTGGGTTTCTGGGAGGTGATATGGTGAGTAGCGCCGGAATCAACGATCCAACAAGAATTATGAGAGAGACAGGTGATACTTTCCGCAGAGAAGGACGCAACAGAGGTGGCAGCGGAATCATCAGACGTCATACGGTTAGCAAAAAGGAAAGACCGGGCGGCTAGCAGAGAGGAGGCCGGGCGGCTAGCAGAGAGAAGGCCAGGCGGCTAGCAGAGAGGAGGCCGGGCGGCTAACAGAGAGGAGGTCGGGCGGCTAGCATAGAGGAGGTCGGGCAGCTAGCAGAGAGGAGGTCGGGCGGCTCGCAGAGAGGAGGTCGGGCGGCTAGCAGAGAGGAGGTCGGGCGGCTAGCAGAGAGGAGGTCGGGCGGCTAGCAGAGAGGTCGGGCGGCTAGCAGAGAGAAGGTCGGGCGGCTAGCAGAGAGAAGGCCGGGCGGCGAGCAGAGAGAAGGTCGGGCGGCGAGCAGAGAGGAGTCCGGGCGGCGAGCAGAGAGGAGTCCGGGCGGCTAACAGAGAGGAGGCCGGGCGGCTAGCAAAGAGGAGGTCGGGCGGCTAGCAGAGAGGAGGTCGGGCGGCTAGCATAGAGAAGGTCGGGCGGCGAGCAGAGAGAAGGTCGGGCGGCTGGCATAAGGAGGTCGGGCGGCTAGAGGGAAGCCGAATAGAGAAGAGCAGGTGCGGTAGAGGCAGAAGCAGCACGATCTCGATGGACACACCAGCGACAAGAAAAGTCGCGACCAGGATGCGGCTTGCAGCAAAAGAAGAGACCGCTAATCGACAAGACAAGTCGCAGCGGCTAGCCTAAGGAGAGAAAGTTTGCACGGTCACGGTGAGGCCACAAGCGGGAAGAGAGAAAGCAGGCTGCGCGGATATGGAAAAATATAGTAAGGAAGTAAATTATGATTATAAATAAACGAGTATAAGAAAAATATAGTAAACTACTAGTAAGCACGTTGCACTCAAAATTTTCTACAAGGTCCAAGCATTTAGCAACTCCAATGCAATAAAAATGTCAACCCGAACCGACTTAAAACCAAATCGAAAAAAAATTGAACGGTTTGGCTTCAATTTGGGTCCAAATTGACCCAAACCAACCTGCTTACACCTATCTCTCGAGGTCACACTGGAAGGAGCTGCCTCCTCAACGAATTGCTTTCCTTTATTCCATGGATGAGGGCTTACAAAAACTAGCACAATCTCGCCTACTGCGGGAGTTTTTTTTCGTGAGTTCTTTATGCCATCTAGTTGCATTTGCTTCTTCTAATGATTGGTCAAGTAACAAAAATGTTGTAATTTCTCGTACATCATTATGGATTGGAATGGAACATTTGACGCTCTTTCTACAATCTCATCTCCTTTGCCCTCTCAATCACTATCGTGACTTGGAATCGGCAGCGGATCAAGAAATCTTGGTGATCTTCTCTATAGGAGTTCGTTTGGAAACCGTCAAAATAATGAGGAGTTTCGTCTACGCATCAAGTGCTAACTGGGCATTGGTGCTTGAAAAATGGCTTTCAGCATATTGCAATTACAATTTGCGTGAGGGACGTTGTACAACCCCGTATTCGCGGATTTGGGTTCCCAGGAAGGCGCAAGACTTGTTACAAAGTTTTAAGCTTTTTAAGGTTTTGCACTCTGGGAGGAAAATTTGTGGCCGATCTTCATAATATACTAGTAGGGGGATGCAGTATTTGCCTCCCCCCGACCTGTTTTAAGGGGAGCAAGTGTGGCGGAGGACGGCACTAGCCCCGACCCTTTTTAGGGGCGAGTGCGGCGAGAGGTCGACTCAAGGATCTCTCCCAGCTCGCCCGGCCAGCCAGCCCAGCTCGCCCGCCCAGCCCGCCCATCTCGCCCGGTTTAGCTTGCTCAGCTCGACAGCCCAGCTCGCCCGGCCAGCCCGCCCAGCTCGCCCGGCCCGCCCGGCCAGCCCGCCCAGCTCGCCCGATTTAGCTCGCTCAGCTCGACAACCTAGCTCGCCCGGCCAGCCCGCCCAGCCCACCCAGCTCGCCCGCCCAGCTCGTCTGGTTTAGCTCGCTCAGCTCGATAGCCCAGCTCGCCCGGCTTAGCATTCGCCCGGCTTAGCATTCGCCCGGCTTAGCGTTCGCCCGGCCAAGTTCCCGCCCAGCCCAGGGTATGATAGTAATTTCAAGAGTAGTGGAGGTTGGCTATTTGCAGGTCATTCCCAAAAAACTATAAATAGACCCTTAGGGGTGCCTTGGAGGGCATCACTTCTTCATCCTCCAAAGCACCTAGCTCGGCATTGGCTAGGGAGGAGATCTCCAAGGTCTTCCGGGTGTGTGGTGGGACCTCCACGCTTGAGCCGAGGGTCTGTTCCTAGTTTCCTGAGCCTTTGGTCCATGACATTCGCCTGAGTGCAGTAAGTGTGAGGTCACCCCTTTTTAGGGACCCCGAGCTCCACAGAGATCGATTTCTCGATTTCAACATCTTGGTGCGGTGAGCGTGGAGAGTGACCAGCACAGAAGATCCCAGAAGAGTCCCAGGAGAGTGTCATGGCTGAAGATCAGGGAGGTAGTGATGACTCCCACGAGACCCCCAATCCAACATCATATGTAGGGAGGAAAGAGTTCATGGCGTTCATCCAAGGCATCATGGAGATGTTGCGAAGTATTGCCCCTCGGGGTGATTACCCAACTCCCACACCCCAGGAACCAGCCTCCAGGGGTCTCGGCGAGACTGCTCCCTGGGGTCTAGGAGAGATGACCCCAGGAGGGGTAGAGGAAAGTGCACCAGAAAGACGGCCCGGGAAGGAAAGGATGGGAGAGAGGATCGAACGAGACATTACCGACCGGGAATTATTCCTCAGCCCGGCGAGTGCTAGCCTACCTGGCGAGCAGGTCGCGCGAGTGGAGCATGCGAGACCACCAAGTAGGGGGTCACCCTTCAGCAAGCTGATTGTCTCAGCTCCCATTCCCGAGGGATTCAGAGAACCTGACATGACTTACTATACCGGGAAGGATGACCCAGTCCAACACCTGCAGTGGTTCGAAGATGCGGTCTCTTTCAGGCCGATGACGGATCCATTCAAGTGTCGCCTCTTCGCGATCACGTTGAAAGACAAGGCAAGGGATTTGTTCCATCAACTCCCAGCAAGATCGATCTACGGGTTCGAAGACTTGAGTCGGAGCTTTCAGCTTCGCTTCTCCACTTTCAAAAAGAGGAAGAAGAGTCCTGAGTCCATCTTCCTGATAAGTCAGAGGGCGGAGGAGTCGTTGGCCCAATATGTGGACAGGTTTCAAAAAGAGATCCTGGACATCCAGGAGATGTCGGGGTATGCCCTCCAGATGGCGTTTACGGTAGGGTTGCGTGAAGGGTTCTTCAAGATGAGTCTAACCCGAAAGGCCCCCATATCCTTCGAGGAGATGATGGAAAGGGCGGCAGAGGAGATAGCAACTGAGGCGGCCAACCCGGCGTTTGTCAAGAAGTTAGCAAGGTTAACAGAGGCAGAGTCGAAGGAGCAAGGTGGCTTGAGGCATCAGGAGAGAAGAAAGAGAGAAGAGCAGAGAGCTCAGGGGTTCCAGGGACCTCAGGAAGGTCAGAAGCTAGGTTGGAGACAACAGGGAGGGCCCGTTCAGGGTCCAGGAAGAGGTCCCGTACAGAGTGGGGGGAACTTCCATGGAGGTCAAGGGAAGTTCAACTTCCAGAGGTAAGCCCCTAGGCAACTCCTACCCCCACCACAGCAAGCCATGGAGATAGGAAGAAGAGGAAGAGGTAATGGGAGAAATCACCCAGCCCGTCGAAGAAGGGAAGGAAGAGTGTTACCGTACTGTAACTTCTGCCAGGAAGAGGGTCACGTCACAGCTACCTGCCCCGAATTCCTGGAAGTACGAGAGGCGAGAGCCCCAGCCCAGCAGCAGTCGCCGGTGCGGATTGAAGTTCTACCCAGAGAGGGGGAAGATGACGTATGTGAGGACCGAGTCGACGAAGGAACCCGAGGAGGTATAGGAGTGATCCACGGTGGAGTGGGGATTGAGGTCACTCGGAAGGCAAGCCTCCATGTCATGTACCGTCGGAGTGTCGCTTCGACATCCCAGACCCCACCCCCAGAGGAGAGGATCACCTTCTCAATGAAGGACATGCCGAATCATGAGGATCCGTTCTGCGATGGGCTGGTCGTTCAGGCAGTCATCGAAGGCTACACTGTCTCCCGGATCTTGGTTGACAACGGGAGCTCCGTCAACGTCACTTTCAAGAAGGCGTTTGACGGGATGAAGGTGCAACCAAGGAGGGTGTTGGCCTCGGACGGACCCCTGTTCGGATTTTCAGGGGAAAGGAAGGAGGTAGAAGGTGAACTCGGACTCCAGGTAAAGTTCGGGGGGACCTCAAGGAACTGCCGGTTCGTCATTGTTGACGCTCCAAGCAGTTACAATGTCGTCTTCGGAAGACCCCTCATCAGCGCCTTCCATTGTGTGTCATCGTCCTTCCACCAGTGCCTCAAGTTTAACACTGGAGGGATCCAAGTCAGGGTCAGAGGAGACCGCGGGATGGCAAGGCAGTGCTACGTCACGGCCGTCAACATCATCTCCTGGCTAGCCAGGGCAGAGGAGATGGAGAAGATCATGGAGAGCTTGAGCAGGATAGAGGTATCAGAGGAGAAGGAGGCGAATGATGGTCATCATGCTCAAGCAGCCTAAGAGAGCCTTGCCTTGGTAAGGTCTTTTATCTTTCTTATTCTTATAATGAGCTCTACCTCTGACCAGCTGAGTCGGGAGGTCATGTATCTTAAAATTTTTCCCGTTTGAGGATGTTGACTTTAGTAAAGTTCGAGTGACACGCCTAGTCCCACCCCCCGAAAGGATCTCCTCATTCAGGCTCACACTAGCTGGTTGGGTCGAATGTGCCTCGGTGGGGAGCAAGTCTCACCCCCCGAGAAGATCTCCTCATCCAGGCTCTCACTAGCTGGTTGGGTCGAATGTGTCTCGGGGAGAGCAAGTCTCACCCCCCGAGAGGATATCCTCATCTCGGCTCTCACTAACTGGTTGGGTCGAATGTGCCTTGGGGAGAGCAAGTCCAACCCCCGGAGAGGATCTCCTCATCCAGGCTCTCACTAGCTGGTTGGGTCGAATGTGCCTCGGTGGGGAGCAAGTCCCACCCCCCGAGAGGACCTCCTCATCCAGGCTATCACTAGCTGGTTGGGTCGAATGTGTCTCGGGGAGAGCAAGTCCCACCCCCCGAGAGGACCTCCTCATCCAGGCTCTCACTAGCTGGTTGGGTCGAATGTGCTTCAGGGAGAGCAAATCTCACCCCCCGAGAGGATCTCCTCATCTAGGCTCTCACTAGCTGGTTGGGTCGAATGTGCCTCGGGGAGAGCAAATCCCACCCCCCGAGAGGATCTCCTCATCCAGGCTCTAACTAGCTGGTTGGGTCGAATGTGCCTCGGTGGCGAGAATGTTCCAATCCCGAGAGGATCTCCTCATCCAGGCTCCTACTAGCTGAATGGGTCGAATGTGCCTCGGTGGCGAGAAGGAACCAACCCCCGAGAGGCTCTTCTCCTCCAGGCTCCCACTAGTTGGATGGATCGAATGTGCCTCGGTGGCGAGTAAGTCACAACCCCCGAGAGGATCTCCTCATTCATGCTCCCACTAGCTGGATGGGTCGAATGTGCCTCGATGGCAAGAAGGTTCCAACCCCAAGAGGATCTCCTCACCTAGGCTCTCACTAGTTGGTTGAGTCGAATGTGCCTCGGTGGGGAGCAAGTTGCAACCCCCGAGTGGATCTCTCCACCCAGACTCTCGTTAACTTGCATGACAGGTTGACCCCTCGGAGAGGCCAAGTATTTTTGGTACCAAGAATGCTACAATCAGTGAATACGTTGGGTTGGATGTTTCTTTCCGAGCGTGGAACTCACTCGAAAAGAGCGGGGATTGTGTACAACCCCGTATTCGCGGATTGGGGTTCCCAGGAAGGCGCAAGGCTTGCTACACAGTTTTAAGCTTTTTAATGGTTTTGCACTTTTTGAGGCAAATTTGTGGTCAATCTTCATAATATACTAGTATGGGGATGCAGTATTTGCATCCCTCCAACATGTTTTAAGGGGAGCAAGTGTGGCGGAGGCCGACACTCGCCCCGGCCCTTTTTAGGGGGCGGGTGCGGCGAGAGGCCGACTCAAGGATCTCACCCAGCTCGCCCGCTCAGCCAGACCAGCTCGCCTGGCCAGCCCGCCCAGCTCGCCCGCCCAGCTCGCCCGATTTAGCTCGCTCAGCACGACAGCCCAGCTCGCCCGGCCAGCCCGGCCAGCTCGCCCAGCTCGCCCGGCCAGCTCGCCCAGCTTAGCGTTCCCCCGGCCAAGTTCCCGCCCAGCCCAGGGTATGATAGTAATTTCAAGAGTAGTGGAGGTTGGCTATTTGCAGGCCGTTCCCAAAAAACTATAAATAGACTCTTAGGGGTGCCTTGGAGGGCATCACTTCTTTGTCCTCTTTCTTCATCCTCCAAAGCACCTAGCTCGAGATTGGCTAGGGAGGGGGAGATCACCAAAGTCTTCCGGGTGTGTGGTGGGACCTCCACGCTTGAGCCGAGGGTTTGTTCCTATTTTCCTGAGCCTTTGGTCCGTGACATTCGCCTGAGTGCAGTAAGTGTGAGGTCACCCTTTTTTATGGACCCCGAGCTCCACAGAGATCGATTTCTCGATTTCAACATGCGTAATAAATTTTGAGGGGTTAATTTCCATTTTGTGGTTGATTGTCTTGTGTAGTGCGGGCTAATTCTGAAACAGTGGTGGGTTATGTAACACCCAAAAAATTCACTCAATTAAATAAAGCTTTTCTTTTAATTGTAATAAAGAACTTATAAGTGAATAATCCCGGATGACGAGAAACTAAATGTCAGGGTTGTAATGCTATCACAAAAATTTTGAAATGTTTTAAATGAGATTTCTACAACAAATTTTGTTCTTCATTTTTTTTGTTACGAACTGGGTCTGTTGTTTATTGATTTAAGTTTTTATTGTTGGGTTTAATAAGATTGCTTTAATATCCTTATGTTAGAGAAATAGGATATATTGTAAAGGCCCGTTAATTTGGCCCATTATATTCTCTCTTGCTTTAGTCTCACATCTCTTGTATAGGACTCTTCTCCTCTCTCCTCTCCTATGTATATGTTCTCATACTTGTTGTTCATATATGAAAAAGTGCTCATAAGTTTTGGGACCATTTCTCTACATGGTATCAGAGCCAGCCGGTCTCCTCCTTGGTTATCCGGCCTAGCCCTTTCTAGTCGCTTGTCTTCCATGGCTGTCCGCGCGGCTTCCCTTAGCCGCGGGCTCCTGCAACCTCTTTTCTACCCGCCTCCAACTCTGCTTCTCTCGTGGCTTCCACCTCCTCCTTCCTACCCCTCTCCTTTTATAATGCTCTCTCACGTGGGTCCACCTTCTCCTTTCCTTCTCTACCCGTGCGGTCTCTTTCTTTCCGTTGCGACCTCTCCTATCTGCTGTCCGCTGCGGGCTCTCTCTCTTCTACTCCCGGCTTCCTTCTGCCTAGCCCGCTCGAGTTCTCAACTCGCGGCCTCTTCTCTCTTTAACGGTCCTGTAGTTGCGGTTTCCGCTTTTCTAACCGTCCAGCCCGCCCTCCCTTCTCCTCTCCTGCAGACTCTCTATTTATCCGCTCTGCTCTCCTGCGGCTTGTTTATCCTATCTGCTCTTTCCCTTATCTGCGTGGCTTCTGCGGACTGTCACTCTGCATCCGCTTCTCTTCTCTCTCTTTGTGGTTCCACCCTCCTCAGGCTTCTTATAGCCATCTTCTGCTCTGACCCGTAGGGCCCACCTCTCTTGACCGCTGCAAGCTCTCCTCTTGTCCGCTGCGCGCTCATCTTCTCTCTTGCTGCTTGGGTTCTTCATCCTCGCGGTCTCTCCTTCTGTCCGCTCGAGCTTCTCTACTTGCGGACTTCTCCTTCCCGCTTCCTCCTGGTGCTTGAGTTCTACTCGCGCCAGTCTCCTTGCGAACTGCACCTCTCCTAACCGCTGCGGGCTCCTCTCTCTTGCGGACCACTCTCCTGTCCGCTGCGAGCTCCTGCTTCAGTCCGCCCCGGGGTATCTTCTCCCTTGCGAGCTCGCTCTCCTATCTCGCGCCCTCTACTCACTGTTGTTTCAGTCCGCTGCGAGCTCTCCTCTGCTCTGCTGCGGCCTGCTATATGCTCTAGTCTGCTGCGGCCTGCTCACTGCTCCTATCCGCTGCGGTCTCCCTGCTCGCTGACTGCTCCAGTCTGCTGCCTCTCTTCAATCGGCGAGCTCCCTTCCTGCACTTGCGGCCTCCCCTCTCTACTCGTTGTCGACTACATCGGTTCGTTGCGGCCTGGTTCTTGCTGCAGCCTCTGCGTCTTGCTGCGGCCTGACTCTTGCTGCGGCCTGGTTCTCGCTGCGGCCTGTTTCTCGCTACGGCCTGGTTCTCGCTGCGGCCTCGGCTTCTTGCCTGGCTCTTGTCGCTGGTCCCGGTTGCGGCTTGGTCCTGTTGCGGCCTCTGCTTGGAGCTCCTGCTGCGCCTCTGCGGCCTGGTCTTTGGCAGCCCCTCTCTAAGGATGTGTCTCTTCCGCGCTGATCGCCCCACCACTGGGCTATGTGGTGTTTATCTCTGATAGCGGCAACTCATGTCTTGTACACAGTTCCTCATGGATTTTGGACTCCGGTGCGACACACCACATTACCCCGCTACAGCCTCCGCACTACCTGGCCTCTGTGCATCCTAAGTTCATCACTGTTGCAAATGGGGATACCACTCCCGTCTCTGGATCCACTGACATTCCTCTTACTCCCTTTATTACCCTTCGATCTGTTCTTCATGTTCCTGGCTCTCCTTTTAATCTTCTCTCTATTAGTCGTGTCATTCACGACCTTAACTGTGACATAACCTTCTCTTCAACCTCTTGTGTTGTGCAGGATCACAAGACGAGGAACATCCTCGGTACCGGGCGGCTGTCTAATGGGCTCTACATTTTTGTTTCCTCTTCTCCCACCGCTCTCTCCACCATCTCTTCTGTTGACTGTCATCGTTGTCTTGGGCATGCTCCTCTTCCAATTCTCCAGAAAGCTCTTCCTGATGTTTTCCTTTCTGAGTTTCGGTGTGAGTCTTGCATTTATGGCAAACAACATCGTGTCTCCTTTACCTCTCCTAGTACTCGGTGTGATGCCCCCTTCTCCTTAGTCCATTCTGATATTTGGGGGTCATATAAGCTCCTGAGTGTTTTTGGCTATCGGTATTTTGTCACATTTATCGATGACTACTCACGTGTTATCTGGTTGTATTTACTTCGGGATCGTACTGAACTTCCCTCGACTTTTCGTGCCTTTCTAGTGGAAATTCGTACTCAGTTTTCTACCTGCGTTAAAAATTTCCGTACCGATAATGCGCGCGAGTATACGGGCCGCACCTTCTCTAATATCTGCACAGAATTTGGTATTATTCATCAGACCTCGTGTGCATATACTCCTCAACAGAACGGTGTCGCCGAGCGGAAGAATCGGCACCTTCTCGAGGTCGCCCGATCTATCATGTTTAAGATGCAGGTTCCACCTCTCTATTGGAACTTCGGTGTCTCTACTACCTGTCATCTCATCAACCGCATGTCATCATCCACCTTGAACTTTGTGGCTCCTGTCACTCTTCTCTTTCCTTCCAAAGCTCTGTTCTCTCTCACGCTCAGAGTCTTTGGATGCACATGATATGTTCATAACCTGGCTTCGCCCACTGACAAGCTCGCTCCTCGAGCAACCAAGGTGATGTTTGTTGGCTATTCCCGCAACCAAAAAGGATATGTTTGTTATTCTCCTGCCGACGGTAAACTAATCATCTCTGCTGATGTCACATTTTGGGAAGATCAACCCTTTCATATCATCTCTCCTGATCTGTTTCTTCCTCCTCCTATAATTCGGCTCGTGGTCCCCGTTACGTCTCCTTCCCCCTCTCTACTTCCAACACCTACCCCCCCCCCCCCGCCAATTCGCCCTACGCCGCCTATCATCCAGGTATACTCTCGTCGCCCTCCGAGCTCTTATGCCCTTCCACGGCCTCCCTCTACCGATGTGCTTTCACGGCCTGCTGATCCGGTGGACATGGCTATCAATGCACATGCGCCAGCTACCGTCCTTCGGGGTCAGAAGGGCTGGTACGGCACATGAACTCAGACACTCGCGTATAAACTTCTTCCACAGAAGATCATCAACTTGTCGTTTTAGCTCGGCATGCTTAGTCAAATTTAAGTGAAAATGTGGAAGATTGGGCAAAGATGCCCCAGGGATCAAATCAATCGCGTGTTGTATGTCCCTCAGTGGGGGAAGCGCATCGGGGAGCTCCTCGGGTATAATGTCTACAAAGTCATCCATCAACTGTCAGTAATCCCAGCCTCGCTAAGGGTCTCGGCCGCCATCGTGGCCACTACGATAAACATGATCCCAGTCTTTAGGCACTCTCTCAGGAAATCTACTCTCCACAAGACATGTAGGGGTCTCGACGACCCTGCATTAACTGACGAGTCAACCTTGCTCTTGGGAGGATCCCTGGGTTGAGTCGGGGTGAGAGTAATCTTTTGACCCTTGTCGAATAATACGCACGTGTTGGACCGGCCATAACACGTAGCTCACGATCGTAAAGTCAGGGTCTCCCAAGAAGAACATGAGCGACATCCATAGGGATAACATCGTACCAAACCTGTTCCTCAGTAGACGCTAATCATATCAGCACCAGGCACCGTTATGTGACATGAATGGCGGATTTGTCCACCCACAAAACTCAGTAGGGATGGGGATGAGGCTCGGTTGTCAATTGCATCCTCTCAAGTCCTTTCTTAGCAATAATGTTAACGCAACTCCCACTATCAACAGCGAGCTTGCAGGGGCCTCCTGCGCTCGGGAAATATGTGAAAAAGATAGTGGTGCGAATTCAATCCTCCTCAGCACGTGGGGTGTAGAGGATGCATCGAAGGACTCCCACCTCTAGCGATCTCTCTGCATCATTCTCCCAACCATCCTCTACAACAACGGTAACTTCCTCAACGGCGATTTCCTCAGCCTCAGCAGTAACCTCCCCGTCGCATCTGCGGGATCACGAGGGGTGGCAGTGGTCATGGCAGGAGGGGGTCTCCTAGCTGCAGTGGCATCGGGTCGTGTAGTGACCTGCCTCTGGTCAGCGGTACGTAAATACTGCTCGTACTCTAGTGCGAGCTGAAAAAATTACTCGTCTCCATCCTATGGAGAATCAGTTACCTTCGAATATCTTCTCTAAGCCTCATACGAAAGCGTGAGGCAGTGGCGATGGGCTCCTCCCAGATGTCGCTACGAACTATGACTTTGTCAAATCGCGACATATAATCAGCAATGGAGAGAGTCCCCTGAAGTAACGTGTAAAGCTGATCTAAGAGTTGATTTCGATATGAAGCGGGGAGGTATTTATCTTGTAAGCGTTGATTCATCTCGTCCCATCGGGTGATGGGATAGTAACCATCCCGCTCAAGAGACCTCTCTAAACTTGACCAATAAATTTTTGCTTGGCCAATCAGTTTCATTTTCGCGAACCGCATGCGTCTCACATCACTCATATCAAACCAGTCAAAATAGTGATCCATATCCATGAGCCAATCACTAAACGCCTTCGGGTCCAGGTGACCATCGAAGGTGGGAGCATCAATACGGATCCGTCGGGTGATGTCATCCTCCTCCGAGGTCATCCCACGAGGTGGCTCACGGTAGTCACCGTACTCGTCATCATCGTCATAATCATAACGTGACTGATCTCTACGACAAGGTGGGGGAGGACGAGGTTCCTCTGGAGGAAGGTGATCCCTTCCTAGATCTCGCTGAAACTCATAACCGCGACGATAATTAGCTCTCGGTGGAGGTGGGGGATCTCGCCGAGGGTCGTCTCTACCACGTCTCTCGGGAGGTGGTGTGGCATCACGAGGGTCCTCGAGAAGATCCTCGTCAGGGGGAGGGATCGCTCGATCTCTAGGTGTCTCTAACTGATCAACCCTTGTGCTAACCCTCACAATATCATCTCTAAGAGTTTCGAATTGGGTTCCCATCCGATCGAATCGGTCGAGAACCAAACGTTGAAACTCAGCGGGTGTCATGTCCATTTGTGAACTAGCGGTCCTATCGTCGGTGTGAATGTGACTTGACATGGACTGACGATACTCCCTACCACTACGTAACATGCAAGTGACCCTAACCTGGGGCTCTGATACCATTTTGATGCAGTGGCAGGTCGGCTTGAAAGGGGTTTCTAATTGCAGTCCTAATTTCAGTGTGGTGTAATGCAAGTGCACGATGGTCCGTTCCAAAATTAGAGCAAATAATTAATTTTTATATGATTATCAGCAGGGGCACGTGCAGTCATAAATTAATTAATTAAAGGCAAACAAAATATTAATTTTGGCAATCGAAAGAGGCGCAAATAATTTCAAGCGTTCACGGAATAAATCCCGCAAATTGTATAACAAAATGAACTAAAAGCACAATAAGACAGAAATCCACCACAGCATGAGTTACATAGAATAAACAACAATAATGGAAAGACTTTACCACAACTCACGTGTGCAAGCGGCGGTAAAGGCGGTAGTTGGGGGGCATCCAAGGTTGAAGGCGTGACGGATGGCGAGAATGAATTCTGGGCTGGTGGAGGGGCTGGTTTGGAATAGGAACTTCGAACAAAATGTAGACTTGAACAGGGTTGAAAATGGGGTCTCAGATAGGATACTTGCTAAAGGAATGAGAGCTGGAAGTGGTCAGCCTACTACAGGGAGGAAATGGGGTTAATAAAAGCTATGACTTTGGGAAGTAGTGGAGGCAGGGTTAAACAAGGAGGAGGGTAGCAGGCGGTGAGGGGGTTGAGCGGTGAGGACTAAATCAGGGTGAAATTGGCCAGGGATGGACAGGGTGGTGGCTCCACGGGGTGGCAGGCGGCGACCTGATGCAGGGAAGGTTGGTGGGTGACTCGGACGGGAGTAACGGGGAGGGAGATGTGGCTGACCGGAAAACAAACTGAGGCTTGCGGCTTTTTTTTTAAAGTTGCGGGCTGGACGGGGAGGAGGAAGAGTTGGGTGAAGGCTTCGGATCCTGGCGGCTGGCGGTGGTGGGGCTAATTGGAAAAGAGGAGGGGGGGCTTACCGGCGTCGCACCGGAAGGAGGAGAGGTGGACGGCATCGCACCGCTTGACCGCAGGGTTCGGATTTTCTCCAAACTCACGATGCCTCCAACCGTGAACCGTCCGCCTCTTTATATAACCCTAAGTAAAAATAATTGCACAGAGACTGAAATAAAACCACTCAATCAGACCGCTAAAAATGTATGAGCCGATCGGGCAAATACAACTCAAAATATAAAGTTATATATGAACTCGACTCGGATCGACCATCCGGACGCAACCACGGACTCTGATCGTCCATCCGGGAGACGGATCACTGCCGTCTGCGGGAATATTCGTGTGTCGATCGTGGAGCGCCGTCAACCTTGTTGGCAAGTTGGGCACGGCTAACATTACACGCCCAATTTGGGGGTGTTGAGTTATCCGTAATTTCATATTCAAATTTTAGTCTCACATTGTCTAACCACCTCTATGTGTCATGTTGTAATACTTTAAATAGCCTTACGTGGATGGAAAACAACGTACAGTTTTTCCTTTCAACGGGTATATTTTGGAGACTTATTATCAGATTGGTGTTAGGACAACTATGCTGGTTGTGTGGTTTTTCTTATAACTTTCAATTAACTAGAGTCTGACTATAAAGTTAAGTCTTTTCTTGGCTAAGAAATTCATAGGTTTTTTCTTCTACGTAACAGATTTCCGGTTTTTGCTGATTAATATAATAAGGTTTGGAATTGAAGGCAATTCTCTATGACTGGCTGCCAGTTAGTGTTAATCAAGATTATTCTTGTTAACCATGATTTTTTTTGTTTTGGTATTGTTGCGGGGTCAGCTCTTAGCTATTATTTAAGGGTTATGAGATTAAATTTAGGGTTTAATTCCTCTAGCAATTTCAGTTATTCGTCTATCTATTAGTGATGTTCAAACTTCGATTAAATCGCCCGTCTCTTTTTCCCTTCAACCAACCCTAAAAAGTCGTGTTTCACGTTTGGTGTCAACGTCAGCTTCTATGTTATGATGCAACTCAAAATAAGAGGTTTCCTATATTACAGATACTACAGAGGATGATGTCACGAGATAGACGTGTTAAAGACCCTAAGAATGATAAGGGAAGAGAAAAGATGATAGGTGAGTTTTTTACCTCTTTGACTTAGATTTATTTCCAATTACTTTCAACTATTACATGTGCAACTAATTATTTCATACTAAAATTATTTCATCCATGTGCATTTGCATAGTTTCATTTAAATTTAATAAGTTCGCTCTTTTAAATCACTGGCAAAAATGATTGCTAAAGATGGCTAATGATAATTCGCAAGTGATTAGTAATCTGAGGACAATTTTATTAACACTCTATGTTATAAATAATAACATAACACATAAATGAAGGAAAACACAGGACTGAATGCATCAATGCATGAGTAATGTTAATGGTTGACCATCTGTTTTTCCAATTCAGTAGTTCAGAAGGCCTAAAGCGTGTTTGATCGTGTTGAATTGGAGTATGATAAGTCCAGTGGGCCTAAAGGCCCAAAGCGTGTTTGATCGTGCTGGAGTAGATAGGATGTCTTATCCATTTGAGTCGAACGACCTTCAGCGTGTTTGATCCCACTGGATAAGATATGTTGACCAATCCAGGGGGTTGAAAGGCCTAAAGCGAGTTTGACTGTGCTGGATTGGTAGATGATGTCCCTGAGGGGTCGGGCCCAAAGACTGATGACCAACACGGCTACCCTTAGCACTACCTCTAGACTAAAAATGATGAAATGAATAAAGAAAAATAAAAAATGTAATATAAGAAATAAATGAATATAAAAAATTATGGCTTACAAATTTCTATATTGCTTGCCGATTTTCCTTACTACTTATATACATATTTTTATATTGAAAATACATATGCTTACAGATTTTCACACTATTATTTCATAGTATTGATTACAAGTGTGTATTGTTTACTGCATAATATGAAATATTATACGCATATTATTACTAATCATTTGTGTTTGCATGTACAACAGTTCAAGTGGCAAAAATCCCACTTAGACTTTATGGCTAATCCTTTATATTCTAATTTTTATGGTTCAAGCACGCCAGACACGAGTATGAAATTGTCCAAATAAGAGAAGAAAAAGAAACAAGAACAACAACACAAGTTGTGGGCAAAGTTGTTAGCAGGGATTACGGAGGTGGCTGAAGAGCATACAAAGTGGTGTCGGGACCCGCAGTGTCCCGCATGCAGAAGAACATATTAGATTACATTATATAATAGTGTCTATTATATGATGTTTGTAGATGTATCTTGTAGTCGAGTTATATATTTTGCACTCATATGTATTTACACTTATATGTAGATGCCTATGTGGATCTGAAAGATGATCAACAAGAAGCATTTAATGCAATTTTTTGCATTTTAGTACTCATTATGGTTTCGTATTATTGTGTTACGAATTCAAAACTCTGTTATGTGATGTATAATGTATAATTATGGCGTTTTGTAGGTAATAACAGGTTATGCCTCATCTGTCATTGATTTTGATGTAATATGTTTGTCGACTTTTGGAATCAACATTCTCGACATTGTGGGGACCTTCCTTTCTTTTTTTTGGTCTGCATGAGACGATACTCCTCCATGAGTGTTAGCGAGATTCAAAGGGAGATTTGAGATGTTATCTTTAACACCCATATGCAAACTATCTTGCTCCAGTGCTTGAGTGCAGAAAGATGGGAGGTGGATACTGAGTTGATGTTTGAAAGAGTCTTCCCCTCAATCTCTTAAATAAAAGTGACCCAAAGCAATGTTGTCGTCGGCGTCACGGATATACATCTTGGTGTTTTGAAAATGTGACTTGTATACGTCTAAAGTCTGGTTGTCTCCCGACTACAAGTAAAATGTGGTTTGGACTCTTCAATCGCTTGGAACTCGTCAAGTAAGATAGCAATATGAGCTTTAATTCATTGAAGGATGAGATGATTAGACTAGGTGGGTAGACAACTATGTCATTGAATGTAGTGAGAAGTAGGTGTCACTTCAGACAACGAGACATGATTTGAATTTCTTGACATAGTTCCCCGGGTCTCTTGCTATCATTGAATTTTGGCAGCTTTGGATGCCAAAATTCCGAAGGCAATTGGGCAATTTGAATCTTGCAACTAAAGGGTGACATCTCGTCTCGGTCAACAACATCGGTATTGGTATTCTATTCAGAATCTCACGGATATCCAAGCCAGTGAGTTGTTGACCTTGCTTCCACTTCTGGTGTCGTGCAGTTTAAGAGGATTAGCTCCTGGTGTGAGTGTTGTGGATAGAGTTTGCTAGTGATTTGAGGTAATAAATGGGTATGATAAGGTTGAGGTGGCGCTTGGCTGGGACCATGCACTGGACTTGCTAGTATATGTTGTATGGTTGTCAGGTCTTATTTAGATTGCGTTTGGTTGGGCTGATGGCCTGCGGTGCGGTTGGGCCGCACCTTGATTATGGCAATAAGCTGCATTTGCTACAGCTTATTTTAATAAAGCAGTTTCGGTTTGGCCGCAGGTTTGTTCTAGCTCCCGTCCGCAGGTATTTTTCGCTTCCAACCGCAGACGCGGGTGCTGTCGTTTCTTCCTTCATGAAACCCTCGCGAGTGTGTGCGATATCCCGATCCCCACCACTAGGTCGTCGTCGCCGGCGAAAATCGTCCCGAAACTCCGGCAGACCATCCCGATCTCCCCCGATTGGATCAAAACGAAGAAAAATCGCTGAGCCTTAAAACCCCCGCCGGCGATCTCTCGCTCCCTCGGAGCCTACATCGCTCGTTCGGACAGCGGAAATGATCTTCTTCTATGAGTATGTGCCCTAACTGTCTCCTTCTCTCCGGGAAGCCGTCCCACCAGTGATGCTTTAAAGAAACCTCTGATTTCCATACCGATCTGCATTCCCGCTGTCTTCTAGCCGCAGATTTCCGTTGCAAACTCCCGTGCCTCCTACAACCAACGACATCCTCCTTGTCCAGGTACCTTTTACTGCTCTCGCGCTGCCTTCCTACTGGTTTCAGTTTTTGATTTCTAAAGACTTTAATGATTTTAACCTCCTGATCAGCATCCCCGCTGACTTTAATGATTTTTGTATGCAACTGCGCCAATTGCTTTTTTTCTCTGTTCTTGGTTTGGGTTTAGTTTTTCTTCCATTTGTTAAGGCATTTTGTTGTGACCGGCCCCATCATTGATCTGGGGTTTCATCTCATTCAGCATTTTGCCCTGCCTGACTGTATAAATCAGGTTACTCTCCTTCATAAACTAAACTCATCCATATCTACTACAAACCATGAAACTTTTACCCTAATCAACCACTGCAACAAATCCAATTGCACTTACACAGATCAATTTGTACTTGCACAGATCAACTTGCTGTTCAATTTCTTCGATAAAGGTTGTAATTATTGCTACAAAATATTGTGAATTCGTGTTTACATTTTCACTCAAAACTCTGTTTTGTATCCAAACAATTTTTTGAAAACTCCGTTTCGTAAACTCCGTTTCACACAAACAGTTTTTTAACAAAACTCCGTTTTCCAGAATCAGCACTTTTTCTATCAGCAACAGTTCATCAGCAGCTTTCCATCAGCAACAGCCCAACCAAACAGAGCCTTAGTTGTGAATTCCGGGCTCGTTAGAGTGTTTGCGGTTGAGGGGAAATTGAGTTGGGGTACAAACGTCAAAGTAATCAGAGGTTCATACACTAACCAGAGAAATCATGTGCTCCCCCTCCTTGCCACTCTTTTTTTCTAATATCCCTCTTTCTATCCCAAAAAGAACATCATCTTCATTTTGGCTTGAAGGATTACATAGCCAGCATACAAAGGAATAGAGGAGCCGCCATGTGGCGGTCTGCATTGATAGATCGCTACTTGTGGTGAAAGATTTTTTGGCCACATATTAGGATACATTTAGGCGGCATGATCTTAACGAGATTGTTGATTTTGTTGTTTGATTGCTATTCACTAAACATGCTTCATTATTCACCGCTTGTTAATGTAGAAAAGTAACGTTCGTGATTTGTATTGCTCGCGCGGAGCAAATACCTTGGGAGAAAATGCTCCATTCCATGACAATTATACCTTCTGGTGTGGACATTAACCCGTTTGTGAACTTGTGATATGGTTTTTGAGATTTGATCTCGAGAATACTCCATTTCCTTCCTTTTCTATGTCATCTACAAGTGGTGTGATATAATAACCATTATTTTGTGATGGTATGTCATATCAAACACTATCCACGCCATTTGCTTCAGCCGCGGCCTTTTTTTCTTTGTTTCAACTCAATTTTTGTATTTTATGGACATAATCATTAGTCATTACAAAGCTAAATCCAAGTTCTACTAGGAGAGGAAAAATTAGTATTTGTTCAAGCTCGCAGGCTAAAAGTTCTGATTATTTCTCTTCATCAAAGAGTTGGGGTAAAATTTGACCACTTCTCACTTCAAGAAAATAGACAACAGCAGATAATGTGGTTACATTATCATATATAACATATTACCTTCATGGATTCAACTATTACTTTGTTTTCCCTTCGGCTTACACTCCTTTGGCGCAGATGTTTTTCCCAACTCTGAATCCTTTTGAAGAAAATATCTCACAGACGTTCTTGGATTGCACGTTTATCAATGAGCTAATGGAAGTCATGTCTATCAATCTCAACGGCAGATCTGAGATTCTCCTTCCTAGGGTTTCAAGTTTCATGAATAGTATATGTTACAACTTCATTGAAAATGTAGGCGAAGACAACCTAAAACTGAAACTAAACAATGCATTCTTCCAAGCAAGAGCGATCAAATAAAAGCAAAAGGGAATTGTAGATGGATACCAAGGGAGACGACTTTACTTTGTACACAAAACCAAGGTTCACTCGGAATCTTTGAGACGAGACGGGACGTCGCAATCGCACTGTGGACTGGAAGCATGGTGAACAAAGCTAGCGATTCCCTGCGAAAGCTACAAGAAAGGATGATACGATTCAGCAATCAAAGTAAGGACAAAAATGGAGGAGCTCTAACCCATACCTCGACGGGCATCGCGATGTGGAAGCTCGAGAGGGAAGTGGGGGCGTTGGAAGTTGAGTCCTTGATTGAGAAGACGATGACTGTCGGATGCTTGACCGGAATGAGAAGCGAAGTGTTGAGGTCCTTCGAGCAAAGGATGCCGCTGCGGCCATTTCGAATCGGTGAGAGAGGGTGCTCGAAAGATAATTGGAGGAGACTCGGATCTGAAACCCTAAAAGATGCACAAAAATCTCCACGACACGCTATCTACACTTAGGTCTCTTTGGCTCCGATTATTGATAGCTGCACACCTCAGCTTCTCAAAAAGCCCGGCCCAACAAAAATGTGCGCCCTGTACTCTCACAATAGAAAGCCGTTGAAGCCGTAAAAATCCCCCAAATCGTGATTTTTCGCACAACGAACTGCTTCCGGAACTTTTACACATCTCACCCCCACAGTAATCTTCTTGCTAGCAGGTTTGTTTGTCCATCTTCTTCCTAGGGTTTTGACAACAGCGATGAGCATGTTTCATTTTCTTCCTAGGAGTAGCATTCTTGCCAACAGTAATTACATTTCATCTTTGTTTTTGTGATCTCAATCGGGGTCATTCATAGATTAGCATTCTGTGGATGTGTTTGCTCAATTTCATGTATTTTCATGTTCGTTAAGATTTACTTGCCCAAGTTCATGATCTCAATCGGGTTTGTTCATAGATTAGCATTGTGTGGATTTGCTTGCCTAAGTTCATCTATTTTCATGTTCGTTTTAATGTGTTATGTTTCCAGTGATCATGTTATTATTGTGTTTCTAGATGGGTAAACAAAAAACAGTTGGTGTTACAGCCTCATGTGAGAATGTCAAAGTTCATGTATTTTGTGATATTTGTACCCGAGAAATTGACTTGGAAATCGTCCAACCACTCACTTCAGCAAAGAGAGTTGGAAAAACGTAATAGATAATTTCAAAGCACGCATGGGATTTCGGGCACAGCTAAAAAATAAATTGGACCAACTAAAGAGGAATTGGAAGCTATGGCGTGATCTAAAAAGAGGGGAGACTGGGTTAGAGTGGAATCCAATTAAAAAGTCCATTGATGTCTCAGATAAATGGTGGAAAGAAAGAATAGAGGTTAGAAGAACTATTTGTTAAATAATGTTAATGTTGTTAATGTTTTTTTTAAATTAACTTATATCTTTTCTTTCAGATGTTGCACGCCGCCAAAAAATTTTGATTCATAGGAATTGCTCCAGATCTTGAGGAGAAACTTGATCGGATGCTTAGCCAGGTTGTTGCTAATGGTGAGAATGTATGGATCCCGTCTACGGGAGCTATGCCACCTGCATTTAATCAACATGATCATATTTCCAATAATATTGGGTCAAGCGATGAGCATGTTGTAGAGGATTTAACTACGCCACCACCTGCTTCTGATGATATTTGTTCTAGTAGGTCGAAGGATCCGAATAGTAGTACAAGTTCTCAAGGTTCTAAGAAATCACGCAATGGGAGGAGCTTCAAAGACATGGGTAAAAAACAAATAATGGAATCACATATTGAGAAGCTAGTGGAGTCTTCCAAAAGTGTTTCTAGTTCTTTCTTTCTGCCCGCAAAACCACTAAATGTATATTTGTTGAATGAAGCATTGGACGAGCTTGAGAAATATCCAGAGATTTATGAAGACAAAATGTTATATGATTAGACTACACTTTTCCTAATGACGATGATCAACAGAGCTACATTTATGGGCATTCCAAGTGATAAAAGGCTCGAGTGGCTTAAGAAATATCCAGAGATTTTTTGTGGAGGTTTTAACTTGTTCTTCGATCCCGGCCACGGAATCCGCCAAGGCGACGTAGTTCTCTTCGATGGTGGCTAAACGCGCCATCTCCGCCTCCGTGCGTGTCACCATTGTCGCAGGAAAGATGATCTGATACATGCATAGCAGCTCTTGAATAGCATGTGCACTATCTTATGTATTTTGCAAACATATATTCATTTTCTATGTTTAAGCTATTGTATTCTCTTATATGCACTATCTTATATGTTTTGCAAACTCATATGCAGTTTCTATTCAGTTTATGTGTAATGGAATCACATTTTATTTTATGTTTAACTTATTGCATGTTTTACTATCTTATATGATATTTATCTCTTTGGATTATAAAAAAAGTAGTATGTTTGTTGTGATTATAGGTAGTTTGCAATGACGGATGATAACGAAGAATTTACCCTTGATGATGACGAGCAAATTTCAGTTGTTGATTTTGATCAACAGCGTCGTTTTGTATTGTTCAACAATATAGTTACCTTATCGGTGATTGTAATTTCTGAATACATGTTGGCATACAATGACAAAATACCATGCATGACATCTACACAGAAGGGAGTATTGAAGCCAAGAAAAATCCCGACCTCAAAATTCGGATCAAGGTCACCTAAGGTTACCGGTTCATGGGTAAGACTAGATGCTAGAGTGACTAGGATGAAGAACGAAGGCTCAGTTGATGCCCGAAAAGAAGAGCTCGTGAGTATCCTGCAGAGGATTTCAAGTGTCTCAGCCTCATACTCATGAGGCCCTATTTATAGGGAAATCCAAGGGGGGCTCATATTTATACCACACACCCTAGCGACTAGGCGACTTCCTAGGAGAACTCGCACGAGCTGGGCGAGTATCTCGCCTAGTCGCCCACCTGGCGAGTATGCGAGGGGAGCTCGTCATACTCGCCCAAACCTTCTGTAGTCTTGCGCGCTGACTCTGACTTCTGTCTTGACTTCTTGACCTTGACTTCTGTTGACCTAGTTGTGGTAGGAGTCATCCTCGACGAATATGGGTTGTACACATTGCCCGCTCTTTTCGAGCGACGTAGGAGCTCGGAAAGAATCATCCAACACTTATTCGGCGAGCTGCTATGCCGAGTATCTGAGTTGTCCGCTCCTGATGACTTCATACTGAACTCTATAAATAGGGGGGCTGATTTTTGAGGCAGGTCTTCGAGCTCGCATGCTCTGTCGAACGTCAATGAGAAACTTCTTCAGGAGAGCATCGCTGCGTTGTCTGGCTATCTCGGAACTGCCAAGCCCAAAAGGTCGCGGGAAGAGGATGTCGCTGCCGAGTTACCCCCCCCCCCCCCCCACAAAGAAGAAGAAAACAAAGAGGCCAAAGAAGACACCTACCTCCCAGAATACCGACCCGCTTCCGCTTCCTGAGCAAGTCGCCGCCTCGACCAGCAATCCTGCACGTTCCGCTAGCATCCAGAAGCTCCTTAGTGATCTTGGGTTAGACGACATCCCTAACGTAGCCGCTCACGACTCTAGCCTTCTCAGCCCGCTGAAAACTCCAGAAGTCACCAACTCGTCGGCGTCGCCGCGGCTTGACGTCATCTCCTTGCTAGTCGCTATTTCGCCAAACCATTTTCCAAAGCAGTCGGTCATCGCTTATTTCTCGCTGACCCACTTCCTTTGCTCGCAGACTCTCCATCGAATGTCGCTGACGTGGCTCTGAATGTTTCCCCCCTGCACTCTGCACCACTACTCGCCCTTGCAGTTGAGAAGCCGCACCGGACCGTGCACATGGTTCAGATTAATCTCAGTTCTAAAAAGCAGCGGAAGCTCCGACTTCTACGGCGAAGAAAGATCCCCCGGCGAGCAAAGACCCGCCGGCGAGCAAGGACTCTCCGGCGAAGAAGGTTCCTCCGGAGAGCAAGAACTCTCATCTTGGGACGAGCAGAGTCTCCTCCACTCCCGCGCTTGATTTTGTTCTGCCAACGGCGAGTAGCACTTTGTCGTTGCCGCCTCTTCTGAATGTCGCTCCTCTGTAGGCGACGAGTAATCTTTTGTCGTCGCCGCCTCCTCTGACCGCTCAGCAACTAGCGGATATGCAGCAACCTTCATCGCCTCCTCCGCTGAAGACTTCGCATCAGCCGGCGAGTTCATCGCAGCCTCTGCTGCCTCCGTCGAAGACTTTGGCCCGGAAACAGGACAAGTCGCGGCTGAGCTATTTCCCGCTGAGAGTCGGAGAACCTGATTATGGAGGTTGCTGGCAGGGGAAACCTGTCGAACGCGCGGGCGGTTCCTTTTCAGGCCAGCGAGATACCTCAGGTCGCGGTCATTCTTGTCGTCGATCTCGATCTCCTCGTTATGGTAACTCTCATTACCGTTGTTTTGTTTGATGGGTTAGTCATCAATTTCTGACCTGACAGCCTTCTTCTATCTATTTTGGCAGATCGCCCGGTGACTTCAGGTGCGGCCTTCATCGACGTCATCGGGTTATCTGGAAGCGAGTATCGTCATGTTGCTGCTCGCGCTTACTTGGTGCTGGAGAGCAAGTTCGACCAGCTTGTGATTTGCGAGCCTCATCGTCAGATCTCAGCCCTGGAGGTGCAGGTGGTGAGGGTTGAAGAGCTTCGAACAACCCTAGAGAGCTACAAGGCCCGCTTCCACATGGTCAAGGAGAATGATCGTCAGCTGGCGTTAAACAATCATTGCCTCCAGCTCGTTCTCACTGAGCTGGCCGGCATGCGGGCGAGTATGGGTTTCGTAGGAAGGCTGGCGAGGATGGAGGACCAGCTGCGGCTTGTCGATGACACGATGTCGATTGCCACCGAACATTATCGGCGAGCACGCGAGATGGGCTGGGCTGGACGACATCCACATCCTCCAGAGCGGCCGCCTAGGATTTAGAATTTTTCCTTTATTTATTTGAACTCGCTTCAGACGACTATTGTAATGAACGATCTTTTATTTGTAATAAGCGAGTTTGCATCTCGCTTTTGATTTCTGTCTTTTACTATTTCGATGTTTGTTGTTTACTCGCTTCCCTTATGCGATGTGCCGAGCTCGTTTTGTAGGTTCTGCCGAAGTTGCGAGATTTCTTGCTGCGCTGTGTGAGATAGGGCCGATGTCGGGGATTCGTCTAATCATTTAGGTCGCGACTTAGGACGATACTCGCTGAAACGAATATACACCCCCATTTTGCCTCCGCCTATAAATAGAGGGGGTAGGTAGGTCATAAGTACGCTGCTGGGATTTTCCAACTCCAACTCGCGAGTATCTACTCTTACTCGTGTGTCTCTACCTTCCTTCACTTCTCGCTTTTTTCCTCTCCTCGTCAATCTAACTCGGTGAGACCTCTTAGGGAATGCGTGCACTTTTTCGAGTCCGGGTAAGGTTGCTCAAAACGGGTTGATTGTATGGAAGATGTGTACAGAAAACAAAAAGGGGTAAAAACTCCTTAAGGAAAAAATGGTCTAGGACGAGAAAGAAACATTTTTCAAAACAGTGAAAAATGGTCATTTTTTAGTGACACGGCCTGGGACACGGGCGTGTCCCAGGGCGTGTCCAGCTCGGGATGCGGTTTGGCTTTGTGGTCGTCGAACTTCGTTCGACGAAGTTGCGGGAGGAACACGCCCCCCGATACGGGCGTGTCGGGGCGTGACACAGGGCGTGACCTGGGGCGTGACCTCCTTGACTCGACGAATTTTCTTGCGTCGAGTTGAGCTCGACGAATGGGGTACAAGCCCCGTGACACGGGCGTGTCACGGGCCGTGTCCCGCTATGTCGAGTGTCGAGTGTCGAGTGTCGAGTGTCACGTGTCGAGGGTCGCGTGTCGAGAGGGGACACGGCCTGTGACACAGGCGTGTCACAGGGCATGTCCAGCTTCGTCGAAGTGTCGACACTTTTGGTCGATGAGATGTCGAGACACGGGCTACACGCCCTAGGTCACGGGCGTGATCGACCCGTCATGGGTGTGTACCCGGTCGTGTACCTTGTGGATAAGCTGGAAATTGTCGGATTCTGCGCCGCTTAAGGTACATGCCCTGTGACACGGACGTGTCACAGGGCGTGACAGGGCCGAAAATCAATTTTCTCCAGTTTTTTTGTGCCGTTCATTTCTCTGATTCTGGATCTAACGGTCCAGCTCTGTTCTGGAGGGAATAAGGCCGAGAAAGAGATTCTTTCTCCTCACTTATCCCTTTCTCCATCTTCTTCTTCATTCTCAAAGAGAAAGCAAGGGAGAAAAGCTAAAGCAAGGCAAGGAAAGAGAGGAGCAGCCGTCACGGTGTCGTCTCGGTTCAGGCAAGCGGTGTTCTTCACCCTTGCCAATCTTGTTTTCTTGTTCTTTGATTGTGCAAGTTTAGCTAGTTTTGCTCTTTCAATTTTACTAGCTTGTTCAAATTTATTAGCCTTGTTACTCTTGATTTTTTTTAGTACTCACAAACATGAATCCTCTTGTTTCTTCAAGTCTTACATGCTTACCGCCTAATTATCGAATTTTTCCTATGCTCAATTAATTCTTATGCTCCTTTGATTCATGTAGCCTTTCTTGTTCATGTAGTCATAATCATGTTAGAATAAGCTTGTTGGTTTGGTTAGCGTTGTCCTTTGTGGAGTAAGTAGAAATCCAAACGCTAATAAGTTTGACATAACATGGGTAATGTGTGGTCATGAGTGAGGACGATGAAATGAAACGTGTTTAGTTTGGGTTATGGTGAATTTTGCGAGGCGAATTGTGAACCATGGCAGGCGCGTTTGTGTGAGGATTCTATAAGGGGTGGTGTGGTTTCAGCCTTGGTGGCCACCGGGTTTTGTTTTATGGTATAGAGTACCATTTTGGCCCCGATTTGGGCTGGCTTTTATTGGTGCGTTCCACTTGAGGGCCGCCACCAAAAGACCCTTGCGGAATCAAACTGAATCGCTCCTCATGTTTCACTAGTATCGTGGTTCTTGTTATAAAAACATGATGGAATGGGCATGTATATTGCCTTTTTGCTCCTGTGGGTTGAGTAGGACTTGATGAGAATTGCACGCACTTGGTGCGTTTTACACTTTGGATTGACAGTGTTTAACACTTGTTTTCCACATATTCTTTTCACTCGTTTTGCATGAAAAATTGTTACGGGGTCGGTAAGCCCCTTCGTCATATTTTATGAACTTCATACTCTATTGTGTAGCTTTGATGATTGTTGAGGTGTTCTTTCTTGAATGCCTCAAGTGCAGGTTGTAGCCGGTTGAGCGGCTAGTGCTTGGGTAGAGTTTCTTTGGAGCTAGCCGAGCTTACTTAGCGAGGTAGTTCTTTACTTTGTTATACAAACATATATGTTCCCCAATGGGTTCGTGTCAGTTTGTTGGCGCCCATTGGTGGCTTTCTTTACTTGTGATATATGAATGTTAGACTGCTAATGTGACTCATTTGGATAAGATGATGTCTCCTTGCTCTTGGGAAGGATTTATGCTAGGTTGCATTAGATATTTTCAATATAAAACAAACTTATTATCCTATATCATGCATACATGTTTTGATAAACTAAGACGTATTTTCCAAACAACGTAAAAAGGATGATTGCTTATATGATTATAAATCTAGGATGCATATAGGAGATCGTCATAAGTAAACTAAAGTATTTTCCGCCGCGTACAAACACACGTTTTGATCCATAAGGCCGAGGGATACGGCCATCAAACTAAACAGTTTTCTTTCATACAACTGATGGTTCTCAACTACTAAAGGAAGCGTCGAGCGTTTGCTTGAGCGTGTGCAGTTATCCCCTGCACGACGTGGCATCATAACACGTAGTTCCTCTTACTCGGATACGATATACTCGTTGAGGAAATGCGGGTTGTGACAGTTGGTATCAGAGGGAGGTTTGCTTGACAATTGGTCGGGCAAACTTTCCTTGTAGTCAACATTAGTAATTAATCATCATCTCATACACACACCGAGGTGCCATCAGCACGTCTTGGCCGAAGCACAAACACTACACTCATGACATGAACAGAAGTATACGGGGCATATTATGTAGTATGAGATGCATAATATGTGGTTGTATATGAATCCACCATAGGGGCAACATGTGAGGTGCCATCAGCTTCGTCAAGGTGATGCTTGTCGCCTATCAACTAGAAGGGTTGGCTAAAAGTTGGTGGTTGCGAGAAAAGGAAAGCCTAGTGGCGGGATGTTTGTGGGAAACCTTTAAAGAAATGTTACGGCGCAAGTTTCTACCGTCAGTTGAAAGGGACCGCCTGATGAATGACTTCTTGTACCTGAAACAGAGGAAACTCACAGTGAGTGAGTATGAAATTGAGTTTAGCAAGTTAAGTCGGTTCGCTCCGAGCTTGGTGACTACGAAAGCTGACCGAGTGAAGAGATTTCTTGGCGGACTCCGGAGCGATGTTCAACTATTTGCAAGCGCTTATGGAGCGACAAGTTACACCAGTGTGGTTGAGGCTGCTTTGAAGGTGGAAGCTATAAAAACTGCAAAACAAAGAGGGCAGCTGATGAGGAAGGATAAGAGAAAGCTGGTGGGAGGGAAAAGCTCCCAAGAAGCAGACGTAAGGAAGAAGAATAAGGAGACGTGTAGCTTCTGTAGCCGATCAGGTCACCCGTTTGAGAAATGTTTCAAGCGGTTGGGGATGCAAAAGAAGGAGCAGGTGCACGCCATTCAGGGTGCGTCAACCAGAGACATGAAGTGTACCGGTTGTGTGGCAAGAGGTCATGATGTGGGCCGCTGTTGGGTCAAAGACAAGGTGTGCTTTCAGTGTGGCAAACAGGGACATCTCAAGGCAAGGTGCCCACAAAACCAGCCCGTGCTGCAGCCAATGCCACTCCAGGCTTTGCCTCCGCCTTCGCGTTTGGATAAAGGAAAGGGGAAGTTAAATGTGATCTCTTCAGAGGAAGCTCAGATGTCCCCTCAGGTTATCTTAGGTTCGATTCCTTCCTCTGGTTCACGTTTTGTTTATGCCTTTTACGCGTAGTTCTTAGCTACATATGTCCCCTTATAGGAAACTTTAAGGTAAAGAACCGTTGGGCGCGTGTTCTCTTTGATTCTGGTGCAACCGATTCATTTGTGGCTCGAACCTTTCTGGATCGGTATTATTTGACACCAGATAGAGTGGGGAATGCCTTTTTGGTGCGGTTTCCTTCCGGTGCTTCTGTGGTAGCAGACTGGGGTCTTCTTGATTGTCCCATTTTGTTGGGGGATTTCTTAGCGAAGGCTGATTTCAAGGTGCTCGATTTGGAAGATTTTAACGTCATCCTGGGCATGGACTGGTTATCCCGCTATGACGCCGTCATCCAGTGCAAAGGAAAGCACTTTGACTTTATCAAGGACAATGTTCAGCCGGGAAGTGTTTATGGTGATTCATGTCAGGATTCTCCAGGGTATTCGGTGGTATGTGTTCGGACGTTGTTTGTTTCCGACTGTTTTGCTTGTCTAGTCTCAGTTGTGGGGACTAGTGCTGTTTTGCCGTGTTTGGAGGAGATTCCTATTGTGCGTGAATTTCCAGATGTTTTTCCTACTGATCTTCCTGGTCTTCCACCTGATCGTGATGTCGAGTTTGTCATTGATTTCGAGCCGGGTACGCGGCCTATTGCGAAAGCGCCGTACAGAATGGCCCCGCGTGAGCTAGCAGAGTTGCGTACCCAGCTGGATGACCTATTGGCAAAGGGGTTTATCAGGTCAAGTTCATCACCTTGGGGTGCACCGGTGTTATTTGTGAAGAAGAAAGATGGGTCGATGCGACTTTGCATCGATTACCGGGAGTTGAACAAGGTGACGATTTATTTTCGAAGATTGATCTCCGCTCGGGCTATCATCAGCTAAAGGTTCGGGAGTCGGATATTCCGTGGACTGCGTTTCGATCGAGACATGACCATTTTGAATTTTGTGTGATGTCGTTTGGTTTGACCAACGCACCATCAGCCTTCATGGATATGATGAACCGGGTGTTCAAGGACTACTTGGATAGGTTTGTCGTGGTGTTTATTGACGACGTTCTTATCTACTCCCGCAGTGCTGAGGAGCATGAACAGCATCTGCGATTGGTATTGGTCACCTTACGAGACCAAAAGTTGTTCGCCAAGTTAAGCAAATGCGAGTTTTGGTTACCGCAGGTTGCATTCTTGGGTCATGTTATTAATCAACATGGAATTTCCGTGGATCCCGAAAAGATTGCTGCAGTCATGGAGTGGAGGAGACCGGAGACACCCAAGGAGATTCGGAGCTTCTTGGGCTTGGCCGACTATTATCGCAGATTTGTAGAAGGTTTTGCTACGTTGGAATGACAAGTGTGAGGCGTCCTTCCTTGAACTCAAGAACAGGTTATGTACCGCTCCTGTGTTGATATTACCGACAAAAGGGATAGATTATGAAGTTTTTGTGGATGTATCGCACGTTGGACTCGGATGTGTATTAATGCAAGACCAAAAAGTCATTGCGTATGGGTCTCGGCAGTTGAAAAGTCATGAAAAGAACTACCCGACGCATGATTTGGAGTTCGCAGCGGTAATATTTGCGTTGAAGTTGTGGAGACACTTACTTTACGGCGCGCAGTGTAAAATCTTTACGGATCATAAAAGTTTGAAGTACGTCTTCACGCAAAAGGAACTGAATCTGCGCCAACGGCGATGGCTTGAATATGTAGCTGATTATGATGTGGAGATTCAGTATCATCCCGGGAAAGCTAATGTTGTGGCCGATGCTTTGAGTCGGAAGACAGGGAAATTATTTAATCTTTCAGTCGACCGTCTTGTGGAGGAATTTCTATTGATGGATATTTCCGTGGCAAGATAGGAACCACAAAGTCATTTGGCAGTAGAAGAACCTTCATGGATGATGCTTGCAAGACAACATCAAAGGGATGATCCTGATCTTTTACATTTAGTTCTTCGGACTGAAAAGGGTGACTTACCGGATTTTGCTATTGATGATGGGGGCACGTTAAAGTATCGCGGTCGATTTTGTATCCCCGCAGTTGGAGACATTCGTGATATGGTATGTAAGGAAGCACATGGCTCAAGTATGGCCTACCATCCAGGCTCAACAAAAATGTACCGTGATTTGAAACAAATTGTCTGGTGGTATGGAATGAAAAGAGATATAGCGCAATTTGTATCTGAATGTCAGACCTGCAAGCGGGTGAAAGCTGATCATGGGAGGCCTGATGGCAAGTTGACGCCATTGGAGATTCCAACATGGAAGTGGGAAAGCATTTCAATGGATTTTATTATAGGCATACCAAGATCTCCACGAGGACATGACTCCGTATGGGTAATCGTGGATAGGTTGACCAAGTGTGCTCACTTCATACCATTTAAGGTCAAGTACCCAATGAAGACAATAGCGGAGTTTTATTTGAACGAGATCATCCGACTGCATGGTGTGCCAGTCAATATCATTTCAGACCGGGATTTCCGATTTACTTCTCGTTTTTGGAAGAGTCTACAAGAGGGTTTGGGGACGGATTTGAGATATTCCACTGCTTACCACCCTCAGACGAATGGCCAAACGGAACGAGTAAACCAAATCGTGGAAGATATGATTCGATGCTATATTCTTGAGTATGACGGAGCATGGGATGAACGTTTTCGGCTTATGGAATTCGCATATAATAACAGCTATCAAGAAAGCTTGCAAATGGCTCCGTTCGAAGCTTTATATGGGCAACGATGTCGGACTCCCCTATTTTGGGCTGAGGTTGGCGAGCGGCCTTTGTTGGGCCCAGAGGCGCTCGAGGACATGGAAGTTGCCGTACGACTTATTCGGGAGAAGCTCCGGATCGCCCAAGAGCGATATGAAAAGTACGACAACCGACGAAGGTCGGAGTTAGAGTTTGTGGGGGATTTTGTCTTCCTGAAAGTCTCCCCAATGGTTGGAATTAAAAGGTTTGGAAAAGAGCGCAAATTAGACCCAACATTTGTGGGTCCCTTCAAGATTCTTGCGCGAGTTGGTACATCCGCTTACAAAGTAGAATTACCCGTGAACTTTCCTGGTGTTCACAACGTGTTTCATGTCAGCCAACTTCGCAAGTGTGTGCGGAATGATAAGCAAGTTTAGGACTTTGTGCCGCAGTTGGCGCCAAAAATTTCGTATGTAGAGATGCCCATCCGTATTTTGGACTCCCAAGATCGTGTGTTGCGGAAAAAGAAGATTCCTATGGTCAAAGTGCTATGGAAAAATCAGAATGTGAAAAGCGCGACGTGGGAGCTCGAGTCAACGATGAGGGCGGCTCACCCTCATTTGTTCCCGTAAATAAGCTGGTATACGAATTGGTGTTTTTGTTGAATTGGTGTTTTTGTTTGATTGCTCATTTGATTTATATCCAAATGATTGAAAAGTTTCGAGGCGAAACTTTTTGTTAGGGGGAGTGACTGTAACACCCCGTAATTTTTCGTTGAATGATTGCATACGCTTGATGGGCGTTATGTTGGCTTTGACCGTTGTTCGAGCATGGTTTTCCCGCGGGTTGCGAGTGGCTGTTTTGGTAGCCGAGTTGCACGATTCCCCAGCAAGCCGGAGTCCAATTTGGGGACTCGGTGAGGCCTCTTAGGGAATGCGTGCACTTTTTCGAGCCCGGGTAAGGTTGCTCAAAACGGGTTGATTGTATGGAAGATGTGTACAGAAAACAAAAGGGGTAAAAAGTCCTTAAGGAAAAAATGGTCTAGGACGAGAAAGAAACACTTTTCAAAACAGTGAAAAATGGTAATTTTTTTAGTGACACGGCCTGGGACACGGGCGTGTCCCAGGGCGTGTCGAGCTCGGGATGCGGTTTGGCTTTGTGGCCGTCGAACTTCGTTCGACGAAGTTGCGGGAGGAACACGCCCCCCGACACGGGCGTGTCGGGGCGTGACCTGGGGCGTGACCTCCTTGACTCGACGAATTTTCTTGCGTCGAGTTGAGCTCGACGAATGGGGTACACGCCCCGTGACACTGGCGTGTCACGGGCCGTGTCCCGCTATGTCGAGTGTCGAGTGTCGAGTCTCGAGTGTCGAGTCTCGAGTGTCGAGTCTCGAGTGTCGCGTGTCGAGTGTCGCGTGTCGAGATGGGACACGGCCTGTGACACGGGCGTGTCACAGGGCGTGTCCAGCTTTGTCGAAGTGTCGATACTTTTGGTCGACGAGATGTCGAGACACGGGCTACACGCCCTAGGTCACGGGCGTGACCGACCCGTCACGGGCGTGTACCCGGCCGTATACCTTGTGGATAAGCTGGAAATTATCGGATTCTGCGCCGCTTAAGGTACACGCCCTGTGATACGGGCGTGTCACAGGGCGTGACAGGGCCGAAAATCAATTTTCTCCAGTTTTTTTGTACCGTTCATTTCTCTGATTCTGGATCTAACGGTCCAGCTCTGTTCTGGAGGGAATAAGGCCGAGAAAGAGATTCTTTCTCCTCACTTATCCCTTTCTCCATCTTCTTCTTCATTCTCAAAGAGAAAGCAAGGGAGAAAAGCTAAAGCAAGGCAAGGAAAGAGAGGAGCAGCCGTCGCGGTGTCGTCTCGGTTCAGGCAAGCGGTGTTCTTCACCCTTGCCAATCTTGTTTTCTTGTTCTTTGATTGTGCAAGTTTAGCTAGTTTTCCTCTTTCAATTTTACTAGCTTGTTCAATTTTATTAGCCTTGTTACTCTTGTTTTTGTTTAGTACTCACAAACATGAATTCTCTTGTTCCTTCAAGTCTTACATGCTTACCGCCTAATTATTGAATTTTCCCTATGCTCAATTAATTCTTATGCTCATTTGATTCATGTAGTCTTTCTTGTTCATGTAGTCATAATCATGTTAGAATAAGCTTGTTGGTTTGGTTAGCGTTGTCCTTTATGGAGTAAGTAGAAATCCAAACGCTAATAAGTTTGACATAACATGAGTAATGTGTGGTCATGAGTGAGGACGATGAAATGAAACGTGTTTAGCTTCGGTTATGGTGAGTTTTGCGAGGCGAATTGTGAACCATGACAGGCGCGTTTGTGTGAGGATTCTATAAGGGGTGGTGTGGTTTCAACCTTGATGGTCATCGGGTTTTGTTTTATGGTATAGAGTACCATTTTGGCCCCGATTTGGGCTAGCTTTTATTGGTGCGTTCCACTTGAGGGCCGCCACCAAAAGACCCTTGCGGAATCAAACTGAATCGCTCCTTATGTTTCACTAGTATCGTGGTTCTTGTTATAAAAACATGATGGAATAGGCATGTATATTGCCTTTTTGCTCCTGCGGGTTGAGTAGAACTTGATGAGAATTGCACGCACTTGGTGCGTTTTACACTTTGGATTGACAGTGTTTAACACTTGTTTTCCACCTGTTCTTTTCACTCGTTTTGCATGAAAAATTGCTACGGGGTCGGTAAGCCCATTCGTCATATTTTATGAACTTCATACTCTATTGTGTAGCTTTGATGATTGCCGAGGTGTTCTTTCTTGAATGCCTCAGGTGCAGGTTGTAGCCGGTTGAGCGACTAGTGCTTGGGTAGAGTTTCTTTGGAGATAGTCGAGCTTACTTAGCGAGGTAGTTCTTTACTTTGTTGTACAAACATACACGTGCCCCAATGGGTTCGTGTCAGCTTGTTGGCGCCCATTGGTGGCTTTCTTTACTTGTGATATATGAATGCTAGACTGCTAATGTGACGCATTTGTCCTCTACGATTCAGATAAAACATTTTCAGATACAAAAATATCAGCAACAGCAGTTTCAGATATAATAGGTTCAGTAGCATCAATATCATCAGCAATAGCAGCAGCAACTGGAACAGCAGGAATAACATTAGGCTCAAAATCATATGCCTCTGTCATCTGCATATCCCCAGAAATTGGAACAGTATCGGCATCATCACTGACAGCAGCAGCAACAGATTCAGCAACAATATTTGCAGCATAAACTGAATTGACAAAAGAAGTTTTAACCCTGGTGTCACAACTTGAGAAGGGCACAATGGCCTTGGAAAGATCCTCTGATGGCTGGACTGCAACTTTCTGTGGAAGACAACTGAAATAAACTGAATCAAAATCTGAGAGCAGGGACCTGAGGTCTACTGAAAAGACATCAACTTGAGGTGGAACTTGAGCTTGAGTAACAGCAGCAGCAGCAGCATGAGCTGAAGAAACAGCAGCAGCAGGCAATCTCACTACTTCATTAGGCATCTCCCCCTGCCTAGATTCAGAGAATGCTGGATCAAGGCACACTGATGAAGGGATTGCCTGAGGAAATCCGTCGCGGGAGCTCTAGTGACCAGAATCTTTGATGGGGTATAGATTTGAAAAATCTCACCGAGATCTACGCATGTGCGGTGAGTATTTCCAATTTCGTACATTTTTAGTGTTGGAGTGAGTAGCCCTAATTCTCCTTTTCATCCAAATCATTTCAGAAATTTGTTGTTGTAGTTTTCCGTCGGCCGATCATGGACGTGGAGTCCTTAGGAGGCCGGAAATCGGAAGATTTGAGGCAAGTGATGGACTATTTCTCTTGCTTTGTCTTCTTTCAGTTCTTCTTCTTCTTCTTTTCTTTAAAATTCTAAGACCGGTGACATTGATTTGGTATTTCCTAGTGTTGGTTTTCCTTCCGGTGATAATAATGTCCGGTTTTTAGTTAAGATTCATCGATAAGTTTAAGTAAATTCGTTGAGTAGTTTAAGTAAATTCGTCGAGTAGTTTTAGTAAATCGTCGAGTAGTTTAAGTAAATTAATCGAGTAGTTAAGTAATTTTTCGAGTAATTTAAGTCAATTGTCGAGTAGATATGTTAAGTCCGACGGGTAGTTACGTAAAGTCCGTCAAGTTCGTCAAGTTCATCGAGAAGTTCGTAGAGTTCGTCAAGTGATTACTTTGATCACACCGAATTCATCACGTGATTTTGTTTAGTGTGTCGAGTAGTCAAGTCGAAATTGTCGAATGATTAAGCCAAATTCATTGAGTAGTCAAGCCAAATTCGTCGAGTGGTTGTGTCAAGTTCGTCAAGTATTCTAGTAAGATTCTTTGAGTTATTACGACGATTCGTCGAGTGATCACGCTAAATTAACGAATGGTCTCGACAAATTCGTCGTGTGGACTGTTTTTACTTAGAAATTCTGGGTTTTTTCTTGCGTCGCCTTGGTGATCTAATGTCAAGTCTCGTGTGATGCCAAATTTTAGTTGTGATGTTTATAGACTGTTTATTGGATTGAAGTTAATGACCACCACCACAGTGTCTGTTTGTGAAACATTGCACCCGGTGGTTTTTGTTATGGACTGTTGGTTGGATTGCAGTGGATGACCCTCACCAGAGAACTTTTTTTAGATGTTTTGGTTTGATGATTTGTGTTGGAAAGAATGCCACCATCTCAGTATTGTTTTATGTTCGGTGTTAATTATTCAGTTTTTTGGGCCGACTGATCTCTTTTATTATATAAATATATGTTTACTTATTTGTATACTTATCACACTTTGTGCAAATTTCTCTCTTGTATAGCCTATTCGTGCTGAATTACTTATGTTTTTTGTTCATATGACCTTTGTTTGTTGTTGTTTCACAGGTACTCATGTTGGGTTGATAACTTATTTAACTCATTAACCTTTTAAATTTTGTTTGAATTGTCTTTTACGCCTTTGTTCCGAGGCATTCTCTTCTTTTTGAATGCCTCAAGTACAGACCAGTAGCAATTAGAGCTGTCCGAGTTTGATTCTTCCAGGCCTTCTATAGCTGATTTCTTTTCCTCTCATCAGTGAGGGATAGTCTGTTGTTTTATTGACTTTGTAGGATATTTCAGATTTATACTGTTGAAATTATGGGTTCATGTCAGATTGTTGACATCAATAACATAGTTTCTTTTTGTGTCGACTTTTTTTTGCTGTTTTTGCTACTACTACTGTCTGATGTAGATACATTGCTCTCTGAGAAAGTGTTATGTTAGGATGCATATTAGTTATTTTATATGTATTAAAATCTGCATTTTACTCATACTCATGACATTGTTTCAATCAAACATCACTCTATCTTAAAGACTGTAAAAGTTTTTTCTCTACTTATACTAAATTTAGAAATGTGCACATCATTACTATGTTATTAGGTTTGCTTGCACATGTAGGATAAAATGAATTAAACACAATATTTTTTCGCTGTGTATATACTCTTCTACTTGTGGACTAGCTGATTTACTGGACCGAGGGACACGGTCTTTGAACTTTAAACTTAAATCTTGTTCAACATAAAATATACATGTCATTTATAAAAATAAATGAATAGTTGGAGCTGCCTGAGCGGCTGTAGTTGTCTCCTTCACGACGTGACATCATAACGCGTATTCGCTTTCACTCTGATAATATATTTATATATTGAGAAAATGCAGGTTGTGACATTTGCCGCATAGCATAAAGAGAGGCATGAAAGTTGAAAATAATTGATAAGATTAGTAATAACGAGGTTTAGGTTGGGCGAAAACGAGAAATTTGAGCTGGAATGAGTTAATTGACTGAAATGTACAGTAATTCTCAAAAAAATTGAAACATATGATTTCGTAAAATGAATAAAGGTAAAAATGGAAGAAACAATGTTGCACCAAAATGTGTTTTTTGCTTATAGAATAGTATATATATACTATTTTATAAAGAAATAGTGATGATTTTTAAAAGCCATACATTTAAAAGTCATTGGACTAATATCAGCCTTAGGATTAACTTAATCAAGCATGCAAATAGCCAATCCTCCTAAAACCTCCCCCACCACCCCACCCCCCCCCCACAAATAAAACACAAAAAACCTGATGCCCCCCATCTCGCACGCCCGAACTCCCACACTTCATGCACGTCGGCGGCGACAGCCTGAGTAGTGCCTACCGGCGGGTTCGTCGGGCCCCGACGAACTCCTCGGGGGTTTCCGGGTAGCGAGCGGGCAGGGCCACCGCCAGCGGGGGCACTGCCGCTCCCCGCCGGAAACCCCCATGCGAACCCGCCGGCGGGTTCCAGTCAGACCGTCGGTGGTGTGGAGAAGCCTGTACAGGCGGGCGGATTGGGGCATCGAGACTTTTTTTAGTTTTTTAAAATTTATTAGAATAAAAGATTAGTAATAAATCTATTATATATAATAGATTAATTTTTTAATAATTTAAAAAGTTAATAATTAAAAATATTTAACCAAAAATATAAATTAAATATTTTAAATTTAAAATAATAACAAAATTACATGATTTAAAAAAGTCGGTGGCGGGCGAAGCCCGCCGGAGCTGGTCGGATACTGTCGCGCGAGGCGGTTGGGCGGAGCCTTGTGTCGGGCACTCATGTGTGTGGATAGTGCACGGGCCCCCCGTGCCCCGCATGATAGTACTCATTTAATGGCAGCAGGCTTCGCCTGCCCCCGACGGTTGTGAATATATATATATATATATATATATTAATTATTTTATAACTAATAAATATATACAATTTTTATTATATATATTATTGCACTTTCCCTAATAATATATTAATATATATTATTATAAATGATATATATATTATTATTAGGAATATATATACACACACACTATATACAAAAATATATCATAGTGTAACGCTGAGTACCGTCAAATCAATCTGAGCAGTCCGATTTGACCAGAACATAAGATCTCAGTTGTTCGATTGCAAAAATGAATCTGAACTTTCTATATTTTATTCCCAGGTCTCCTAAATCTACCATGATAGGGTGTCTTAAACTTATAAATTTTGTATGACATTCTACCCTTCAAAGTGAATTTACTATGTTAGCTCTATAATTTTGAAAAAAAATCAAATAAATCAAACGCCATCTCTGCATGCGGCGCACCCCGAATCCAATCCTCTGGCTCTAATTTGTAAAATCGGGTGGAACCCAAGAACGGTTCGCCCAGATCACTCACTCGCACGAGGGAGGCGGGCTTGCCGCTCTAATCCTGGTTCAACCCAGGATCGCTCACGCACAGGAGACAAGAGACACATGGCTTGCCGGCGCGATCTTTAACGACTTCAGGGAGGTGGGCTCGCCGTTCTGATCCTGGTTGAACCCAGGTTCGCTCACGCACAAGAGACAAGAGACCATAATATTTATGTTTTTTTTTTATTTTTAAAATTTTAAATTTCAAAATTTTAAAAAATACCAAAACCCGTCGGGGGCGTGCGAAGTACTGTCGCGCGGGGCATGGGGGCCCCCGTGCACTGTCACTCATATGTATATATATATATATAATATATTAAATTTATGTGCAGGAAAAAGGGGAGGTCGATCGCGCCTCCCATTGCGGGCGTGCTCGCAATGGGGAAGCGGCGACCGGGGCGCGCCGCCCTTTGCAAGGGGAGCCCGCGGGCGCGGGAGGCTACAACGGGGAAGGGGCGGCGAGCGCGCCACCCCTTGCGAGCGGAGCCCACGGGAGCAGCAGGCTACATCGGGGAAGGGCGGCCGGGCGCGCCGCCCCTTGTGGGCGGAGCCCGCTGCCGCGGGAGGTGGCCGCGGGGAAGGGGCAGCCGGGCATGGCCGCCCCTTGCGGCAGAGCCCGCGCCACTTGAGGTGGCTGCAGGGAAAGGGGGGTCGGGCGCGAGAATCCGACGACGGTGGGTACTCGAAAGGTGGGCGAAGTGGGATCGGTGGCGCGGGGATCCCGTGCGCGGTGGTTTCTCCATGATATTCATTGGATAGTGGGATAATGGGGGAATAGGCTTATCGTACCCCGAGTGTTTTATAAAAGGGACTTGACCCCATCAATAATATATATATATAATATATATATATATATATATATTATATATATATATATAATATATATATATATATATATATACACTACATTAAAAAGAAATATCAAAACCCTCAAATATGCCTAGCTAAATAAGACATTGAATTCATCCTACTCCTTCATCTCACTCCCCCTATCAGCAACCGTCTGATCAAACACATTCCCTCTCTCCATTTTTTCGTAGGTCTCCTAAACCTACTAAGGGCGACCTAAACCTAACACTGAGCGCCCCTAAAAATCACTTTATCCCACGATGTGGGACTAAATATGAGAACGATTTTATTATAAACTAAAAAAAATGAAATATGCGCGCGGCCAGGGAGGATCGAACCGACGACCGCCTGTTTTTCAATGATATGTCTTGACCATTAGACCATGATACTTTCATGTTATATTGTATGCGCAGTTTATATATGTACTAATAAAACATTTTTATCAAGTTAAATACCTTTTTTGTTTGCACGCGCAGTTAGAAATATCTTTTTTATTTCCATAGTTAGAAATATCTTTTTTATTTCCATTTTAACTTTTTTATTTGTACTAATATTATTTATAATGGCTGGGGCGGGCGAAGCCGCCGGGAGCGGGGCCGGGTACTGTGCGCGTGGCCATCGGCCGGAGGCCCGTGCCTTTCACTCGTATATATATATATATATATATATATATATATATATATATATATATATATATATAAATATATATATATATAAATATATATAATATATATATATATATATATAATATATCTATATATATATATAATATATATTATCTTAAAAAGATTATGGTGGTCTGCCAATAGCGTGAGTTCGAAAATATGGGAAAAATAGGCGGCCGTCGGATTTGACTGCTTTAATCCTCAATCGTTAGATCTTGGGCTGTAAATATCCTTTTCTCAATTGCCTGCTGAGCAAGTAGATATTCCAGCCCGGGCTGACCAACTGTATGAACTGATAGCTCTCAGGCTATCACTTCTATTGGAGACCTCCTTGGCTCCATTACTTCAGTCAGTGGCAGCCTCAACCATGGATTCCAAACGTGGAACCTCGTCAAAAGTTTCTACTTCGCTATTGAACCCCACCACCGAGTCATGATCGATGACGCCTCCGGAGGGACAATCACGAACCTTCCTCCAGATGATGCTCTGAGAATCTTACAAGACACCGCCACCCACAGCGCTTACTAGACCGCTGGAAGAAACATCCCACGAAGCACAAGCGGAGTATTCGCCGTGGATATCCCCAAGCCTGCCGCCGCTGCCCCAGTGATGGCAATCTCATGCCAAGGTTGCGAAAGCACCGACCACCACGTCTTTGAATGCCCAGGAGTCGAGGTACCAGACGAATCTTCTTTTCTGAATGAGTCAGTTAATTTTGTAGCAAATCAAAATAGGGGAGTGCCTTACGGAAACACATACAACCTGGGGGTGAGAAACCATCCCAACTTTTCTTGGAATCCAAACACATCTGGCTAAATATGGCAACCGGGGCAGCATCAAAATGATGTGTATGCCTCCGGAAGCCTACCGCGGCCGCCTCAACCAAATTATTCCCAAGGGCCCCCTGCCGTTAAAAAAAGTTCTTTGGAAGAGATGTTCGAGAAATTCGTTGAAATTTCTCAAACCAACATGACAAATCAAGCCGCCTCGATGCGCAAACTGGAGGCACAATTGGGCCAATTGGCCCAAGTTGTCTCCGAGCGCACCCAAGGCACCTTACCTAGTAACACTGAAAAGAACCCCCATAAACAAGGTAAAAGCCTTAGGGAGGAAAATTTGGGAAAAAGCAACGAACTCGTCATCAATTGTAAAATAAACAACTTCGAAACCCTAGCATTATGCGACTCCGGGGAGTCCAGCAACATCCTCACCCTGCAAGATGTTGCGAAGATACACCTACAAGTCAACACTGGAAACCGGAAGTCATTTATCTTAGCGAATGACAATTTGGTTGACACCAAGGGAGGTGTTCGGGAAGTCGAAATTGAGGTCAACGGAAAAAGTATAACCACTGACTTCCAGGTTTTGGGACCAAGGGAAAATAACTCTATTCCTATATTAGGAGTCCCATTACTGATGGCCAGCGGCGCATCCCTTGACTTTTCCAAAGGACGCGTCACTTGGCCGGCCGAAGATTCCGCCCACGATAACGCATCCATACATCCCTCTCCCATCCAAAATAACAATTTTCTGAGTGTCACAGATACCAAGATAGATTCAGGACTCCCAACATTGGAAGAAGCACATCCGGAAGAGAAGACAAAGAAAGGACTCTCCCAGGAGATAGATGAGAATCAAGAGCTATTGGTCAAAGAAGAGATCGAGTGCACCAAAGCCACGTCTGCCTTTCTCCTTCCCGCCAACTCTGTTTTTGAGCAAGGCGAACCAAGTTTTATCCGGGAGAAATCCCTAGACACTTATTTGCATAACACTGCTGATAACTCTATTAAGCGATCTGTAGCTTGGGCAGATCCGGTCGCCGTTACGGTGCCGGACAGGACGCCACCAACCATAAAAACAGGGAAACCCACAGACTACATCCATTGGAAGTTTTCAATGGTGGAGAAACTGAAAGAGGCAAAGCGTTTACGCGACGAGCGCTACGCTGCCTTCCGGTGTGAGGAAGAGCGCAATCGGAGTAAGGGGAAACCATCTTCCCCCAATGCAAAAAGACAATCTGCCATCCCCTCCCACCCCACCGGAGAGACTTACCACAAATCCGCTTATAGCTGATTGCAATACCATCATTCCACTTACCCTCCTCTTTCTGTTTTCTCACTGCGTATGGAACTCTAGTTTGCTCGATTTTATTTCTTTCTTTTTAATTGCAAAGAACTCTTTATTATAACTGCTAATACAGGTATTTGTTCCACCTTAAGGACGGTAAACAATAGGGATTTCGGGAGACAACCCATGTTGGACCATTTGGTCCTGTGCTGTGTTTTGAGCTCTTTTTATATATATATATGTGTGTGTGTGTTTCCATCTTTTGTTTTGCATCCGTATTTAAATCACAGGTGCAGGAATTTTTGAGGCGCGACAGCTTGGCCGCACTTGGATATCTCGTCGCACGACCGGTATGCTCAATTTTGAGCATGGGTACTTCTTCAATTCCCTTATCCCTTTTTTTTATTTACATGTTTTACTTTTTCGTATTGTCGTATTCTAGTCTGGGGGTGGAGTTGCTTGTGATCTCTACACAGCACAGTTTATTGCATACTAGTCTGCCTTTATTTATTTCATGATCACTAATTGCACACACTGAATCACCCACATGAGTGCGCACTTAACCATGCGTGCGGCTCAGGACAAATGTATTACTTTTGTGTAAACTCTAAAAAGTGGTGCTGACTTAGGATTTTGGGATATAGTAGTTCGAAACTCATGCAGTGCTCCTAATCGAGTACTCATGATTTACATAGAAATAGTATAGGATTACTTTTTCTTCATGCTCGTAGACTTAAATTTATTCTGCAAAAGTAAATTTTGTTTGTGCTACTTAAAATTGTAGAATCTGGAGTAATCGAACGGTGGTATAGAGATGAGTGTAGTCGTACCTAGACTCGTATTGCTCGAGTCGGGGGGAAGGATCGTCTTTTTCGGGGACTGAGAACTTGCCCCAAGATACTTTGGTTTGCATATAAAAAACCCCCCAAAAACATCAATCCTCTCTCTCCTAAATCCCGCACAGCAAAACCGCACCCCTCCCCCCGAATTTCGTCCTCCACCACCGCCGTCGGCGGCCCCCAGCAGGTTCGCCGGTGGCAGGCGAACATGCCGGCGGTGATCCGGTGGCGCTCCGGCGGGGCCACCGCCGACGGTGGCCCTGACCGTGAGGCCCAGATCTAGGCCTGGGCCTCACGGTCAGGGCCACCGCCGGCGGTGGCCTCGCCGAAGCGCCACCGGATCACCGCCGGCAGGTTCGCCTGCCACTAGCGAACTTGCTGGGGGCCGCCGGTCAGGCCGCCGGCGGCGGTGGGGGACGCCGCAGATTCGCGGGGGGGGAGCGGATTTTTCATTATTTTTTTATAAAAATTAAAATATTAATATATATATAATATATTAAAATATATATATATAATAAATTTTTTTTATAAAATTATTAATATATAAAATATACTAAATTATATTAATATATAAAATATTTAAAAATGTAAATTTAATTAATATAAAAATTTTAATTATAAAAAAATTGTCACGTCGTCCCAGGGGACGGAGCCCGCCGGGGGCGTGCAAGCGGAGCCTGACGGGGGTGGTGGGGCGAGCGAAGCCCGCCGTCGGCGGCGAGGTACTGTGGCACGTAGCCATCGGGCCGGAGGCCCGTGCCTGCGACTCATATATATATATATATATATATATATATATATATATATATATATATATATATATATATATATATCATATATATATATATATATATATATATATATATATATATATATATATATATATATATATATATATATATCACTATAATAGAAGTATCAAAGTCATGAATTATAAATTCATTGGAGTGATTTTGGTCGTCCGATCTGTAAGCATTATTTAGCAACCGTCTCATCAAATGCACTTCCTCTCTCCACTTTTTCGTAGGTCTCCTAAACCTACTAAGGGCAACCTAAACCTAACACTGGGGGACCGAAAAACAATGTTAAAATAATAGAATTTAAAACGGGTAACCGCGACTCGCACAATGATTCTTTGCACGCACAGTGTAGCCCTGCCTGAAATACAATTTCAAGTATTGAATGTGCTTTCCTTAATATATACTAGAAAATATAATTTTATCCCATAATGTGGGACTAAATTTGAGGAAGATTTTTAAAAAAAGCAAAAAGGGGCACGCAAGGTGAAGCTCGATCCGCCAACCGCCTGTTTTTCAATCATGTGCATTACCCATTATACCATGATACTTTCACGTTCTACTCTATGTGTCGTTTATATATGTACCAATAAACCTTTTTTATTTAGTTAAATACCTTATTTGTTTTTACGCGTAGTTAGAAATACCTTTTTTGTTTTCATTAAGTTAAATAAAACTTTTTTATTTCTACTAATATTATTTCTAATTGTTGGGGCGGGCAAAGCCCGCCGTCGCCGGCGGCGGGCGAAGCCCGCCGGGGGCGGGGCCGGGTACTGTGGCGCGTTGCCATCGAGCCGGAGGCCCGTGCCTGTTTATATATATATATATATATATATATATATATATATATATATATATATATATATATATATATATATATATATTATGACATGAAATATAAATTCATTGAGATCATCAGTGTTGAAGTCAGGAAAAATCTCAACCTCAAAAATAGGATCAATGTAGGCTAAGGTTACTGATTCTACGATCCGACGTCATATTTCAAGTGGCTAGCGAGAAAGAAAGGAAACTATCTATAAGCACACCCCAAATGCTCCAGCAGGGAGGTCCCACCACGTACCCAGAAGCTTAGAAGAAGCTTCCCCTCCGTAACCAAAAGGCTGGGCGAGGTACTAGGCAGGCAAGGACTGGGCGAGTATCCCCTTGGGGGACCTCGACCTCTTCCAAAAGTGTCATTTCCAGTACCCCTGGGGGGCTATTTATAGAGAAATCCTGGGGGTGGGGTATAGGCGAGTATCCAGCTTCTTGATACGCCCAAAACAGGTTATGCGTACTCTCGCAAGTGCACGTGCCGTAACAAGTAATAAAGTGTGAGTGAGATCGTTCCCTCGGAGAAGTGATTAACCTAAAGCTTGCAAGTACTAGCTAAGCCGTTCTTTAAATCCAAACAAGATGAGTAAAATGATTTTGGAAGTAATGAAAATATTTTTTTTACTAAAGATTGAATCTAATTTAATTACGAAAATCTTTAGAAATTCTTAAACCACTTGGAGAAATTAGCCTTGTATTTCAGATTTTCTATGTGCGTCTGAATGGTGTGTAATAAATAATATTAGTTAAGATTGTTGAATGAATTATCATACAACGATTTTTATAGAAGAAATCCTCCTCTCTCGAATCTCGGAAATCCCAACGTCCTAAATTCTCCTAGTTATTTCTAACTTAGGAGGAATGAAGGACATTGATTATCATAAAAATCGGACTGCTAGCAAAAGGAGGGAGTCTCCTCCACCCCTCTAAACTACAGTGAACTAATGAGCGAATGCACTTCTCCTCTATCGACTCTCGAAGTACAACGCAAAAGAGGAGATTTTTGGTTAAACGTTTTACACCGCTCGTCTCTCGATTCTTGCGATGCAATAAAATGACCTTCAACCTTATATTACGCCACTCATCCCTCGATTCTCGCGAACGCATCACAAGATGAAGATCAAAGTCAAAATCTCATAAATAAATTCAAAAGTTCACTAGATAATAAATCATTCAACAAATCTCAACAATCAAGAATATACACCATAAAAACACACATAGTACTCTCCTCATACAAGACTTGGAGAGTTTAGTTCATAGCGAGAAAAGGAACACACAAAACTATAACGATCTTACAGTTCATGGCTTCAAAAGTTCAGATCTACTCTTTCTTGTGGCCGGATTCCGCTTCTCCACCGTCAAGAACCCTAAACTTGACCTCCTTCTCTCCAAAATGACAAAAGATCTCCAAAATTCCTTTTTATATGCCAAGGGCCTCAAAGGATCTTCAGCATTTATGAAAGGAAGCCTCCTTTCATTTCTAAAACTGCCATTTTTGAATTATTTTCGGAATTTGAAAATTCAAATTAGCAGTTTTGTTGCAACAAATTTTAATTTGTTGCAACAAATTCTGTGCTGTCCAGAATTCTGCAAAAATCTGCTCCAAAAATTCCTGTAATTTCCTGCAACTTTTCTTGAATGCTCTTCACGCTTATCATCAGCCGCACAAGTTACTTTCCTCATATTTTCCTATCATAAAAAAAATATATAAATATTATTGATCATGAATTTTCGCACAAATGAGATTTACTCGTTTACACACACCTTTTGATCAGTATTTTGAGGATAAATTATAAATGCGGCAGTGACGCACAAGAACTTCATTTTGTGAAGTTATCACACCCTCAACCTTTGCTATCCCTCAAAGATGAAACTACATCATTGAGTGAGCGAAATCTACCAAATATCCAAATGACCTTACTCTTGAACAAAACCTTTTTAGATTGGTGAAAATATCATCATCTAAAATTTCATGCAGAGATTCATTTTCGCATGACAATTTCCTAGTGTTGTGTGTGATATTCCTTAAAGCTATCTATTCCCAAACAACTTAATTTACTTTTCATAGATAGGGATTGGAAAATACAGCCTTGCGTCACTTCCACTTTTGAGTGGAGGGAGATCAGTAAGGGCATTTTGCAATGTGGTGAGTGAGGACTTGACAAAGAAATCTTTAACTTCAATGGTAGAAAGACACCTCCCTATAAATTCTTATTCTTCTCCCTACCATGGGTGTACCTTTCAAGCACCAATATAATTTTCTATGCTCATAGTTGGGATCATTCCGAGTAGGTGTACACACACTTAGGTCGCATGTCACTATGACCTTAATACATACACATTTTTTTTGAGTATGCACATAGTTGGGATCATTCCAGATATGTATGCATATCTAGGCCGCATGTCACTATGACAATATTTTTAACCAAAATTTTTTTCTCTTATGGTCACAGTTGGGATCATTCCAAGTAGGTGTACACATACTCGGGCCACATATCACTATGACATCTTTACTCAATCATTTTTTTTAACACCCAAAGAAGGAAGAATCATTAAGAAGTAACTAAGGACTATGGATTATGACATAAAGTAACTACGTAGACTCAATGCGTTAGTATACAACATCGGCTCAGTTATTGTTCATCCCTCCCCTACTATGTTTAGAAGTTAATAAAGTTCTTTTATAGGACACAAATATTTTAAGGAATACAGTGCATAGGGGAAATCGAAAGTGGAGCTCTAATATATCTTATTAACTTCAAAAGCAAGGTCAAAATATTTAGGTGCTGATAAATCTATCAATCATATAAAATTGTATTGTTTGAACTAAGAGCAAGTATTGTTTTGCAGTTAAAATTTTCTAAGTTATTCGTCACTCATTTGTGAGAGTTAAGGCACAGATTCACCCTCACACCAGAACGTTTGCTAGCCCCTAGCAAATGAGTGTCATTTAGAATTAAAATGCAATGTACAAGGTGAACAGATAGGACCACGAGTGGTGGAAATATATGAAATTAATATCAAGAAATACGATACTCCCCTTAAATATGTCGACTGATGGATCGAACCCATATGAGCCTTGTCAACGAATTATATCACAGCAGGGAACGGTTGAAAAGCTCATTGCGGCGATAAATCCACAAGTGATCTGCATAACACAGTACACCACTCCAAAACCAACTAGTTGCATAGTGTAGATCAGTCAACAAAATTAAATCATAAACAAACAATAATCATCAGAGCAACTAGGTAATGAACTAATTAATCTCCAAAACAGACAACCATCACCTCCAAAATCACACGGGTCATTAACCATGTATGTAATGAGCATAAAACAAAACATATTGTGTCTCAATGCATCTAGTCATTAATTAAGCATATAATTCATAAGTCTTTAGGCCACTGATAATTATCCAAGTCCAAATATCAAAACATCTAGCCATAGCAAATTAAGTAACATGTTTAGACAAAAGCGAAGCTAATCATAAACTCAGCTATAAAGCAGAACACTAAATATCCAAACAACGCACATAGTGTATGAAAGTAAACTAATAGCAGCAGATTTAGCTTCGCATAAGTAAAATAGTAGCAAAATATGAGCAGCTTAAGCATAAGTTAAACCGATGGCAATAATTGTCCAAAATCATAATAAAATACTGGCAGATCTACGAAGGCAAAATGACAACGCAAAACATGAAGTCATAGCATCCATGCAGCTGGAGTTCCTCACTCGGCAGCGTCATCGTCCTCTTCCTCATCACTCTCGTCTTCATCGTCTTCATCACTTGCTTCTTCGTCGACTAAGGATTGCCGGTCCCAGTAATCATCCCCACTAACATCCTCATCATCCCCCGGTTGCTTGGCTGGGTTTGAAAATGTCGGGTTTCCATGCTTGGTGCGTGCGCTCCGCAAGTAGCCATCATCATCAAAGGGGTCGAGAAAGGGTAAATTTTGATCTGAGAGCGGAAACTGTGCATGCATCATTAGCTGACGTTGATTTCTCTTCAGCACGGCCAATTGAGCAGTAACGACGTTATGATGACATCGTTGATACTCCGTGAGATGTGTCAAACACTCCATAATCTTCGTTGTGTCTGGCTGAGCATCAACTGAATGTTGTGTAGATCGTTTCGGTTTAGTTGTAGAGGTAGAAGGCTGCAGTCCAGATGCTTCTTTGCCCAAATTACGCTCTGAAGATATTTTGATATTTGTGGAAATGACAGTGTGAGTAATGTGATGTCGCACTGGTGTAATGGTGGTGTCCTTCTCGCTCACACCGGCATTTCGACAAAGAGCTGTTATAAGAGTCGGAAACCACAACTGCCGGCCGACCTTTCCCTTCCCCTTTTCACGTATTTGATCCGCAATCAGTCGACCAACACTTATCTTAATTCCCCGCAAAATGCAATATATTAGGAGTGCACGATGGAAGGATACCAAATTGAGATTCTTCGTTGGCATGATGCTAGCATTGACGAACAATAACCAAACCTTGGCTTCCCTTTTGAAGTTGTTAGCTCGCAGGACAGTATTAGCCTTATTAGCTCAGTCAATGTGTGTTGAGATGGTCAAGGCTGAGGCAACATCAAGTGGAGAAACTGTTTTCTTCAGAATTTCATATCTATCTTCCTCCAAGTGTGGAAGATCAAAGTATCTGTTAATGGCTTCAGCGGAGCAGTCGACCTCCTTGCCCCTCACCAACACCTTGTCATTGTTCTGGAATGGAGCATTTGCGTAAAACTCATGGACACAGGGTAGAATGGCTTCACACCTAGGATGGCAGAAGGTTTCCCATCCTTGAGTACGGAGTTGTTCGATGTAGGTTAGGCTCCATCCACGAATTTCTATTTGGAAACCTCGCTCTAGAATAGAAGACAGTGACCTAAGAGTCTCATAGCGCTCCAAGGCTTGATCATTAACAAATCGGACATCCTTAGTAGCCACCGACTTCCCATTCCTCTTCGAAGCCATAGCCTAAAACAGTAGCATCTATGTTAAACGAAATCCTAAACAAAGAAGGAGGAAGTAAAAACAAGGAAAAATCAACCACTTACCGTGCTCAGGAAGTATTGGTGAAGGAAGAGATTGATCTTGCCCTAGCGTGCAGGAAGAGCATGAAGGAGGAGTTCCCAGGCGCCGCCGATGTGTAGAGGAGTTGTCGGCGAGCTCGCGATGCGTCGCGCCGCGCCAGAAATACCGCTCGCGTTGTTCCTTTCCGGAATCGCCGCGTGCTGGAAGCGCCGCTCCCGATGCGTCGACTAGGGTTTTGGGATGAAGAATCGTGATTTTAGAGAGAAGGAAAAGAAGATGAACCGGCCCTGCCCTTATATTTTAAATTCTTGAACCGGAGAGAAGTGAACCGGCCAAAATCACGGAAGGCGCCGACACTGGCAGTAAAATATTTGTTGCAACAACATGTGATTATGTTTGAACAGATTTTCTACTGCCTTTACACGGTAAAAAAGAACCCTACTTATATATTTTTATATTTTTCTTATTATTATTATTATTAAATTTGTGTTCTTTTTTTTTTGGTATTTTTTTTGTGCGGAGTACAGAGAAGCCAGAATAACTTAGGGATAAAATTTAAGACAAAAATATTATGGTGACATCTCCACATATATATATATATATATAATCTTTTTAAATAAATTTCGCTCCAAATAAAGATTATAAGACTAATTAAAACGCAACTGAAGATTGGGTTGCCTCCCAAGCAGCGCCTGATTTCAAGTCCCGGCAGGACTTTGCCGACTAAAAGATTTTCGTCATTTCAGATGAATGAACGACACCAGTCGTTCATTATCGCTACATCGAAAGATTTTCAATCGTTCTCCACTAACTTTAAATTCAGACTTATCTTGTTCATTCGCGATGATGACTGCGCCGTACGGATGAACTTCCTTTACTCGGAATGGTCCCGACCAACGACTCTTAAGTTTTCCGGGAAAAATTTTTAGACGGGAGTTGAATGGTAATACCAATTGTCCGGGTTCGAATTGTTTTCCACTCAAACATTGGTCATGCCATTTCTTTGTCTGTTTCTTATAAATTCTTGCACTCTCATACGCATTCATTCTTAATTCTTCTAACTCATTGAGTTGAAGGAGTCTTTTTTCACCTGCATTTTGACAATCATAATTTAACTTCTTAATAGCCCAAAACGCTCGATGTTCTAGTTCAAGGGGTAGGTGACAGGCTTTCCCATATACTAGCCTATAAAGGGGTTTGACCAATCGGAGTCTTATATGCGGTCCGGTAGGCCCATAAGACATCATTAAGTTTTTGGGACCAATCCTTACAGTTAAAGCTAACCGTCTTTGCAAGAATTGTTTTTATCTCCCGGTTAGACACTTCCGCTAGACCATTTATTTTAGGATGATATGCTAATGCTACTTTGTGAGTGACGCCATATTTCCTTAATAACGTAGCGAATGAATGGTTACAGAAGTGACTACCTCCATCACTAATGATGGCCCTAGGTGTGCCAAAACGATTGAATATATAATTCTTTAGAAAGTGTAAAACCACCTTGGCATCATTCTTAGCGGTGGCTATGGCTTCGACCCATTTAGAAACGTAGTCTATGGCAAGAAAGATAAAAATATAATCGTTCGAGTTCACGAAATGTCTCATGAAGTCTAATCCACAAACATCAAAAAGCTCAACTTCTAAGATTGTGTTCAAGGGCATAGACACGTTTTTCTTAATATTTTCGTTTCTTTGGCACCGGTCACATTGACTTACAAATCCTTTAGCATCTCGGAATAGAGTCGGCCAATAAAACCCCGCTCCTAAAACCTTCATCGTTGTTCTGTCCCCCTTAAAGTGGCCTCCATAAGGTGAGTTGTGACATTTGTCCAACACGGCTCGCATTTCCTCCTCCAGGATGCAACGTCTAACAACCGCATCCGCTCCAATTCTGAACAAAAATGACTCGTCCCATAAATACGAGCGTACCTGATGCAAAAACCTCTTCTTTTGCTGATATGATAAATCAGGTGGGAAGACTCTACTAACAATATAATTCATGTAGTCTGCATACCAAGGTATGCATTGTTCGGTCATGGCCAACACCCACTCATCAAGGAATCTTTTATTAATCTCTGATCGCAATAGTGGATTAGAACATTCAATCCTAGAAAGATGATCCGCCACCGGATTATCTACCCCCTTCCGATCCTTAATTTCTAAATCAAACTCCTGCAGCAACAACACCCATCGAATCAATCGAGGCTTAGCATTCTTCTTCTCCATAAGATAGCGAATAGCTGCATGGTCGGTGAATGCTATCACTTTGGTGCAAAGAAGATAAGACCTAAACTTCTCAAAGGCAAACACGATAGCTAGTAGTTCCTTTTCAGTTGTGGTATAATTTATTTGTGCCTCTATTAAAGTCTTACTAACGTATGCTATAGTTTGAAAGATCTTCTCCCGCATTTGCCCCAAAACCGCCCTAACGGTGTAGTCGCTTGCATCACACATCAATACAAAGGGTTTTTCCCAATCGGGGGCCACTATAATCGGTGTCGTAATCAATCGTGTCTTTAATTAAGTGAATGCATCTAAACACTCATCATTAAAGTCAAATTTCACATCATTTCCTAATAACTCACTTAAAGGCTTAGAGATTTTGGCAAAGTCTTTAACGAACCTTCGGTAGAATCCCACATGGCCTAAGAAGCTTCTTAATGCTTTTATATTTTTGGGAGGAGGTAATTTTTGAATTACCTCAACCTTGGCCCTATCCACTTCCAACCCGTCTCTAGATACACGGTGTCCAAGGACGATGCCTTCCTGTATCATAAAATGACATTTTCCCAATTCAGCACTAGGTTGGTCTCCACACAACGAGCAAGCATCTCTCCAAACATACCAAGCAAGCGTTGAATGTTTTTCCAAAGATGGAAAAATCATCCATGAAGACCTCTATGTCATAGTCAATAGGATCCATGTCTTGTTCTATAAGATCCGCCATTATTGCAATTATGCAACGTTGGAACGTGGCCGACGCATTGCATAGCCCGAATGATATCCTCCTAAATGCGAATATACCAAAGGGACACGTGAACGCTGTCTTTTCCTGATCGTCTGGATCAACCGTTATTTGATTGTAGCCGGAATATCCATCTAGGAAACAGTAGAACTCATTTCCAGCTAATCTATCAAGAATATGATCTATGAATGGTAACGGGTAGTGATCCTTCATAGTCGCTTTGTTTAGTCTACGGTAGTCGATACAGATACGTCATCCTGTGATTGTTCTTGTGGGGACTAATTCATTCTTGTCATTCATAATTACGGTCATCCCTCCTTTCTTAGGTACACAGTGGATGGGTGACACCCATGAACTATCAGATATAGGGTAAATGATTCCTGCATCCAACCACTTAATGATTTCTTTTCTCACCACCTCCTTCATAGGAGGACTAAGACGGCGCTGAGGCTCGATGGACCCCTTACAAGATTCCTCTAGAAGGATTTTGTGCATACACAAGGAAGGGCGAATGCCTCGAATATCAGCTATTGTCCACCCTATGGCTAACTTATATCTTTTCAAAATGTCCAATAGTCTGTCATGCTGCTCTGGTAGTAGTCTAGCATTCACTATTATCGGAAGTGTATCATTTTCTCCTAGATATGCGTAGGATTAATGCTCGGGAAGCGATTTTAACTCTAAGACGGGCGGGCAAACCATAGAGGGTTTGTCTGCTAAAGACTGTTCAGTCATATCTAGGGGTTCCGCCCTATGAAATGACACCAAGCGATTCCCACACACTTGAAAGCACTCTTCACCTTCTCCTTCAGTAGATTCTACTTCTTCATGACTAACCTCATCAGATTGAACTTCCTCAACTTCTACCTCGTCCATCAAAATTCTTATCTCCTCTTCTATACTCGAAGCATTACACTCACTATTTTGCTCATAGTCATAGAGTGAAATATTGTTTACCACCTCCATCTCATCTTCCTTCTCACTAGGGAATTTCATGGCCTTAAGAACGTTAAAAGTTATTTGTTCATCGTTGACTCTCATAGTCAACTCTCCTTTGTGGACATCTATTAAAGTTTTTCCGGTTGCTAAAAAGGGTCTGCCTACAATTAGTGGGATCTCCTTGTCTTCTTCCATATCCAAAACTACAAAGTCCGCCGAAAAGATAAACTTGTCAACCTTGACAAGAACATCCTCCACTATACCTTTAGGAAAAGTGAGTGATTTATCGGCTAGTTGTAACGTTAACGAAGTTTTAGAAATGTCCCCCATGCCCAGCTTCCGGTAGATTGAAAGTGGCATCAAATTTATACTTGCTCCAAGATCACACAAAGCTTTTCCTTCAAATTGGTATCCGATAGAGCATGGAATCGTGAAACTTCCCGGATCTTTCAGTTTGGGTGGAAGTTTCTTTTGCAGGATTGCACTACATTCATGGGTCAGCGCCACAGTTTCATTCGTGCCAAACTTTCTCTTTTTATTTAAAATATCTTTCATGAATTTGACATAACTGGGCATTTGCTCTAACGCTTCAGCAAATGGGATATTAATTTGAAGTTTCTTAAATATTTCTATGAATTTCTGGAATTGGTGATCTAGTTTACTCTTCCTAAGTCTTTGAGGAAATGATGGTGGTGGATAGGTAATTATTTTTTTTATCCCTTGCGGGAACCTCTACATTCTTCTCTTCTTTATTCTCTTCCACTTCTTCTAACTCTTCTTTCGCACTCTTAGTGGGTACATGAACTTTGTCACTCTTTACTTCATTTTGCACCTTATCAGTTGCCATTGGATTATTATTATAGCCATTCACCAATTCCTTGCCACTCCGCAATGTGATAGCCTTACAGTGTTGGTTGTCACCTTTTGGATTAGCCGTGGTATCAGTGGGTAATGTTCCTAGAGGTCTAGTATTTAGTGCAGATGCAATTTGCCCCAATTGTGTTTCAATTAAGCGCATGGATCCTTCTAGACTAGAAAAACGGGCTTCATTATTCTTCATGGACTCTAAGATGACCTCATCGGACAATTTCCGCGAAGGTCCCGTTTGATTAGGATTGTGATATTGGTGAGAGTGATTAGAATTGTTGTTGAATAAGTGCGACGGAGTAGACCCTGAATTATTCTTCCACGATAAATTGGGATGGTTTCTACACTCCGGATTATAATTATTCGAGTAGGTATTATGACATTGTTTGTACTGCCCTCCTAATAGTTAGCATCTTCGTTATGTCCTATAAGTTGGTCAATGGTTAAAGTAGGACTAGTGGTGGAAGGATGAGTAACAACATTATTAACCTGTGGGTGAAATTGACTTTGGTTTAACGTCAAGGCGTCTAACCTTTTATTTATTGAATTAAATTGGAAAGTCATTTCAGCCGCAAACGAGATTAATTGGTCCACTTGGTATAACCCAGCAGTAGAAGAAGATGACCCTTGTCGGTCTACAAGTTGGTAATTATTAGAGGATAAATCCTCTAATATTGCATAGGCATCTTCTGGGTATTTATTCATAAGTGACCCTCCCGCGGCTCCATCAACTTGAATCATGGTAGCCGTTTGGAGACCATTGTAGAAGGTCCAAACTTGTTGGTGGATGGCTAAGCCATGGTGGGGACACTTACGTAGTAGCTCTTTAAAACGTTCCCATGCGTCATAAATGGTCTCGCCATTTCCTTGCATAAACGTTGATATGTCTCGCTTCAACTTAGCCGTTTTAGATGGGGGGGAAGTATTTGGCTAAAAAATTTTTCATCAAGAATGCCCAAGTGGTAATAGATCCACTGGGTAGAGAATTTAGCCAATCCTTAGCCCTCCCCTCTAGTGAGAAAGAAAACAGACGTAATTTAATGGCTTCTTCTGAAACTCCATTAATCTTGAACGTATCACAGATTTCTATGAACGTTCTCAAATGACAGTTAGGGTCTTCATGATTGAAGCCACCAAATTTACTATTTTGAACGAGTTGCATGACAACAGAGTCAATTTTAAAATTATTGGCCTCTATTGCAGGCCTAGTGATACTAAATTGCAACCCTCCCTGTAGAGGCATGTTGTAATCGCGACATGTTCTCCTTTGCTCAATAGTGTGCCCATTATGTTCTACCTGACCTCCTAAATTCTGACCTTCCTGATGATTATCGTCTGGATTCATAGTTGAAGATTGGGTTTGTTCTAAACGAAAAGTCTTACGATTTCTCCTACACGTCCTTTCAATCTCTAAGTTTAATGTCAATAACTCAATGGATCGAAATCTAGACATGCACTAACAGAGCATAAAATAACAATAAAAGAAAAACTACAAACAACTTAAAAATTCAACAAAATTAAAGTTTGACCTCCAAATACTAGGGTTTACTAATATTGCAAGTAAATAAACAATAGATTAACAACACCTCCCCGACAACGGCGCCAAAAACTTGATACGCCCGAAACAGGTTATGCGTACTCTCGCAAGTGCACGTGCCGTAACAAGTAATAAAGTGTGAGTGAGATCGTTCCCTCGGAGAAGTGATTAACCTAAAACTTGCAAGTACTAGCTAAGCCGTTCTTTAAATCCAAACAAGATGAGTAAAATGATTTTGGAAGTAATGAAAATATTTTTTTTACTAAAGATTGAATCTAATTTAACTACGAAAATCTTTAGAAATTCTTAAACCATTTGGAGAAATTAGCTTTGTATTTCAGATTTCCTATGTGCGTCTGAATGGTGTGTAATAAATAATATTAGTTAAGAGTGTTGAATGAATTATCATACAACGATTTTTATAGAAGAAATCCTCCTCTCTCGAATCTCGGAAATCCCAACGTCCTAAATTCTCCTAGTTATTTCTAACTTAGGAGGAATGAAGGACATTGATTATCATAAAAATCGGACTGCTAGCAAAAGGAGGGAGTCTCCTCCACCCCTCTAAACTACAGTGAACTAATGAGTGAATGCACTTCTCTCTCGACTCTCGAAGTACAACGCAAAAGAGGAGATTTTTGGTTAAACGTTTTACACCGCTCGTCTCTCGATTCTTGCGGTGCAATAAAATGACCTTCAACCTTATATTACGTCACTCATCTCTCGATTCTCGCAACGCATCACAAGATGAAGATCAAAGCCAAAATCTCATAAATAAATTTAAAAGTTCACTAGATAATAAATCATTCAACAAATCTCAACAACCAAGAACATACACCATAAAAACACACATAGTACTCTCCTCATACAAGACTTGGAGAGTTTAGTTCATGGCGAGAAAAGGAACACACAAAACTATAATGATCTTACAGTTCATGACTTCAAAAATTCAGATCTACTCTTTCTCGTGGCCGGATTCCGCTTCTCCACCGTCAAGAACCCTAAACTTGGCCTCCTTCTCTCCAAAATGACAAAAGATCTCCAAAATTCATTTTTATATTCCAAGGGCCTCAAAGGATCTCCAACATTTATGAAAAGAAGCCTCCTTTCATTTCTAAAACGGTCATTTTTGAATTATTTTCGGAATTTGAAAATTCAAATTAGCAGTTTTGTTGCAACAAATTTTAATTTGTTGCAACAAATTCTATGCTGTCCAGAATTCAGCAAAAATCTGCTCCAAAAATTCTTGTAATTTCCTGCAACTTTTCTTGAATGCTCTTCACGCTTATCATCAGCCGCACAAGTTACTTTCCTCATATTTTCCTATCATAAAAATAAATATAAATATTACTCATACATGAATTTTCGCACAAATGAGAATTTACTCGTTTACACACACTTTTGATCAGTATTTTGAGGATAAATTAGTCAAAATGAGGCAGATTGACGCACAAGATAACTTCATTTTGTGAAGTTATCACTTCTGCCAGCGAGTTCCAAGAGATACTCGACCATACTCGCGAGTTGCTCGTCCAAGCTCGCCACAGCTCGCCTCGGCTCGCCCAAGCTCGCCTCTGCTCGCCCAAGCTTGCCACAACTCGTCTCTGCTCGCCCAAGCCCGCCATAGCTCGCCTCTGCTCGCCCAAGCTCGCCTCTGCTCGTCGAATGGTCTGCGGATAGCCGTCTTCTGGGATACTTCTGATCTCGACGAATTACGGGTTATACAATCAGGACCGTTCGATTTGAGTGCATAAATCAACAGTCATTTGATCTTAATCCCTCCCTCTCTCCATTTTTTGGTAGGTTTCCTAAACCTACTAGGGGTGTCTAAAGTTATATTAAAATTTTAAAAATAACCAGCCAACACGCCCAAGCAACCCCCGCAAACTCTGTGTAGCCCGGACGCCATACCAGAACCGACTCTGCATGGCCAGGCTGCACTTTCCAATTTCAAATAATAAAGGATCATTATCGTATTTATATTCAAAAACCTATTCAGCATTCCCCGGTGTGGGACTAAACGAAGCACAAATTAAAAAAAACAAGGGGCGCGATTTTTTGAGGGTCAAGATGGTTTCAAAACGAAAAATGATCAACATGAAAGTTGTAGATCTCGGCGAGGCGAACAACTTTCATGTTAATCACTTTTTGATTTGGAGCCATCTTGGCTTCCGATTTGGACCTCGAAATCGGGGGCAGCGAGAGTGCTACAGTACAACCTCTCGTTGCCCCCGATTTCGAGGCCTAAATCGGAAGTCAAGACGGATCTAAATCAAAAAGTGATCAACATAAAAATTGTTTGTCTCGCCGAGATTTACAACTTTCATGGTGATCAATGTTTGATTTGGAGCCGTCTTGACTTCTGATTTGAGCCTCAAAATCGGGAGCGGCGAGAGGTTGTACTGTAGCACTCTCGCCGCCCCCGATTTTGAGGCCCAAATCGGAAGCCAAAATGGCTCCAAATCAAAAAGTGATCAACATGAAAGTTGTAGATCTCGGCGAGACGAACAATGTTCATGTTGTTCACTTTTTGATTTGGATCTGTCTTGACATCCAAAAAGGCTGGGCCGGGCGGGCTGTGGCAGTCTTCGAGCGGGTGGGCAGGCGAAGCCCGCCGTCGCCGGCCGGGTACTGTGGCACGTGGCCATCGGGCCGGAGGCCCATGTCTGTCACTCGTGTGTGTGTGTGTGTGTGTGTGTGTATATTTTTTTCAAATCCTATATATTGGTTTGAAATATATAAACGTAAGCTTTTTTAAGTCTAAAAAACCTTGAGTTGGTTATCTCATAGTACATGTAGATTTTGTAGCCATGAACAAGATCTACAACTTTTATATTGAACATTTTTTTCAAAATTTGCACGGTTTAGCCGGAATTTGGCTCGAAAGGTTGTTGGCTCGAATTTTGAAATTTATTATTATTATATTCATTTCAAGTCAGCAACCTTTCGGACGAGATTCCGACCAAACCGTGCAAATTTTGAAAGAATTTTCAACATGAAAGTTATAGATCTTGTTCTTGACTACAAAATGTATTTATTATTTGCCTAATTCCGACATGTACTGTCGGAGAACTAGTTCAAGATTTTTTAGACTTAAAAAAGCTCGGGCTTATATATATTATTCTGTGTGTGTGTGTGTGTATCTTAACAACCGCCGGGTGCAGGAAAAGCCCGCTGCCATTGAATGACTAATGTCATGCGGGGCATGAGGGTCCCCCCACCCCCCGTGCACTCTCTACACACACACACGAGCGCCTTACACGGGTCTCCGCCCCTTTGACCATGCGCGACAGTACCAGGTCGGCGACTGCGGGCTGTGCCCGCGTGAAGCGGGTCGAGCACACATCAAAGTGAACTGCGCCCGCAACATATACATATGAATACTCAAAATGATCATAAAAATGTACATAAATAGTATAATTTTTATTTGTAAAACAATATACGATTTGACCTAAAAATATTAATTTTTATTTTAATAAAGTTGATTAGTTTAATGTCATCTTCTCAAAAATACCACTGATATGTCTGATGACAAACTTTCTTAAATAAATCGCTGACATGTTTAATGATAACCTATCATAGTAGGTGTAGGAGCTCTGTTAATTTTTTTTAAAATTTAAATGGATTTTCATCATTACTTCTAATCTTATAGTGTAATTACTTGAATGAACATTGCATTTTAATATTTTTTGAAATAAATTATAATATACGTTAAGTAATTAAAATATAAAAAAGTAGGCATAATTGATATTTTTAAATGTTTCGCAAAAGATAATTTTTCTCATATAATAGTGAAATATAATATATATATATATAATTTAATGAAAAAGTTCTATTTCATTAAACATTCAAAAATACCAAATTTATTTTTACATTTTTAATAAAATAATAACTTTTATTATAATTAATGTACAACCCCGTATCCGGTCGAGCGGGATCCTTCCCAAACGGCGCACTCGGGACGTATTATGAGCGGTGTTTTGGTGCAGCCTCGTTCGAGCTCATGCGAGCACTCGTGCACGCATGCGGAGGTTTTGCGTGTATAGAGTTTTTACAGATGAGGGTTGATTTTATAATACACACACACACACACACATATATATAATATATATATATGTGTGTGTGTGTGTGTGTGTGTGTGTGTGTGTGTGTGGATTGAAGGAGGAAGAGGGAAGTGATCGGGTACAGCTGTATGGGAGAGGGGACAGCAGCAAGAGAACAAGAAAGAAGAAAATAAAAAAGGGAAAAAGGAGGAGAAATGGCAGGGGAGATCGGGATTTTTTTGGGGAGGAGCAGCTAGGGTTCGGCCACGGAGCAGCAGCAGCCCCGCCGCCCCGCGCATTCCCCTCTCCCGTCGACCGGCAGCAGCCCCGCCGCCCCCGGCGCGTTTCCCCTCTCCCGTCGACCAGCAGCTGCAACGCCGCCCCCGCGCGTCTCCGTCTCCCGTCGGCCTGGAACGGCAAGGCCGATCCCGCCGCCCCTCTCTCTCGTCGGCAGGAGCAGTCACCCCGAGCCCCGCCCCGTCTCTCTCTCTCTCTCTCTCCGACCGCCTGGAGCGGCAGCTCGAGCCGCCCCCTCTCCTAGTTTTTCTGTCCAGGCCGCCGCCGGCTAGGGGCAGCCCGAGCTTGGCTCTATCTCTCTCCCTCTACCCCGACCTCTCTTCGTCGCCGCCGCATAGGGCAAAGCGAGGCCGGCCGGGAGCTCCTCTCCCGGCGCCTCCTACAGCGAGGCCGGTCGGGAGCTCCTCTCCCGGCGCCGCCTACAGCGAGGCCGGCCGGAGCTCCTCTCCCAGGCGCCGCCTATAGCGAGGCCGGCCGGGAGCTCCTCTCCTGGCGCCGCCTACAGCGAGACCGGCCGGGAGCTCCTCTCTCGGCGCCGCCTACAGCTAGGTCGACCGGGAGCTCCTCTCTCGGCGCCGTTTGGAGCTAGGCCAGTCGGGATCAGCTTCCCCGATGCCGCCTGAAGTCGTGGAGGCCGGGATCGACTTCCTCGGTGTCACTTGGAGCACGCTCGGCCATGGAGAGGCTCGGCCATGGAGAGGCTCAGCCATGGAGGGGAAAAATCATTCGGAGCTTTCAACTCTCCCGCGGAGGTCGGATCCGTGCACGGACAACCACTACGGATGCTAGACGTGGAGCCTCGGGCAATGAGCGCGGTTGCGGCCCCGCCAAACACGCGTCAAGGGTAACGAAATTTCTACTTGGGCAGGTGAAGCCCTCAATTTCCATATTTGCATGGAAGCCTCTCTCCACCAACGGGTGGAGGAAGGGAGCTCTCCGACGGGTTGACGTGTACGTCCCCGCAATTAACTGTGTTAGCACCCGGAAGCGTGAGTACGGGTTTAGGCATGCTGTGTGAAGCCCATCCGGACGTGTGAGCCGGATTGGTGATGTTCTAGGGATCCCGGAGAAGACTCCGCGGATGTTGTATATTTTCCATTTGCAGGGAATGTGCACCATAGCCCCGAAAAAGGGGTATGTGCAATATGTTCGACCAGCTTATGTTAACCAACTGGAGTTTAGCTGACCGCCGCTTGTCGAGACGTTGGCGTACAGGTGTTGCAGTACCAGGCGGGGAGTAGCGGGCTTAAGCCCAAGCTTGTGCCGGCCCTCGAAGGCCTTTTTTGTTTATATTGCCGGCCTGCGTGCCGAAGTATGGAATTCATATTCTTGTAATATTCTTTTAATATCTGTGATGCTCTGAGGATGTGTAGCTTTCTTCTTCGTATTAGGCGGGCGGTGTTCTCGAGAACCGCTCGCCCCGTGGGGGCCCCGAGGTATAGTTGTCGGGAGGCCCCTCATGGCCTGTTGATAGCCTTTTAGGACAGCGGAGTTACGCTGTTCGTGGCCCAGTTTGGGCAGCGTGTCGTGGAATTGCTCGGCGAGTTCGCGCCATCAGTAGGGCGTGTGAGGAGCATTTTGTGTAGACCCAAGGAGACACATCTGGATAGGAGAGAGTTGATCTTGAAATCCTCCTTAGATGTTCCTGTCGGCCAAAAGCGCCCTCCGAAGGTGTCTTAGCTCAGCCTTTGGCTTGGGAGGGGAAGAGTTTGTTAGTCTTCCGGGTATGCGGTGGGTCCTCCACGCTGAGACCTTGGGTATGTCCCTTGTGTTCCTAATCTTGTGCCTAGATCGTTCGCTTGAGGGTAGTAGGTGCGCGGTCACCCCTCTTTTGGGACCCCGAACTCCACAGAGGCCATATTTTGCTTCAACAGTTATGGTGCGGTGAGCGTGGAGAGTGACCAGTATAGAAAAACTCAGGCGAATGTCATGGCTATGGAAGAGGAACCAAGTGACGACCAGGGTCATGTGATGAAAGAAGTCCCCTCCCATTCCCCTCTTGTCACTAGGATATTCGGTCCTGGAGATCAAAACGTGCCTTAGGGAGAATATTATATGATCGGCCCTCTTTCTCAGGAGGGTGGACTTAGCGGGTAGAGATGCTCCCTGTCGGACTTTGACTCGATCGATTCTGCACTACCCCGAGCGCGGCTCGGCCCCAGGTAGACCCGCTGTCTGGCTCCTACTAGCTGGCAGGTCCGTAGGCTCGCCTGTGGGGGAGAGGTCCTGGTTCTTGGTTCTGCACTACCACGAGCGCGGCTCGGCCCCAGGTAGACCCGCTGCCTGGCTCCTACTAGCTGGCAGGTCCGTAGGCTCGCCTGTGGGGGAGAGGTCCTGGTTCTTGGTTCTACACTACCCCGAGCGCGGCTCGGCCCCAGGTAGACCCGCTGCCTGGCTCCTACTAGCTGGTAGGTCCGTAGGCTCGCCTGTGGGGGAGAGGTCCTGGTTCTTGGTTCTGCACTACCCCGAGCGCGGCTCGGCCCCAGGTAGACCCGCTGCCTGGCTCCTACTAGCTGGCAGGTCCATAGGCTCGCATGTGGGGGAGAGGTCCTGGTTCTTGGTTCTGCACTACCCCGAGCGCGGCTCGGCCCCAGGTAGACCCGCTGCCTGGCTCCTACTAGCTGGCAGGTCCGTAGGCTCGCCTGTGGGGGAGAGGTCCTGGTTCTTGGTTCTGCACTACCCCGAGCGCGGCTCGGCCCCAGGTAGACCCCGCTGCCTAGCTCCTACTAGCTGGCAGGTCCGTAGGCTCGCCTGTGGGGGAGAGGTCCTGGTTCTTGGTTCTGCACTACCCCGAGCGCGGCCCGGCCCCAGGTAGACCCGCTGCCTGGCTCCTACTAGCTGGTTGGTCCGTAGGCTCGCCTGTGGGGGAGAGGTCCTGGTTCTTGGTTCTGCACTACCCCGAGCGCGGCTCGGCCCCAGGTAGACCCGCTGTCTGGCTCCTACTAGCTGGCAGGTCCGTAGGCTCGCCTGTGGGGGAGAGGTCCTGGTTCTTGGTTCTGCACTACCCCGAGCGCGGCTCGGCCCCAGGTAGACCCGCTGTCTGGCTCCTACTAGCTGGCAGGTCCGTAGGCTCGCTTGTGGGGGAGAGGTCCTGGTTCTTGGTTCTGCACTACCCCGAGCGCGGCTCGGCCCCAGGTAGACCCGCTGCCTGGCTCCTACTAGCTGGCAGGTCCGTAGGCTCGCCTGTGGGGGAGAGGTCCTGGTTCTTGGTTCTGCACTACCCCGAGCGCGGCTCGGCCCCAGGTAGACCCGCTGCCTGGCTCCTACTAGCTGGCAGGTCCGCAGGCTCGCCTGTGGGGGAGAGGTCCTGGTTCTTGGTTCTGCACTACCCCGAGCGCGGCTCGGCCCCAAGTAGACCCGCTGCCTGGCTCCTACTAGCTGGCAGGTCCGTAGGCTCGCCTGTGGGGGAGAGGTCCTGGTTCTTGGTTCTGCACTACCCCGAGCGCGACTCGGCCCCAGGTAGACCCGCTGCCTGGCTCCTACTAGCTGGCAGGTTCGTAGGCTCGCCTGTGGGGGATATGTTTGGTTTGTGGGTGATAGGTTAGGATAGGTTAGGATAGGCTAGGATAGGTTATGTTAGGTTTGTGGAATCGTCATCGGCACCCCGAGCTCGGCTCGGCCCCAGGTAGACCCGCTGCGCAGGCTCTTATCTAGCTGGCAGGTCTGTAGGCTCGCCTGTGGGGGATAGGTTTGGTTTGAGATCTTCATCGGCACCCCGAGCTCGGCTCAGCCCCAGGTAGACCCGCTGCGCAGGCTCTCATCTAGCTGGCAGGTCCGTAGGCTCGCCTGTGGGGGATAGGTTTTGGTTGTGGAATCGTCATCGACACCCCGAGCTCGGCTCGGCCCCAGGTAGACCCGCTGCGCAGGCTCTCATCTAGCTGACAGGTCCGTAGGCTCGCCTGTGGGGGATAGGTTTTGGTTGTGGAAGCGTCATCGACACCCCGAGCTCGGCTCGGCCCCAAGTAGACCCGCTGCGCAGGCTCTCATGTAGCTGGCAGGTCCGTAGGCTCGCCTGCGGGACAGAGGTCCTGGTTCTTGGTTTTGGAATAGATGTATGTTTATAACAGATGAAAGTTTTTTATATATTGAAATATAAATATATATACTAGTCAACGAACATGACTCGACCAAAAGTAATTCTCGATATAATACGATATACGACTCAGACTACATGATAGGATATACGACTCAGACTACATGACAACAACAGATAACTATCATAAAATGTATTTGTTAAGTAATTCTGTCAGCTAATGATTTTAGATGTCCTATCATATGCGGACAATCTTCAAAAACCTACTGATTATAGATACATATGTTGTATTATTTTTCCTGCTGCTTAAGGGTTCTTACAAGCTCGTGTGTCTAGATTATGGAATAATGTTTTAAACATTTCGTTTTACAGATTCTCAGCAGCGCTAGATTCACCTATTATTATCTTTGATAAAGCTGTTGCGTATTCCTCATCATCATCATCTAGTGTTTCAACATCCATATAGAACATATCAGTGAATTCATCTATGGGATTAGCAAAGGTTGCAGTGATGGGAACTATAAGAGTAATTATTGGTCGTGTTAATAAGTCATTATATGATTGATCTCTACCTGTCCATGTTGATCAAGCGGGTATGCTAAGATTTATCGGTCCTCCTATACCTTTACCTGCTCCTGCGTTTAAATCCTCATTTTATGCTAGTTTCTCATCAATTTTGCTACTTGTTAGTGTTACAGAAAGAGATTCAAAAAAAATTTTGTGTTTATAAAACGTACGCCCATCTGAAGTAATAGACTCTTGCATTTCAAAACATGTACTGCCGTTGCTTTCCACGTCAATTGCTAAATTTGTTTGATTTTTGATAAATAAGTTGGATTTTATAGCATATTCGAGATAGTGAGCTGTCTCTGATTTAAGCCCTGGTGTGGAGCTCCCTTTATCTCCAAGTGAGCTTTTCTCTAAAATTTTTCTTTGGGTCGGCTCCCACTCGCCGGATACTTGGGGTTGGACATTTCTTTCCGAGCTTGTGCCAACCTCGAAAAGAGCGGGGATTGTGTACAACCCCGTATCCGGTCGAGCGGGATCCTCCCCAAACAGCGCACTCGGGACGTACTATGAGCGGCGTTTTGGTGCAGCCCTGTTCGAGCTCATGCGAGCACTCGTGCACGCATGCGGAGGTTTTGCGTGTATAGAGTTTTTACAGATGAGGGTTGATTTTATAGATATATATATATATATATATATATATATATATATATATATATATATATATATATATATATATATATATATATCTGTGTGTGTGTGTGTGTGTGTGTGTGGATTGAAGGAGGAAGAGGGAAGTGATCGGGTACAGCTGTATGGGAGAGGGGACAGCAGCAAGAGAATAAGAAAGAAGAAAATAAAAAAGGGAAAAAGGAGGAGAAATGGCAGGGGAGATCGGGATTTTTTTGGGGAGGAGCAGCTAGGGTTCGACCACGGAGCAGCAGCAGCCCCGCCGCCCCGCGCATTCCCCTCTCCCGTCGACCGGCAGCAGCCCCGCCGCCCCGGCGCGTTTCCCCTCTCCCGTCGACCGGCAGCTGCACCGCCGCCCCCCGCGCGTCTCCGTCTCCCGTCGGCCTGGAACGGCAAGGCCGATCCCGCCGCCCCTCTCTCTCGTCGGCAGGAGCAGTCACCCCGAGCCCCGCCCCGTCTCTCTCTCTCTCTCCAGCCGCCTGGAGCGGCAGCTCGAGCCGCCCCCTCTCCAGTTTTTCTGTCCAGGCCGCCGCCGGCTAGGGGCAGCCCGAGCTTGGCTCTATCTCTCTCCCTCTACCCCGACCTCTCTTCGTCACCGCCGCCTAGGGCAAAGCGAGGCTGGCCGGGAGCTCCTCTCCCGGCGCCGCCTACAGCGAGGCCGGCCGGGAGCTCCTCTCCCGGCGCCGCCTACAGCGAGGCCGGCCGGGAGCTCCTCTCCCGGCGCCGCCTACAGCGAGACCGGCCGGAGCTCCTCTCTCGGCACCGCCTACAGCTAGGTCGACCGGGAGCTCCTCTCCCGGCGCCGTTTGGAGCTAGGCCAGTCGGGATCAGCTTCCCCGACGCCGCCTGAAGTCGTGGAGGCCGGGATCGACTTCCTCGGTGTCACTTGGAGCACGCTCGGCCATGGAGAGGCTCGGCCATGGAGAGGCTCGGCCATGGAGGGGAAAAATCATTCGGAGCTTTCAACTCTCCCGCGGAGGTCGGATCCGTGCACGGACAACCACTACGGATGCTAGACGTGGAACCTCGGGCAATGAGCGCGGTTGCGGCCCCGCCAAACACGCGTCAAGAGTAACGAAATTTCTACTTGGGCAGGTGAAGCCCTCAATTTCCATATTTGCATGGAAGCCTCTCTCCACCAACGGGTGGAGGAAGGGAGCTCTCCGACGGGTTGACGTGTACGTCCCCGCAATTAACTGTGTTAGCACCCGGAAGCGTGAGTACGGGTTTAGGCATGCTGTGTGAAGCCCATCCGGATGTGTGAGCCGGATTGGTGATGTTCTGGGGATCCCGGAGAAGACTCCGAGGATGTTGTATATTTTCCATTTGCAGGGAATGCGCACCATAGCCCCGAAAAAGGGGTATGTGCAATATGTTCGACCAGCTTATGTTAACCAACTGGAGTTTAGCTGACCGCCGCTTGTCGAGACGTTGGCGTACAGGTGTTGCAGTATCAGGCGGAGAGTAGCGGGCTTAAGCCCAAGCTTGTGCCGGCCCTCGAAGGCCTTTTTTGTTTATATTGCCGGCCTGCGTGCCGAAGTATGGAATTCATATTCCTGTAATATTCTTTTAATATCTGTGATGCTCTCAGGATGTGTAGCTTTCTTCTTCGTATTAGGCGGGCGGTGTTCTCGAGAACCGCTCGCCCCGTGGGGGCCCCGAGATATAGTTGCCGGGAGGCCCCTCATGGCCTGTTGACAGCCTTTTAGGACAGCGGAGTTACGTTGTTCGTGGCCCAGTTTGTGCAGCGTGTCGTGGAATTGCTCGGCGAGTTCGCGCCATCAGTAGGGCGGGTGAGGAGCATTTTGTGTAGACCAAAGGAGACACATCTGGATAGGAGAGAGTTGATCTTGAAATCCTCCTTAGATGTTCCGGTCGGCCAAAAGCGCCATCTGAAGGTGTCTTAGCTCAGCCTTTGGCTTGGGAGGGGAAGAGTTTGTTAGTCTTCCGGGTATGCGGTGGGTCCTCCACGCTGAGACCTTGGGTCTGTCCCTTGTGTTCCTAATCTTGTGCCTAGATCGTTCGCTTGAGGGTAGTAGGTGCGCGGTCACCCCTCTTTTGGGACCCCGAACTCCACAGAGGTCATATTTGACTTCAACAATTAATTTCAACAAATATTAAAATGAGATGTTCATAAAAATAATTGCATCATTTTTCAAATCAAAAGTAACGATAAAAATTCAATAAAATTCAAATTAATTTTAATAAATCTGAGAAGAAATGAGAAAACTGGAGAAAGAGAAGTTGGCAGAATAGAGAGTTGTTGAGAGAGAGAAAGAGAGGGAAAAAGGCTGAAAGAGACAATCATTTAAACTTTTTTCTTAGTAAAAATTTTATTTTTTATCAAAAAAAATTGTGAGAGACGGTGCGTGATCGAGAACTGTCGAGATCGAGATTCATCGTGATTGGCCGTATGTGTGTGTATATATATAAATATAACCAAAAACAAAATAATAATAATAATAATAATAATAATAAATAATTGAAAAAAAAGTGATTGACCGAAACAAATAAAACCAATTACAGAAAACAAATAAAACAAATAAAACCAATTCAAATCAATGGGTGATCCGAAATGGAAATCCTAATATTGGAAATTCAAAGTCCACAGCATAAAAAATAATTGACGGTCCTCAGAGACGCAGCAAACTAAATAGTTAGCAGAACATCTCCAACTATAAAATGCTTTTTGCCAGAATAACAGAGAGGTGAGAGCGTGAGAATATGATAAATATCTTTCTCCTTTGCTCCCTAATCCCTCCGACGATTCGTTCTTCACCTGCCAGTGGCCGCCGCCTGCTATAGTTTAATCATTCAGACTTTCATAGCGAGGACCATATTATTAATTAGTATAGATATAATCAATGGTGAGCTAACCGCAGTGACTCCTAGCGGCTGCGGGGAGAATATCCTGCAGGGAAAATGACGACCTTTGTATTCTTGACATGCCTGGTCGCGGCCACTGGCGGCCTAATCTTCGGATATGACATCGGCATCTCCGGTGGAGTGACGTCCATGGATGGCTTCCTTCTCAAATTCTTCCCGTCGGTGTACCAACAGCAGAAGGACGTCGTCGATACAAATGAGTACTGCAAATTCAACAGCGATATGCTTACCCTGTTTACATCGTCCTTGTATCTGGCGGCCATGGTCTCATCCTTCTTCGCCTCGACAATAACCAGAGTGTTCGGCCGAAAATGGTCCATGTTCAGCGGTGGCATCACCTTCCTTGCCGGCGCAGCCCTAAGTGGCGTTGCTGAGAGCCTGCAGATGCTCATCTCGGGACGCATTCTCCTCGGCATTGGGGTTGGCTTCGCCAACCAGTCGGTGCCATTATACCTGTCTGAGATGGCTCCGGCAAGGCTCCGCGGCATGCTCAACATCGGTTTCCAGCTTATGATCACCATTGGCATCTTGGTAGCGAACATTATCAACTACTGGACCGCTCAGATCGAAGGGGACTGGGGATGGCGTCTTAGTTTGGTGCTCGCCGGCGTACCCGGCGCCATCATCGCCGCCAGCTCGTTGGTCCTCCCTGACACGCCGAGCTCCCTGATCGAGCGCGGACGCGAGGAGGAAGCGAAGGCGATGCTTCGAAAGGTGCGTGGCACCGACGAAGTCGAGGAAGAGTTTCAAGACTTGGTGATCGCCAGCATCGACTCAAAGACAATGAAGCGTCGATGGATGAACATCTTGCAGCCGCGATATTGGCCACAACTCACCGTGGCGGTCGTCATTCCCTTCTTCCAGCAGGTCACGGGCATCAACGCCATCATGTTCTACGCTCCGGTACTCTTCAAAATCCTCGGCTTTGGTAAACAGGCGGCGCTCATGTCGTCTGTGATCACCGGCATCGTGAACATGGCCGCCAACACCGTCTCCATCGTCTCCGTCGACAAGGTTGGGCGGCGGGCTCTGTTCCTTGAAGGAGGCCTCCAGATGTTCATCAGTCACATCGTCGTCGGCTTACTCATCGGAATCAAGTTTGGGATGATTGGGGCAGAAACAGAGCTTTCGAGGGGCTACGCCACACTGGTGGTGTTCTTCATCTGTCTCTATGTGTCGGCATTCGCGTGGTCGTGGGGGCCGCTGGGATGGCTGGTGCCGTCGGAGATCTTCCCGCTGGAGATCCGGTCGTCGGGGCTGAGCATCACCGTCTCCGTCAACATGTTCTGCACTTTCGTCGTTGCTCAGGTCTTCATGAACATGCTCTGTCACATGAAATTCAGCATCTTCTTCTTCTTCGCCGCATGGGTCCTCTTAATGACGACCTTCATCGCGCTCTTCCTGCCGGAGACGAAGAATGTTCCGATCGAGGAGATGGTATTCGTCTGGAAGAACCACTGGTTTTGGGGGGAATTCATCCCCGACGAGGCTCTACACGTCCAAAACAGGACGCCGGCCAGGGCCTCCCCCTATTTAAGCATCCACGCATCACCATAAATTTTAACTTGTATATGTCCGATTTAAGCCGCAAGTCCATTCTTTCTAGTGGCTGGCAGCACCTCCTCTGTAATTCTGGGAGAGATTTCCTGCAAGTTGACCGTTGCATGAGTTTTTTTAAATATTTATACTTGACTGCTACTAAAGTGGATCCGATCTTAAAATTTACAGGAATCAAATTAAATATCATAAATGATATCATAACAAGAACTTCATGGAAACTGTCTCATGTATTTATTTATTTTGTAATTGTATGCGCGCTCGACAACTCCACAGGCTAAAACGACACAGTTTAATCTGATCTACCGGAAGCATTGAGTTGGCCGCAACAAAACTATAGTCTTTTGATTATAATACGTCGCAAATTTTAGTTGTTAAGATTAGGACTTCTATGAAAGAGAGGACCTCTAACATGAAAGTTGTAGAGGGTTCAATTCTGTGACTTTCAACAAATGGATGGTACGCCCCATGGTAAAGTCCAAGCTCTAGTTATAAATTAATTGAGTTTAACATAATTATTTTGAGTATTAAATGTTTGGAAATTCATAACTCTGTGATTATTTAATTTAAAGCCCTCAAACTTTATATGAAGGTAAAAAATATTAATAAATGTCCAAAGTTCTTTGTCCTAAGTGAATCTTGAAATAGAGCCCAAATTTTAGGCATGACCAGAGTATGATATGACCGACCTATGACCAAAAATTGGGATCATTTGGGCAAGCTTTGCTCATGTTTTTTGATTTTATGATGAATAAGATTATTTTTCACACTTAAGCATAGGGTCGTTAAATAATGTGAATTATTATTATTATTTTCCTTGATTTAAATTCTTTTTAGTTGAAATTTTGGCAGAGCCTTATTTATATCATAACTCAGCTATGGTTGAATTTTGGGACCATTTGGTCCTTTGGATGTCATATGACAAGGGTTTTCATTAATTTAGAGCTCAATGTGATTAAATATGTGATATGAAACTATAAGAAAGTTAATAAGTGAAATGTTTCTCAAACGAGAGAAAATTTGCCAGTGAAATTGAAACCAATGGTTCCTAGTATAAAGGGAAGTCTCTTCAAAAATTATCTGAACTTTGGGAAACATTTCTTCGATGATTTTTGTGAATAATTAAATAATTGTATCATGCTCTAATTTTGAGAAATTGAAGCCCCAAGCATTGGAGAATTTTATTGAACTTTAGGCATAGGTTTAAGTATTGAAGAGGACAAGAAGATTAAATGGGAAAAGTGGGGTGCGTTTAGGCCTTTAATTCATGATTCCATTAACATAACACAACATAAAGCACACATGTCAAGTTAAGATCTACTTGATGACACACGTACACACATGATTTTAAAACAAATGAATAAGAATTCATGCATTCATATTATATGCACATGAGTCAATAGGATGATGGTGTATCATCCTAAGTTAAAACATAACATCACTTTTGAAAATCATAGAGCAAGGTAGCAGCAAAAGCAAGTATTTATACATGTATGATCTAAACTAAATTGAGTAGTTCTAGCGTTAAGCTGGGTTTTGATGAGTTGTTCATTGTATTATTAGGAATGTCGCCTAAACGTGTTGCGACGAGGTCGACTCCCCAGTCTGAGGGTGAGTCGTCAGGTGCACAAAGTGAGGTCGTGATTGGAGGGCTGCGTCAGAGCAATGAGGCTCTGTCAAGGTCAAATGTTTGCAATGCAATCACAGATTCAGGCGTTATTGACTGCCGCTTTAGGGCAGCAGCCTAGGGTGCAGGACCCTGCAGTGGGTCAGACTGTACCTGTTCCTCCTGCTCCTCTGGTGCCTCCGTTCTGTTGCCACCGGAGATGAATTTCATTTCGCACTTTCAGCGATTAGAACCTCCAACCTATGACTGGAGAGTCGATTTCATGTCTTTAGATGATTGGATCATTGCTATCGAAGAGATGTTTTCGTATTTGATCGGGAATCTCTGCGGACCAGAAGGTGATGGTCGTCGCTTAGCAGCTGAAGGGCCTTGCTAAGAGCTCGTGGATCTGAGAGAAAGAGAGCCTCGTCGAGGGATGTTTGTGAGAATCTTTCAAGGAGATGTTGCTCAAGAAGTTCCTACCATCGGTTGAGCAAGATCGTCGAATGAATAATTTTTACACCTGAAACAGAGATAGCTCACGGTTAGTGAGTACGAGATAAAATTCAGCAAGTTGAGAGGGTTTGCTCCAGACTTGGTAGCCTCTGAGGCAGGTAGAGTGAAGCGATTTCTGGGAGACTTCGTAGCGACATCTAGCAGTTGGTTAGTCATAAGTCAAAAAGAAGATAGATTTGGTTTTATATAATCTTTTACGTATATAAGTCTATCTTTTTTTTTACTTATATCCTGTGGATTAAGGCAAGAGTACCTATCGCATAGGAGTATATTATTTTGTAGAAATTATCAAGGTCGTATTTTGGGATCGGTGTAATTATGCTACTTTAGAAGGACTATTATTTTATCGAACGAACGGAGTGGAGTGTATATAACAAAAAAAAGAAAAAAAAATTATATATACGTGTTTATTAAGATAGGGACTTAGAAGGTAGTCCTCGATTTCAGACTGAGAGAATATTATTTCACCTATGGTTAAAGAACAACTTTATTCCTTAATTACCTAACTTAACGAGAGGGTCCCTTGGTAGCATCACTGACTCAAAAGTACGACCGGGGAGGCTTGCGTTAAAACGGTAACGTAAACGTAGTGTCTCTTCACCTGGTATATGATCAATTAACAGAAAACCCTAGTTAGGATAACTAGAAAGTAGAGTGAAATAGTTGAAAATAATATCCAGCCCAGAGCTCATCTTGACCAAGTGCTAAGGGTTCTTAGCCTCTTCTCAGGATGGGGGGTATAAAGTACAGAAATAATATCTACCTATCTATCTTAATCCAGGACTTAAGCTTTCGCTTCGCCTTTCATTCGGGAAGGGTAGTAAAATCTAAAATTTGTAGAGCTTTCGCACTATCTTAATCCAGGTCAGGCTTTCGCCTCGCCCTTCATTCGGGATAGTATGAAAATAAGGTTTGAAAATATTTTGAAAGCAGTTTCACGCTATCTTAATACAGGACATAAGCAGAGCTCGTCTTTCATTCGGGATAGTATGAAAAAAAATAAAGGTGAGTAAAAACTGAAAATAAAACAGTAAAATACTCAGAATGAAGTTGAAGAGCTATTTTATAAAGTCCAAAAAATTATTACAATCTAAAAAACTGAAAAGAAGCTAAAATATTACAACTTACAGAACTTTGAATACTTGAAAGCTACTACCAGTTCTTTGTCAGAGAATTGGGAGTCCTAACAGTTCTTAAGGAAGCTGTAGTGTTCAAATAATTCTACTCAGCCCTGGCCCTCTATTATAGGAAAAAAAAATGCTTTTGGAAAGCACTTTTGGAAAAGTTGCCAAACAGCTTATGGAAAGCTGCCAAAACAGATGTTGCAAAAACTGAAAATCTGCTTATAGGACAGCTTGACACGTGGCGGTTTGGATATGGATTGAGCTGACTTGGCGTGGATAGGAATGGTCCTGGCGGGTTTGGCGGTCCGAGTAGCAGGTTGCGGGCTGGCGGGTTGCGGGTCCTGGCGAGTGGCGCGGGACTAAATCCATTCAAAAATGAGCTGCCTGGTCTCGATCCCAAGCACCCAGAGAGAACAACTAGACACCACTCCACTAGGGCCAATTGATCTTTGCTGTTTGAATCCTGCATGTAATATAGTTATAATATATAAAAACATTTTATTATACTATAGTTTTTTACAATCTTATATTATTTTAAAATATAATTATATTATTTGACAAGATTTAAAAAAATTTGTTTTAATAATATTTTACAGTAATAAAATTTATTTAAAAGATAATATACATAATATTACTATATAATATTACTTTATTAATAATACTATACTTAACATATTATATTATAATTTATAAGTACAGTGTAATTAGATAAATTATATTAACTTTTTATTATTATTATTATTATTATTATATATCTTATATACTATATGAAAGTAGTATAAATATTTATATTATTATCATAACTTTACTATTATATTTAATATTTATTATAATAGTTATAATCTCCTTTTATTTTTATTTATATATAAAATAGTATATAAATACAACAATTATATATTTATTTAACTTATATCAACTACAATATTTATTTAGAGAATAAAACAAACAAAACCATTTATTCAATAATTTACATAAACTTTTACAAATTATATTTAGAAATTAAACTAAAATGTATACTAAAATGTTTATAAATAACTACTCATCATTAGTGCATACAGATCAGAGACTTATGCTAAAGCAGTAGATGTACAACCCCATATTCGCTGAGTGTTCCCCTCCAGGGTCAAGGCTTTGCGGGACCTTCAGGACCGAGAGGGCCCAAAAAGGCGAGTGAAACCTTCTGGAAGCAGCATTTGCTCTGGGGGAGCGGAAAGGTTTCCTCCCCATAAGAAGGAGGGGATGCTCTCGCCCGTAGCAGGCGTGAGGGGTCTCGCCAGGCAAGTCGGTGAGTGGCCCTCTGATCCCGCTTCCACCCTTCGGGGTTCGCGGAGGCGAGTGACTGGCCTCCCGAGCACTCGCCCCTTCAGGCAAGTGGCGCCTTCATAGGCCACTCACCCAGTTGGGTCCAGATGCAATATTACTTGGATGCTTCCTGAAGGTCTGCGTTAAGCTCATCAGAACAGCGGTGTTTGGTTGTTGGCAGACCACTTTTGGCTACATATAGCAGTTTAGAACAGTGGATCTATGCTATTGGCAGGCCAGACTTTAAAATCTACAAATAGACCTGAGGGGGTATCTCAGAGGGCAAGCTTTCTAGTTTTCTCATTCCCAGATTTTCTTGCGCTTTCTGAGGTGACATTAGCTCAGCACTAGCCAAAGATGAGAAATGCTTCTGAGATCTTCTGGGTATATGGTGGGACCTCCGTGCTGGAGTCTGTGGTCAGTTTAGAGTTCTAAGTCTTCAATCAGTCAAGCTTACTGGAGAAAAAAGTGTGCGGTCACCCCTTCCCCAAGGGTTCGAAGTTGCACAAAAGCCGGTTCTCGGTTTTAACAGTAGAAGCTACCCTGAAAGTCGAGGGTATCGACAATGCAAAGAATCGTGGTCTGCATGCAATGAAGGACTTAAGAAAGTCTGATGACAGTAGGAGCTCTCGAGCATCTGGACCCTGCTTTGAAGAAAGGAAGCAAGGAAGCGTGTAGTTTCTGTGGCTGGCCAGGCCATCCCTTTCAAGAAATATTTCAAGAGATTGAGAGCTTAGAAGCAACATCAAGTGCTTGCGATTCAAGAGCACGCCCAAAGAAGACCTGGTCTGTGTTTCGTGTAAGCAGAAGGGCCATGATATTGCCCATTGTTAGATAAAGGATAAGGTTTGCTTCCAGTGTGAGCAGAAAAGACATTTGAAGTCCTAAGTGCCCTGCGATCTCAGCCCCCGCTGCCAGTCTGTTCCACTTCAAACAATGTCGTCGCCTGCAACATCTTGGATAAAGGGAAGGGAAAGTTGAATGTGGTGACCATGAAAAAAGCGCAAGACTTCTACCAAGAGTGATTGGTGATGTCGACCAGCCAATGACTGAAGGTACCAGCCACTACAACCTCTACTTGCGGCCATGTCGCCGCAACATTCATTAAAACGAAGATATTTGCAGCTATGACCTCCGCGTGCATGGCCACGTGATGCCGCATAGCTTTTGGCTATTTCTGATGCTGAATTTAGTACTGTGTGTTAAACATTAAGTTTAATGTATTTTTATTTAAGTTTTAAAGCTTAATGTTTTTTATTATGTTTAGTTTTTGTAAACATTATATATGGGTTTGTGGTTTAATGAGAACGAGGGATATTGAGATTTAAACAAAAAAAGCGTTGTTCTTTCTTATTCCTTCTAGGGTTCGGCCCGACCATTGCTGTGTGATAGCGAGAAGCTGCCGCCAGCCCTCCCGCCTGACATACGACTCGTCGGTTCCGCCGTCGGTGTGACTCCGGCAACATCCCTCCTGGTGGTGTGACTCCACCACTTCCTACGTGTGATTCTACCGCTGTTCCTCCCTACCCTGCCGCCTCCCGACCGATACAGTGACTTCACATGGTCAACTCTCAACCCCGGCCCACCCTCCTGGTTCGAGGCCGCTTCGCCACTGGAAGTTCTACAGAGTGGCATCAGTGAAGTGTTGGCTAGGAACTCAACCACTCGGCGTGCCTCCAGTGGAATCGTAGTAGAGAGATTCATTTCATGAAAACCTCCTCGAGCGTGGGTAACGAATTTCTTTCCACTTCTCGTGTGTGATCCATCCCTTATTATTTCTTGTGAAGGAAAACAGTGGCGTTGATTTTGAAATCGAGATTGCATTGTGGATTTTCTCCGGATTATTTGTTGTTGACACTCTTGACTTTTAGGCGTCCTAAGGATTTGGTTTTCTGTTACTTTTCTTTTTGTTGGGAGAGATCAACCACCTTGAGCATCGATTTATTTTTGGTAGATTTCTTTTGGTACAACACAATCGTTCGGATTGTGTAGGTCCATTTCGCTTGAGCAAATATTGACAAATAGCCATTTATTTAATCTCTAGAGGAATGGCGATCCTTCGAGTTGGTGTGCAATAGATAACAACGCGATCCAGTATGGTTACGTCTCAATCGGCGTGGAGAGAGCACGTTGTGAGTTTTCCGATCATCTAAGTCACGTCGGATGGGAACTAGCCTGCATCAGCGATCTCAGGTTAGATTCTAAACTAGTTTCTTAGCCTTCAATTATAGCTTCGATATTGATTTAGCAAGTTACATATACGATTTTATAAGGGTGTTTAAGGTAAAGAATCGTTGGGCGCACGTTTTTTTTTATTCTGGTGCTACCCACTCGTTCGTGGCTAAGGACTTTCATAAAATGTCATCGTCTAACTCTCGATCAAGTTGGTGATCCATTTCGCATTAAGTTTCCCTCTGGTGACTCGGTGGTGTCGGACCAGGGAATCCAGAGTTGTCCTATTCTTTTAGGTGACTTCCTAGCTTTTGTCGATCTGAAGGTGCTAGACCTGGAAGACTTTGATGTGATTTTGGGAATGGACTGGTTGTCCAGATATGATGTTGTTATCCAATGTAAGGTAAAATGTTTGGACTTCAAGAGGGACAACAACAACCCCATGAGTGTGTATGGTTTTCCTCTCCGGGATTCCCCGATTATCTCTGTGGTATGTGCTCGGAAACTCTTAGATTCTGGTTGTTTTGCTTACCTAGGTTTCTATTTTGGAAACTGTTAGTAGTTTGTTGCGCATCGAGGATATTTCTGTGGTGCGAGAGTTCCCCGATGTTTTCCCAGTTAGTCTTTCTAGTATTTCGCCTGAGAAAGATGTGGAATTCGTCATTGATCTTGAGCTGGAGTACTCGCTGATGAAGTCAGGAAAATTCCCAACCTCGAATTCGGACCAATGCCGCCTAAGGTTAGCAACTCAGAGGTAAGATCAGACGACTAGGATGACTAGGATGAAGAATAAAGGCCAACAAGGACCCCAGATGTTGCGGCAGGAAGGTCCTCACCACGTACCTGGAATGCTTAAAAGGAGAAGCCCCTTCTCAACCAAAAGTGGTCGAACTAGGTACGAGGGAGACTAGCTAAAGACTAAGTCGCAAGGTCGAGACCTGGTCTCTAAGGAGAGGGAGTCCTAAAGGCTCGGCTAGTATCTTGAAAGGAGAGCTCACGAGTATCCTACCGTGGAATTTGCGTGTCTCACCTCGTACCTATGGGGTCCTATTTATAGGGAAATCCAAGGAGGGGGGGGGGGGGGGGGGGTCATATTTATACCCCCCCGGGCGACTAGATGACTTTCCGGAGGAACTCGCACGGGCTGGGAGAGTATCTCGCATAGTCGCCTACCTGGCGAGTATGCGGGGGGAGCTTCGCCATACTCGCCCAGGCCTTCCACAGTCTTGCGCGCTGACTTTGACTTCTATCTTGACCTGTTGACCTGGACTTCTGCTGACCTGGCTATGGTAGGACCCATCCTCGACGAATACAGATTGTACACAATCCCCGCTCTTTTTGAGCGACGTAGGAGCTCGGAAAGAATCATCCAACACTTATTTGGCGAGATGCTATGCCGAGTATCAGGATTGCTTGCACTTGATGGCTGCCTGCTGATCTCTATAAATAGGGGGCCTGGTTCTTGAGACGGAACTTCAGAGCTTGCACATCATGTCGAACGCCAACGAAAAACTCCTTCAAGACAGCCTCGCCGCTCCGACCGGCTTTCTCGGCATCGCCAAGCCCAAGAGGCCGCGGGAAGAGAACATCGCCGCCGACTTGCCCCCCTCCCCCCCCCTAAAAAGAAGAAAATCAAGAAGTCCAAGAAGACACCTACTTCCACCATAGTCGACCCGCCCCCACCACCTGCGCAAGCCGCAGTTTCAACAAGCAATCCCGCACGTTCTGCTAGCACTCTGAAGCTCCTTAGCGACCTTGGGATAGACGACATCCCCAGCGTGGTCGCCCCTGACTCGAGCCTCCCCAGCTCGCTAAATACTCCGGAAGTCTCCAAGGCACCGGTGCCACAGTAGGTCGAAGTCGTCTCCCTGCCAGGTCGCCAGGTCGCCATGTTGCCGAGCCATTCTTCTTCTACATCCGCTGGTCGTCGTTATACTTCTCGCTGACACTGTTTCTTTACTCGTAGATTCTCCATCGGATGTCGCTGACGCAGCTTTGAACGTTGCCCCTCTGAACTCTGCACAGCTGCTCGCCCTCACAGTCGGGAAACCCCTCAGGACCGCGCACACGGTCAGGATTAACCTTGGCACCAAGAAAGTGTTTGAGGCCTCGGTTCCTGTGGCGAAGGAGAATCCCACGGCGAGCAAGGAACTTCCGTCAAAGGAGCTTCCGGCACAGGTCATTCCGGCGAGTAAGGACCTTCCGACGAGTAAGGTCCCACCCGCTCCTGCGCGAGATTCCGTGCTGCCAGCAGCAAGCTCCTTACTGTCGCCGCCGTCTCCGGACACTGCTTTTATCCAGGCGGTGAATGTTTCTTTGTCCCCGTCGCCGCCTCTGATCGCTCGGCAACAAGCCACCATGTCGCGACCTCCTCCGACTCCTCCGCTGAAGACCTCGCATCAGTCGACGAGTTCGTCACATCCTCTGCCGCCTTTGTCGAAGCCTTTGGCCCGGAAGCAGGACAAGCAGCGACCGAGCTACTTTCCGCCGAGGGTCAGGTATCTTGGCCATGGAGGTCGCGGGCAGGATAAAGCGGCCGAGCATGCTGGTGGCCCATCTTCTGGTCGGCGAGATGTTCCAAGTCGCGACCCTTCTCCTCGGCGATCAAGGTCTCCTAGTCGCGGTAATACGCCGCCACTGGTGCTTCATTTGGCGACTTAAGCATTTTATTTCTAATCTGGCGACTTCTTTGTTTTGACAGATCGCCCGACGACTCCAGGAGCGGCCTTCATCTGTAACACCTCCCCTGTAATGACCGTATAATATGGGTCCGGTCGGGGCCCCACAACATACAGACGCCACAGCTTCAGTATTATAAGATGATATAGCTACCCAAACTCAAAACTCATAACACAACACAACGAAAACAACAAGCAAGACTAGAAGTTATCCACACCTACAAGAGTAACGAAATGGCCTTATGGCCTTACAACAAAAGTGAGTCCAAACTCAAATAATACATCAGTCATAAAAGTGCATAAGCACTCCTAGTCTACCTCGGCATGCAAGCCGATCAACATGGGCATCAAACATACAATGACATAGAAGTAGAGCTACGAAAAAAGGTAACACTTCATGAGGCTTAGGACTTTCTGGCCGGCGAGCTAGCTCCTGCTTGCGATCCTTGCCTTGTAAAAATTATTAGTAACGTGGGTCAGCAAAGGCTGACCTCAAACTGTGTAACCAACACATCTCCTCCCGGCCACCCCTAACGGATCCCGAGGAACCCTCCAACCTGCAAGTCAGCACTTCGTATACAATATATATATATAAACAAGTAATGCACTAAGAACAGGTTTGAATGTCTCAAACAACATACATGTTCTCTATTTTTGAGCATATAATAAAAGGGGTCTACTTATGCAGCATGTATGCAACAACTCAGGCTTCACCCAAGACACCCTATCGCGTATGCATCTAGCTCATCATCACATCATATGGGTACTCATCATTTCCTCATTGGCATAAAACCGCAAACAAAGGGGTTTACCAACATTCCCCCAACGACACACAAGCCGCCACACGGAACTCTTGCCAAGGCCCCACCCGCTCAAGGTCTTAAACCCCGGGCTTGCCTGCAAGCTCTGACTTCTCATGTCAGGATTCCAACAAACAGACAGACCGATTCTAAGAAGCCTTGCTGGACCCACCCCCGCTCATGGCCTCATTGCCCGGGCTTGCTCCAAGCTTGGCATTCTCGTCAGTCTCACAGAAGGGGACTAGTCTCGCTGGGACACTCTCCATACATGACGTGCATGTCACGGAATAGCCAACCGACCACGGAGACACAGCCACGCCATGGCACATCACAATCCAAGACAATTCCACCCTAATCCATCATTCGTACTGCAGCGTTCTCGTGCACCAAGGAAACCATCTACCACCAATGCGGAGCTAATCTTGTCCACCAAGGAAACCATCTACCGCCAATGAGGAGCTAACCTTGTCCGGTACCGGCCACACGTACTCACGCAAGATAAAGGGAAGAACATCACAAACATCACAAACATCACAAACGGCCTCTTGTCGCAACGGATCTCTACGAATCCTTAAACCTCGTATGCAACATCACCGAGTCGGACTAACAGTCGCGACTACGGCTTCACCCACCATGCATAATCCACTAACGAAGCGGATCTCTAATGCAAAAACATGTCGGGGACGGACTCAATCGACCCGGAGGTTCCTCTTAAACCTTGACGACCCAAACCCCTCTCATTTGAGAGTTTGGTGCCCAAAAACTAGAAAATAAAAGATGCTAAAACATGCATCCTAAAACCAAGAGGAGAAGTGTCGTTACCTTCTGACTCCTCTTCCTAGTAATGGAAAATAGCCGGATGAAAACCTTCGCAACGATCTTGCCTCCACGGATCCGAACTCGGCTCGCGATTTGAAGCACTGAAGCCTCTCAAATGGCCGGATCTCCTTCACCGTCTTCCACGCTCTCCCTTCTCTCTAGATCTTAGACGGAGAAACCGCGACTGAAACAATACGGATATTGAAACCCTACTTTCGGGTATATCCGAAACGGATTAACCACCAGCTGTTGGTTCCCACAACAAGGGAATGCACGACTAAGATCCGAGTCCAGCCTGGAAATGGGCCGAACACCGCATCCCGTCAAGGACACCCCGTGACAACCAGTCATGAACTCCGCTCGACAATCGTCGAAACAAAATCGTCGACCGCTGCCGAATCATCGAACGGAGAATCACTGGCAACTTGTCGAACCACTCGTCGAACCAGCCAAATCGTCGAACAGAGTTCCGTGGCAAAATCGTCGAACGCAGATTCGACACGGATCGTTGAGCGCAGACTCGACCACACTTCGTCGACTTCAAATCGACGACCTCCCGGGCTCTTTGCCGAACCCGACCGAGACACGGCATTGGACACGCCCGTGTACTTGGCCATGTCACCCCTTACCAAGACCCAATCCTGCCCAAAAACGTTGATCGTCCCTCTTACGGAAATTGGGGCGTTACAACTCTCTCCCCCTTAAAAGAATTTCGTCCCGAAATTATAGAAAATAAAAGGGGACAAAAGCTTAAATGGTACCTGAACGAAAAAACTCTGGATACTCCTCCAGCATGGTTTGCTCTCGCTCCCAAGAGAGCTCCTCACGACCACAGTTGTCCCATCGGACTTTCACGAGTTTGACCTCTTTATTCCGCAACTGCCGAATCTCTGAATCCTCTATAGCAATTGGACGGACTCGCGTCCTCAAGTCTTCCTCTATCGGCACCGACGCCGGCTCGATCACCACACTAGCCTCCACCAAGGCTTTCCTCAAGACGGAGACATGGAAGACGTCGTGCAATCCACTCAGCTCTGCGGACAACGACCAACCTATAGGCTGCTTCTCCCACCCGTTCAACAACTTCAAAAGGTCCCAAAAACTTGGACTCAACTTCTTGAGTCGGCGAATCCGTGAGACGCCTTTGAACGGCTTGATCTTTAAATAGACTCAATCACCTACCGCAAACTCCAACTTCATGTGACGAGCATTAAAGTATTTTGCTTGCCGGTCTTGCGCCACCTTCATACGCTCTTGAATGGTCCGTACCAACTCACAAGCGTCACCTACCACCTCCTTTCCCAAAATTTTGGTGTCTCCCGTCTCTGTCTAAGACATCGGTGTTCGACACCGTCTCCCATACAAAGCTTTGTATGACGCCATTTTTATACTTGCTTGATAACTGTTATTGTACGCGAACTCCACCATGAAGAGGTGATCCTCCCACTTCTTGTCGAAGTCAAGAATGCACATTCTGTAACACTCCAAAATTTAAGAAAGGGTCGATTTGCATTTCTGGCCAATTTTGGTTTCTGGCAGGGGGCACACGGCATGGGACACGGGCGTGTCCTTGGGCGTATCAGGCTCCAGTCGACGTTTTGGTCGTGAGGTCGACGATTTTGGGAGTCGACGATCGTCGAGCAGAGAACACGGCCTGAGACACGGGCGTGTCTCAGGGCGTGTCGGGGCCGTGTCGACGATCGGCCCGGGAGTCGACGATTTTCGCTCGACGATGTGTTAAGACAAGGCACACAGACTAGGACACGGGCATGTCCAAGGCCGTGTCAGTCAGTCGACGAACTTCGCTCGACGAATTTCACTCGACGAGTGTCGAGTGTCGAGACAGGGGCACACGCCCTGTGACACGGGCGTGTCACAGGGCGTGTCCCGCTTGTTCGACGATCTTCGCTCGGCGAAACGTCGAGGCAGTGAACACGGCCTGGAGCCCAGGCGTGTTGAGGTAGACACGGGCAAGGACACGGACATGTCCAGTACCCGTGTAGTGCTCGGGTTGTTTTCGGGGCTGTGTCGAAGGAGGCACACGGCCGATCACACGGCCGTGTCAGTGGGGACACGGGCGTGTCAGTGCAAACACGGGCGTGTCGGATGCCCGTGTGCTGTTCCAGGTGCGTCGATTTGTGACGATAAATGAGGGACACGGCCCTGGACACGGGCGTGTGCCAGACCGTGTTCGACCCAGGTGTTTTATTTTTCAGTCGGATCGTGGCCTTTCGTTCCCTAATTTTAGGATCTGATGGTTCAGGACTGCTCTTGGGAAGTTAAGTCCGAGAATAGGGTTGGAAACCCTCATTCTACTCCAAGCTTTCTCTTACTAAAATTCTAGAGAGAAGGGAGAGCAAGGAAGAAAGGGAAGGAATGTTTGGGCTGTAGGAGAAGCTTCGGTGCTCCAAATCGCGAGCCGAGTCCAGATCCGTGGAGGCTAGATCGTTGCGAAGGTTTTCATCCGGTTATTTTGCCATGGCAAGGAAGAGGAGTCAGAAGGTAACGACACATCTCCTCTCGGTTTTAGGATGCATGTCTTTAACATCTTTTTCCTTTCTAGTTTTGGGCACCAAACACTCAAATGAGAGGGGTTTTGGGTCGCCAAGGTTCAAGAGGAACCTCCGGGTCTATTGAGTCCGTCCCTGGCATGATTTGCATTAGAGATCCGCTCCGTTAGTGGATTAGGCATGGTGGGTGAAGTCGTAGTCGCGACCGTTAGTCCGACTCGGTGATGTTGCATACGAACTTTAGGGATTCGTAGAGATTCCGTTGCGGCAAGATGTCGTTTGTGATGTGGTGGTGTTTTCCCCTTTTTCTCGAATGAGTACGTGTAGTCGGAACCGGACAAGGTTAGCTCCTCGTGGCGGTAGATGGTTTCCTTGGTGGACAAGGTTAGCTCTGCATGAGTTGAAGATGGTTTCCTTGGTGCGCGGGAACATTGCAGTACAAATGAGGGACTAGGGTGGAATTGTCATGGTTTGTGATGTGCCAAGGCGTGGCTATGTCTCCGTGGTCGGCTGGCTATCCCGTGACGTTCACGTTATGTGTGGAGAGTGTCCCGGCGAGACTAGTCCCCTTCTGTGAGACTGACGAGAATGCCAAGCATGGGGGCAAGCCCGGGCAATGAGGCCAAGAGCGGGTTGGGTCCGGCAAGGCTTCTTAGAATCGGTCAGTTTGTGTTTGTTGGAATCCTGACATGAGACGTCAGAGCTTGTAGGCAAGCCCGGGTCTAAGACCTTGAGCGGGTGGGCCTTTGCAAGAGTTCCATGTGACGGCCTGTGTGCCGTTGGGGGGAATGGTGTTACCCCTTTGTTTGCGGCTTTATGCCAATGGGGAATCGATGAGTACACATATGATGTGATGATGTGCTAGATGCATACGAGATAGGGTGCCTTGGGTGAAACTCGGGTTATTGCATGCATGATTGCATAAGTAGGCCCTTTTTATTATATGCTCAACCAGTAGAGAACATGTATGATGTATGAGACATCCAAGACTGTTTTTGTAGTTGCTTTTTCTTGCTTATGAATATTGCATACGAAGTGCTAACTTGCAGGTTGAGGAGTACCCCGGGGTCCGTTAGGGGTGGTCGGGAGGAGATGTGTTTGTTACACAGTTTGAGGTCAGCCTTTCCCGACCCACGTTACTAATAAATTTTACAGGGCAAGCATCGCATGCAAGAGCTAGCTCGCCGGCCAGAAAGGCCTAAGCCTCATGAAGTGCTTCTCTCTTTTGTAGCTCTATTTATATGATGTTGTATGTTTGAGACTCATGTTGTCCGGCTTGCATGCCGAGGTAGCCTAGGAGTGCTATGCACTTTCTTGACTGTTGTATTATTTGAGTTTGGACACTTGTTGTAAGGCCATAAGACCATTGTTATTACTCTTCTTGTAGTGGATAACTTCTTGTCTTGCTTGTGTTTCCGATGTGTTGTACAAAGAGTTTTGAGTGTGGGTAGTTATATTATCTTATAATACTAAAGTTGTGGCGTCCGTATGTTGTGGGGCCCGGCCGGACCCATATTATACGGTCATTACAGGGGAGGTGTTACACATTCTCAGCATATCCTCCATAGTACGGTTCGTTCTTTCGGTTTGCCCGTCAGTTTGAGGATGGAATGTCGTACTGAAATTTAGCTTCGTGCCCAAACTCTTCTGAACCAACCTCCAGTCCTTGGACGTGAAACGTCCGTCACGATCACTGACTATACTTTTAGGAATCCCATGCAGTCGCACGATGTTGCGAACATACAACTCCACCAGCTTCTCTATGTTGTCCTCCTTCCGATTTGGGATGAAGTGAGCCACTTTGGTTAAGCGATCCACGATCACCCAAATAGCATCATTGCCCTGCTGCGATCTAGGCAAACCATGTACAAAATCCATGAAGATGTCATCAAATTTCCACTCAGGGATTGGAAGAGGCTTCAGGAACCCGCCCGGCTTCTGACACTCGGCCTTCACCAAGGCACAAGTTTGGCATCGATTCACATACAAAGCTACGTCCCGCTTCAGCCCCGGCCACCAAAAGGATTTCTTCATATCCAAGTACATCTTTGTACTGCCCTGGTGAATGGAGTACTTTGTGAAGTGTGCCTCAAACATCAACTCCTCACGGAGCTTGCCGAACTGCGGTACACAAATCCTTCCGTCATTCCTCAGAATCCCATCAATCATCTCCCAGGCGCTGCTCTCGCCCTTTTGAGCCTCCACCATATATGGTTGAAACTCCACATCCAAACGGGTCGCTTCCCGAATACGATCGGACAAGTCATTCTGCATTTCAATCCAGTTCAACTGAGCCACGCTGGACTCGCCTCTCGCCACACATTCCAAACCAAGGGACTCCCATTCTAGCACCAACCGCTCATCATGGGCTTCTATCCAATTCCCTTGCCCAGAGTATTTTCTACTCAAGGCATCTGCCACCACATTGGCTTTTCCTGGCGTGTACTGAATCGTCACCTCATAGTCTCCAAGGAACTCAACCCACCTGCGTTGCCGCATGTTCAAGTCTTTTTGATCCAAGAGATACTTCAGGATTTTAGGATCCATGAAGATCTCCACCTTTGCACCATAAACATAGTGTCGTCATAGTTTCAACGCAAAAATTACCGCCGCCAAATCCAAGTCATGGATGAGATAATTCCTCTCATGAAACTTCAGCTGCCTAGACCCAAAAGATATTACCTTGCCATGTTGCACCAAAACGCAACCCAAACCGCATCCTGATGCATCACTGAAGATCTGAAATCCCTCGCTTCCTTGCGGTAGACTTATGATTGGAGCCATCATCAGTCTCTCCTTCAGTGCCTCAAATACTTGACTGCACTCTTGAGTCCACACAAACTTATGATCTTTACGAGTGAGTGAGGTGAGGGGTAGAGCTATCCACGAAAAGTTCTCCACGAATCTCCTATAGTACCCGGCTAGTCCAAGAAAACTTCAGACTTCCGTCATGGTCCTCAAAACCGGCCAATCTCTGATGGCTTCCACTTTTGTTGGATCCACTGCCACCCCATCCCCACTAATCATGTGGCCCAAAAATGCCACCTTCGCTAACCAGAACTCGTACTTTGAGAACTTTACATACAGCTGATTCTCTCTCAACACCTACAAGACCACTCTCAAGTGGGTCTCATGCTCCACTTCCGATTTGGAATACACCAAGATGTCATCAATGAAGACAACCACAAAACAATCCAAGTATTCCCAAAATACTCGATTCATAAGATCCATGAACACAGATGGTGCGTTCGTCAGCCCGAACGGCATCAACGAGAACTCGAAGTGACCATACCTCGTACCAAACACTGTCTTGGGTATGTCCTCGTCCTGAATTCACAATTGGTAGTATCCCGACTTTAAGTCCAACTTTGAATACACCACCGACCCCACCAACTGGTCGAACAGGTCGTCTATCCGAGGAATCATATACTTATTCTTAACGGTCAATTTATTCAGCTCTCGGTAGTCTATGCATAGCCACATACTACCGTCTTTCTTCTTTACAAACAACACTGGCGCGCTCCACGGCGAAGAACTGGGTCTGATATACCCTTGCTCCAACAGTTCCTGCAACTGTACTTTGAGTTCAGCCAACTCCTTTGGTGTCATCCTAAACGGAGGACGTGACACCGGCCTAGCCTCCGGCACTAACTCGATCGAGAAGTCGATCTCCCGCCGAGGAGGCACTCCAGGAAGTTCATCCGGAAACACATCCTTGAACTCTGCCACTACGGGCACTTCCTCAATAGACAACTAGGAGAGGCGAACCTCCAATAACGCTACAAGCGCTACACCACTCTGGTTAACCGCCCGCATCAACTGCATGGCCGAAATCAGGGAATAGGCCACTCCACAAAGGCCCTCAAACTTGACTTCCGTCTGCCCTTTGCACCTTAGGGTCACTACCTTGGATAGGCAATCAATACTGGCATGTTGTTCGGTAAGCCAATCCATTCCCAATATCACATCAAATTCCTCCAACGGTAAGATCGATGTTATCATCACAAAGTCAACACCATCCATCTCCCAACAAATGCGCCCTTTCTTTCCGGTGGTCATGGATGACCCATTGGGCATGCGCACCTTCAGCTCCGCGTCCGCCGAAAAAGGCTCAACTCCAATCCTCCGGATGAAGCTTTTCGCAAGAAAGGAGTGCGACGCTCCCGTATCAAACAATACCCTAACGGGGTATCAGGAAACTAACACGAAGCCTAAAACATAGACATCACATGTAAAGGTCTAAAAGTATGAAGCACAAAGTTAAACTTAAACTTCATCATACCTGTCACCACGTCGGGTTGGCGGATCGCTTCCTGCTGTCCAAGGTTGTAAGCCCTTGGTTGCACCGGTTGGAACCGAGAAGCGCTCGACTCCGCCATCTTTCCTTTTTCTGCGGCACTGGGGCCAGAGCGCATAGTCTGCTCCTGCCTTGCCTCTTGCTCCACTCCTCCTTGAGGACAAACACGAGCGATGTGCCCCACCTTACCGCAGTTGTAGCACGTCGACGGTCCCCTGTAGTGAGAACCTCCAGACGTCCACTTGCTCTTCTCACCGGACCTGGAAATGTGAGGCTTTTTCCTCCACCTATTCCCTTCAGACTTTCCCTGGGATTGGGAAGGCCTCCCTTCCACTTGCTTGGGAGTGAAACCCTTACGACGTTGGGTTCGCTCCAGATCACTCTCCAAAGTTCTGGCAGCCTCCACTAGCTCATTGAAACCAGCCCTCTTCATGGCAATGAGGGGTTGTCTTAGATTCTCCCTCAGCCCTTGATAGAAGAGGTTATCCCTCTCTACATCATCCGCCATCGTCGTTCCCGCGTAACGACCCAAATGGGTGAACTCCTGCACATACTCGTCCACCGTCTTGTCTCGCTGCATTAAGTGCAGAAACTGCCTCTAAAGGGCCAACCGTGTAGAAACGGGAATGTACCTCTTTAGAAAAGCATCCCCAAATTCTTCCATCGACGGGGTGCGTCTAGGAAATTGGCGGCCGCTATGGCTCACCCACCATAACTTGGCGTCTCCTTCTAACATGAACGTCGCATACCCAGATTTCTTCTCTTCTGGCATCTCTGCCGCCCTCAAAAGATCTTGAATCCGAGCCCACCAATCATCTGCATCAGTTGGCGTACCAACTCCCTTGAACGACGGGGGATGGAAGCTCAAAAAGTACTTCATCTGTCGGTCCCCATGCCCGACCACCACTCTTTCTACCAAAGGCTCTACTCGCCTGGCTTCTCCGCCTGGAACGGCCGTCGCCGTATCCGGGGTAGCAGGAGTTGCTACCTAAGCAACTGGGGTTGCTACCTAAGCTGTCGCTGCAGCTTGGGCTGCCACCATCGCTTCCGCAAGCATGCGGCAGAAGTCGGCCGGGTTTACACCCATGCCCACCTAACCTTAAGTAGTAGCGCTGCTCGCCGAAAGCTCTTCTCTTGCTCTCGACGTACCCGCCTCGTTGCTTGCACTCTTCAAGAAAACAAGAAAACAAGGAACCAGTCTCTAATCTCAAGACTTAAACATAAGGACACTCATGGTCCCGCGTTACTCTTATGTGGATAACTTCTCTACGCACTGACCTTGAATCTAACCTGGCTCTGATACCAAATTGTAACACCTCCCCTGTAATGACCGTATAATATGAGTCCGGTCGGGGCCCCACAACATACAGACGCCACAACTTCAGTATTATAAGATGATATAGCTACCCAAACTCAAAACTCATAACACAACACAGCGGAAACAACATGCAAGACTAGAAGTTATCCACACCTACAAGAGTAACGAAATGTCCTTATGGCCTTACAACAAAAGTGAGTCCAAACTCAAATAATACATCAGTCATAAAAGTGCATAAGCACTCCTAGTCTACCTCGACATGCAAGTCGGTCAACATGAGCATCAAACATACAATGACATAGAAGTAGAGCTACATCAAAAATGTAACACTTCATGAGGCTTAGGCCTTTCTGGCCGGTGAGCTAGCTCCTGCTTGCGATCCTTGCCCTGTAAAAATTATTAATAACGTGGGTCAGCAAAGACTGACCTCAAACTGTGTAACCAACACATCTCCTCCCGGCCACCCCTAACGGACCTCGGGGAACCCTCCAACCTACAAGTCAGCACTTCGTATGCAATATATATATATAAACAAGTAATGCACTAAGAACATGCTTGGATGTCTCAAACAACATACATGTTCACTATTGTTGAGCATATAATAAAAGGGGCCTACTTATGCAGCATGTATGCAACAACCCGGGCTTCACCCAAGGTACCCTATCGCGTATGCATCTAGCTCATCATCACATCATATGAGTACTCATCATTTCCCCATTGGCATAAAGCTGCAAACAAAGGGGGTTTACCAACATTCCCCCAACGGCACACAAGCCGTCGCACGGAACTCTTGTCAAGGCCCCACCCGCTCAAGGTCTTAAACTCCGGGCTTGCCTGCAAGCTCTGACTTCTCATGTCAGGATTCCAACAAACAGACAGACCGATTCTAAGAAGCCTTGCTGGACCCCACCCGCTCATGGCCTCATTGCCCGAGCTTGCCCCAAGCTTGGCATTCTCGTCAGTCTCACAGAAGGGGACTAGTCTCGCTGGGACACTCTCCATACATGACGTGCACGTCACGGGATAGCCAGCCGACCACGGAGATACAGCCATGCCTTGGCACATCACAATCCAAGACAATTCCACCATAATCCCTCATTCGTACTGCAGCGTTCCTGTGCACCAAGGAAACTATCTACCACCCATGCGGAGCTAACCTTGTCCACCAAGAAAACCATCTACCGCCAATGAGGAGCTAACCTTGTCCGGTACCGGCCACACGTACTCACGCAAGATAAAGTGAAGAACATCACAAACATCACAAACATCACAAACGGCCTCTTGCCGCAACGGATCTCTACGAATCCTTAAACCTCGTATGCAACATCACCGAGTCGAACTAACAGTCGCGACTACGACTTCACCCACCATGCCTAATCCACTAACGAAGCAGATCTTTAATGCAAAAACATGCTGGGGACGGACTCAATCGACCCGGAGGTTCCTCTTGAACCTTGGCGACCCAAACCCCTCTCATTTGAGAGTTTGGTGCCCAAAAACTAGAAAATAAAAGATGCTAAAACATGCATCCTAAAACCAAGAGGAGAAGTGTCGTTACCTTCCGACTCCTCTTCCTAGTCATGTAAAAATAGCCAGATGAAAACCTTCGCAACAATCTTGCCTCCACGGATCCGAACTCAACTCGCGATTTGGAGCACTGAAGCCTCTCAAATGGCCGGATCACCTTCACCGTCTTCGTGCTCTCCCTGCTCTCTAGATCTTAGACGGAGAAACAATGACTGAAACAATCCGGATATTGAAACCCTACTCTTGGGTATATCCCAAATGGATTAACCACCAGCCGTCCCACAACAAGGGAATGCACGGCTAAGATCCGAGTCCAGCCTGGAAATGGGCCGAACACCGCATCCCGTCAAGGACACCCCGTGACAACCAGTCATGAACTCTGCCCGACGATCGTCGAACCAAAATCGTCGACCGCTGCCGAATCGTCGAACAGAGAATCACTGACAACTCGTCGAACCAGCCAAATCGTCGAACAGAGTTCCCTGACAAAATCATCGAACGCAGATTCGACACGGATCGTCGAGCACAGACTCGACCACACTTCGTCGACTTCAAATCGACGACCTCCCGGGTTCTTTGCCGAACCCGACCGAGACACGGCCTTGGACACGCCCATGTCCTTGGCCGTGTCACCCCTTACCAAGACCCAATCCTGCCCAAAAATGTTGATCGTCCTGCTTACGAAAATTGGGGCGTTACATCATTGACGTCATTGGGTTGTCGGGCAGCGAATATCGCCACGCCGCTGCTCGCGCCTACCTGGAGCTGGAGAGCAAGTTCGACCAGCTGGCGATTTGCGAGCCACATCACTGGATCTCATCTCTGGAGGTGCGAGTGGCGAAGATTGAAGAGCTCCGGACCACCCTGGAGAGTTACGAAGCTCGCTTCCATATGGTGAAGGAGAATGATCGCCAGCTGGCGATAAACAACCATCGCCTCCAGCTCGTTCTTGACGAGTTGGCCAGCATCCGGGCAAGTATGGGCTCCGTTAGGCGATTGACAAGGATGGAGGAGCAGCTGCGCCTTGGGGATGACGCGATATCGGTGGCGACGAAACATTACCGGTGATCACGAGAAATGGGCTGGGCTGGGCGACATCCTCATCCTCCGGAGCGACCACCTAGGTTTTAGGATTTTTCTTTTCCTTTATTTGAACTCGCCATGTGCGATTATTTGTAATAAACGATTATTTGTACTGTAATAAGCGAGTTTGCATCTCGCGCTTCATTTTTCTCTTTTGCTTGTCTTTCTTGCTGCTGTTCTACAATGTGCCGAGTTTATTGTGCAGGTTCTGATAACTTCGTGATATTCTTTTCTGCGTCGTGTGACATAGGGCTCATGCCGGGATCCGCTTGCTCGCCTAAATTGCGACTTAGCCTGATACTCGCCCGGGCGGATATATACCCCCTACCTTCGCTTATAAATAGAGGGGGTAGGTAGGACATAAGTACGCTGCTGCAATTTTCCATCCCTAGCTCGCGAGTATCTTTCTCTGCTCGCGCGCTTCGACCTCTCCTCTTTTTCTCGCCTTATTTCCTCTTAAGCTCACCGTTTATACTCGCCAGGGCGAATAAACGCGCACGAGCAGCGGCGCACGACCAGTGGTCATGCACACTATGTCCAATGGTCGTGCGATTGCCCTAGACAGAACTTGGAAAAATGGAGAATAATGCGCACGATCATTGGCGCACGACTAGTGGTCGTGCGCACTAGATCCAATGATCGTGCGCTAGATCTAATGTCGAGCTCATCGTCCTACCGCCAGCGGTATCTCTACCGTCGGGCGTTAGCTTCCAGCGACTCCAGGTCTGAAAACTGGGGGTGTTACAACTCCTCCCCCCTTACAAGAATTTCGTCCCAGAAATTAATCTTCATACAGGAAGACAACAAGAAAATTATTGCAGAAAATAAAAACATTGTTACAACAACTTTACATGAATCATTTCTAATCAGGCAAATAGTCGAAAACAATATTACAACGTTTCAAAACACTGTTGCTACATATCGGTTACTGTTTCAAACCAGCATTACACAAATAACTCGGGATAGTCCTCGCGCATTGCTTGCTCACGCTCCCAAGAGAACTCGTCACACCCGCAGTTATCCCAACGTACCTTCACGAGCTTAACTTCTTTGTTCCGCAACTGCCGAACTTCTGTATCCTAAATACTAACTGGACGAACTCGCATCCTCAAGTCCTCTTCTATCGGCACCGATGCCGATTCGATCACAACACTAGCCTCCACTAAGGCTTTCCTCAAGACGGAGACATGGAAAACATTGTGTAATCCACTCAGCTCTGTGGACAACTCCAATCGGTACGCTGCTTCTCCCACCCGTTCTATAACCTCGAAAGGTCCCAAAAACCTCGGACTCAACTTCTTGAGTCGGCGAATCCGCGAAACTCCTTTGAACGGCTTGATCTTTAGATAGACCCATCGCCTACCGTGAACTCCACCTTCCTGTGGAGAGCATTAAAATATTTTGCTTGCCGATCTTGAGCAACCTTCATGCGCTATTGAATGGTTCTCACCAACTCGCATGCATCAGCTACCACTTCTTTTCCCAAAAGTTTGGTGTCTCCCGCCTCTGTCCAAGACATCGGTGTTCGACACTGCCTCCCATACAAAGCTTCGTACGACGCCATCTTTATACTTGCTTGGTAACTGTTGTTATAAGCGAACTTTACCATGAAGAGGTGATCTTGCTACTTCTTACCGAAGTCAAGAGTACACATCCTCATCATATCTTCCATAGTACAGTTCGTTCTTTTGGTTTGCCTATCAGTTTGAGGATGGAAAGCCGTACTAAACTTGAGCTTCGTGCTCAGACACTTCTGAACCAACCTCCAGTCCTTGGACGTGAAACGTCCATCGCGATCACTAACTATACTCTTAGAAATTCCATGTAGTCGCACAATGTTGCGAACATACAACTCTAACAGTTTCTCCATGCTGTCCTCTTTCCGATTTGGGATGAAGTGGGCCACTTTAGTCAAGTGATCCATGATCAACCAAATCACGTCGTTACCCTGCTGCGATCTAGGTAACTCATGTACAAAGTCCATGAAGATGTCATCAAATTTCCACTCGGGAATAGGAAGAGGCTTCAGGAACCCGCCCGGCTTCTGACACTCGGCCTTCACTAAGGCACCAATTTGGCACCGACTCACATACAAAGCTACTTCCCGCTTCAAACCAGACCACCAAAAGGATTTCTTCATATCCAAGTACATCTTTGTACTGCCCGGATGAATGAAGTACTTTGTGAAGTGAGCCTCAAACATCAACTCCTCACGAAGCTTGCCGAACTGCGGTACACAAATCCTTCTGTCCTTCCTCAGAATCTCATCAATCAACTCTCAGGCGCTACTCTCGCCCTTTTGAGATTCCACCATGTATGGCCGAAACTCCACATCCAAACGGGTCGCTTCCCGAATACGATCGAACAAGTCGTTTTGCATTTCAATCCAGTTCAACTGAGCCACGCTTGACTCGCCTCTTGCTACACACTCCATGCCAAGGGACTCTCAGTCCCGCATCAACCGCTCATCATGAGCTTCGATCCAACTCCCTTGACCAGAATATTTCCTACTCAAGGCATCTACCACCACGTTGGCTTTGCCTGGCGTATACTGAATCGCCATTTCATAGTCTCCAAGGAACTCGACCCATCTGCGCTGCCGCATATTCAAGTCCTTCTGATCTAGAAGATACTTCAGGCTCTTGTGATCCGTGAAGATCTCCACTTTCGTACCATACACATAGTGCCGCCACAATTTCAAAGCAAAAATTACCGCCGCCAACTCCAAATCATGGACGGGGTAATTCCTCTCGTGAGGCTTTAGCTGCCTAGATCCAAAAGCTATTACACTGTCATGTTGCACCAACACGCAACCCAAACCGCATCCAGATGCGTCACTAAAAATCTGAAATCCTGCAGTCCCTTTATGAAGGCTTAGGATTGGAGCTGTCATTAGCCTCCCCTTTAGAGTGTCAAACGTCTGACTGCACTCCGGAGTCCAAATAAACTTCTGGTCTTTACGAGTTAGAGAGGTGAGGGGTAGGGCTATCCCTGAAAAGTTTTCCATAAACCTTCTATAGTACTCGGCTAGTCCAAGAAAACTTCAGACTTCCGTCACGGTTCTCAAAATTGGCCAATCTCTGATGGCTTCAACTTTCGCCGGATCCACCGCCACCCCATCACACTAATCACATGGCCTGGAAAAGCCATCTTATCCAACCAGAACTTGCACTTCGAGAACTTTACATAAAGCTGGTTCTCTCTCAACACTTGCAAGACCACTCTCAAGTGAGTCTCATGCTCGGCCTCCGATTTGGAGTACACTAAGATATCGTCAATGAAGACCACTACAAAAGAGTCCAAGTACTCCCGAAATACTCGATTCATCAAGTCCATGAACACGGATAGCGCGTTCGTCAACCTGAACGACATCACCGAGAACTCAAAGTGACCATACCTCGTACCAAAAGCTGTCTTGGGTATGTCCTCGTCTCGAATTCGCAACTGATAGTATCCTGACTTCAGATCCAACTTGAAATACACCATCGACCCCACCAACTGGTCGAACAGGTCGTCTATCCAAGGAATCAGATACTTATTCTTGACAGTCAATTTATTCAACTCTCGGTAGTCTATGCACAACCGCATACTACCATCCTTCTTCTTCACGAATAGCACTGGTGCGCTCCACGGTGAAGAACTGGGTCTAATATACCCTTGCTCCAACAGTTTCTGCAACTGTACTTTGAGTTCGGCCAACTCCTTTGGTGTCATCCTAAAAGGAGGATGTGACACCGGTTTAGCCTCTGACACTAACTCGATCGAGAAATCAATCTCCCGCCGAGGAGGTGCTCCAGGAAGCTCCTCAGGAAACACATCCTCGTACTCCGTCACTACTGTTACTTCCCCAAGTGATAACTTGGAAAGACAAACGTCCAACAATGCTACAAGTGCTACTTCCCCTGGTTAACTGCCCGCACTAATTGCATGGCCGAAATCGGGGAAAAGGCCGCTCCACTGAGGCCCTCAAACTTAACTTTTGACCGTCCTTCACCCCTCAGGGTCACCACCTTAGACAGACAGTCAATACTAGCACGTTGCTCTGCAAGCCAGTCCATTCCTAAAATGACATCGAACTCCACCAACTGTAAAACCGCTGCTATCACCGTGAAGTCAACCCCACCTAGATTCCAACAAATGCGCCCTTTTGCCCCGGTGGTCATGGATGACCTATTGGGCATGCGCACCTTCAGCTCTGCATCCGCCGAGAAAGTCTCAACTCCAATTCTCCGGATAAAGCTTTCCGCAGGAAAAGAGTACTGCGACGCTCCCGTATCAAACAATACCCTAGTGGGGTATCCAGAAACCAACACAAAGCTTGTCACCACATCGGGTTGACGGATCGCTTCCTGCTGCCCAAGGTTATAAGCCTTTGGTTGCACAGGTTGGAACCGAGAAGCGCTAGACTCTGCCATCTTTCCTTTCTCTGCGGCATTGGGGCCGGAGCGCACAGACTGCTCCTGTCTTGGCTCCTGCTCAGCACCTCCTTGAGTACAAAAACGAGCTATGTGACCCACCTTGCCACAATTAAAGCACGTCGGTGGTCCCTTAAAGCGAGACCCTCCGGACGTCAAGTTGCTTTTCTCACCGGACTTGAAAGGATGAGGCTTTTTCTTCCATCTATTCCATTCAGACTTCCCTTGGGATTGAGAAGGCTTCCCTTCCTCTTGCTTGACTGCGAAACCCTTACGATGTTGGGTTCGCTCCAAATCACTCTCCAGCGTTCTGGCCGCCTCAACCAGCTCGTTGAAACCAACATTCTTCATGGAGATGAGGGATTGTCTCAGATTCTCCCTTAGCCTATGGTAGAAGAGGTTATCCCTCTCCTCATCGTCTGCCATTGTCGTTTCTGCATAACAACCCAGCCGAGTAAACTCCTGAACGTACTCGTCCACCGTCTCATCCCGCTGCACCAAGTGCAGAAATTGTCTTTGAAGGGCCAACCTCGTCAAAGCAGGAGCATACTTATTTAGGAAAGCATTCCCAAACTCTTCCATGGACGGGGTGTGTCCAGGGAACTAGCGGCCGATATGGCTCACCCACCATAACTTCGCGTCTCCTTCCAACATAAAGGTCGCAAAATCAGATTTCTTTTCCTCTGGCATCTCTGCCGCCCTCAGAAGTTCTTGCATCCGTGCCCACTAATCCTCCGCATCAGTCGGCGTGCCGATTCCCTTAAACGTTGGAGGATGGAAGCTCAGAAAATATTTCATCTGCCGGTCCCCATGCCCGACAACCACCCTTTCGGCCAATGGCTCTACTTGCCTGGCTTCTCCGCCCGGCACGGCTGTCGCTGTATCCGGGGTAGCAGGAGTTCCTACCTGAGCAACAGAGGTTGCAACTTGTGCTGCCGCTGCAGCTTGGGCTGCCACCATTGCTTCTGCAAGCATGCGACAAAAATCGGTCCGTTTTACACCCATGTACAAAGGACCCTGAGCAGTAGCGCTGCTTGCCAAAAGCTCTTCTCTTGGCCTCGACGTCCCCGCCTCGTTGCTTGCATTCTTAACAAAAGCAAGGTAACAAGAAATCAGTCTCTAATCACAAGTGTCAGACATAAGGACACTCACGGTCCCGCGATACTCCTATGTGGATAACTTCTATACGCGATCCGATTACGTTAAATCGACTGCTAAACCTGACCTTGGACATCAACCTCCTTCTGATACTAAATTGTAACGCCTCCCCTGCAATGACCATATAATATGGGTCCGGCCGAGGCCCCACAACATACGGACGCCACAGCTTTAGCATTAAAAAATGGTATTAACTACCCAACTCAAAATTCAGAATAAAGTAACAGCGGAAACATACCAACAAAACTAGAAGTTATCTATTACCAATCAGGAGTATCAAAATGGCCTTAAGACGTCACACAAAATAAGTCCAAAACTGAATGACAACAAGGTCAAACACAAACGTGCAAAAGCACTCCTAGGCTATCTCGGCATGCAAGCTGAAAATACAATTAACATGGAGCATCACAGTCCAGAAGAAAACAAACTAGTAAGCATGGTAATCACTTCATGAGGCTTAGGCCTTTTCGACCGGCGCACTTGCTCCCGCTTGCGATCCTTGCCCGGTAAAAATTTGTGGTAACGTGGGTCAGCAAAGGCTGACCTCTACTGTGTAACCGACACATCTCCTCCTGACCGCCCTTAACGGATCCCGGGGTACACCTCCAACCTGCAAGTCAGCACTTCATATGCCATATACATAAACATGTAAAGCTTTAAAAACAGGTTTGGATGTCTCAAACAACAAACATGTTTTCTATGTTGAATATATAATCAAAGGGGCCTACTATGCAGCATGTATGCAAACACGGGCTTCACCCAAAGCACCCTATCGTGTATGCATCTAACACATCATCATCACAATTGGGTACTTCCAATTTCCCCATCGGCGTCAAGCCGCAAACAAAAAGGATACTACAATTCACCTAACGACATACAAGCCGTCACACAGAAATCTTGCTAAGGCCCCACCCGCTCGTGGGTCTTAGACCCGGGCTTGCCTGCAAACTCTGACTTCTTACGTCAGGATTCCGTCTCACACACAAACTGATTCTAAGAACCCTTGCTGGACCCCACCCGCTCGCGGGCTTCATTGCTCAGGCTTGTCCTATGATTGGCGTTCTCGTCAGTCTCACAGAAGGATACTAATCTCGCCGGGACACTCTCCCCACATGACTTGCACGTCACGGGATAACTAGCCGACCACGGAGACAAAGCCGCACCTTAGCACATCACAATCCATCGCCTTTCACACCCTAATCCATCATTCGTACTACAGCGATCCGACGCACCAAGGAAACCATCTACCGCCAACGCGGATCTAACCTTGTCTGGTTCCGGCTACACGTACTCACTCAAAAAATGGGGAAAACACATACATCACAAACGGCATCTTGCCGCAACGGATTTCTACAAAATCCTTAAGGGTCGCTATTCAACATCACCGAGTTGGACTAACGGTCGCGACTACGGCTTCACCCACAATGCCTAATACACTAACGGAGCGGATCTCTAATGCAATATCATGCCGAGGACGGACACAATCGACCCGGTGGTTCCTCTTGAACCATGGCGACCCAAACCCCTCTCATTTGAGAGATTTGGTGCCCAAAAGCTTGAAAAGCAAGAAAGAAAAAGATGATATGCACGCATCCTAGAAACCGAGAGGAGAAATGTCGTTATCTTACGACCCATCTTCCTAGCCATGGAATCCTTGCTTTAAACGGATTGACACGAGCGCCTCCACGCCCTCTCCACGGATCTGGTCTCAGAACGACGATCGAAGCTCTGAAGCTCCATCAATGGTGGAAGAAAACTCTCTCTCCTTCATCCTCCCTTTTCTTCCTCTCCAACCCTAACTCTCACTCTAAAAGATGAGAAAAATGAGGGGAAAGACACTCTTAACCCTATTAAAGTCCTTTGGGTGGAAGATCCTGAGCCCTTGGGTCGAGTTTACGGAAGCATCAGACGGCCACAAAAGAAAATGACGGAACTGCACTCCCCCGCACGATCAGTGGTGTACGACCAGTGGTCGTGCGCACTGGATCCCATGATCGTGCGATTAATAATGGTAGAACTCTAGAGAAAATGGGATAAACGCGCACAAGTAGCGGCGCATGACCAGTGGTCGTGCGCACTATGTCCAATGGTCGTGCGATTGTCCTAGGCAGAACTTGGAAAAATGGAGAATAGTGCGCACGATCAGTGGCACACGACTAGTGGTCGTGCGCACTAGATCTAATGATCGTGCGCTAGATCCAATGTCGAGCTCATCGTCCTACCGCCAGCGGTATCTATACCGCCAGGCGTTAGCTTCCAGCGACTCCATGTCTGGAAATTGGGGGTGTTACATGCGGCCAGTGGGACCGGGGGTGTCGAGCACTCACCGCCAGCGGAGAGTGCGAAGGTTATGAGGTTCCGCATTTCTTGCCGGAAGTCCTCAAATATGCTGAGGGTGGCGAGAGGGGAAGGAGGTGGCGAGTCGGCCTGGTCAGAACCTTGCCCTTCACCTACAGTCATTGAGCTCGCTAAGGTTTTCAATGCTGATCACTTTCCTCTCTCACCACACCAAAATGTTGAAACCGGAAACCGGCTTCTTGTGGAATCCGAACCCTCGGGGAAGGGGTAATCACACACTTACATTGCCCAACAAACTTAATTGATCAAGGACTTAAAGCTCAGGACTAACCAAGGCTCCACACTGAGGTCTCACAACACACCCGGAAGATCTTAGAGTGCTTCCCCTGCTTAGCCTGTGCTGAGCTAAGGGCACCTTAGAAAGTGCTATAAGACAAGAGAGTAAGAGAATTGGAAAAGCTTTCCTTCCGAGGTACCCCATTGAGCCTATTTATAGTTTTTACAACCTGACCTGCAAATAACGTAACTCCGTTGTTCTGGATGGTTATATGCAGCCAAAAGTGGTCTGCCAACAACCAAACCACGATATTCTGGAAGGCTATTTACAGCCCTGTAAGGGCATCCATGTAATTTTACCTCTGAATCCCACTAGATGATTGGTCTATAGGGGCACCACTCGGCTAAAGTGGCGAGTGCTTGAGCAGCCAGACACTCGCCTCCACGATATCCCACCGTGGGCGAATGCGAGACCTAATGAACACTGGCGAGACCTAAAGAACACTCGCTAAACACTGGCGAGACCTTTCACGGCCTTCGGGCGAGAGCCCCCCCTGACCTTCCCTGGGCGAGAGCCCTTTTGCCCCCTGGGGGAAAGCTATTCAAGAAGGGTCTCGCTCGCCTTCCTGAGCCAAGATCAGAAGGTATCCACAACACCCGCCTCATTCAACGCCAATGAATTGAAGACATTGACAGCGCAAACTTCACTCAACGCCAAAGAACTGAAGGCGTCGGGAGCGCAAGCTTCACTCAACGTCAATGAACTGAAGGCGTTGACAACACAAGCTTCACTCCACGCCAAGGGCAAAAGGCGTAGAGAGCGCAAACTTCACTCAATGCCAAGGGCGGGAGGCGTCGACATCGCAAGCGTCACTCAACGCTAAGGGCGGGAGGCGTCGACAACGCAAACTTCACTCAACCCCAATGGCGGAAGGCGTCGAAAGCGCAAACTTCACTCAATGCCAAGGAACTGAAGGCGTCGAGAGTGCAAGCTTCATTCAACGCCAAGGAACTGAAGACGTTGACAACACAAGCTTCACTCAACGCCAATGGCGGAAGGCGCAGAGAGCACAAACTTCACTCCACGCCAAGGGCGGAAGACGTCGAGAGCGCAAGCTTCACTCCACGCCAAGGGCGGAAGGCGTCGAGAGCGCAAGCTTCACTCCACGCCAAGGGCGGAAGGCGTCGAGAGCGCAAGCTTCACTCCACGCCAAGGGCGGAAGACGTCGAGAGCGCAAGCTTCACTCCACGCCAAGGGCGGAAGGCGTCGAGAGCGCAAGCTTCACTCCACGCCAAGGGCGGAAGGCGTCGATAGCGCAAGCTTCACTCCACGCCAAGGGCGGAAGGCGTCAATCGCGCAAGCGTGACTCAACGCCAAGAGGGGAAAGGGTCTGGCTCGGTGTCTTGAGCCCTCTCGCCTCTGAAGATCCCGCCAAGTTCTGATCGTAGAGGGGGGAACCCACTCATCAAATATGGGATTGTACACTCAAGATAGGTCACAATGGAGTCAAAGGATTCATATAGCCGACCCCACTATAGTGGGATAAAGGTTAGAGTGTTGTTGTTGTATTAGAGTATCTCCCAAAGGGTTTCTGACGGAGCGCTACGACCGACATACGTATAGTGCCGCAGGAGGCGGTGACCCGCTGCCCGGGCGGTCGATTTGAGCCTGTGGTTGCGTCCGGATGACCGTTCTAAGTCGAATCCATATATTATTTTTATATTTTATACTGTATTTGTAGCCCGATTGACTTAAAATATTGTGAATCGTCCGATCACAGATCACGGTGGTTATTTCTTTTTGTTCAGGAGGTTTATTTTAGGATTATAAAGAGCCCCGCAGGCGGTTCGAGAGAGGGATCGAGGGTTTGCAGCAGTTCTGGAAACCGCCGGTCGCGTCTCCCGGTGCGAAGCCCCAGCTACTCGGCGCGACGCAGAGGTCCCGCCGTCCGCCCTTGGTGCGATTCCAGGCCGCCTCCTCCTTCCACGACCGCTGGTAAGCCCCTCCACCATCCTCTTCTTCTCCGGTAAGCCTTCCCCGCCTATGCCCCTCCCCGTCTCCTGCTCCTCTCCCGCCGGATTCCTCCCGAAATCTCCGGATTCAGCCCGACAAACCCTAAGCCGCTACAGCAACCCCAAATCTCGGCCAGTCTTCTCCCCGTCGGCCTTTCCCAGCCCGAACTTCTTCCCCAGCCCCTTTCAACTCCCTTCCATACTCCCCAAATCATTCCTTACCCTACGACCTTGGATGCCCGCCAACAACCGTCCCTTTTGCCGCCTGCACGTGTAAATTGCAGGGCTTCTTCCGCGGGTGCTTAAAATTAATTGCGCCAAGTTCGTCTGCAAAATTCATAATTTGTTCTCCTTTTTAATTAATTGTGATTGCTTGTGCACTGCTGATTCATTTAAAATAATTAATTAATTGCTGCTATTTTGTAACGGACTACTTGTGCACTTTCAATCACGTCATTGCATTTAGGTGCGCATTTAGCGAGTCGATCCCGAATCGGCCCTGCCATTGCATCAGTTTCCAAATTTCTAAATATTAGGGTATCACCTGGACTTGTGTTCTCACTATGGGTTGAAAGGCCAAAATGATTAAAGTAGATCGTCAAAGCAACAAATTTTGGTGGATCGTTATAGTAAATGCGGCAAAAATGATGAGATTAGTGCCAAAGCTATTAATTTCAGTCAATTTAATCAATATACATGACCATAAACAAAATACCCCTACAAAATGAACTTGGGGTGCAAATTGCCAAGTTTAATCATAATGGGGGGGGGGGTGCATTTTGCCAAATTAACATATTCGGGTTACATTTTGCTAAACATGAGATAATGGGGGGTGTATTCTACCAAAAAGCCTATTTGTGGTCAATTTGAGATATAAAGTTTTTTTCCTTTCATTAAAAGCTTGTGGATGAATTTGTCGCACACGAGTGTTAGGCATTATGAGTGCTTGCAAACCGTAGGTCGGTTATCCATTGCTTTTACTTCTGGAAGTTTTGCTAGTGTCTAATTGTTTTAATTCTTGAAGCTTATTATTTAAAATCATTATTGAGATTTCAGATTACATCATCTAGTCTTTTGTTAGATCATCTGGAGAATAGTTTTTTGTATTTATGATACCAGTAATAATATTTTTTTTGGTATTATACATGCATGCAATGTGTTTAATGGTGGTCTGATTTTTTGATGACCGTCTACTCACATTTTATGTCGAATCCGATAATTCCAATAGTTGATGATAACATGCTAAATTTATCTTTTTTTCTCTCCTAAGGGTCAGTCATTTGCAAGTATGATGGAAACATCAGTGAAGGGAAATGATGAGCAATGCCCTATTTTCCGAGACATCCGAAGGTATTATTGCGAGCATTGCGGAATTTGTAGGTCAAAGAAATCTCTTATAAGATCTCACATCCTCTCACAGCATAAGGTATTGGATGTATTAAATATAAATCCGCACAAAATAATTCTTTTTTCCAATGAAGTTTTTACGCATACCAGTGTACTGGGTATGTGATGTGTGACAAACCATGATTCCTAATTGCTGAAAGTTTCATGAAATAACTAAAAAAAATCTATATTGTAGTAAAGTGAAGTCTTTACATAGCATTTTCCATGTTTCGGGCTTTTAATTATCATGAAAGACAATGCCTTCTCTGCAATTACTATGTATCTTGGTATTGGATAGTGTGGTTGTGACAAGTAGCAGGACACCTGTCAAATTAGTAGGGGTTTATTAGTGTTGTAAATAGGGGTCTTTGTTTGTAATCAGGATTAATAAGGAAATTAATAAAGTTTGGTTGTTTCTTCTCTACCCGATCCCCTCCTCCGTCTCTCCCTTCTCCGGCCACCCCCCGGCCGTTCGTCTTCTCTCCCATCTCCGGCCGCCTCGTGGCCATTCTTAGGTATCTTTAGTATTACCATTATTAAGATCGTAACATTTTGGTGTTCTCGTCGTGCACTCTCCTCCGCTTTTCTCCTACCACGATGAGCATCCGCCACCTCCGGTGCAACAGAGCAACCATTCCGGCCTTTATTCTTCATCCGCCTCCAAATCCGACCTCCGGTGACAGCCCCCTTTCTCTGTTGGAAGGTATTATTGCGTTCATCATCTACCACAAATCCGCCGCCCAAGCACTTCCGCCCAAGCAGCCTCCAAATCCGCCTCCTACGCCTCCTCTGCCTCCAGATCCACCTCCAGAATTTGTAGATCAAATCCTCCGCCAAACTTCAACAAGTTTTGATCTCTTCCACCACCACCGTCGGTTAAGTACCCCTGCCGGCCAGTTGTTTGAAACACATCCCTGTTTTCGCAAGATCCGCCACCGCGAGCAACCTCAGACACCGCTGTCGCCTCCGCCGCAGGATTGCCGCTGTCTTCCCCTAAGGTATTGCCCTTGTCAATAGCCCGGACTGAAGTAAAGGAAGCATTGGCGGAAGAGTCCATTCTGTACTTGACTCTGGCGACCTGTCGTTCTCAGCTTGCTCAGCACTTTCATTAATTACTATTAAGCTTTTGTTACTCCCGCACAAAGGCATCGTCCAAAGCCAACCAGCTGTATTCGCCGCATCCAAGTCTCCGCGAGTCAGATTTTGCCATCCAGCCTTCCAATGACGAAGACTTCTTTGAAATTATTACGCATCGAACAAAAATTCTTACACAGTCTTGCTGTCTTCCAGTGACAATATTCAGGTCTCATTGATACCATCACCGCATCGTCAAAAAGAATAGAGGATGATCACAATATATTTCTTAATGAACAAATCAATGTTACCACAGAATTGATAATGCCGGCCAAAATGATTCGCAAATGTTTACTATTAGTCTTGTTCTTATTGAGGAAGAGAAAAAGATTCTTTCTATAATTTTTGAGGGGCACCTTCCAAATTCATCACTTCACGGGTACAATAAAAAGATATTCACGATAAAGATCTTGAGCAAATTAATGAGCCACCAATGCAAGCGGAATATGATTTCGTGTGCCAAAGCATCACCAAAATCAACAGCGCCTACAATGTTGTCTTGGGTGTCTTTAAGACATTAGCCATAAAACCATGCCCACACCAGAGTTCGCTACACCAGTTGCTGCAACCAAGTTCACTATGGGAACATCAAAAATTTTGGTGTTTGATTGGTGGAATTAGTTTCATATATATGGTGAAACGACATGCATTGACTATATGAATGTACGCCTATATTTGTTAGTGATGATCAAACGACGAGGACTCGTTTTAAAAGGCGAGGGCAATGTTAGCAGGACACAAATTAGTAGGGGTTTATTAGTGTTATAAATAGGGGTCTTTTTTTGTAATCATGATTAATAAGGAAATTAATAAAGTTTGGTTGTTTCTTCTCTACCGCGATCCCCTCCTCCGTCTCTCCCTTCTCCGGCCACCCCCCGGCCGTTCGTGTTCTCTCCCATCTCCGGCCGCCTCTTGACCATTCTTAGGTATCTTTAGTATTACCATTATTAAGATCGTAACAGTGGTCTAACTGACATTTTTTCGAGTCCATTTCGATGTGTGATATGGTCCTGTTGCAGTGATAAATTTTATGTAAATCAATATTTGGTTGTATTGTAAAGTACATCCCAAGTGAGATCAGGTATCACTTGTTGCAGTGCAAGCTGCATTAGTAAAGTTGCCCACTATGTATTTTGTTTATATTTGTGCCTTGAGGTTTGGCACAAGTTATATTCATATTTGATTAGAGGTTATTAAACACTTTCTGTAAACAAATATTTCAGGTGGCTGCAGGTGTAGTTGTGGTGTCACAGATATCTAATTTCTTAATCTCAGTTCCTTACTTTTGAAACAAATAAGATTATATATACTGCACTGAGCATAGCTTATTTACTTGTTGACTTCTGTTTTCACAATTCTGTTCATATTTATCAACATCTCTCACTGTTTCCACAAAATTATCTACTAAGGTCCTGTTTGTTTAAGCTGCTAGGCTCTGTTCCCTCTTCTCCAAAATGGAGTAGTACGTGGGACATGTTTTTGGGAGCGAAAAATAGCCAAAGCACCGGCATTTAATCTAGCAGGGTGTCGGCCAAAATCTCTCCGCATGCTCGAGCTCCATTCCCCACGTTCCAAACGACGAATCTCGTCTTACCTCTTCTTGATCTCGATCTATTCCTGTTTCCCTCGCAGCAGGAACCTCGTGATCGCTCCCTCAATCTTGCTTGTTCTTTCTTGTCGACGACCTTCTTTCTCTCCCTCGAGGACATCCATCTCCTCCTCGTCGGGCCATTTCCACCTCATCTGGACATCTCCCGACCGTTCTTCTGTGAAAGCTAGGAGATCCTGATCTCTTGCCCCTTGCAGTTCTGCAAGTTCAAAACAGAGCAGGAAATCCTAATTGTCTTGCCCTCTTCATCAATGCCGAATCTTTTTTCTTCTCGTCAACGACCTTTGCTGATCACCACTTGTTCGCCGATCGGTGATCGACGACCTTGCACTACTTTGAGATATGCACCGTAACATTTTTATGGATCTTTTAAGGAGAAATAATTCTCAAGCTTCAAAAGCGAATTTCAACATTTCAGATATGGTTATTTCACATTTTCATCTCCCTCATGAGTCATTAGTCATTACCAACGATTTTCTTTTCGATCTACTGAATCTCTGCCCTGTTCTTGAACTTATTTTACTTTCGAACAAATTACTTTAACATTTTATTGTTTTGCGTTTGATTGTTATACCATTATAAAAAAGCATCCACAAAAACTTTGTTTTTAATTTCCGAAAAACATCCACAAAACATCCACAAATTACTTTAATTTCCAACACAAGTTCCTTCTGTTCGCCCTAGTTCGCCACCCTGGTGAGACCCTATTTTGTTTGTCAAGAAGAAAGATGGAACACTACGGTTGTGCATAGAATATCGAGAGCTCAACCGACTAACGGTGCGGAACACCTATCCTTTACCCCGGATCAACAAGTTATTCGATCAGTTGGTGGGAGCGCATTGGTTTTCCAAATTGGATCTGCGCTCGGGGTACTATCAGTTAAGAATACAAGAGGAAGACATTCAATGGCGGTCTGGACGTAACATACTCGAAATCGGCCTTGAAGTTCGCTTCGCGCAAAAAATAGATTTCTGCACGCATCTTAAAGCAAAATGTTATAGCAAGATGAACGACATTGGTGTTGGAAACGTGAATGGGCTCCCGCACACACCACAACTCCTTATTCAAACCCACTTCAAAAGTAGCCGACGAGACCAACTTGGCGAGACCGCCAAGTCGCGCGGTTACCAACCCGGCGAGACGCCGCTCTGGCCGGCGAGACCGAGTGCACCTGGCGAGAGCACCACCTGCGAGACTACTCCTCACTCGCGGCTAGATCACCCTACTCGCGCGGCATGATCAATCTACCCGCGCGACCACCACGCCAACGAGCTCCTCCTCGCTTGGCGAGTTCTCCAGCGAGCTGCTTCCCCCTCGCGAGCTGCAACCAGGCAAGCGGGCACGGACGAGATCAACCCGGCAATCTCCCTAGCGAGTACACCACTCGCCCGACAACCCTTCTAGCCGCTCGGCAAGTAAAAACACACACCCTTACTAGCGCTGCATCGCTCCTTTCTCAAAAACGAAAAAACCAAAAATGGAGAGGGAATTTCACTATCTCATCAATATTCAAATGAACTACATACATGCCTATACATAGGCTAACCCAACAAATAGTAAACGGACACATGGCACCGCATTGAATGCCACCCTTAACCACTATCTCCCTGTATTAAATGTAAATCAACATATAATTAATAACTCAAATCACTCATAAAACTTGTTGACCAGGTCAACAAAGTCAAAGTCCAACAATTAGTTCATCTTCTTCCTTTAAATATTTATTCAAATCTATATAAAGGATTTCCTCCTCCCTTATTCACCCTCAATAGACCATTCCTGAAAGTTGCTTAACTGAAGGTTAGCTAATCACCTAGGGGGGTGAACAGGTCTTTGAAGTTTTATAACTTCTTTTGCTGATTTCTAACTAATCTATCTTGAGCTTGTCCTTAAGTCCTGCAATAAGAGAGAAAACAAGCATACAACAAACACACAAGAATTTATAGTGGTTCCCCAAACTGTTTATTGTTACCACATTTTGAACATCTTGCAAACAAAGTTTCATTTAAATAGTTTTTATCTGCAAAGTGCATTTCTCACAGACAACTCTTTTTTTTCAAACTTCATTTCTAACAGCTTTCCTTCTCACGACATCAATTCTCCCAAACATGCCTTAAATTTAGTCATTCTTCCTTGGATGCTCTAACAATATTAGTTTGTTCAAATATCATGTGTGATTAGAAGTGAAGTTTTATGCATGAAAAATAGAAATAAACATTATGCATGTGAAATACTGGAAGTACCTTTTTTCATTTTTTATAATTACTTCCCACATTGGATTTCTGATAATCTAATTCGTTCAAATTGCAGGATGAATTAGATGAGGCAAAGCTTGATGAAATCAGTGCACCCAAGGCTGGACAGAAGATTCGGCATATTTGTGAAGAATGTGGTGCAAGTTTCTGGAAACCAGCTTATCTAATGCAACACATGAGAAGTCATTCAGCCCAGTTCCCCCCCTCCTCCATGTTTGCCCCCATTATAAATATATGTGAACGTGCATCCTTTTTGAACAATATGCATTTTAAATTTGAAAGATTTCTTTGCCGAGAGTTACTTTTTTAAACTGACATTTTATTTGATCAGTTGTCCTAAAGTCTTTTTTATTCATTGTTTTACTAATGGGTTATTCCTTGACATAATGTAACTTGTGAATTATGGTCCCATGATCAACTAAATCATTACCTAAGGCAATTCATGTGATATTTACGTACCAATGTTAAATTTCACAAGAAAAAGTATGATCATTTAATTTAATATTGGTTTTCAGATATTTGGGAGAGAAATGAGAAATCTAGGGTTTGAGAGAGGGAGGTGGAAATAACTTGGAGCTTCTTGCTTGCCCACCGCCAGGAAACCCTAGGGGTTATTATACCCCTCGGGTCCAGGGGGACCCCATAGGGGCTGAACCCGTCGGTTCAGTCCCCAACTCCCTTCTGTTTTAATTAGGGAGGCCTGAACTGGTTGGTTCAACCCCGCTTGATGTTGCATCCTTCCTCTGTCTTTTGTTTTGCTATCCCGCGAATCGTCTGTTATGAGGATTCATAACACTCGAGTAGATCGACCCGGGTGTTGTGTGCTGTAGATAGGTTCTTCTTTTTGACAAGGATCTCCTGACAGTATTCCGTGTCGCTTTTCTTCCACTTGGTGAGCAGCACCCCCTTATGGAGTGGTCTCAATCCCCCCCCTCGTTGGTTGCTTCCAGGAGGGTACGACACACATGAGTTGATTCCTTGATTTTCTTCTTTAACAAGGAGACATGAAATGAATACACAAGTCTATGAGAAGGTCCAAGGTGTAAGCAACTGGTCCCACCCTTTGAATGATTTTGATGGGACCATAACAGCGAGGAGACAACTTCTTGTTAGTCCTTCGGGACACTGTGGTTTGTCTGTAGGGCTGGAACTTTAAGAAAGCTTCATCACTGATTGCAAATTGACGTTCGACCCGGTGTTTATCTCCCTGTACCCTCATCCTGTTTTGGGCAACTATGAGTTCTTCTCGTAGTATGGCAAGGGTACAGTCTCGGTCGCGCAACTCACGATCAACAACTGGTAGCGCCGTTCCCCTTGGCTCATATGTACCCAAGCTTTGGGCGGATCGCCTAAACAATTTCAAAAGGAGTAAATTTACCGGCCGTGTGATAGGAGGTATTATAGCAGTACTCTTCCCAATTTAGCCATCGTGTCCATGTGTGGGACTCGTCCATAACAAAGCACCGTAAGTATGTCTCAACTCCTCGATTGAGTACCTCTGTTTGACTGTCTTTTTGTGGATGGTTGATGGTGCTCATACATAACCGAACACCCTTGAAGAGTTTCTTCCAAAAGTTGCTCACAAAGACTGAATCCCGATCAAAGATGATGGTTTGTGGGATTCCACGAAGTCTGATTATCTCCCGCACAAACAAGTCCACTACTAATTCACCTGTGTAGGGATGGCTCATGGCCAAGTGCCCGTACTTGGATAATTTATCCACCACTACCAAGATTTATAAACAAACTGTCAACTTGCAGGAAATCTCTCCCGGAGTTACAAAGGAGGCACCACCAGCCACAAGAAAGAATGTACTTGTGGTTTAAATCAGCCATATAAAAGTTAATGCATGGATGTTTAAATAGGGGGACGCCCTGGCCGACATCCTGTTCTAGATGTACAGAGCCTCGTCGGGGATGAACTTCCCCAGACCAGTGGTTCTTCCAAATGAACACCATCTCCTCGTTCAGAACATTCTTCGTCTCCGGGTGGAAGAGCGCGATGAAGATCATTATTAGGAAGACCTATGCAACGAAGAAGATGTCGAATTCCATGTGACAGAGCATGCTCATGAAGACCCGAGCGATGACAAAAGTGCAGAACATGTTGACGGACACGACGATGCTCAACCGTGAATGCCATATCTCCAGCGGGAAGATCTCTGACGACACTAGCCATCCCAGCGGCCCCCAAGACCACACCAACGCCGACACGTAGAGGTAGTTGAAGAACACCGCCACCGTGGTGTAGACAACTCCGTTTCTGCGTCGATCATCCCAAACTTGATTTCGATGAGGAAGCCGACGACAATGTGACTGATGAACATATGGAGGCCTTTTTTAAAGAACAAAGTGCGCCGCCCCTACCTTGTCAACAGAGACAATGGAAACGGTGTCGGCGTCCATGTTCACAATGCCGGTTATCACTGACGACATGGCGCCACCTGTTTACCTAACTCGAAGATTTTGAACAGTACCAGAGCGTAGAACATGATCACATTGATGTCGATGACCTGTTGGAAAAAGGGAATGACCACCACCATGGTGAGCTGCGGCCAGTAACGTGGCTGCACAATGTTCATCCACCGACGCCTCACTATCTTGGAGTCGATGCTGGTGATCACCAAGTTCTGGAACTCTTCCTCGACCTCATCGGTGCTGCACACCTTCCAGAGCATCGCCTTTGCCTCCTCGTTTTCGCGCTTGATCAAGGAGCTCGGCGTGTCATGCAGAGCCAACGAGCCGACATCGACGATGGTGTCGGTACGCCGAGCACCAAACTGAGCCGCAATCCCCATTCCCCCTCGATCTAAGTTGTCCAGTAGTTGATGTTCGCCACTAAGATGCTAATTGTGATCATCAGCTGGAAACCAATGTTGATCATGCCGGGGAGCCTCGCCCGAGCCATCTTAGATAGGTATAATGACCCCGATTAGTTGGCAAAGCCAACCCCAATGCTAAGGAGAATGCGTCCCATGATGAGCAAATGCAGGCTCACGACGATACCGTTGAGGATTGCACCAACAAAGAAGGCGATGCCGCCGCTGAACATGGACCATTTTTGACCGAACACTGGTTATTTTCGAGGCAAAGAAAGATGACACCATGAGTGCCAGGTATAGTGGCGACGTAAACATGTTCAACATATTACTGTTGAATTTGCAGTACTCATTTTTAGCGACGACATCCTTGTTCTGTTGCTAGTACACCGATAAGAAGAATTTGAGAAGGAAACCTTCCATGGACGTCACTCCACCGAAGATGCCGATGTCGTATCCGAATATTAGGCCGCCGGTCGCCGCAACCAGGCATGTCAAGAACACCAAGATCGTCATTTTCCCAGGATATCCTCCCCACCGCCAGGAATCACCGCAGTCCGCACGCCATTGTATATGTATGTATATCTATACTAATAACATATATGGTCCTCACTCTGAAAGTCCGAATAGTTAATCTTTGCCTGCGTGCAAACTATATAGCAGGCGCCGAGCGCCGGTAGGTGAACGATTAATCATCAGAGTGATTAGGGAGCAATTAATGGAGAAAGAAGCTCTCTGTTATTCTGGCAAGAAGCTTTTTATAGTTGGAGATGTCCTACTAACTATCTAGTTTGTTGCGTCTTGGAGGGCTGTCAATTATTTTTTATGTTAATGAAGTTAGAATTTCCAATATTAGAATTTCCAATGCAGATCATCCATTGATCTGAATTGGTTTTATTTGTTTCCGGTGTTGTTTGCCTGCCTGAAATGGTTATATATATATATCTTATATATATAAATCAATATATATATCTTGAGGTACACCATACTTTAAGTTTTGACCGTTGGATCTCATCAAATAAAATCCTATCCCTACATGAGAGAGAGGGGGAGGAGAGAGAATAGGAGAGAGATGGCGGAAGGAAGAGGAGAAAGAGCGGAGAAAGAGGGGGAGGATAGAGAGAGGGAGAGAGAAAGGGAGAGAATAGGAAGAGAAAGAGGGCAAGAAATTAATGTTTTTACGTCAAAACGTAATTTTTTTTAAAATAAAAATTATAATATCGATTTATATTTTTTTACGGTCATTTTGAGTACTCATATGTATATATTGCCGGCGCTGCCCGCCTTGATGCGGACGCAGCCCGCAACAACACATCAAGCACGGGCGAAACCCGTGCGGAGGCGGGGGAAACCCGTCTAGATGCGGCCGAAGGCCACCCGAGAGCATCGAGCACAGACGTAGCCCGTGCGAAGATGCTCGTGTATATATTCAGTTGAGTCAAATGACAAAAAAACCATTTCAGATTAATGGGTGATCTGAATTAGAAATTCTAACTCCATTAACTTAAAAAATAATTGACGGTCCACCGAGACGCAACAAACTAGATAGTTAGCCGAACATCTCCAACTAAAAAAAGCTTCTTGTCAGAATAACAAGGAGCTTCTTTCGCCATTAATTGCTCTCTAATCACTGCAATGATTCGGTGTTCACCTACCGGAGGTCGGCGCCTGCTGTATAGTTTGCACACAGTCAAAGATTAATCATTCAAACTTTCAGAATGAGGACCATATATATTATTAGTAATTTAGTATATACATATACAGTGACATGTGGACCGCGATGATTCCTGGCGGCAGGGTTGATATCCTGGGAACATGACGATCTTTGTGTACTTGACATGTCTGGTCGCGGCGACTGGCGGCCTAATCTTCGGATACGACATCGACATATCCGATGGAGTGACGTCCATGAATGGTTTCCTTCTCAAATTATTTCTGTCGGTGTACTGGCAACAAAAGAAGGCCACCATCTCTAAAAATAAGTACTGCAAATTCAACAACAATATGTTAATCATGTTTACATCGTCCCTATACCTGGTGATCATGGTGTCATCTTTCTTCGCCTCGACAATAATCGGTGTTTGATCAGAAATGGTCCATGTTCAGTGACGACATCGCCTTCCTTACCGGTGCAGCCCTCAACGGTGTCGTCAAGAGCCTACGGATGCTCATCTCAGGATGCATTCTCCTTGGCATTGTGGTTGGCTTTACTAACCAGTCGGCGCTATTATACCTGTATGAGATGGCTCCAGCGAGGCTCCGCGGCATGGTCAACATGGGTTTCCAACTGACGATCACCATTGACATCTTTGTTGCGAACATCATCAATTATTGGACCGCTCAGATCTAGGTGGATTGGGGCTGGTGGCTCAGTTTGGTGCTCACCGGCGTACTCGACACCATCTCCACTGTCGGCTCGTTGGTCCTCCCTGACACGCCGAGCTCCTTGATCGAGCACAAACATGAGGAGGCGAAGGTGATGCTCCAGATGGTGCGCGACACCGACGAGGTCAATGAAGAGTTCCAGGACTTGGTGATCGCCAAAATAGACTCCAAGACAGTGAGGCGTCAATGGATGAACATCGTGCAACCATGTTATTGGCCACAACTCACCATGGTGGTGGTCATTTCCTTCTCCAAGCAGGTCACCGTCATCAACACGATCATGTTCTACGCTCCGGAACTGTTCAAAATCTTCTGGTTAGGTAAACAGGCGGTGCTCATGTTGTCAGTGATTACCGACATCGTGAACATGGGCGCCAACACCGTTTACATTGTCTCCGTCGATAAGGTGAGGCGGCGCGCTCTGTTCCTTGAAGGAGGCCTCCAGATGTTCATCAATCACATCGTCGTCGGCTTCCTCATCGGAATCCAGTTTGGGATGATCGACGCAGAAACCGTGCTGTCGAGGGGCTACGCCACGGTGGTGGTGTTCTCATCTGCCTCTACGTGTCGGCGTTGGCCTGGTCTTGGCCCTTGGGATGCCGCTGGGATGGCTGGTGCCGTCAGAGATCTTCCCGCTGGAGATCCGACCGTCACAGTTGAGCATCACCATGTCCGTCAACATGTTCTGCACTTTCGTCATCTCTCGGGTCTTCATGAGCATGCTCTGTCACATGGAATTCAACATCTTCGTTGCATGAGTATTCCTAATAATGATCTTCATTGCGCTCTTCCACCCGGAGACGAAGAATGTTCCGATCGAGAAGATGATGTTCGTCTGGAAGAACCACTGGTTTTGGGGGGAGTTCATCCCCGACGAGGCTCTGCATGTCCAGAACAAGATGCCAGCCAGGGCCTTCCCTATTTAAGCATCCACGCATCACCATAAATTTTAACTTTTATATGGTCGATTTAAGCCGCAAATCCTTTCTTTCTCGTGCCGAATGACGCCTCCTCCGTAACTTCGGGAGAGATTTCCTGCAAGTTGATCGATTGTTGAGTTTTTTTTTAAATATTTATGGATGACTACTATTTTAGTGGATCAGATCGTAAAATTTTCAAGAATCTAATTAAATATCATAACTTTATATTTAGGTTAATAAGATAACGAGCACACACAAGCATTGTTCGAGCACACTTGGGGACTCCCAGGGGCCGTGACAACAACTCTGTTGGGACAATATCTTCAACCGTGCTCACTTGCTCTTAGCAACACACTAGAGTGTCGTCGTGGGAAGCCCGTGCGCCCGAGAGCTAACAAGCCTATTTAGAGATACTAACACGTCCGCACAAAAATCCCCAGTGTATTGATACTCTATGATATATGATCCATTGCTTGTATAACATTCTTTTATGTAAAACAAAGAGTAAAAAAAAATCATTGCATACACAAAATAGGTTTTGTTGCAGGTCGCTTGACGCTCTTGTAAAACGGTCAAATTTAACCGCCTCAGCTCGAGAGTGAGCCGAGCGGCAAACTGGCAAAATAAAATTAGACATGACAAAAAGATTTTTAATGTGGAAAACCCAAAAAGGTGAAAAATCACGTGACCAGTTTGGTGCCCACCAAATTCTGCTATATCTGTAAGTGTTACATGTAGAACGCAAGAGAGTGAAATACCACCGCTCATTGCAAGAGATGCAAAGGAGAGAGAGAAAGAGAGAATGAGAGGGAGAGGGAGAGGGAGAGGGAGAGGGAGATCCTCCAAGGACAAAGGAAAATCTTCAAGTCGCCTTCAATGGAAATCTTCAAAGGGGAAGAAGTCTTTCGAAGGCTCAAGGAGACCTCTGAAGGATCTTCGATGAAGCTCTCTAAGGCGCTGAAGGTCAGATATCTCCAAATGAGAGCTTTGAGTTCTTTTTTGTAGCTTTGGCCAACGGTAGTCCGTTAATTTTGTCGTTGAAACCGCCATAACGACCTGATGGACGAATCGCGTTCGTCGATCTAGAGCACGTGGATAGCCATTTTTCGGATATGACTGTTTTGCCCCTCGGGCAGTTTGGGCAGTTCTGTTGGCGGCGCTGAAGACAACGAACACAACCTACAATCTGAGAAGTAAAGAAGGTTAATTGCCCCGCGCGCCGTGAACGCCGAGGTGTTTGGTGCACGTCGAGAACACGGAGGTGTTTGGCACGCACCGCGAACGCGGAGCCGTTCATGGCACGCTGGGAATGTAGAGGCATTCTGAGTGAAGTTCGTACATGGTCCTTGGGGCAGACGTGCTGCGCGGTAGGAGGTGCCCACGAGATGACGTGGTAGAATCCGTACGGCCGTGACCATGCAGTCGCCATATAACGGCCGCGTGTTAAGAATCGCGCAGTCGCACCTCGCTGATGCCAAGGGGGAGGTGTGGCCAGGGACGCACGTTGGCGGTGTGGCTGATGCCGCTCTGGGGTGATGCAGCCGAGGCAGCTTCTAAGAGGTGCGGCCGGGGCCGCACCTTGGAGGTGTGGTCGGATGCGCCACACCCATTGTTTTAAATTTCCTCCAACATGTCCGACATGTCTCCCGATATGTCCTTTTTAGGGCAAAATGATATATTTTTCTTTAAAAAATATATTATGTTTTTTTTTGTAAAATATAAGCCGACATGTCCGTTTTTTTTCCGATATATCTGCCAACACGACTTTTAAATATATCGCCCGCTATTTTATTTTATGTTATATTAACAGACTAGTAGCATATGTTTAATGCGCTTATATATTATATTATGTATGTTTAAATCAATTAGAATTATTGTTTCGATATTTTTAACGTTTTATTCATACAACTAATTTTGTATAATTGTTTCACAATTTTTAAATTTCATATTACAAAAAATATATAAACATTTAATTTATTTATTAATTTATTGTTTGCATGTTTTTAGTATAAATTTATAAGTTTGAAATGATTTATAATTATTCAAAGATTTTTTAACTTTTAAATCTTAATTATTTGCAGTAAACTTAGGCTCTGTTTGGGGGGACTTATTTTCACCGGTGAAGAGGTTACGACCCCATGAACCGGATCTTAATTAAAGTTCGGTTCATGCGGTCGTAACCGCCTGACTGGTGAAAATTATTCCCCCAAATGGAGCCTTATTGTTATTAAAATAAAATTATTGTATACTATTAAATATATTTTACAATGTATCATTTTGTAGTTGTCAATATTATTTTATCTTAGATACTATTTGATTTTATTTCATAATATAAATGACTTATTTTTATCTTTTTATTATGTTATTTTTCTATTTTTATAACATATAATTATAGTTAGTATACAAAAAATAAAAATAAAAAAAAGTATCTATAAGACACGAAGATTCGATATTTTTAAATATCCCTGACATGTCTCTGACTTCCGACATTCGACGTTTAAAAACTTTATCCGATATGTCGCTGACATCCAACATTTAAAACATTGGCCGCACCTTGGAGGAGCGGCCAGTGCCGACGCCGCCCACCATGATGCGGGCGGCGCCGCACTTTAAGAGGCGCGGCAGTTGTCGTGGCGATTGTCGGAGCAGTTGTTCTATCGCTGCGGTCATGCGACCGAAGCGGATGGTTTTTCCGAGGCGGTGGTTGCACGGTCAAAGTTTGTGGTTTTGAGAGTGCCCACTTCCTCCTTCACGAGGGATAAGTCCACCCACTTCCTACACCATGTGCATCCCTTATTAATGGGGATTTTTTTAAGTGCCCACCACCTCTCGTATAAGTTAATAGGTTACCTATCATGTTTGACAAGAAATAATATATGTAGCTGCCACCTCTCCTATAAATTAATAGGCTACCTGTCATGTTTGATAAAAAATAATATATGTAGCTGCCGCTTCTGTGAAATAGAACCGTGAACTAGCTTACCTATTTACTGTTCCCTTACTAATCATCCGCTAAAAGTTAATTTGTTATATAACGAGACAGTGCATTTGCGGGGAACTGCGGTCACGATCCTGCCCTGGAACGACGGTGCTCCCGCCACATACCGCCCACATAGTGCATTAAAAATATGGAGCAACGGAAGATTGCTGCGCTCCAGAGGGTTGCTAGCGGTAGGATCGTCATCAGGGTCGAGGCCCTATTGCAACCACATTGGGGGGTGGGGGTGCACAATCTCTCGTACTTTTATAAACATTTTATTAAAAAGATTTTATTTTCATTCATATATATATTATTTACATAATAGAATATATAATTGGCGAATGAACAATAGCTAGACTGCTCCATTGTTCATCTACTTGTATATATATGAGATGCACACTGAGGTGGGTGGATGGAGGGGGGAATGTAACATCCTAGAATTTTTAAGTGGTCTATTAATTTGAAACCCTAGCCAAGTCATCCCTTCCTTCTGGTGGAGCTCTGGCAGTGGTAAGAGGCATTTTTCCGGCAATCCAACCCAGCCAAGCCTTCACCATACCTCCTGGGAAGAGGGCTGTAAAATATGATCATTCCCAGGTGGGATTCTCAACTCTATATAGTGCTTAGATCATTAGGACCCGTAGCCACCTTTTCCAGCGGCAGAGGAGATTTTCCACCCACCACATGAGCCTCGGACCACCCCCACCCACTAACTACCCCCAGGCTCTTTGGAATTCAATGGGTGGAGCTAGACGAGAGGGGAGGTGAGGCAGGGTAGGGACAACTCAGGGTGGACGCTCTAAATGCAATCATATATGCGATGAAGTATTATGCTAGCGCAAAGAGCGGTCTACTAAAAATTTTCAACTGTAATTAATTTTATAAAATTAGTAGAGGCGCAAGCGAACACAATCAATAATTAAGGAAAACGAGTTTCAATTTAGCAGACGACAGAGGCGCAATTAGTTTTAAGCACACACAAAATAAATCCTGCAAATCACACGAACGTCAATACTAATGACAAATAAAATTAACAACTGTTGCATGTATAGTGCCAAAATAAACATAAAAAATAAAATGACATACCACAACTCACACGTGTAGGCGGAAGCAACGACGGTTGTAGGGGAGGGCATCCAAGGTCGTAGCAAGCGAGGAATATGTGTGAAGTAGAGTTCGGGACTGATGGAAGCTTGAGAGGGATATGTGGTGGCTGTTAGGGGGTGGGCAGTGGCAGTAGGGGTTCACGGTGAAGGAGATTTGAGCTTGGCTGCAGGGGGAAACAGGGAGAGCGGCTGGTCAGGGCCGAGGAAGTAGAGAGGGGAGGCGGTAGGGCTGAAAGGGGGCTGTCGGGAATGGGAAAGAGATGAGAGGGCGGAGGCAGGGCTGGAAGTTGCTACATAATGGATGGAGAAGGGTTTCCTGGAAGGAAATCAGCGGGTTGGATGCGTCGACTTGGCTGGACAAAACCGCGGGAGAAAGGAACGCTAGGAGAGGAAGAACGGTAGCGGCTGAGGAAGGTGGTGGGTTGGTCAGAGAAGAAGAGGGAGGTGGAGGGGGAGACCTTGCCTGGAGTCGCACTAGACACGAGAAGTCTTCCGACGTCGCACCAGAAGGGGAGGACCGACGTTTGCAAAATTGTCGCAAACCTTCGATGCCCCCACTGAACTGCTATTTCACTTTATATAAACCTAAGATTATTATTGTTGCCCACCCACACGATACAAATAGTCATATAACCAACTTAAGCACCCGAATCAAATGACTCATAATGTCCGGGCCGATCTGGCATCAAATACAACTAAAAACAGAAAAAGTAATATACGAAATCGACTCGGATCGACCGTCCAGATGCAACCACGAACTCAGATCGTCCGACTGGGTAGCGGATCACCGCCTCCGGCGGGAATAGACCTGTGTTGGGCGTTCCGCTCCATCAACTCCCCCCGACTTGAAAGCGCTCATCTTCGGTGATTTGAGTATGGTCGTAGTCACGCCGTAGCCGCGGGGCGAGTCTCTCGAGCTCCTCTAAAGAAATCCAAGTAGCATCGTGTAGAGACCGACCGCTCCAACAAACAAGATAGCGCACAATATCTCGCCCGCCCGCGGTGTAGAAGTCGTGACCAATGATTTGAAGTATGTCGTCTTTAGAAGTAGATGGCTCTAGTTATAATGTATATCCGTCTGACTGTTGTGTAGGTGGAACCGTCGATGGTGCAATGCGTTCCTCATGGAGCGACTCCACGGGTGGCAATAGGGAGGGACCGGTGTGGGAAATAGGAGGTGAAGGCTCAGGTAGAGGGGCTATATGAACTGGGGGCTCAGGTAAAGGTGTGGAGAAAGGGTCCACATACACGCACTCATCGTAGTAGGGAGTCAGATCCTCTATGTTGAATACTCGGCTGATACCCATACCACGAGGGATGTTAATCTCATATGCGTTTGTACCAATCCGCAGTACTACTGTATAGGGGCCCATTCGGCGAGTGCTTACTTTTTTTGTTGGTCCCTGCGGGACCCTCTCAGATCGAATGTGAATCAATACTTGTTCTCTCGCATCAAAGATTTGTTCCGTCTGTGCTGGTCTGCTTGATCCTTATAATAATCATTACTAGCTGCAATTTTTTTATGGACCGAATCATGGAGTGCATGCACATATTGTATGACTCTCTGACTACTTGACTCGAGCTCCATTCAATAGGTTAGGCTCATACCCCATGATATGAAATGCGTCCTATTGACGAAACTACTGTATGTTTGGCTATAGGGAGAACTCCCAGACTAACTCCAATAGACAACGACAGTGTCCCAAGAATGACAACCTTATACTTGTTAGGCACCTCAAGATTGTACTAGCATCAATAGCGATTGATCAGAGACTATAGAAGTCCGTCTGACAACTAGCGGTCTTTCAAGGGATAAGATGGGTCTGCATTGATCCTTCAAAGTAATAATACTAATATTAGTTCACTCAGACGGGTGGATGGTGCAAGGCTAACAGGATCCCTTCACGGTCTTAGACTATGGACAAAAGAAGCGAACTAACGCATGGAGTGCCCCGTTGCTCCGTCTGCTTGTAGCTCCTAGATAAGGAAATCTCGGAGGGACGACTGAGGAATGCAGAGACGCGAGCCCATGAAAAAGTACCCGTCTGAAATCGAATAACCCTCACGTAGATCAGGAGGGTCCCTCGATAGTGCGACGTAAATGTCCCCGAAATTTGGGCACTCTGGATAATCGTAAGCTAGTCGCTCAAAGCCCACTACTAGAGTGCTCATGGTGTGGAGATTGTTGGCGACTCAAGACGTCAACTAAGCTTGTTCTCGACACCTACTTGGTGTTTGAGAATATAATGAAACTCCTGTATATACTCCACACATTTCGCATGACGGTGACCCAATTTCTTCTGTGAGTCGAGGTACCTCAGCGCCTGATGGTCAGAATATAAAATAAATTCCTTGTGCAGGAGATAATGATGCCAGTAACACAATGCTTGTATGATGACATAGAACTCCCGATCATAATTCGAATATATCTTTCTGGCCTCGTTCAGCTTCTCGCTGATGTAGATCGCTGGATGACCTTCCTGACTAAGTACCGCGCCGATGCCAACTCCTGACGCATCACATGCTACTTTGAAGGCCTTGGAGAAGCCTGGTAATTGAAGAATATGATAGTAGACAGTCTCTCCTTAATCTCCTCGAAGGCTCGAGTGGCAGCCTTCGTCTAAACGAAACCCTTATAGAGGCAGCTAGTAATGGGGGTCATGATTGTGTTGAAGGCACGAGGCACGAACAAACCTCTTATAGAAGGTGACGAGTGTATGAAAGCTACGAGCCTCATGAATTTTCTTTAAAACAAGCCACTCACGAATAGACTTGACCTTGTCAGGGTCAACTGATATACCCAATGCCAAAACTATATAACCTAAGAAGTGAACTGACGTTGACAGGATTGAGCACTTTCAAATTGATGTAAAGATGCTCCTTCCGTAGGAGCTCGAACGCCAGACGAATATGGCGCAAGCGCTCAGTGCGGCCCTGGTTGTATATCAATATATCGTCAAAATACACTACCAGGAATTTGCCTATGCAGGGCCTCCAAAACCTGTGTCATCATCCTTATGAATGTGTTGGACGCATTTGATCGACCGAACGACATAACTAGTCATTCATACAAGCCATCCTTCATCTTGAAGGTCGTCTTCCACTCATCCCCTTCTCTAACTCTAATATGATGATAACCACTATGAAGGTTGATCTTCAAAAAGATCTTGGCACCGACCATCGAGTCTAGGAGATCATCGAGGTGGGGAATCAAAAAGCGATACTTCACCGTGATCTTATTTATGTCCCGGCTATCAATGCACATACGCTAGCTCCTGTCATTCTTCAGAGTGAGATGGGTCGGTACGATATAGGGACTCAGACTTTCTCGTATAAACTTCTTCCACAGAAGATCATCAACTTGCCGTTTTAGCTCGGCATGCTCAGTCGGGTTAACACGATAATGCGGGAGATTGGACAAAGATGCCCCTGGGAGCAGATCGATGGCATGCTGGATGTCCCCTTAGCGGGGGAAGCTCATCAGGTAGCTCCTCAGGCATAATGTCTATAAAATCATCCATCAACTCTCACTAGGGGTCTCGGTCACCATCGTGTCCGCCACAATAAACATAACCCCCTGCTTCTAAGCTCTCTCATGAAATCACCCTCCTCAAGATATGGAGTGGTCTTGAAGACCCCGCACTAATTGATGAATCAACCTTGCCCTTGGGAGGATCTCTGGGATGGGTCGGGATAAGGGTAATCTTTCGACCTTTATCGAAGAGTACACACGTGTTGGATCGACCATAACACGTAGCATCACGATCATATAGCCAAGGTCGCCCGAAAAGAACGTGTGCGGCATCCATGAGGATAACGTCACACCAAACCTGGTTCTCATTGGTCGCTAAGTGAATCAGTATCGGGCATCGCTATTTGACCTGGATGGTGGATTTGTCCACCTATAAGACACGGTAAGGATGCGGATGTGGTTTGGCCGTGAGCTGCATCCTCTCCAACTCTTTCCTAGCAATTATATTTACGCAGCTACCACTATTAATGGAGAGCTTGCAGGAACCACCTGCGCTCGGTAAATATGTGAAAAAATAGTTGTGCGGCGTCAATCCTCCTCGACACGTGGGGTGTGGAGGAGGCAATAGAGGATTCCTAACTCTAGCGATCTCTCAGCATCGCTCTCCCATCCGTCTTCTACAATGGCCGTAATCTCCTCAACGACAACATCCTCAGCCTCAGTGCTAGGCTTGCCCGTCACCTCAATCAGTAAATTCCTAGTTGTGCATTGCGCTGCGAAATGCCCTCGACCAGAACATCGGTAACATTGAACGCCCCTTGATTTGGGCCCCCCTAGGAACAATATCTTTCCCCGCCACATCTACGGGAGTGTGAGGTGCGACAATGGCCGTGACAGGTGTGGGCCTCCTAGCTGGGGTGGCATCGGCTAGAGATGTGACCTGCGTTGGGCCAGCAGTGCAAAAATACTGCTCGTACTCTAGCGCGAGCTGAAGAACTTGCTCAACCATCTCAATCCTATGGAGAATCAGTTCCCCTCGGATGTCAGTTGTAAGTCCAGCACGGAAGCGCGATGCAGTGACAATGAGCTCCTCCATAATATCTCTACGAACTACTGGCTCATCAAATCATGACATATAATCTGCAACAGATAGAGTCCCCTGATGTAATGCGTAGAGCTGATCTCGATACGAAGCTGAGAGGTATTTATCTTGCAAGCGCTACTTTATCTCATCTCATCAGTTGATGGGGTAAGAGCCATCCCGCTCAAGTGACCTCTCCAAACACGACTAGGAGTTTTTCTTGTAATATGGCAAGGGTATAGTCTCGGTCGCGTAAATCACGATCAACAATCAGTAGTGTCGTTCCCCTTGGCTCATATAACCCAAGCTCGGGGCGGAGCGCCTAGAGACAATTTCTAAGAGCGTAAACTTACTGGCTTTGTGGTAGGAGGTGTTATAACAGTACTCCGCTTAATGCAGCCATCATGTCCATGTGCAGGGCTCGTCCATATCGAAGCACCGTAAGTATGTCTCAACTCCTCGATTGAGTACACCTCTGTTTGACCGTCTGTTTGAGGATGGTTGGCGGGGCTCATACATAGGCGAGTACCCCGCTGCTTGAAGAGTTCCTTCCAAAAGTTGATCACAAAGACTGGATCCCGATCAGATTTGATGGCTCGTGGGATTCTGTGAAGTCTGACTACCTCCCGCACGAACAAGTCCACTACTAATTCACCTGTGTAGGGATGGCTAAGGGCCAGGAAGTGCCCGTACTTGAATAATGTATCCACTACTTCCAAGATGAATGTCTTCCCTTGGGATTTCAGCAACTCGTCGATGAAGACCAAAGAAACTGTCCCAAATCTCCCGCAGTATATCTAGAGGAGTGAGAAGGCCCGCCGTAAATGTGATTTTGTATTTCTGTCGTTGACAAATATTGCATTGCTGCACAAATCGCTGGACATCCCTTCGTTGACCTTTCAAGAAAACATTTGCTTTCACCCGCTGGCTGCTGTAAGGTACGTTGAACTCCTGCATGTGCCCACTGACGAAGAGTGGAACTCTTGTAACATAATGTCCTTTCATGGTGACGACGAGGGTATGACCACCCGGTCGTGAAACTATAAGTGTCTGTTCTGCAGTCGAAACCCATGAGGAGCATCCTGTTGCTGAAGTACCTCTATGACAAGACGAAGTTCAGGGTCTTGTAGGACCTCCTCCTATATGTCATCTAATGCGCCGATCAGCGGACCTGAGATGTGTTGGAGTGTCCCCTCTGGTAGACGGGATAGTGCACCTGCCATAACGTTCTCCTTTCCCTGCTTATAGGCGATCTCGTAGTCATAGCCAAGCAACCTCGCCACCCATTTCGGTTGCAGTGGATTGGCCACCCGTTGCTCCAAAAAATGTTTCAAACTCTAGTGATTGGTACAGACCTTAAAGTGTCTTCCCAAAGGTAAGGCCACCACAAGGTCGCGTCTTGTATGATGGTCAACATTTCCTTCTCGTAGGTCGACAAGCCCACCTTCCTCGGTGCCAACGCCTTGTTGAAAAATCGTATCAGTCGACCTTCTTGCATGAGAATGGTCCCGATCCCTACGCTTGAAGCATCGGTCTCTAGAATGAATTCCTTGGTGAAATCGAGAAGACCTAACACTGTGGTTGTCGTCATGACCATCTTGAGAGCTTGGAATGCAATTTCTGCTCCCTCTTGCCAGCACAAGACATCGTTATGTAGCAACTGGGTCAACGGTCGGGCTATCTTCCCATAATCGTTCACAAACCGCCTGTAGTAGCCCATCAATTTGAGGAAACTTCGAAGAGCACGGACAATACGCGGCCTCAGCCACGTTTGCATGTTCTCCACCTTCTTGGGGTCGACTTTGATTTCTTGTGCTGAAACAATATGGCCTAGATATTCCACCTCTTCTCGACCAAATGAGCATTTAGAGCTCTTGACATAGAGCTGGTGTTGTCGGAGTATCACGAGCACTTGTTCCACATGTTGGAGATGCTTTTCCCAGTTGACACTGTAGATTAGAATGTCATCAAAAAAATTTTAATACAAACCTGCGGAGGAGGGGCTGGAAGATCTCGTTCATCATTGCCTGAAATGTAAAGGGTGCATTGGAGAGTTCGAACGACATCACGACAAACTCGTAGTGACCATCATGTGTCCGGAAGGCGGTTTTGAAGATATCCTCATCCTTCATCCTGATTTGATGGTATCCCGAATGCAAATCTAGCTTAGTGAACATGTTTTTTCCTTGTGTCCAGGAGTTCCTCGATCATGGTAATACAAAACTTGTCTTTGATGACAGAGTTGTTCAGAGCGCGGTAGTCAACACAATCTCCACGACCCGTCCTTTTTCTTCACCAGGATGATGGGTGAGGAAAACGAACTTGTGTTGGGTCGAATGATCCCTGCGGCTAGCATCTCGTTCACGCTCTGTTCTATCTCGGTCTCCTGTATATACGGGTAATGGTAGAATCGAATGTTGGTTGGCTCAGTCCCTTCCTTCAGGCTGATCTGGTGATCTCAAAATCACCGAGGAGGTAATGATCGGGGTTCCTTGAATACCTCACGATACTGGAGTAGTTGCTTCATCTGTTCTGGGACTTCTTGCGTGGACGTATCTCGAGACACGATCTCCATAATCACATCCATGTCGTCCTTTTGTTCCTACAGTCTCTCTAAGCATCGAAGAGAGATCTATTTCATCGGCGTGGTTCTGATCCCGTGCAGGCAGTACTCCCTTCCACACCGAGCAAACCCCATGGCCACGTTGTCCCAATACAGGGTTACTTTACCCAACTGCCGTAACCACTAGACCCGGAAAGCGACATCCTTGTGATCTGTTGGCCCAACTTCTGTGCCACAACAAAGTTGATGAAGTTGTGAATACTCTCGCTGTCGATCAAAATAGTCACCTTCTGTTGGCAGATCCTCCTTGCTACATGCATAGTGAGCGATGTAGATCCTCCCTCCATGACCTGAATAGATACCCCAAACTTGGTTATATCCGGGATGTTCCCCTGTTCCCTTCCTTCATCCCACCTCTCCCTCTCGTCTTCCTTCCTCAACATGTATGCCTGAATCATCTGACATTTGTGGCTTGGGGTGAATTTTTCATCACAGTTGATGCACAATCCCTTCTCCTTCCTTGCTTGCAGCTCTGACCATGTCAATTTCTTCATAGTTTCCCTCCCAGTAGCTCCTTGATCCTTCTTGATTTTCTGCGGGTTCGTAGTGTTCTTCGTATCCCCCCATCTGGACTTTTGTCGGCTAATTCATTTCTCTTGAATTCTTGCTAAGCTGATAGCGTGGGTCAAACCGTGTGACATGTTGGCATGTACCTCATCCTTGATGTGATCCTTCAACTACAAAATAAAGCAACTCATTAATGTTTTCTCTTCCCACCGCACCTTGTTGACTAACTTTTCGAACTCTGCACGATATTCCATCGTCGTCCCTTTCTGCCTCAGTTTTTGAAGAAAAGCCTCAAAATCTTCATACTCCAGTGGTCCAAAGCGGGCTGTAAATCTGTCAACGAATTCGTGTCATGGCGCGTGTTCCTATCCTGGGAGGAACCACCAGATCCATTGGAATGCGTCCTCAAGGTGAAAAGACGCTAACTTCACCCACTGTTCTTCTGGTATCTCCTGATAATTGTAGAATAACTCCGCCTTTTGGACCCATTCCAATGCGTCTCCCCCTTTGAATATGGTGTAGCTCATTTGTGTCACTTTAGGTGGCATATAGGCTCTTGGGTGCTGCTGCCCGGGCCCTCCACATTCTTGCCCGAGTCCCGGTGGTCGTCGTCGATCGGCTGCCCAGTTTGGGTATCCTCCATCCTTCTGGTAGGGGTTACCGGCTCTGGCATCCGCCAGCGGGGGCCTGTACTCCCACCTGCCCCCTCCTCTACTGCTACCGGCATATCTCGGCATCCCAAGGTTGGGAAGGAGTCCATCACGAAGGGGGTAACCCGTCTCTCTGGGTAGTCAACCCTCCTGACATCCTTCCCATGTCCAATCCGAGCCATGGGTGCGTGCGTCTCTTCTGTAAGTGAGAAAATTCCAGTCCGACACGTCAAATCCGTCGGGCTGCATTGCATCGTTCCTTGTCGAATGTCGTCGTGAGCCTCCCACCCTTCTGCTGTCATATCTGTGCCCTCTGTTGATGCTCGGAGCTTTATCGCTGCCGTTGTTACCCGCACATAGATTGTCCAGGTCTTCGTGACCTGCAGGAGACGGGATCGGGAGTGGCTTGGTACTGACCTCTTCCGTCGCTATCACTTTACCCTTGATATTTTGAGTCAACAATTTTTTTATCTCTTCCATGTGAGCATCCAACCGTTCTTTCAACCGTTTCTCTAATGCCCTCAACTTTTCTTCAATGACAGCCACCGTGTCTAACAGCCCGATGTAGTTCTCCTCTAGGGTTGCCAGCCGATTAGATTCTTTCTGGGAGCGAGTCACCATTGTGGAGAATCGAAAACCTCTGATATCAAATGATAGGACTGAGAAGAGAGAAATCTAGGGTTTGATAGAATGAGGAGGAATTACCTTGGAGGTTCTTGCTTGTCCACCGCTAGGAAACCCTAGGGGTTATTATACCCCTCGGGTCCAGGGGGACCCTCCATAGGGGTTGAGCCCATCGGTTCAATCCCCAACCGCCTTCTGTTTTAATTAGGGAGGGCTGAACCGGTTGGTTCAGCCCTGTTTGATGCCGCATCCTTCCTCTCTTTGGTATTGTTGTCCCGCGAATCGGCTGTCATGAGGATTCATAACACTGGTATTTTAGGTTTATTATATTAAGGAAAATCTTTTTTTTATGCTGTTTATCTATGATATTTGCATGACCTTCGGCAGGCATGCTCTCCAAATATTTGAGGATGTCACGCCTGTTTATACTCCATAAATTATGTGGCGATGTCACGCCTGTTTATACTCCATAAATTATGTGGCTTTGTTTTTCCACATGTGAGTGAAATGTGATTTATGGTTTTATTTGCCTCCATTCATCAGAAACTTACATTGATGAGAAGGAGCTCACCTAATTTTTCACATTCATTTGCAAGTGGTTTTGTACTTCGTTTAAAGAGGAGCATCATATGCTTAATTTTTTGACAAAAGATCATATGTTTCATAGACGATAGAGATGCAAGTTGATTTTCATTTCCCAAAGAAGGTATTGTTCTCTTAACCCTAGCTGTGAATGGATATCTTTTATTTATTAAATGACTTATCATTTTATAACTTAATTGAAGCACTAGTTTTTGGAGGCATTTTCATATTAAGGAAATATATTTTTTATGTTGTTTATCTATGGTGTTTGCATGACCTTCGGTGGGCATGCTCTCCAAATATTTTACAATCTCACGCTGTTTATACTCCATAAATTGTGGCCTTGTTTTTCCGCATGTGAGTGAAAGGTGATTTATGGTTTTATTTGCCTCTATTCATCAGAAACCTACATTGATGGGAAGGAGCTCATCTAATTTTTCACATTCATTTGCAAGTGGTTTCGTACTTTTGTTTAAAGAGGAGCTCACCTAATTTCCCTTAACCCTAGCTGTTAATGGATATCTTTTATTTATTAAATGATTTATCATTTTATAACTTAATTGAAGCAAGAGTTTTTGCAGGCATTTGGTTCTCAATTGTGATCTCCCCGATTTAAAAAATTTGGAAGAAATGTGTGGAAGCATTGGATCCCATGATGAACTCCAAAATGCAAAGAGGCGTCATCTTTTCCTTGATTGGACCAGTATCAGTATGGGGGACCAACTGAGAAGCTCCGTCAAGGAATGCCTCATTCACGCGTCATGTCATCTGAGGTTTGCTCTTAATGAAGTTCAATTCAAAGGATATAGTGTTTATAGTGCCGCATTTTCATCTTTAAGCGTTCTTTTATGCAAAACTCTTGGATGATACTTGGATTTCCAATATTTTGTTCAAAGTGTCCATGGATTTTATTAAAAAATTCTGATGTAAATTTACAAGGCTCTTTCTTTTATGTTGAAATGATCCTTATCAAAATTTTAGGAATGGATTTGTAACCCACTTTTTTCCTCCAATCATGCCACTGATCTGCAATCTCTTATTGTAGAGACTATTCACCTGTCCTTTGGAAGATTGCTTGGTTAGTTACCGACGGAAGGATCATTTAAATCGTCATCTCCTAAAGCACCAAGGCAAAGTTTTTAATTGCCTGATCGAAAATTGCTGCCGCACCTTTTCCTTTCAATGCAATATGAAGAGGCATGTCAAGGAATTTCATGATGACGAGTCTCCCTGCGAAGTTGCTGATTGTTCCCCCTGCAATGGTGAAAAGAAGCATGTTTGTGGGGAACCTGGATGTGAAAAGTCGTTTAAATATCCGTCTAAATTAAAGAAGCATGCCGATTCCCACGGTAAGTACTGGCGAAACCCTATGTTTAGCAAGTCGTCTATTTCGAGATATGTCCTCTCATAAAATCTTACAGTTAAAAGAAAAAAATTGTTTATTTCAGTATGTTTACTTATTGTTTGTTTAATGAATGTATTGGTATGTGGCTTTTATCATTATACTGGCATTGTTTTCTGGTATTCCCTTTTTTTTATATATATGTTGAGTACTATTTTAAAATATTTCATTTACATTGGCTGCCTACATTGTTCTCCAAAGTGGTAGAGTTTGTGCATTTAACCTAAGAGTAATTGATTGTAGGTGGAGGGTTTAATGATCTAAATTAAGTTCATAAGGCTATATTAGTTTCTCAATGTGAGACTATTGTCAACAACTCATCCTCACATGGTAGGGGTTTTAGCCTCGAAAATGCTCATAAATTGGGTGTCTTATGAGTGGACCATATAGACTGGACTCCCCTGATACTATGTATGGGGACATAAGCATCAACCTAAATTCAATTGATTGTACGTGGAGAGACCCAGGATCTACATTAACTACAAACTGCAATATTAGTTTTCCAGTGCGAGCACAATTGATTTACCTTTTTAAAAAATGTATTTTTGGTAGGCTTTACATGAACATCATAGGTCATGTTCACTATAAAATGATTTTTTTTTTCAATTTTGTTGCACTCTGGAAAGCCGATGTGTCATTCATTCTGTGAATCTTAATTTTTATGATAGTGCAATTGGAATCAGTGGAGCTTTACTGTGGAGAACCTGGCTGCTTCAAGGCATTCACTAATGCTGATTGCTTGAAGGCCCATGTTCAATCTTTCCACAAGTATATCATGTGTGAGGTTTGCGGCTCCCAACAACTGAAGAAAAATATTAAAAGGCATCGGAGGATGCATGAAGGTTTTGCGAGGGAGAAGATCAAATGCAGTTTCGAAGGGTGTGAACATGAATTTTCAAGTGTAAGAATTGCTTGTTTAAACCTTTCTCCACTGTCTTTTGCACAGCTTTCTGCAAAGCTTGATAGTCTAATCTTAATAGTAACAAAAATCAACATTTCCCCCAGCATTTTATAGTTTTAATGATATATCCTCCGCTTAATTGCAGAAATCAAATCTCAGTATGCATGTTAAAGCTGCTCACCAAGACCTGCGGCCGTTTAGCTGCCGAACATCTGGATGCGCACAAAAGTTTACTTACAAGCATGTGAGAGATAACCATGAGTTGACCCACGTTTATATCCAGGCAATTTCCGAAGCTAAAATTTCTTTTATAAAAAATTTTCCAGCATGAAAACCATTCATTGACTTTCTGTTCGAATTGACCCTAAAATTTGCTTAATATTATGAAGGGAGACTTCCTCGAAGCGGATGAACGGCGGATGTCAATTCTGAGGGGCGGACGGAAGAGGCAGCAGATCACCGTTGAGACCTTGATGCGGAAGAGAATTGTTTCGCTGGATCCCCCCTCGGTCTTCGATGATGGGGCCGATTACCTGAGATGGATGCTTTCGGACGACGCGGAATAGGAGATGTGACGAGCATTAGCAGCCGGCAGTTTGTAGATGAAATTCACTGCTTGCTAGTTTTGTGTGCTCAGATTGAAGCTTGCCTTTTTTTTCTTGCCATGTGTATATTTTATGTTGGTGTTTGGAAAGCTGTAGTAAAACTGATTATAAGAAATGAAAAGGTGCGTGATTTGAAAAACATTCATCAATCTGCTTAGATTTAATTATATTGTGGTTATAAGTCCGGGTTTTAGATCACTTAATTGATAAGTGGTTGACCCATTTTATAGATTTTTTTAGTAAATTGTTATTAGTACTCATTATTTGATTATTATTATTCAAATATTAAATATTTTAAGGCTTTTTAAAAGCCCTACCCCCGCACAGATCCGGATCAACATGAAGGTGAAAGTTATTCGTCTAAACGAGTTCAAATCCCTACCTACCAACTTTCACCTCTGACATTAATTCCTTGGCTGACTCATGCTCGCCTATCCCCATTCCCGATTTCCATGTGGACTCCTCTCGACGGCGGCAGGTGGCACGGTGCTCCCCTCCATTTTCGCTAGTATTTCACTAGTTTTCCTTAATCGCCGGTTTCTTCTTAGGTTTCACAGGCTTAACCTAATCATAGTTTTCACGCATGTTTCATCGTAATGAGCATTTGTGCTTACAGATAGTAAAGGTGGGTGTGAATAGTCAAAACTGCTATGCGCTAATAACAACCCTCAATTTTGTTTATGATAATTGTGCTTACTGATAGAAGACATTTTAGTGAGACAGGTGGGTGGCGGATTGAAAAGCTGCGGTCCGGATAGAGCTTTTTAAAATAGTTTTAAAATAATCTTTGGGGAGCAGTTTTGAAAAGCTGCAGAGTGTTTGGGTGTTCTGTGCAGAAGTGCGCTCGGAATTGCCGGAGGAAGGACGTCGGGGGCTCGGAATCGCCGGAGGAAGGCCGTCCGGGGCTCAGAATCGCCGGAGGAAGGCCGTCCGGAGCTCGGAATCGTCTGAGGAAGGCCGTCCGACCTCTAACTGAAGAAACCATTAGATTTTCAAACCTGTGAGAGAGAGATATTTTGCAGGAGCAGAAGCTGGGGAGGGGGGATTTCTGAAAAGCTGCAAAACAGCTTCAGATTTTTGAAAAGCTCTTCACAAGGAGCTGTCACAAACACATATAAAGCAGCTCTGGCGGCTGGAATAGAGATTTTCCAGCCGCCAGAGCTTGCGCCACCCATGCCGCTCACCTTTATACACTTGTTCACGCACAATAATCTTTTGCTCAAAAAAGAGCAGTTAAACGAGCAGGATGTTGATTAGGGACTGCTTCTGCACAATGTAGTAGCTCTATCTATCAACTGCCAACGGCTTCTTCCCGTTCGAGTCTCCCCGCCGATAAAGATCCCCCGCCGATAAAGATCCGGCAGACATGCTCGAGAATTTTTCCGGCGGTTTTTCTCGCAGTTTCCCAAGATGGAACAACGCCTCATCTCTCTTCTCCAATCTTCACCTCGCCTCGATCAGCTCAAACAAATTCACGCACTCATTTCCAAGACATGCCCTAATCTAACCTCCATCTTCCTCAAACTTCTGCTGAATCAACCCGCCGCCATCCGCTACGCCCGTCAGGTGTTCTTCAATGTTCCCAGTCCGGACTCTTTTATCTGCACTTCTGTTCTATCTGCGCACTCCAAGCTGTCTCTGCACCGGGAGGCGCTAGAAATTTTTAATCACTGGCACCGCCGGGGAGCCCAAATCACCTCCTTCTCAATCCCATCCGTGCTTAAAGCCTGTGCGTCGTTAGCTGCATTGGATGCCGGAAAACAGGTCCATTCACTTGTTCTCCAGCTTGGATTTTTCTCCAATGTATTCATCCACACCGCTTTGGTAGATTATTATGTCAAAAATAATGATGTTTGTTCAGCTCAGAAGGCCTTCGACGAGATTGTCGATAAGGATCCAGTTCCTTACAACTGTTTGATTTTTGGGTATTCTAAATCCAGCCACGTTGTGCAAGCCCGGCATCTGTTCGACACAATGCCGCAGAGAACGGCTTCATCGTGGAACACAATCATCACTTGCTACGCGCATCAAGGGGATTTCAACGAAGCGTTGAAGTTATTTGAAAGGATGCTCGAAGAAGGATTTCAACCGAATGAGATCACGATTGTCGTCCTTCTATCAATATGCGCTAAAGTGTCCGACTTGGAAACAGGGCTGAAGGTCAAGAAACTGATCGATGGTCATCATTCTCGTTCTAGTTTGATCGTTCGAACTGCGATTATAGAGATGTACGTGAAGTGTGGTGCTGTTGATGAAGCTCGTCTGGAATTCAACCAGCTGGACCGTAGAGATGTCGTCGCATGGAGTGCCATGATTGCTGGTTACGCTCAAAACGGGAGATCGAACGAAGCCTTAGAGCTCTTTAAAAAGATGCAATCCGAGTGCTGCGAGCCCAACGAAGTGACTCTTGTAAGCGTTCTATCTGCCTGCTCCCAACTGGGCTCAGCAGATGTCGCTGAGCGCATCGGCAACTATGTTGAGAGCCTCGGTTTCACTTCCAGCGTTTACGTGAACTCGGCGCTTCTCGATATGTATGCAAAGTGCGGAAATATTCAAAAAGCTCGCTGCATTTTCGATGGGATGTCCCAAAGGGATATCATATCGTGGAACTCGATGATAGGGGGTCTGGCCTACAATGGTTTTGCTGAAGACGCAGTCTCTCTCTATCATGCGATGATTCAAGAGAGCCTAAAACCAAATGACATAACTTTTGTTGGATTGCTAACTGCATGCACTCATGCTGGATTGGTCGATTTAGGACTACAATTCTTCCACAGTATGAGATCAGAACACCACACTGTCCCAAAAATTGAACATTGTGCATGCATCGTTGATCTTTTCTGCAGATCTGGAAGGATGGATGATGCCTACAAATTCATTTTGGGGATGGAGATGAAACCTAATGTTGTTATTTGGGGAACACTTCTTAGTGCATGTAGAACCCACTCAAACATAGAGCTTGCGAAGCTCTCAGTGGCAAGATTATTGGAACTGGAGCCAGAGAATTCTTCAAATTATGTTCTTTTTTCAAATTTGTGTGCTGAAGCAGGTCATTGGGAGGAAGCAAGGAGTATGAGGAAACTTATGAAGAGCAAGGATGTGCAGAAACTTGCTGCATATAGTTGGATAGAATTGAATGGCAGATTGAACAAATTCTTGGTTGGTGATAGATCACATGTTAGGTGTGACGAGATATATGATACTGTTGATGAACTAAACTTACAGTTGAAGGGAGTTCATGAGTTTTATTTGGAGGAGTCAATTTGATGGTTTAAATGAGACAAGCAACATGTCTTTGTTCAAAGTTCTTTATGAAGGAGATTATGGAGGTAATAGTTATTTCAATTCAATATTTTTTCATCTTTTTCAAAATATGAAAGATACTATTGGAAAAACCTTGACCTTGCTAGATTAAGTTGTTTTATTGGTTGCAGATAGAAATCAATATGAGTTTTTAAATTCTATGAATTCTTTGAAGCATATAAAAGTAGGCAAAGATGATTTAGTTTCTCAACTTTACTATTTGATTGAAATTGGTCTCTCAACTATTTTTTGCATGATTTTGGTTTCTCAACCTTACAAATCAAATGTTTTTTGCATGGTTTGTGGAACTTATTTCACTTGATTTTGCACAATTGAGTGACGAAAATTATGCTAGAAATAGTCTAGAGACTTATTTCAAAAAGATAATAAAATAGGGACTAAAATCTCAATATATTTACCCGAAATCATTTAGATAAAATATTGACCAAAACAAATCTCATGTAAATCAAACATAAATGAATTGAGATTATAGCTATTAATATTAACTATCAAATTCAAGAAGATTAACATTATAATCTTCTTGAATAAAAAATACGAACTCTACTGCGTCCAATAAAAATACAAATAATCAAATGCGAAGGCAAAAAAAATGAAATAAAATGTCTAGATAAAAATAAACAAATAAGCAGCCAATAAGAAAATAAAATCTCGGCCTCAGTCTACATCACCTAAGCATCAATTAATGTGAGTCGACATGTAGGTCACACCCACATGAACATGATAGGTCCACTTGTTCAGAAATTTGCTTCTTAGAACAAAATGTTTGCATCATCAAATTAATAATGACTCTTAAAAGAATAAAACAACCCACCTCAAATATAAATTGTGTTATTAAAGGCACAAATATTTGTACATTCCATCACACTCATTGAAGCACACTAGCCAATTCCAACAAGTGTTATGTTATGCATGAGTTCACGGCCTTGATCATGGTATCAGCAATATCTTGCCAATATGAACACTACTCTCCATCATCCTGTGAGACTCTGCTGCTTCAAATAGTGGAAGAGTTTTATAGACTACAGGTTTAACTTTTCCTGCTTCAATTGCTGGCCAGACCTGCTTCTCAACCTCTGCAACTATCACTGCTTTGTTCTCTGGGCTTCTGTTTCTCAGTCCAGCCCCTACAACAAATTAATAACCTATGAAATTGTTCTCATAAAACCTGCTCTTCACATCAATGCAGCCTTCATTTTGAAATCTGGAACATTCATTATTTTAGGGTATGTTCGGCAGGACGAAATTGGGGCTCCGGAATTGGAGATCCAATTCTAATCACAAGGCCTCAATTCTATCCAAACTAGTGGACCCTTAGGGTAGAAGATATCTAGGGTAGGAATAAAATTTGAGAACTACTAAAGAAATGAAAAAGGTTCACCACATTAAAGTGATAATTATGATTGAACTGGTTTTCGGAAAATAATCCAAACAAAAATCCTCCATAAGTGTTCCGACGCAGGGCCGACACTAAAGCAAACCTATGCAAGTAGTGCGGGGTTTACCTAAACAAACAAAATTTATACGATGCGTGCGTGATTTGAATTAATCTGAAATTAGATTGAGCAATAAAGTTTGATAGCTTTAGCAACACAACACAACGTTCGCCGCAACTTTCAAGTGATTAAGAAAAAACAAGGCCCCCTTCACACGAAGGGTTTTCAACTACACTTGCACAAATCAGTATTATAAAAAATAGGAAAACGAAACAATAACATAAAACAACTCACGATTTCCTAACACCTATGCAATGTTCATCCACATATCCAATAACAAAAATTGAAAACACAAGACTAGATACTTACGAGCAAGGAGATCCGATGACTGGCAGTAACGACAGGCGGTTGTCACGAGTAGCTGGCAGTCTAGGCAACAGGAATAGAGGGTAGAATTGTTGGTAGTACACATGGGATGGCGACGGATAGCAGGGAGTGGCAATGGTTTCCCGATGGAAGCAGAGGTGGGTGTCGTAGTTTGCAACAGGAGAGGGCAGTGGTTGCGGGAGAGGAGCAGGGAGGGGCAATCAGTTGCAGTAGCGGGTTTAGATGGAGCGTGCAGTCGACGACTGGAGTTGTGGAAGATGCGCGGGTAGCGAACATGTGTGATGGTGTTCGGAGGGCTATGTGACTTGGACTTGGCGTGATCGCTAGGGTGCACGAACCTGAGACTTGGTTTGCAGTGGCGTGTTGAAGGGAAGAGGATGAGTGGTTAGCAACATGTAAAGGATCATGTGGAATAGGGTTCGGGGGGGGGGGGGGGTGTAAGTGGCAGAGAACTGAAAGTAATTATCAGGACATCACACACCGAGATCTTGTGGCATTGCACCATGATATGATTGCCAATTATGGATTTCTTCACAGGGCTAACAATGCCTCACCAAGATAGCCATCATCCTTATTTATAATAAAAGAGGGCTAGGGCGGCCGACCTGAATGACTATGATGGACGGTTACGCCCGATGTCCGATTAATATAAAGAATGCCCATTTTTTTTAAATACATATAAATAGGAAAATGGTACTCCGGACGCGCCATGATCTTGAATCGCCGACAAGATCAATGTTTCCTCCGCAGGTACACAAATGCGGGCCCCGCCGAGTGGTGACCTGATTTAAGATAGAACTATTTGGATAGGAAGATAGCCTCAGTAATGCAAATCATAAATATTGATGAAAGCATGTTTGGCAAGTATGTTTGAAACTTGAAAGATTCTTGATAAAATCAGGAAACTTTAAATTACTAGGAATAAAAAAAGTTTTGCTTCAATTTGAGGATGATTGCTCAAGATTAGTTTGATTTGGCAAATACATACATATACAAGTATACTCTGTGCGCACGCACACACACATGCATACATACAAGTGACAACTTGATAGTATAATGATTACGACAACTTAAAACTTGATTTCTACGACTTATTTTTTTTATGTATAATTACCTAGATGGATACAACAACAACAACAACACTCAAGCCTTTATCCCACTATAGTGGGGGATTACCTAGATGGATATTATAATTTAAATTACCTAGATGGATATTAGATTAAAAAAGCAGATATAGTATTGCATTATGAATATTTCATCAAAAGAGCCTTTTCCCTTTTAATATTGTGTGTGTATATATATATATTTGGAATGTTAATATACATGTATAAATATATATAAGGCTGTTTACCGGGACCTCCCTTATAAGCTTGCAAAAACTATAGGTTGCACCCCTCTATCTTTTGAAATTCAAAAAGCTCAACAGACCAAACATGAATAGTAACTTTTTTGTTTCAACTTACTTGTTTACACACTTACTCGAACTTGACGTCAACCACTGATGATAATACTTTCAATTTCTGGCACAAAAGGATTGAAGTTTTTGAAAGAAAGAAGCCTCAAATTAAAGAAACCAATACCTTGAACGGTTAGGCGTCTTGCGAGCACACCCGCTAAGTTCACCTCGGTAACTGCACCTCCCTGAAAACCAATGTTAAAAAGCCTGCCATCCAAGTTCAGACTGTCAAGATTACGCTGGAAATAAGCTCCTCCAACATTGTCAAGTATAACATCAACTCCTGCGGAGATGCATTCATAATGTTGTTATTGTTGCTATCATGCTATTGGGTCTATGCCATTTTCTGAAACATACCCTTTCCACTCGTTTCTTCCTTGACTCGTGCAACAAAATCTTCAGTTTTATAATTTATGCAAACATCAGCACCTAAATTCTTGCATGCTACGAGTTTCTCTTCACTTCCTGTAATTTGAACGGTATAAAATGTAAAAACGGTCAATTACATTTTAGATGTATTCATTTAAATACCTGATGTGAAGAATGGGAAACTGTAAGAAAAAATTAAGTTTTAGATGTGTTCAGTTTCAGCATAATACCTGCAGTGACAAATACCCGTACTCCGTAGTACTTTGCTATCTGGATGGCAAATGTGCCGATTCCACTCGATCCCCCATGAATCTACACTTATACATAAGCCTGTTAGGAGCGGGAATCAAAGGGGGGCTGAAGTTGTGCCAGATACACAAATAATTAAACTCCTATTTTAACCCAAAAGCTTGCGTCTATTGGTCACGCAGTATTTTCATACCTATGCTATCTGATGTGCGAATAAATTAATGTTCTCGCATGCCTCAACAAAACTACATCTAGACGCTGAAACATAAGCTGATAGTACCATCATTTAGATCAAAATTTGACCACTCCAAATTATTTTTTTCCCGAATATTAGACGGTAGAGATGGAAAAAGGAATCTTGTATATATGTTCACTTGTGACAAATACAAAGAATGAGTACATATTTATAGGATGGAGAGAGAGAGAAGAAGGTCCTATACATGGTGTGGGACTAAAGAGGAGAGAAATAACAATAAAAAAAAATACATAATGGGCCTTTGTCAAATGGGCTTCTCTAACATTCCCCGCAAGCTGGAGCGTACAAGTCATATGCACCCAGCTTGGACAAACACTGGTAAAATAAGGTACTTGATAAAACCTTCGTGAGAATGTCAGCAACTTGATCAGTGCCCAGACAATACTTTAATTCAAGTTTCTTCATTTGAATTTTCTCCCGAATAAAATGACAGTCTACCTCGATATGTTTTGTGCGCTCGTGAAATACCAGATTCTTTGCAATGTGTATGACCGCTTGACTGTCACAAAATAGAACAGCAGATGAAAGAAGTTTTACCCCCAGGTCAGCAAGAAGGCTTTCGAGCCATGTGAGTTCTGAGACAACCGATGCCATCGATCGGTATTCAGCTTCTGCGGAGGACCGAGCAACCACAACTTGTTTCTTACTTTTCCATGTAATGAGATGACCGCCAAAATATGTACAAAAACCACTGGTGAACCGCCGATCGTCCAGGGAGCCAGCATAATCGGCATCTGAATATGCAACTAATGCTGTAGTATAGTTGGAGGTTTTGTAAACCAGCCCTTGACCCGGAGCTGCCTTAAGGTATCGGAGAATCCGTTCAACCGCCTGTAGATGAGAAACCCGGGGAGCATGCATGAACCGACTGACAATCCCAACAGCGAACGATATATCAGGCCTCGTGACCGTTAGGTAGATCAATTTTCCCACAAAGCGTCGATAGTATTCTGGGTTCTGTAGAGGCAGATCATCATCAGAGGCATGAGCACAAAGCTTGTGATTTGCCTCCATCAAAGTAGTAGCTGGCTTGCAACCCGACTGCCCAGCGTCTTTGAGGAGATCAAGACAATACTTCCGTTGGGAGAAGACAAGCCCATCCGGACGTTGTGCGACCTCAAGACCGAGGAAGCAGCGAAGATGCCCCGGGTCTTTGGTCTGAAACACAGTGCTCAGATGCTGTTTGAACGCGTGAATCCCCTTTGAATCATCCCCAGTGAGCAGGATATCATCAACATAAACCAGCAGAAGGACCGTTCCTGTTGCTCGGTGTCGAGTGAATAGGGAGAAGTCTGCGGAACTTCGAGTGAAGCCCATGTCCCGAACAACTATGCTGAACTTGCCAAACCACGCCCGAGGGAATTGTTTGAGACCATAGATGGATTTTTTCAGAAGACACACGAGACTCCCCCGTGGTCTCAAACCCAGGCGGTTGGCGCATGTAGACGGTTTCCTGAAGATCACCATTCAAGAACGCATTCTTGATATCCAGCTGATGAAGGGGCCAGTGACGATGCACAACCACAGAGAGAAGGACACGAACGGTGTTGAGCTTGGCCACCAGAGAGAGTTTTCTCATAATCAAGGCCCTGCTGTTGAGTGAAGCCACGTGCCACCAGACGGGCCTTCAGACGGTCAACAGTGCTATTAGGAGCATGTTTGATGACGAAAACTCGTTTACACCCAACAGGTTGCTGACCGGGAGGTAAAGGGACAAGAACCCAGGTCTGGTTGGCCCAAAGGGCCGTCATTTCCTCGTCCATGGCAGCCCGCCAGCCCGGATGCTGAAGTGCCTCCTGCACAGAGTTTGAGACAGAAACAGAGGATAACGATGTGGCAAAGTGAAGAAGTGGCGGTGAAAGGCGATGAAGAGAGACATAATTCGCCATAGGATGAGCGGTGGAGGCTGGAGCCGGAGCAGCAGGCTGCGGAGCGTCAGAGGTCGAAGCCGACTGCAGTGGGGCAACGGGACGAGGAGAGCGACGAGAATAGACCCGGATGACAGGTGGCTGGGGAAGGACCGGAGGCTGGGCAGGAGGTGGGGAAGGAGGAGACCGGGGAACAGAGATGACAGGGCGCACAACGGGCTCCGGAAGAGGAGCGAGATCCAGAGCAGAGAAGAAGGGAAGATCTTCCCGGAAAGTGACATCCGCAGAAACCGTCATCTTGCGGGTGGGTAGTGGGCAAATAACACACATAGCCCTTTTGAGTGCACGAGTAGCCCACAATGACATATTTGGCCGCACGGGGATCCAACTTGTCGGTAGATGGACTGAGGTGGTGAACCTAGCATATACACCCAAAAATACGAGGAGTAAGAGGAAAGGCCGGAGTGGAGGGAAAGAGGAGGCTGAAGGGAGTAGCATTCTGAGTTGGAAAACAAGTCGTGTCGAGCGCAAAGTTCCAATATGGTTTGGGAACCCACAGGCATAGAGAGTGAGTCACATCAAAGAGATGACGATTCTTGCGTTCGACGACACCATTCTGCTATGGGGTATATGCACAAGATGTTTGGTGGAGGACGAAGGAGTGACTCGCGGCATTGAGTGCGAATAGTTTGAATGGGTGCAGAGAATGAAGTTTCAATAATGAACACGCGGGGTCGTGGAGAGCGCAAAGTTCCAGTAGTACCAAAACAAAAGGAGCAGAGCTCCGAGTACAATGAGAAGGAAAAGATGAACGTGGTTGCTTGCCAAAAATACAGGTTTCACACTGAAAAGCAGGAAGAGAGACATCTGGGAGAGCCTTCTGAAGGATGGGAAGAGAAGCATGACCAAGGTGTCGATGCCAATCCGAAGAGGAGACAGATGCGAGGAGAGTAAGAGAGTCATCAAGAAGGTAGAGCCCGTTCTGCAGTCTCCCCCTACCAATGATAGTCCGCGTCTGCTGATCCTGTATCAGAAAATAAGAAGTAAAGGTCACAGAGCAATTTAAATCAGTAGTAAGACGACCAACATAAAATAAATTGAAAGGAGAGCTCGGAACATGAAGAACCGAGCGCAAGAGAAGGGAAGAGGCGAGTGGAATATCAGCACAGCCAGAGACAGGGACAACGTCCCCATTGACCACAGTGATGTACTTCGGGTGAGGAGAAGACAAGTACTGAGGCGGACGAACAGAGGTGATGTGATGAGGGACACCGGAATCGATGATCCATCGCGGGCCAGTGGAGAAGCAGGCGATACCTTCATTAGAGATGGAGGCAGCGGAGGCAACCGAGGCCGGCAGGCGGCTGAGTAGGCCATGAAGATGTTGAAGCTGAAGGCGAACCTCGTCGAGGTCAGTACGACTGGGAGAGGAGTCGGTGGCAGCAACAGAGGCCTGCAGACGAGCAGGACAACCATGCTTGCGATAGCACGTAGCTTCAAGATGCCCGTCTTTGCCGCAGAAAGAACACTTAGGCTGCGGCCGGCCACCCCGACCACGTCCCCGAGAATCAGAACGACCCCCACGGGCTGAAGGAGGGAGAGGCAATAAAGGTGCAGGGGCCTGCTGGACAAGGGCCGGAGAAGGAGGTCCAGAAAAATCCGGAGGCGGGGAGACCTTGAGAAGCATCGAGCACACATCCGAGAAGGACTGGGTAACTGTAGAGGAGAGGATCTGAGCCCGCACACTGTGAAGGTGATGCGGGACCCGAGGCATCATCATGTCGATACCAACAGCTTCCTTCTGGGCACGTTGGACAACAAGGTCCACAGTAGGAGGCTGATGTTGGATCTAAGCTTTGACCAGAGATCGAGCCTGGGCAACAAAGGAGGTTAGATCGGTTGCCCCACCACTATCCAGGGCCTGAAGTGCAGTGATAATGTCATACAAATGGTGGAGACTATCTTTGTCGGAGTAGAGGGTATGGAGCTCGTCCCACATGCCCTTAGTCGTCTCGTGGTACATGGCCAGGCGATAAGACTCTCCATCAAGAGAGTTAAGGATCCATGTCTGCACACGACCATCGTTGCGTAACCAGTCATCAGTAGGAGTACCGGTAACAACCCGGGTCAAGTGATGAAGAAACCCCTTCGATTGCAGGACCCGACGAATAGAGTGCGTCCATTCCACAAAATTCTTTTTACCGGTCAGAGAGATAGTAGTAATCCAGAGTTCATCACGTACTTCCAGAAGAGAGGCCGGGCAGTCTGCAGGAGAAACCGCCGTGCCGGTAGAGTCAGCAGAAGAGACCATGACGACGAACTGTGGCTAGGAGAAAAGACCAACAAGAGAGGAGGCCGCACGGTAGGGAAGTCGCCCGACTAGAAGGGAGACCGCCCGATCACAGTGTGAAGACACCAGCGACAAAGAGGCCGCAAGAGGAAGGCGAGCGGACAGGGAGAAGAAGACCGCGACCTAAATGCGGACAAGCAATCAGTCCGCACGGTCTGGCTGAGCACAGCAGCGGTCAGAGCAAGAGGCCGCAAGAGGAGGGCGAGCGGACAGGGAGAAGAAGACCGCGACCTAAATGCGGACAGGTCAACAGGCCGCACGGTCTGACTGAGAGCAGCAGCGGTCAGAGCAAAAGAGGCCGCAAGAGAAAGAGGTCGCGAGTAGGACTCCAGCGACAAGAAGGCAGTGGGATGGAGAATCAGATCGCGGCGAGCTGAGAACAGGCCGCGACGAGTAAGAGGGCGCGGGTAGGACTCCAGTGACAAGAAGGCAGCAGATAGCAGAGCGCGGCGGTCAAGAAGAGCCCGCGAGTAAGAGAAGAGGCAGAGCGCGGCGAGCTGAAACAGGCCGCGGCGAGTAAGAGGAGACCGCAGCGGGCTGAGCGAGAACAGTGGGGAGAACAGGGCCGTGGCGGACTGGAGCAGTCCGCAAGAGGGAAAACACAGCGACCGGGAACAGTCTGCGAGCAGGGAGAAGAGAGCGGTCTGGAAGAAAGCCCGCAGGGAGAAGAACAGGAGGTCGCAGCAGACTGCAGAGAGGCAGCGAACAGAAATGAGAACTGTAGGGAGAAGTGGGCCCCACAGTACAAGGAGAGAAGTGGCTATAAGAAGCCTGAGGTGGGAGGGTGGAACCACGGTGAAGAAGAGGAAGCAGATGCAGAAGATCAGGCCGCTGAACCGACGGAGGTCGCAGCAGGCCGCAGGCCGTAGCGGGTAGACGAGCAGGCCGCTGAACCGACGGAGGTCGCAGCAGGCCGCAGCGGGTAGAGGAGCAGGCCGCAGAGGATCAAAAAAGGCGGACAGAGATCAGGAGTCCGCAACCTGGCTCTGATACCATGTAGAGATGAAAAAAAGGAACCTTGTATATATGTTCACTTGTGACAAATACAAAGAATGAGTACATATTTCTAGGATGGAGAGAGAGAGAAGGTCCTATACATGGTGTGAGACTAAAGAGGAGAGAAATAATAATAAAAAAAATACATAATGAACCTTTGTCAAATGAGCTTCTCTAACATAGACAAATCAAAGTTAAAAAATAACAGAAATTGCATCAGTTCCTTTTTCATGAAACAAATTACAACAACAACACTCATGCCTTTATCCCACTATAGTGGGGTCGGCTATATGGATCCTTTGTCGCCATTTGCCCTATTTTGTGTCATAATCTCACTAATGCCTAAGTACATCATGTCTTTCCTTATAGTTTCATTCCAAGTCTTTATTGGTCTACCCCTCCCTCGTTTAACATGCCTAGTGACTATACTCTCACAACGCCTAATAGGTGTCTCTAATGGTCTTCTTTGTACGTGTCAAAACCATCTTAGTCGAAGTGTCAAAACCATCTTAGTCGAGCTACTCGCATCTTCTCTACAATTGGTGCTACTCTTGTCTCTTCATGAAACAAAATAAAAGATAAAATTCCATACTTCAATTTGAATCCTTTATATGCAAGACATGAAAAAAGTCTAGCATAATAGATTCAGGACAAATATGTAAATATCTACAAAAACATAGCTACAACAAAAATAATAGTTAATTGTTATGGCCCTAGCCTGTAACGTCAGTAGAGTCACCGGAGGGTGGCCGGAGGTGGGGATACCAGAGGCGTAGGATACCGTGGAGTTGGAATTGCGGCTGCCTAAGCGGGGTGTGCTCGGAGAGAGAGAAAGCTACCAATATCTCATAACAAAGATAATGGAATGCATTTCTACTTCGATACCTTCTCATGATCCAAGGGTCCTTTAAATAAGATTACATAATGACATAAAAGTAAATAGGTCTCACACTTGTCCTTACATAAAACAAACTATAAAAGATGTAATATTAATAAAATATAAAATAGCGAACAGAACGAAAAGGAATGGGGACCATAACCTCCCATCCTTCCTTGAAATTGAGCTTGCCCTCAAGCTCGAGTTTGGCCCGGTCGGTGTGATCCTCGGGTTCCTTAACTTCGCGCCAGAACAATTCTTTGTAGCATAGGGTCAGAGGCTCAGAGCAGATGTGTCATTGGGATGAGGGTTCATGGCATGCCCACATATGTCAACACAGATGATATTGCTGTCAGAGGAGCTCAGGGGAGTAGGGCAGCTTGGTAGCCGTGCGATGATGACTGTCTGGTGGTTGTGAACGATCGAGGCGGACCAATGATCCTATGGAACTGGGACTATGATGGTCAAATGTGGTGGAGCCGGTAGGGTGATACTCGCAAATGGAGCGGGGCTTAGAGTAGACATAGGTTGTAGCAGAAGTGGAGGGTGCTGGATCGAGATGACTGACAGTACGAATGGTACGAGGCTCAAAGCCAATGAGATCCACCGCGGGGAATATGAAAGCTGTGTCTCGAGGATGTTGCAGGAGTTGTTCGTGGATTGCGGTGGTGTAGTTGTCAGGATCGAGGGCGATGTGGAGAAACAAGAGATCAGAGTCACCAAGGTTGATGATTTGCCAAGGGCGGCAATGGCGACCGAGTGGCATGCTTGCGCTTCTTGGTGTCGGGCTGCAACTTTTGTTTCAGTGGTCATATAAGTGCGCATCATATCCTTAAGCTTGCACAGTTGGGCCTGGAAATCTTCCATTTGGTTGATTACCTAAGTAATTTGAAACAATCGAATTAATCTAGTGAAATGTGTCCTGTAATTAACAATTACTTAATCCAATAATGAAGTAATTAATTAATAATTTGATTTTTGTTGTGCTGGAGGTGGCCTGCGGCTCGAGCAGGAGGTTCAATATCACGTCGATTTCTCTTAATTATTTGAATTTAATTAACTGATTAAAACATCAATCAATTAAATATCTACTAACTACAGAGTTGTCTGTTGGTAGGCTTGAGAAAAAACGGCGAGTATTGGGCAGCGTTAGAGAAACGGAGGAAAGATCGTAAAAGAAGCAGATGTAGGTGTCGTGCGAGAAGACTGGAGCGCAGTCTCGATAAGATAAATGCCAAATAAGGACGCCGCAACACGCCTGCAAGCTTTTGGCTCAACGCGGACAGTATAAGCTGGTTGAGGAAGAAGGCGTCGGGAAAGCCCTGCTTTAGAGCGCCTGGGAGAGGACGAGAATGGTGCGCGTTGATGAAGAGGAGTCGCTTGCGGCAGGAATGGTCGGCGGCGGTTCAATCGTGTGCAGAACTTGCTGGAGAAGCGCGCGAGGAAGGCAGGAATCCCGTGCAAAAACGGTAGGAATCTTCACTGGGAGCTTAAGATTGCTGACACGCAGGGAAGGCGCCGAGCAGCACTTAGGCGTTGGGCTTCTTCGATAGTATGGACGGAACAACATCCTCCTTCACGTGAATGGAGACCGAGAGTTGGAAAGAGGAAGAAAGGAGGATAATATGATGTCGGAGGAAGAATGATTCTGATACCAAGTTGTTATGATCCTAGCTCGTAACGCCGGTAGTCATCAGAGGATGGTCGGAGGTGGGGATGATGGAGGCTGAGGATACTATGGAGCCAAAACCACGACGGCCTAGACGGGATGTGCACGTCGCTCAGAGAGAGAGAGAGAGAGCTACCAATATTTGCTAACAAAAACAAGGGAATAGATTTCTACTTGGATACCTTCTCATGACCCAAGGGGTCCTTTATATAAGATTACATGAGGGCATAAGCGTAAATGAATCTCACACTTGTCCTTACATAAAACAAACTATAAAAGACGTGACATTAATAAAAATATAAAATAGCGACGATAACGGAATGGTATCGGGACCATAACATTAATATTATTGCATTGGATTGGGTTGATAGAGAGCGAATTAATTTTGATGTTTAACGATGGATCACATGTAAATAAGTGGAAAATTCGCCAGTGAGAAAAATGACGAGGTCTAGCCGGTTGAACCTATTTCATCAATGAGCCGTCCCTCTTTGTGGCTAGAGAAGACTTGAATAATGAATACTATATATTAATTGCAAGGTAGGAAAGGAAAATAACTAAGAAACTAATGGCTTAAAAATCTCATGGGCAAAAGAATCTAGCTACAAAAACAGAACAAGAATAAGCATAGTGAATGTAGAACCATCAGGAGCCGAATTCCATAAGGCTCTGGTCTCACCTTAGAATTATTTTTCGCGATGTGTGGGAACAGTTCTTTGACTAGTTCTTTCGCCTTAAAATCGTTTCCACTTCCTATAAGTGGGTTTGAACATATCTTATTGCAATGCTTACATTTCAGGTTCTCAAATAGCTCTTTTGTATAACCCTTTTGAGAGAATGTCAACAAATTAATCAATTGTTGGAATGCATGACTAAAAAAGGATTTGCGGTCAAGTTTCTTCTTGATGAAATGCTTATCTACTCTACATGCTTTGTTCTATACTGGAGGACTGAATTGCGAGCAATAGAGATGTTATTGAAACTCTGAATTCTTCAAGTAGTTTTTTAATCCAAATCGCCTCACAAATCTTGTGGACTACTGAATAGAACTCGGCCTCAACACTTCTATTTGTTTACTAGATCTCAGTCATCTCGACTAGTGATTATAAGATTTGTTTCAAGAGTGGATGTAAACTTTGTACAAATAATCATCAATTTTTCTTCTAGAACTTGAAATCCTTATCATCAAACCTTTCAATCTTCATTTCCCATAATTGGTTTCCATTAGGACCACTACTCATATGTTTCCTTTGAACTTTAAAATTCATCAATGAGGATGGACGAAAAACAGGAAAGAACAATGACAACTTTGAAGGAAAATGTAAAAGCCCGGTATTAAGGCCCATTAGTTCAGCCTATTCTCTTTGTTTAGTTCCACATTGTGAGATAGTTTCTCCTTCTCCCCTTCTATTCCTATTTAAAGTGTACAATACATGTATTCACATATATGAGGAATTTGAGAATTTAATAAATCTTTTCATTTATTTTCTCACTCCTGTGATTCTTTACATGTTATCAGAGGAAACGATCCGCTATCACTGTTGTGCTTTCACTCCCTGCGTGGTTACTCCTCTCTAACCGCACATCTCCCAGGTTTTGCGGCCTCTCTTTTCCAGACCGCAATCTCCTCTGCTGCCTCCTGTCTTCTGCCCTCTATCTCTTTCCCGTGATCCTCTCTGGTTTTTATAGTTGATGCTATTTCTTAGGCTGCAACACCTTAACTCGCGTTTTTCCTCAGGCTACCACAACTCTCTCTCAGGCCACAGTCGCTCAGGCCATCACAGCTCACTCAGGACGCCATTATTCCTGAAGTCGCCGCCCTTTCACAGGCCGCAGTAACTTCTCAGCTCGCTGCTCTCCTCAGGCCGCCGCAGCATGCTCTTTGACCGCTGCTACATCTCAGGTCGCCAGGACTTCTCAGGTCGCCAGGCCGCAACAGATCAGATCGTCTGTGCTGTTATTTCTCAGGTCGCCAGGCCGCAGCAACTCAGATCGCCTGTGCCGCAGCTTGATCTCAGGCCGCCACTGTTGCTCCTCTGACCGCTATTCGTCCGTAGGCCGTTGTTCATCCTCTGACCGCTATCTGTTTTCAGGCCATCGTTCCTTTAGCTGCTACTATTGCACCCAGGTCGCTCTTCTCCTAAGGCCGTAGTTCTCCTAGTCTGCAACTCTTGCTCTCTTGGGTTATTGCACAACAACTAACTAGTGCAATATATTCGACATCGGTGGTGGAGAGGGCAACAGAATTCTGTTTACTACTCGACCATGAAATCAGTGAAGGACCTAAAAAATGACAAGTGTCACTTGTGCTCTTACGATCTGAAGAACAACCAACATAGTCCGAATCAGAATAACCATGTAAAATAAAAACATCATTATGCAGATACCATAAACCTAATTTAGAAGTACCGATAAAATATCTAAAAATTCATTTAACCGCTTTCAAATGTGATTCTTTAGGATTAGTCTGAAATCTAGCACATAAACAAACTGCAAACATAATATCAGGTCTAGATGCGGTTAAATATAATAAAGATTCTATCATTTCTCTATATAAGGTTTGATCAATTGAAATTCCACTTTCATATTTTTCCTAATTTTAATGAAACACTCATAAGAGTACTAGTTTGCTTAAGGTTTTCAAATCTAAATCTTTTAAGAATATCATGAATATACTGAGATTGACAAATGAAAATACCATCATGTTTTTGGGTAATTTGAAATCTTAAAAAATATGTAAGTTCTCTTACCATGATCATTTCAAATTCATTTTTCATAAGCATAACAACTCAATTATCCCACGTCTGATTAGCTCAGAGGGCCGCCATTTCTTTGTCCATGGCCGCCCGCCAGCCCGGATGTTGGAGAGTCTCCTACACAGAGTTAGAGACAGAGATAGAGGATAATGAAGTAACAAAGGTGTGACGCGTCAGAGACAGACGATGTAAGGATACATAATTCGCCATGGGATGGGCTGTGGAGACAGGGGCCGGGTCAACAGGTCGCAGAGTGTCAGAGGTCGAAGACGACTGCAGCGGGGTGGCAGGGCTAGGAGGTCGACAAGTATAAACACGAAAAAGAGGGGGCTTGGGGAGAACAAGAGCTGGGTTGGGAAGGAGTTGTGGTGGAGATGTAACTGGGATAACAGGTCTTGGTAATGATGGTGGTGGAAGAGGTGGGTTTGGAATGAAGGAAAACGGTTGGTCTTCCAGAAAGGTAACATCAGCCGAAATAGTCACCTTGCGGGTAGTGTGAGAGTAGCAAACATACCCTTTCTGAGTACGGGAATAACCAACGAACATATGTTTGGCTGCCTGAGGAGTGAACTTGTTAGTGGATGGACCAAGTAAATGAATATAGCAGGTACAACCAAATATTCGAGGCATTAGAGGGAATGGCGGTGTAGATGGGAAGAGGAGACCGAACGGGGTGGCATTGCTGAAGACGGATGAGGGTAGACGGTTAATGAGATAACACACCGTTGAAACCGCAAAGTGCCAATAAGCCTTGGGTACCTGCATTTGAATCATAAGGGCTCGAACAACATCAAGAAGATGTCGATTTTTGCGCTCAGCCACACCGTTTTGTTGGGGAGTATAGACGCACGAAGTCTGACGAATAATCTCAAATTCAGAATAGAGATCATCAAACTCATGACTAGTGTATTCTCAAGCATTATCTGTCCGTAGTGTTTTAATTTTGTCGGAAAACTGTGTGCGAGTCTCAAGAACGAGAGCCCAGAACACACTAGGAAGCTCAAAGCAATCACAAAGTAAGTACAACCATGTCATTCGAGAATAATCATCAATAAAAGTGATAAAATAACGATAAACAGATAAACTTGTTATTTTGTACAAGCCCCAAACATCAGAATGCACTAAAACAAAAGGAGCAGAGCTCCGGGTACAATGAGGAGGAAAAGAGGAACGATGTTGTTTCCCCAAAATACAAGAATCACAGGTAAATGCTGGAAGAGGAATATCAGGAAGAGCTTTCTTGAGGACCGGAAGAGGAGCATGCCCAAGACGCTGAGCAGACAGAGGAGAGAATGGTGGGAGAGACGTCAAGAAGGTAGAGCCCGTTTTGCAGTCATCCTTTACCAATGATACTCTGCATCCGTCGGTCCTGCATTAGAAAATAAGAAGATGTGAGTGTGATAGAGAAATTCAAATCAGCAGTGATGCGACTAACAAAAAGTAAATTAAATGGAGAGCCCGGGACATGGAAAGCCGAGCGAAGAGAAATAAAGAGATTGAGAGGTGTATCAGCAGAGCCGGAGACAGAAGCGGTGTCGTCATTGGCTACTGTGATAAACTTGGGATGCGGAGAATCCAAGTATTGGGGAGGCTTCAACGAGGTGATATAGTGAGTAACACCTGAATCCACTATCCAGTATGGACTAGTGGAGAGACAAGCGATACCTTCATTAGAGATGGAGGCAACGGAGGCTGGCGGGCGGTCGAGCAACCCTAGAAGTTGCTGGAGCTGGAGGAGGACTTCATCAAGATCAGCACGAGTGCCAGAAGGACTGGGCAGCAACAAAAACAGTTGGACGAGGAGGGAGACCATGTTTCCGGTAGCAAGTTGTCTCAAGGTGTCCATCCTTACCACAAAAAGAACACTTAGGCCTCGACCGGCTACCTCGATCCCTCCCTCGGGAGCCTGCTCGTCCTCCACGGGTAGGGGGGAGAGGGAGTAATGGTGCAGGAGATTGTTGGAGAAGAGTCGGTGAAGGAGGGCTGATAGTATCAGGAGGCGGGGAAACCTTTAACAACATGGAGCACACATCAGAGAATGAGGGAATAGTGGCAGATGAGAGGATCAGAGCCCGAATACCGTGAAGATGAGGCGGAACACGAGTCATCATCGTGACAATACCAACAACTTCCTTTTGAGCGCGCTGGGCAGCTAGATCCGTAGTTTGGGGCTGATGCTAAATCCAGGCCTCAACCAGCATCTTGGACCGAGCAACAAAGGAGGTTAAGTCAGTAGCACTGCCTGAATCAAAAGTATGAAGATCAGTGATGATGTCATACAAGTATTGAAGACTGTCCTTGGCAGAGTAAAGGGAATGAAACTCATCCCACATCGCCTTGACCGTCTCGTGATACATGGTCATGCGATAAGGTTCGCCATCAAGGGAGTTGAGGAGCCAAGTCTGAACACGACCATCGTCACGAAGCCAGTCATCAGTAGGTGCAGAAGGAGTGTCCTTAGTTAAATGATGCAAAAATCCCTCTGACTGAAGTACTCGGCGGACAAAATGCACGCACTCAACAAAGTTCTTCTTTCCCGTAAGAGAAATGGTGGTGATTCTCAACTCATCACAAAGTTTATGAGCAGGGACCAAGCAGGCTGAAAGAGAAGAAGCAGTAGAGTAATTCATGACCACGCGATCAAGTGGCTAGGCGAAGTGGCTAACCGGTAAGACGGGTAAGCGGCTAAGGCAAAGCGGCAAAGCAGGCACAACAGGCTGCGCGACAAGAGAAGAGACCGCGAACAGGGACAGACCGCTGCAGATAATAAATAAAAGCCGACAAACAAGAGAGACGACGGTCAGAGAGGGCGAGAAGAACTTGTCGAGAACCAAAAAACGGCTAAACGGAGAATCCCGCAGATACCCCAGGAAGAGCACAACAACCGTGCGACCGTCTGTCGCAATACCGGCCAGGCAGACTGAAGAGATGCGCAGACCCAATAACAGTAGAGCGCAGAGGAAAACTGACACAGATGAGCAGAGCAACGACCTGGAGCAAAACAAGTCGCGAGCAAGACTTAGCAAATGACGCGAGCGCGACAGGCGGCCTAAGAGAATGCAAGGGTCTAGAGCAGGCGCGCCAACTGTGGAGTGGATCCCACTAGGCAAATAAAACAGCGACGCTTAAAGAGAGCCGTGGAACCACGGAAGAAGTAGGGAAGAAGACCGCGACGAAGAGCAGAGAAGAATCGGTTAAGGACCGCATCCCTCTGATACCATGTAGAGAAGAACATAGACTACGAGAAAAATGTTGTAAACATTGCATATCTTCCTTATGTCCAAAAATACAAGTATGAGTACATATATAGAGAGAGAGGAGAGAAAAGAGTCCCCTTTTCATGATGTGCGACTAATACATAAGGAGGAAGAAGGCCTATGATGGGCCATTATATGAGCCTTTACATGTTCTTTTTCTAACACAAACTAAAGACCTAGGAAATCTTCGGTACTTCCTTGGATTCGAAGTAGCGCGACGACCTGATGACCTTGTCCTATCTCAAAAGGTCTTGACCATTGATGCTGGCTAGATGCAAGCCTGCTGACACTCCAATGGACGTCAACCACAAGCTTTGTATTCAAGGTTCTGATTCATATCTGTTACTTCCAAATCCTGAGTTTTATCGTCGCCTTGTTGGAAAGCTGATTTATCCTACAGACTTAAGCAGTCGACTTAATATCTCAGTCCAGTCGATTTATGCTTGACCTCTCAGACCTCTCATCTTCACGTCGTTGAGCACATTCTTATACTTGAAAGCGGCGCCTGGACAAGGACTCGTATATAAACCATTTTCCTCTTCCTCCCTAGCTCTGAAGGCCGCTGGATGAGAGAAACTGACAGCCAGATGAGCAGAGCAACGACTTGGAGCAAAACAAGCGAGCGCGAGCAGAGACTTAGCCGCGAACGAGCAAATGACAAGCACAGAGCTCCAGCTTGCGGGGAGTGTTGAAGGAAAATGTGAAAGCCCAATATTAAGGCCCATTAGTTCAGCTCATTCTCTTTGTTTAGTCTCACATTGTAAGATAGCTTCTCCTTCTCCCCTTCTATTCCTATTTAAAGTGTGCAATACATGTATTCACATATATGAGAAATTTAAGAATTTAATAAATCTTTTTATTTATTTTCTGCGATTCTCTACAACAACAAAAGCAACAAAGTATAAGAGAGTATATGTGGTTTAGTGAGGAAAATGTACGTCCGAACATCCACGATGAACGGAAAAATATTTCCACTAGTTCGAGGCTAAGTTATATGAAATAATTTTGCACACTCCAATTTTTTATCATTCTGTAACTTTCCGTTTCTGTTTTCTCAAGTTTTCTCAAGTTCTATTTTTTCTCACCTATTTTGCCCAAAATATCAATTAGCCAAGCTCAACAAACCTATTCACTCTATCAATCCCTTGGGTCAACTCAACAACGTCTTCATTCCTAATCCAATCACCCTCAACCTCAACCACTCAGATCAACTCGAATACCATTATGGACTCTTATGCGAAGTCCTATTTATCTCTAAAGACCACATGCATACCTCGACCTCAATAACAACCTCCAAATCGTATCCTTGATTTTCCGCTCTCTACCACGTACTCCTATACACAAAAAAGTGCACCCCCGTGCCCAAGACTTTGCAGTCATAAACAAATGCTCCAAAGCTTCAACCCCTAAGATACACTTAGATAATCCTTTTGATATCATATCCAAGACAACAGCCTGGAACCATCCTTAGCTGATCTTCAACTTCATGTCATATAAATCCTTCTTACCCACTGAATAGAATCTTATTTGGTTTAAATAATGGAATATAGAAATGTCTAACAAGAACAAAAAGATAAATAAGTTGAAAAGTCAAGGTAAGATGATTACCAGGAAAGTTTCTCCAGAAGTCAAATGGCTTGTCATGAAGACGGTTGACCAAACAGTGCAGGCAACTTCAGGAAAGCTTGCAGCATAGCTCAAGGATATGCCTTTTGGAACTGGAAGCACTTGTCCGGCTGGCACTGCCACCTTTTCTGCATACCCTCCTCCACTAAGTAGAGCACAAACCTATAAATATATACAAGAATTCTATGTTGATAAGAGAAATTTGACTTCGAACGGCATTTTTCAAGTTTGGAAATTAGATGGAATAATCACAGTAAGATTTCAGATTGTTTTCGTATCCTTGCAGCTGCGGTCTTCTTTTAAAGCTTAAAAAATAAAAAATTATAAACATTAGGATGAATTTTGATACATATGATGTTGATTATGCTCCAAATTAACAACATTTAATCTGTGATAAATGGTATCAGAGAATGTGCAATTAGTCATGAGATTACTAATGAATCTCCACAATTATCTTGTAATGCAATGAAACTGGTTCAGAGCACCATGCGGCTATGGCTTTAATTGTGAGATGAGATCCTGCTCTGTGAAAAGTGGTATGAGAGAATGTGCAATTAGTCTGTTGAGACCAAGGAGTGATGTCAGTGCAATGACTTTCAGCCAAAAGAGTAAATCCTGACAGAATTTTAAAAGAAAAATGATGCCAAAATGAACTGAATCTCACATCTGTTGAAATGGAGTAAAGGTTGTATGGACATGTGCCCAAAGAATTTAGACTCAAATGTGAGATTCAGACTCAGTTTGGTGCGACGTTTTTGTTCGGGCGGGTTTGGATAAAATGACACCGTATGTTTGGCATGACATCGGTTTTGACTGCCACCAAGAAAAAATTACTAGTTGTGAACATAAAAATGGATGAAATTCTTAGGGAGATCAGGCGTTCACGAACGGCAGTTCATAACTACCACGTTCACAACTGCCACAGCCACGCCAAAAGAAGCTTGCTGGCTGGCTGTGACAACCCAAATTAAACCGAGTGCATGAAGCATCGCCCAAATCAGACAAAAGGGGGCTGTAATTCTAAATCGTACATCAAAAATAGAGGAAAAATTGTTATGTTTATACAAGTAAAGGTTGAACTCAAGCATGTTCGGCACTGTTGAAATAGGTCTCATATAGGAAGCACTCGCATACCAGCTCAAAAAAGGTTAAATTTGTGAGTTTTAGGTTTTAGTTTGATAAGCAGATTTGTCTCTTACTATACAATTTTGCTGAATCAAGGATTTCTGAACTCCAAATCAAAAACTAAAGACAAAGAAGGCGTCGGCACATAAGATTCAGGCTGCATAGTAAGTTACAATTGAATCTCAAATCTCTCGCTTTACCTCGTCCCCAAGTTTCCAGCGGTCCACCGATCGGCCGACCGCTATGACGGTGCCTGAACATTCGAGGCCGGGGTACGGGCTAGCGCCGCTCGGCAAAGAGTAGGATCCCCTCCGCTGGAAGGTATCAGAGCGATTGACGCCGGCGGCATCCACCTTGATTAAGACCTCGCCGTCACTGATCTCCGGCTCGTTCACTTCCTGTAGCTTGAGGACTTCCGGCCCACCGGGATTCGTGATTACCACGGCCTTCATCTCGACCGGGAAGAGGCGGCCGGTTCTGGGCTTTAGCAGTTGGATTTCTTCTCAACGCAACGGTCAAGATAGTCGAGACGACTCCATTATTTAAATTTGAGTGGAGCATCTTCTCTAACAAGTAGGCAGATATTTCCCAAATTAAATAAGCTTTGTTAATTAATATTACGGGGGAGGTTATGCAATTATTGTTGGGCCGTTTATACTGGCAGTTCCTATATGACTATTGACAGCCCAAAGATAATATCAGTCAAAAAATGATTATTGACAGCTTAAAAATTAAATTTTAAAAAGACATTTTTAGGAAAAGTGTTCAACATGAAAGATGTAGATCTCGACAACTTTTATGTGAAACACTTTTCTAAAAATGTCATATATCAGGATCTATTTTCAAAAGACGCGGAATCCGGACGGAACTAACATAATTCCGTCCGGATTCCGCGCTTTTTGAAAATAGGTCTGCTATATGATCTTTTTAGAAAAAATGTTCAACATGAAAGTTGTAGATCTACAACTTTCATGTTGAACACTTTTTCTAAAATGTCATATAGTAAACCTTTTTTCAAAAGACGCGTGTTCCGCATTTTGGGCTGCTATTAGCGGCATATTATGCGTATTTTTTATTATTTTACCGGGCTGCCAATATAAATGCCCTTATTGTTTGCATTTGTCTTGAATGATCCTCTTTCATTGTATTTAAGTTTTGTATCTTTGTAGAAATCAGTTAAATTATAGGGAAATTGGTGCGCCCTTAACAAAAATCTCTCACCCATGAGGAGTGCTCATAGCGAAGGTAGTGGGCCCACTTAACCCTTATGATGGAGAAAGTGGAGGCCTCTCAAAACCGTCCACTCCGACCATGCATCCACCATCGCAGACCGACCGCCGCCTCAAAACTGCCTCACGGAGGTTGGCACGGCGTCTGCCGCACGCCGCCGCCACACGACTCCCGATGCACCGTGCCCCCGCTCGCCGCGTATTCATCGCCATGACTAACGCTCTTCCGCGCTAACTGCGCGCTCAGAATGCTCTTCTGCGCTAACTGCGCGCTCGGAATGCCTCCGCGCCAACTGCGCGCTCGGAATGCCTCCGCACTAATTGCACGCTCGGAATGCCTCCACGCTAACTGCGTGCTCTGAACGCCTCCGCGTTCGCGGCCCGTGCCAAACTCTTCCGCGTTCGCGGAGTGCGCAATAGTTAATTTTCTTTCTCAGATTGCAGGCTGTGTTCGTTACCGTCATCGCCGCTAACGGAACTGTCCAAACGACCTGAACTGCCTAGGGGGCAAAACGGTCATATCCAAAAAATGACGATCAGTGTGCTATAAATCGACGAACGTGATTCACCCATCAGGTGGTTATGATGGTTATAATGACAAATTATTTGATTACTCCTGGTCAAAGCTATAAAAGGTGCTCAAAGCCCTCATTTGAGAGAGTTCATCCGAAAATCCTTCAGAGTTTTCCTTTGGTGTTCAATGTATCCATCGAACATCTCCTTCGGTTTTCGAAGATTTCCATCGAAGGCAACTCGAAGATTTCCCTTCGGCCTTGGAAGCTCTCCCGTCCCTCTCTGAGATTCTCACTTTCTTACTCTTCTATGCACCCCTTGCAACGAGCGGTCACATGCCACCCTCTTGTGTTCTACTACTTGTAACACACGAAGTGACGAAGATATAGTGAAATTTGGTCGGCACCGAATCAGCTACATGATTTTTCACCCTTTTTGGGGTTTCCACGTTAAAAAGTTTTCTTGTGAGCCGTCTAACTTTACTTTGACTGTTTGTGTGCTCGACTCACTCTTAACCTGAGACGATTCAATTCGACCAGACAAGAAGAGCGAGTGACCCGCAACATATTTTTCCCCAAAAATCCTTGCATGTAATTTCTCTACTTTTTTTTCTTTTAAGGGGCATTTGTGGAGACCTCCCCATGAAGTTTACTAAATTATAGATTACATCCTAATACTTTTGAAATTACAAAAACCACCATTGTAACTTTACATTTTATAACAGACATGCACAAAAGGACTCCCCTCAAAAAACTACTCCAAGGCCCAAGCGGTATTTTTATACATGTTTGTCCTCCGAGCAAGCAAAAAGTAGGTTGTTGCTCTTATAAGGTTGATGACTATGGCTCTGTTTGGCGAGTAAAAATACCGTCCGCCAACTGGACTTTTCTTTAGGTCCCCATCAATCACAAACACTAGAACCCTGTAATTTTGTGCGGTCCACAGTGCACAGTAAATTTGTGCATTGTGGCCTCACTACTTGGGCATTTTCATTGGACGAGCGGACCTTTCTTTAGGTCTGCTCGGCGGATCGGAATTTATGTAGCAGTTTGACACGGTGGTGGCAGTCGTAAATGCTCGAGTTAAACCGTCATTCATTAAGGATCACCTAACAAACATCATCCGTTTGAACATAAAAATGAAAGTTTTTTAGATGGGCGTTAACAAATGACAATTCAACCCTCATGTTCGTGACCGCCGCCACCGTGCCAAACGGACCCTAGTACTCCGGAAATGTCAACTAATGCCAACACCATTTGTCAAAGGCATAAGTGGCTGAACCAGGGATCTGGATGTGAAACTGTTCCATCTTTTCAAATTTTAAACAATAGCGAAGAAGTGGGTGAGCGGAGGCGATTTTAGGGTTGGGATGCTACTATACCACTAGAAAATTAAATTGTATATATTTTTATAGGGTGCTAATATCCTATACAGAAATGCTATTATAAATGCTCTAAATTAAATACGAAAAAGTTTAAATATGACGTCGCAATTGAGTTCTTTTACACTTGAGGTTAGGACTGCTCTTGGAAGCCCTCATTATTTAAAATGATGAAAGGTGCTATTATTGGAGATATATCATGGCCAATGCCGGGCTAGTGTGGCAAAAAAGCTTCCCAAACTTAAAAAAATAGGATGCATGACAAAGAAGTTGTCCTAATACTAATCTTTTTTTGTGCCCTACGGGCGGGCAGATAATCATTTAGCAGCGCCGTAGGAGTAATATTCAAGTCAAACCGGACTGATCGGTCCAACTAGTCCAACCGCATACTGTTCCTCTAGCTAAACCAAGAGAGCCAGAATCACCTTCTGCAGAGAATCGCCCGGGAAAACCACTCGTTGAGACCGAGCAATGTCACAGAAGAACCGCTGGCTGAACCAAATCGAGGGACTGAGCATTGTGTCAAAAGGATCACTGGTTGAACCAAACCGACGGGCCAGATGAGAGAGAGAGAAGCTTTGCATATATATTACCAATAAGCCCTACATTGTTTGTTAGTGGGTTTCATTTTATCCAGTTAGCATTAGTTAATGTGAGTTATATCTGCACAAGAACATAAAAATCTCGCGCCCATATGAGCATCGTTACGAACTGAAAACCCGTGCTCCTCTCCCACACGAGTTTTCCTCTAATCACGAATAAATGCAAGAACATATTCGAAGAAATTGTAACCACATCCGTGTGGTCGATGGGCACAAAACCCATAAAAGTAGTAATATATATCGTCTACTCAAAACGAGCGAATGCCCACAAGTGTTTTAGGGTTATTCATGACTACATGGCCTTGTTCATGGAATCAGTAATATCTTGCCAATGTGAGCGCTGCTCTCCATGATCCTGTGAGCCTCTGCTGCTTCAGACAGTGGAAGAGTCTTATAGACCACTGGCTTAACATTACCTGCTTCAATTGCTGGCCAAACCTTCTTCTCAACCTCTGCAACTATCACTGCTTTGTTCTCAGGGGTTCTGGTTCTCAGTCCAGCACCTACCACAACAACATTAGCAAAACCATAATCACATCAGAAAAGTGTTCTCATAAAAACACATCTTCACAACAATACAATCTAAACCCTAATAAAAACTAAAATCGAATCGACAAATGCATTCACACACACACACTCACGTATATCTCCCGCCGCACGTTGCACATGCATAAATATACAATATATTATTGATGGGGTTCCCATGAAATTTCCGAGCCGAGACGGTTCAAGTAAAAGTGCGCCTAACTGGTCCAGCGGCACGCAGTGAACCGTAAACACCCTGGAAGACCAAGCGAGCGCGCCAGGCCCGCGCCCGGGCACGCACGGCCAGCGTGCGGACTAGAGCGCGCGTCCGCGCGGCCCCCAGGCTGCGCCCCGTGCTCGCGCGACGCCGGCGGCCCCTGCCGCCGCCGGACACCTTGCCCGAGCCGCCCGAACTGCCTGGGGGGAAGGAGGGCACTACTGTCATTTCAAAAAAATGGTGATCCGCGTGATCGAAAAAGAGCGACGTCATTCGCCAACACAAATCACTCCCCGACGCAATTACTGACGCGCCCCTTCAGAAAACTATAAATAGACACAGGCCTTTATTTCAAGCCAAATAACTACAGAGGCAAGAGAGAGAGCTCTGAGGTTTTCCGATGAAATCATGGACTTAGGCCGATTCTCCGCTCAGAAATTCACTCTGCTCTTCTCCTTGCGTCACGGACTCCTCATGCCTCAAGTGACGTCAACCGCCACCGCGAGAGCGCTCCGATCTAGGCTCCGTATCAACAAGTGTGCTACCTCCAGACTTCTCCTTGCGCTACGGTTCCCTCACGCCTCAAGTGACGTCAACCGCCTCCGCGAGAGCGCTCCCATCTAGGCTCTGCATCAATGAGAGCGCAACTTTCAAAAGCTCAGTGGATTTAGATTATTTTCCAGCCGGAATGCTCCCACCAAGTTCCGTGAGCTCAACGCCACCTCAAGGTCGGAACGCTTCCATCGAGGCTCCGAAGACTTAGTTGTTTTTCATCATTTACCGTACTTGTAACGGAGTAGCGGTTTGTCGCCCTCCGAGATCAAACTAATTTTTGTAACACTCCAAAAAGCTAATGAATTTTGGCTCGGCACAGTACCAGCCACGCGGTTTGTCACCATTTCCAGATTTTCCACGTCAAAAACGTCTCTTGTCCATTGATGCGGTTTTCTTTAATTAATTGCACGCCCGACTCGACACCGAGCTAAGGCGATCTAATTCTCTGGACGGAGAAAAAATTCGGGTGACCCACAACAGTTTGACGCCGTATGTGGGAAAGTGTTCCCAAAAGCTCTGACAAGTCTCTGAATCTCTCAACCGACAGCAATGACAAAGAGAAGCGCACAAATTGCCAGCGACGTGATGCTAGAGGAGCGTGCCAATCTAGCCCCCACCGACTTGCCCACATACAACGCCTTGCTTCAATATGGATCCATTGTCACTGCATCCCAATCATCGAGGGAAAATGCAGGTGCCTAATGAAGGAGCACCGCGCGAGGCCGCTCACCCTGCTAGAAGACTTGAGGGCTTGTCGTGCTCCCAACACGGATATTACACCTGAAGGTCAACCACTGCAGATCCCAAGCCAGATAATGCCTGAAGACACTGCCCGCTCCAAGGATCCCATCGCCGACAAATCGTCCGACCCCTACAGCTCCACGCACCCCGCAATCCCTGACGAACTTCCCAGGCATGTGCGGGAAAACTTTCATATGATGAAGGAAGCCACCGCTCCGACCAATAGAGGACTCACTCGCGAGGAAGTGAGACGCGTGATCAAAGAGGAGTACAGGTGCAGGGGGCACCGTAACACAAAGGAGCGGCGCGTATCCCTCCTTGCTCCACAGGTCCAGGCGCATCCTGCTCCACCCGGGATCCAACTCTGCGACTTCAAGACATTTGACGGGTCGGTCGACCCTCTGGAACACGTCAAGCACTTTGAAACCGTCATGGGTGTATACAATGCCACAGACCCGCTCTTGTCTCGGGTGTTCCTAACAACTCTAAGAGGAGCCGCTCGCACCTGATTCCATTCTCTGAAGAATGGAGAAATCAAGAACTTCACAAAGCTCGCCCAACTTTTCGTGGATCAGTTCATCGCTAACCAGCGGACCATTCGAGACCCCTCACACCTTGCGGGAATCTGACAGACTGAGGGAGAATCACTCAAGAATTACTTTCATCATTTTACAACAGAGACACGTCTGATTCCGCGTGTTAGCCCCGAGCTCATGCGCGGAACCTTCCTCGGAGGGCTCAAACCAGGAAAATTCCACTCCATGCTGATGAACGAGGCACCGTCCAGCTACCGTGGCCTCATCCGCCGAGTCAAGGATCAAATCACAGCAGGCAAAGCCATCGAACGCATCGACAACAATTCGAAGGATGTACGGAGAGAAAGAGGAATCCAGAGCCACTACGAGACCCCCAAGGGAAACAACGAGCATCCCGACAATCCCTATCAAGGTCGAGAAACTCGTTCGCATCAAGACTACACTTCCTTGAACACCACTCAAGCCGACATACTCCGCGCCATCCGTGACAGCAGTGAGCTCCGCAGGCCCGAGCCGATTGCGCCAAAGAGAGAAAACCAGTCACAATATTGTAACTTCCATCGCGGATATGACCACGAGACAAACGGTTGCAACCGGTTGAAGAACGAGATCGAACGCCTCGCCCAACAAGGTCTCGAAAAATTGTGCAAAACTCCACCCCAAACAAGTCCGCACCGCGGAACGACGATCCAGCTAAAAGCCGACCAGCAATCCGACGCTAATAGGCCAGGGGGCACAAGCAGGGCCCTCTCCTAGTAACACGCGCGAATTCCGCGTCTCAACTTCGTGTATTTTTCCTTTGGTATAATAAGCCGCGATGGGAAACTTGCGTGCACACTTATGTATCTCTTTTTATATTATAACTGTTTTTGACTTCCGTCAGGCATGCACGTCGCCCCAAAGCAAAGATCTGAGGTGGATACCACAAGCTAGTGACAGAAAACGCGGTGCTGCTAGGGCTTCGTGCTCCCGTGCTGCTGAGCATCCTCTCTCGCGCTACTAGAGTTTCGTGCTCCCGCGCTGCTGAGCAACCCCTCCCACGCTGCGAGGGCTTCATGCCCCCGAGCTGCTGAGAATCCGCTCCCGCGCTGCTAGGGCTTCATGCCCCTGCGCTGCTGAGCATCCGCTCCCGCGCTGCTAGGCTTCGTGCTCCCACGCTGCTGAGCATCCGCTCCCGCGCTGCTAGGGATTCATGCCCCCGCACTGATGAGCATCCTCTCCCACGATGCTAGGGCTTCATGCCCCCGTGCTACTGAGCATCCGCTCCCGGCTCAGTTTCTCGCAACTTGCCGCTTGCCTAGCCGCGCCTCCTGTCACAACGTACTCCTCCCGCAACTATTTCCCTTGCCGGAATGACCTTCCGCTCTTGTCGTAGTTTGTTTTTTGACCGCTAGGTCGCCTCCAATGGTCAATCATGCTTCCTCATCTTTTTTATTTTTGAGGTCACCTCCAAACAATATTCAAGCTGATATTGATGTCTTGCGCACCCAACTCCAACAACTTCATGGGATGATTGGTCGTTCTCCTGACTCTGTTGTGTCTATTTCAGATGGTGGTATCTCCTGTCTCGCCCATAGTTCATCCTGGGTTATCGATTTTGGGGTCTCACACCACATTACCCTGCGGACACCTTCCAAATACTTGGACTCTGTGCATCTCAAGTTCATTACTGTTGTTAATGGGGCTACCACTCCAGTCTTTGGATCAACAAACGTCAACCTTACTCCCTCCATCACTTTTCGCTCAGTTTTTCATGTTCCGGGCTCTCCTTTCAATCCCCTCTCTATTAGTCGTCTCACAAAAGATCTTGATTGTTATGTAACATTCTCTTCCACCTCTTGTATTGTGCAGGATCTCAAAACGCGGCATGTCAATGGCAAAATGACAGCTGTCGAATGGGCTCTACATCCTGGATCCCTCTTCCCCCATGATTCTCTCCTCTATTAGCTCTGTCGAGTGACATCGGCGTCTTGGGCATGCTCCTTTCCACATACTCCGAAAAATTCTTCCCGATCTGTCCCTCCATGACTTCACATGCAAATCTTGTATCTACGACAAACATCGTGCTACTTTCTCCCCTTCTTATACCCGGAGCTTGCTCCTTTTGCTCTTGTTCATTCAGATATTAGGGACCTATAAAACCACTAGTATTTTTTGTTATCGTTACTTCATCACCTTTATTGATGATTACTCTCAAATAACATGGTTATATTTACTTCATGATCACTCTGACCTAACTCGGGTTCTTCGTACCATTATTATTGAGACTCAATCAGTTTTCTACTACAATTAAAACTTTACGGACCAAAAATGCCCGTGAGTACACAAGTCATGGGGTTACTGACCTGTGTGCTGAGTTCAGGATCATTCATCAAACCTTTTGTGCTTATACCCCTCAACAAAATGATGTTGATGAACGCAAGAATCGTCACTTTCTTGACGTTGCACGCACCAATATGTTTCAAATGAATGTTCCCAAACTCTATTAAAATTTCGCAGTTTTTACAGTCTGGTACCTTATTAACTGCATGCCCTCCTCCGTTCTCAAATTTGCGTCTCCCTTTAATCTTTTTTTCCCCTCCACAAACCCATTTTCCGTCCCACATTTGGATGTGTTTGCTATGTTCACAATCTTAGTCCATCCACTGACAAGTTTGATCCGCGTGCCACGAAATATGTTTGTTGGTTACCCTGTACTCAGAATGACTATGTCTGCTTCTCTCATAAGGATTGCAAAGCTGTTACTTCTGCTGATGTCACCTTTCTCGAAGAGTAGCACTATCATTTTTAACCAACTGATTCTCCAATTCCGCCACTCCTTCCGCGGCCTGCTGTCCCTGTTACTTTTAACCTTCCATCTCTCGTTCTCACACCAATCTCAGCAAAACCACCTCTAATTCAGGCGTATACTCGTTGTTCTCCTTCGTTTACTATTCTATGAGAGATGCCCTCCACTGGTGATATTTTGCGGCCTACAGATCCGACAATCATCTCTACTGCTCACCCAATGACAAGTTATGTACCTTTACACCGCCTCTCCCCGGAACTCCGAAAATCTGCCCTTTCTTTATCCTCTATTACCACCTCTACCTCTGTGCAGGAGGCTCTCCAACATCCGGGGTAGCAGACGGTCATGGACGAGGAAATGTCTGCTCTTTGGACAAACCGCACTTGGGATCTTGTCCCGCTTCCTCCTGGACAGACTTGTGTGGGTTGTAAGTGGGTGTTTGCCATCAAACATGGTCCGGATAGGACGATTCAACGTCTGAAGGCTCGTCTTTTGGCTCGTGGCTTTACTTGGCAACAAGGTCTAGATAATGATGAGACCTCTCCAGTCGCCAAACATAACACTATTCGTGTCTTGATCTTCCTCGCCGACACTGAACGTTGCATCAATTGAATGTCAAAAATATTTTTCTCTGACGATTTACAGGAGATCATCTATATGCAACAACCTTTCGGGTTTGAGACCACGAGGAGTCTCTTTTATGTCATCTGAAAAAATCACTTTATGGTCTCAAACAGTCTCCTCGGGCATAGTTTGTCAAGTTTAGTCAGACTGTTAGTGTTGTTGGGTTCACTCGGAGTTTAACCTAATGTTATGGTCCCGGCATGGTCGCGCATGTCGCAGACTATTTATCTTAGTTTATTTTATATTTTCGTATGCGTAATTGGTCCTCCGTGTCTAAGCCCAAGGAGGGGGCACTTTTATGAACTATTTATATGTGTGTGATGTGTGTCAAGGGGGCAAGCAAGAAAAAGTATTTTCATTTTATTTTGTATAATCCTCTCTCTAGTTCTCTCTCTACCCTTTTCCCTCATCTCACGAAAGACCCGCTACCCCCGTAACCCTAGCCGCTTCTCCCGCATCACGATACCCGTGCGACTCGCCGCAGACAACGCAATCCGTCGCCAATCTGCATCCCGTATCCGCGCGACTCGCCGCAAGCAACGCCTCTGCCACCATGGCTCACCGGCCATCTTCCTCCTCCTCCCTTGAGGACTTTCCTCCTCTTCCCCGGTGCACGCGCTCTCAATCGCGAGCCCGTAACATCTTGATATCAGAGGGAACGACTATCCCTGCCGCCGATACTCCAGATCCGGCCAATTCTTACCCCACCGTGGCCGCCCAGGACAACCCCGCCGACCGCAGCACCTTCAGAGGCTCCGACCAAGCTCCTTCGCATCTACACGGGCCGATCCGCCTCGTACAGTCGACGGCAGCCGCCGGCCCGGCAGCACCAGCCGGCCCCGACGCCCGCCGACCCTCCAGCGGTTCCGCCCAGCCGTTCCCACCTCGACAACTAGCCGCAAATCCTCCTCCAACAGCCATTCTCCTCAGATCCTCCATCGAGGAGCGTGCCCTCCTTGCGGCCTCTACCGGGTTGCTACCACCACCGGCCCGTCCCTTCTTCAGCCCTTCTGGCGCCGACCACCCACCAATCTCTCTGCACGAAATGGCCGACCAGCCCTCCCTCTCCCAAATTTTTGAGTCTCTCGCCAAGATCCTTACTGATAACAACTCCCTCATTGACGCCGTCACCACCCAACTCGCGGCTAACCGACCGACCCAACTGGCAACGGGTTCCTCTAGTGAGACACCGATTCCGCCGAACCTGTCGGAATTTTTACCCCCACGACACGAGGGCGACGGGATGCCACGATACTTGCAACTGAACTTTCCAATATTCGACGGCCATGAAGACCCCTTCGCCTGACTTTATCGTTGCGAGCAGTTCTTCACCCACCAGCGCACCCCTTGGGAAGAGTGGCTCAATATTGTTGCCTTCCACTTGCTGTGCCCAGCGCAACTTTGGTTTTCCCAACTGCAACGCGAGAAACCAGTCCTCTCTTGGGAAGATTTCAAGGTAAATTGCACGCTCCGCTTCGGCCCTCCGATCCACAGCAATCCCTTGGGGGATCTCATCTCCCTCTGGTAGACCAGTCTGATCGACGAGTACCTCGAGCAGTTTCAAGTCCACCTGGCCTGCACGACCTCCGTTCTTCTGACACAGCAGGTGTCCATCTTCACAACAGGGCTTCATGAGTTCCTCCTCATGAACGTGGAATTTCAAGTGCCCGCAGATCTAACCACTGCAATGAAACTGGATCGCGTCTTCGAGAAGCGACTGCTTTTGGATCGCCCTCATCGACATCACAGGGACACTGACGGATCCAGTCGTACTCCGCGCCCTCTGTCATCGGCCATCGTCAGTCTCCTCGGCCCGAAACGCGACACCGACCGCCCCGCTGTCATTCGACGGCTGTCACCACAGGAGATGAGTGATCGTCGTGCCAAGGGCCTCTGTTACAATTGCGATGAGACATTCTACCGTGGAGATCGCTGCAAGTGCCTCTTCTGGTTGGAGGTAGACGACTCCGCTTCTGAACGAGATGCTGACACTGACACGGGAGATCCGACGCCGACTATCACTACAGACCAAGCCTGAGGGCAAGCTTGTCCACGGGCATGGTGGGGATGTTATGGTCCCACCTTGGTCGCGCACGTCGCAGACTATTTATCTAGTTTATTTTATATTTTTGTATGTGTAATTGATCCTTTGTGTTTAAGCCCAAGGAGGGGGCACTTTTATGAACTATTTATATGCGTGTGGTGTGTGCCAAGGGTACAAGCAAGAAAAAGTGTTTTTATTTTATTTTGTCTAATCCTCTCTCTAGTTCTCTCTCTACCCTTTTTCCTCATCTCACAGAAGACCCACTGCTCCCGTAACCCTATCCGCCTCTCCCGCATCGCGATACCCGCGCGACTCGCCGCAGACAACGCCGCCCGTCGCCGATCTGCATCCCGCATCTGTGCGACTCGCCGCAAGCAACGCCTCCGCCACCATAGCTCGCCGACCATCTTCCTCCTCCTCCCTTGAGGACTTTCCTCCTCTTCCTCGGTGCACGCGCTCTCAATCGCGAGCCCATAACACCGAGTTCTCTTTATTCACTCGTCATCGTCCAACATGCACAATGATTTTTTTTGGCGTATGTTGATGATATTTTTGATTACGGGAGATGATCTCACAAGAATACACATGATTAAACAACATCTGACGACTGAGTTTCAAACAAAGGACCTGAGAAATCTTTGATATTTTCTTGGTCTCGAGATGACTTGATGACCAGATGAGCTTGTTTTATCTCAAAGAAAATACTACATTGACTTGCTTCATGATGCGGGCTACTCGGGATGCAAGCCTGCCGACACTCTCATGGATATCAATCACAAGCTCTGTGCCCATGTCTCAGACTCCGATCTTCTTCTTTCGTACCTAGAGTATTATCGTCGTCTTGTGGGAAAGCTGATATATCTCACTGTTACAAGACTTGATATATCATTTGTTGTTGGAGTTGTTAGTCGTTTCATGCATGAGTCACATATCTCTTATCTTAAGACAGTAGAGTGCATTCTTCGATACTTGAGGACTGCTCCGAGACAAGGACTTGTATACGAGCCTTTTTCGTCTCTTTTATCTCTAATTGCATATTCTAACGCAGATTATGTTGGTTTATTGGATGATCGTCGTTCCACAAGTGGATACTGCACTTATTTTGGAGGACATTTCATTACCTGGCACGGCAAGAAACAATCTGTAGTTGTTCGCTCATCTGCTACAGCCGATTATCATTCAATGGAAGTTGTTGTGTCTGAGCTTACATGACTTGAGGGTCTCCTAAGGTGATTTAGGAGACGAACTTTCCTCACTGGTCACTCTATTTTGCGACAGCCAAGATGTCATACATATTGCCAAGAATCCTGTTTTCCATGAACGGATGAAACACATTGAAGTTGATCGTCATTTTATTCAGGAGAAAGTTCAATTGAAGAAGATAGAATTACAACATGTTTCTACTGTTGGGCAAGTTGTTGATATTCTCACCAAGACCTTAGATCGCCCGCTATACTACCAATTTTTGTCCAAGCTTGGCGCTTACGATTTGTATGCTCCAACTTGTGTGGGAGTGTTAAAGAATATATGTAAAAACTCAAAGATAGGTCAATCTTGAGGCTCATCTTGTTAGCTTGTTTAGTCCCACATCTTAGGATATGAATCCTCCTCTCTTTCCCCTCTTATATAAATGTACAAATATACAATTATATGCAGGTATGCATTGAAGCTATTTGAGAGAGATTAATAAAAATTATTATTTCTCCTATTTTCATGTACATTTCTACAGTAAACAAACACAAAATTATTGTGTGTAGACGTGTGTGTCTATATATCACATGCGACTATCAAAACAATGACATGATCATCAATTAGCGTCATCAAAATAATCTCACTCCCTCTCCTTGATCTAATAAAATTTGAGGGATAAAATAGTAGTAAAAAAAAGGAACTTGGCAGCAGTGCATAGGGTTCCCTTATGAGCAGTGTACAACGGCAATGAAGCTGAATTGTCTCTTGAGTGAAAGTCGGGTACAGTCACCATCACACATGTGCACGCCCACAAATATGTATATATACTTGCTCTCTGGCGCAAAAGAGTCAAAAACATTTGAAAGAAAGAAGCCACATGTTAGCGAAACCAATACCTTGTATAGTTAAGCGTCTTGCGAGCACGCCTGATAAGTTCACCTCCGTAATTGGGCCTCCCTGAAAACCAATGATGAAAAGCCTCCCATCCAAGCTCAGGCTGTCAAGATTATGCTGGAAGTATGGTCCTCCAATAATGTCAAGTATAACATCAACCCCTATGGACATACATTCATCAAATGTTGATGATGCAATCAACTGAATCAAGTTATAAAATATAGCAAGTCGTTGAAACATACCCTTCCCGCCAGTTTCTTCCTTGACTCGTGCAGCAAAATCTTCAGTTTTATAATTTATGCCAACATCGGCGCCTAGATTCTTGCATGTGACAAGTTTCTCTTCACTTCCTGTAATTTGAGCAATAGAAAATTGTAAAAAACACTTAGAAAATTTAAGTGTGCTCATTTTTAGCATAGAATAGTTGTGGTAGAGAATATAAAATTGAACATTTAAAGTACATTTTGGATTTGATTATTTTCAGCAAAATACCTGCAGTGACGAATACTCGTACCCCGTAGTACTTCGCAATCTGGATAGCAAATGTGCCGATTCCACTTGATCCCCCATGAATCTACAAGTTAAGTGCATAAACTGCTTCTCAACACTAAACCTAAGCTGATAATGTCATCTTTTTAAACCTATGTTCTAAATAAGATCCCACTTCAAACTGATGCAGGGCAGGTCATGAATGTGGATGCTCTAAGATGCAACCCTAAGTGGAATGCAGTGCGACTACCGAAAACCCCAATGTAGATGCGGATGCAATTGAAGCAATCCGATTAAAATTGGCATTAAGTACTCGATTAAAATAAACACTGTTCAAGAGCACATTCGTTCACAAAAATTGAATTAAAAACACAAATATCTCAAGCGCACAATGAATAAGTCCCACAAGTTAGGCGATTTCACATAAACAATACATAATAATTGCATCCAACAAAAAGTAGTCCAAGCAAACAATAATAGAGAACAAGACACCGAGATACGACTTACGTGTGCAGGTGGAGGCAAAATGTAGTTGCTGCGAAGATCCAAGGGTTGTAGGATCCGACTGGGAGCGGCTGTTGGTGATAGGGAATGGGGAGGGGTGGTTCCGGTGAGGATTGGGGCTGGGAGAGGTGGAAAATTTTGGAAACGAGAAAAAAGAGGTTCAGCCAATTAAACAAATTCTGCAATGTATCATTCTCAGCAAACAGTGAAGACTTGAAAACAAATCTAAAAAAAAGGAACAGATGAGGTCCTCATCATTGGAGTGGGGATTAAGTTGTAGATAATATATTTGAAAAAAAGTATATTCATAAGTCTGTGTGCTAAAACAATGGCCAGAAGAGATTTGTTTTTTCAAAAGGATACCCTGATCTTTGTCAGTCCTCCTCACAGTTCAATAATTGACAATAATGACTGGACCCTCACAAGGACAAATTGGACGGGCTAATCCATGTGATCGTGGTAGCCCGCCGTTCGAGACTGCCGGACAAATCTATCATTATCAATGTGAAAACAGATCTTAAAGATCTTGGTGTCACAAGCTCATCAAATGTGATGATCGAAAATATTATGATCAATTTAGTGGAAATACTTCTACGAAGTAATTTCAAATTGGAACAATCTAATTTTGATGCATCATTTTTATATGATTACATTTTTCCACATGAAAGCAGCAATTTGCCTCAGATATTTTGCGAAGTAGAGGTCCCTAGAAGTTGGAATGGCGTTGAGAAGTTCAAGTATTTCCGGGCAAAATGCAAGCAAATAAGTGCGCAGTAGAGTAAAGAGAGGCCGTTGAAGAACTCATGAGAAGGCCAACTGGAAGGGATTTGTTCAAACTGCTAAAAAAATTACCCTTTGTTATCAAATCAAGCAAAAATGAGAGACAAACCAGCGAGCAAAAAGATTCAAAGCATGTGGAAGAAAGCATAAACACATCAAAAGCAATTTATAAATGATAAAGAGATTCCCCAAAGCTTCAGAGCCTTAAATATCACTAGTTAAACCTTTTGATAGCACAGCCAATACTAATAAATTCCTAAAATTCCTGATGATCACAGTCAAGCTACATCCAACTCCATGTCATAAATATCCACATAACCTACTGAATATTACCTCTTTATAAATGGTTTAAATAAAGCAACAAAGAAATGTCTAACAAGAGCAAAAAAGATAAATCGGTTAAAAAGTCAATGTAAGATGATCACCAAAAAAGTTTCCCCAGAAGTCAAATGGCTCGTCATGAAGACGGTTGACCAAACAGTGCAGGCAACTTCAGGAAAGCTTGCAGCATAGCTCAAAGATATGCTTTTTGGAACAGGAAGCACTTGCCCCGCTGGCACTGCCACCTTTTCTGCATACCCTCCTCCACTAAGAAGAGCACATACCTACAAGTATGTAAAAGAACTCTATATTGAGATGAGACATTTGCCTTTAAATAACATTTCTCATGTTTAAATTTTTAAAGGGCTTGGCAAGGCAGAGCTTATAAGCGGTATGATAAAGATGATGTTCATTATCCCTAGTATAGTTAACATCAATTTCTTGTAAATATAACTGCAGCACAAACATATAACTAGCAGTTGCTACCAGAATCAAGAAAAGACATGTAATTTCAGATCAGTGCATGAACCAGGTTCTAAATCACTGGACTTGAATCTTGGCAGAGGGCTGTGTTGGACTGGTTATTTTCCAAATTAATTAACAGAGTGGCCAATCTAACCAGCTAGGACTCATAGGTGAATTGCTTCTATTTTTTTAGCATTGAGATTACTAATCTCTACAGTTATCTAGCCATACACACTCTGCAGATCTAGTTTTAATGGTGAGATTCAAAGAAGGCGTTGTTAAAGAAGGAAAATTCCTCCAATTTCAGGCAAAAGCGAAGCACATCTGATACTCTAATCTCTCTCTTTATACCTCATCGCCGACCTTCCAGCGGTCAACAGATTGGCCGACGGCTATGACGGTGCCTGAACACTCGAGTCCGGGGTAAGGGCTAGCTCCCGCCGGTGGAGGGTAGGATCCCTTCCTCTGGACGGTGTCGGCGCGATTAACGCCGGCGGCGTCCACTTTGATTAGGACCTCACTGTCTCCGACCTCAGGATCGTCGACTTCCTTTAACTTGAGGACCTCCGGCCCACCGGGAGTCGTTATTACCACGGCCTTCATCTTTCACCGGCAAGAGGCGACCTATGAAGAAGTGAGCGCAAACTCTAGAAGGAATTTGAAGACTTTTGCCGATTTGGACAATAAAATTGTAACCTTGAGCATCTTCTCTTTTAACGATGATGATGAAGAATTGAAGATTGTGTTTTTCACTTTTTCTCCACATAATTAGTTTTTTTTTTTCATTTTATTATATGAGCAAAATAATCAGTTTTTAATTGCCGACTTCAAGATTTCTAGTTTTCTACAATTCTACCTATATTTCGTTGCATTAATATTATTCATTATCATTGATGAGGAATAATGGGTTCGCCTGAATTTTCTAAATCAAACAAATAAGACCAAAACTCGCAAGAAGACCAACTTGGCAGAGCGAGTCCGACACCAGTCTCGTAGCCCAAGACCGCACAGTCCGCAGAGTCCGTTGCGGCCTAACGGACAGCTTTGACAGATTTACTTTGGCGGGATGTCGGTTTCTTCTGCGGACTGACTTAGCAAGCACCCTTGTTAATCCGGGTGGTTAGGATTGTCTAACCGCGGTTGTGACGGACTCAGTTGGAGTTCGTCGAGTCCAACATATTGGACGTTGCAGACTCTTCTGGAGCTTGTCGATGTCCGACTGATTTCTGTGCTTGCGGTCTGGTTGTTTGATCGTGGAGGTTGGCAAAGTTTCGCGGACTAGTGTTGTTTTCAGCTTAGTCGCAGTCTTGTTCTCAGGTGGCGTGATTATTTGGAGACCACGAAGCTTGACCGTTGTGGACTTGGTCTTGTTTGACCAAGTCCAGCTTTGTTGCCTAGCTCGTCGAGATCGTCTGTGGTGCGAACTGGTTCTTGAGCTCGCCGAGCTCGGCAAGATGGAGGCATGGTTGTCGCGGGTCAATATCTTGCGCGAACTGAAGTTGTGTCTGCAAGCCTGGTGGTCTGGTCGTTCTTGCAGACAAGAATGGTATTTGCAGTTATGCGAATACGTGATGTTAGCTGCACGTCTGGCGAGCAGTTATCCTATCGTTTGGGGTGGTGACGACACTCCTTCTCACACCTATAAATAGGAGTCATCGGCTCATCAATAATAATAGTGAATAGTGAGAACTTGCTCGGGCTTGTACTTTGTGGTTATGGTTCTTTAACCGCTATGATTATGGAAGTTGGTTCTGTACAGGCTGCGCGACTAACATCAGGCGGTTAGGTAACTAGTGAAAACTTGGTGTGGAACAGTTCGCAGATAGCAGTCAGCGGATAGCAGCAGGTCGCGGTTTCTGCGACTTGATCTCTTCCTCCAAGTTGCGGATAAACAGAGCAGTTCTCCCTGTCTATCAGTGGGTTATGTTCAAGTTCCTTCAGCATTTTCAATAACAAGCAGTCCGCTTGGCTAGTCGCGGGTAGACGACTTCGCGATCTCAGCGGACTCGGCTTGCGGGCTGGCGACTAGTGCGGTTACAGTTTGTTGCCTGCGCGGTTAAATTCTTGTTGCAGTTTTTTGTTTTACGTGATTACATTGTAAATCATGTCTTGCAATGTATATCTCGCTCTATAAAGAAGTTAATTTCAATTGGATACTCTTGTGCTATTGTTGCTACTGATTTCTACTTGTCTTTGGTTGTGTTTGAGTGTTCTTGCAATCTCTTTCGGCTTCCACCCATAAATTTTTACATGGGATCAGAGAGGTGTTGAGTAGTTAGTAGTTCACCAATCTAAGGTTGATATTTCATCGTGAAGATCAAATGAATCAGTTGGTTTCAATGGAAGCCGGTTTTGCAAGAGGAATTAGAAATGAACTTTTGACGCAGACCAACTTCAAAAGATGGAGATCTTGTATGGATAGTTATCTTCTTGGCGAGGATCTCTGGGAAGTTGTTGGTGGTGACAACCGATAAAAATTAGTCGCTGTCGGTTGAATGCTGAAGCGGTGAAAGCTTTAAAGCGAACCAATGCGAAAGCTGCATTCGCTCTGAAGCATGTTGTTTCACCGGAGTTGTTTGACCATATTATCAAATGTCGATCAGCAGCTGAAATCTGGATGGCCTTGGATGACATGTCAAATAAGAAGAACGTAGCTCGACTATAGTTCTTGGAAAATGAGTTGGCAAAGACCACTCAAGGTGAGATGTCCATTTCTTCTTTCTTCTTGAAGATGAAGAACATCTGCTCTGAGATTACTACGTTGGACCCAGAAGAGCCGATCTCAGAGTTGAAGTTGAAGAGGCACATCATCCGCGACTTGCAGAAGGAGTATGTTGTCTTTGTGACTTCTGTGCAAGGCTGAGATAATCGACCATCACTGCTCGAGCTGGAAAATCTGTTGGCTTCACAAAAAAATTTGGCGAAGCAAATTGCTGGAGTCTCAATCTCAGGGGAAGATAACGAGGCTTTCTTCTCTTGAAAGAAAAAGAAATGTGATAGGAAGAAGAAGACGCCTGCTAGCGATGGTCCGTCTTCTTCATCACATCAAGAAAGGAGCAAGCCTCATAAGCTTGATGACGAGAAGAAGCGGGGCAGACCTTGGTGCTACAGGTGTAACAAGCTTGGTTATATTCGCAAAGACTGCAAGGTAAATCTTCAGCCAGAGCATGTTGTAGGGAAGGAGGAGGCTGAGTCCAAAACTGAGGAAGGAGGATGAGGGAGTGCCTTCATGACAGAAACTTGTGTTCGGGCACTTTTCTCCATAAACTATCATGAGGACTGGATCATGGACCCTGGGTGTGGTCATCACCTCACTAGGGATGAGTCCAAATTCTCTCCTCTGCAGGATTACATAGGTAATGATGTCATTATTACTGTTGATGATACTGTACATGCAGTAGAGAAGGATGGAATAGTTTTTTTAGGCAGAGATCGGGGGCCACTCACTTTTAGCAGTGCGTATCACGTGCCAGGGATAAAGAAAAACCTCTTCTCAGTGACCAACGTTGTTGACACTGGGTATCACGTTCTATTTGGGCTAATAGAAGTGAAGTTTCTTAGGAACGTGTCAGCTATGAAAGTTGATGTTTCTCATGTTGTTATGAGAGTAAAGGACTTGTTTGTGTTCGCGACAAGCTCTTACGTTGATAAAATTAGGGCTAACAACAGCACTGCTATTTGGCATGAGAGACTTGGGCATGTTGGAATGGATAAGTTGAAGGCTATGGAGGTCAGAGGCATGGTTCATGGCTTGTCTAGTCTTTCGTCTTTTGGTGACAGTTATGTTTATGCAGGTTGTTAGTATGAAAAGGCACATCGCCTTCCATTTAACATGTCACATACTAGTTGTAGAGCGTCGCTGAAATGCATCCACGGTGATCTAATGGGACCTACCGTCACTCTCAATCTCAGCGGTAACAGATATATTGATGACGTTTGGGCATCGCACCCGCGCGCCACCCTGCCTGGCGTCACACCAGCCCAGGGGTCTACCATGGAGTCACACCATGGGGCCATTATCAGGACTGCGGTTCGTACACCCCAACCCTTCTCCAGCCCCCACCACAGGAGCACAGCGGGTTGTTGAGGCCGGGATTCGATCCCTGCACCCCAACCCTTCTCCGCGGCTCAGTTGATTGATGGATGCTTGCCTGAAAGCATCTTATCAAGGGGGTGCAGGGATCAAATCCCGGCCTCAACAACCCGTTGTGCTCCTGTGGTGGGGCCGGGGAAGGGTTGGGGTGTACGGACCGCGGTCCTGATAATGTCCCCATGGTGTGACTCCATGGTGGACCTCTAGGTTGGTGTGACGCCAGGCAGGGTGGCGCGCGGGTGCGATGCCCAAACGTCATCATATATGTTGGTTTTTATTGATGACTTTTCCGGGTATACGTGGGTACACTTCTTGAAAGAGAAATCAGAAGCTTTTGGGATGTTCGTGAAGTTCAAGGAGCTCGTGGAGGGTCGGCTCGGTCTGCGGATAAAGAAGTTAAGAAATGATAATGACGGGGAGTTCACTTCACATCAGTTCTCTAACTTCTGCAAAAATTTCGACATCCAGATGAAGCTTACTTGTGCTCACACTTCACGACAGAACGGAGTTGTAGAGCGTAAGATCCGTCATCTAACAAAAATTTTCAAGTGCTAGCTTCACGCCAAAGGCATTCCCAGGGCCTTCTGGGCAGAGGGAATGACTTATGCGACGTATGTCGTCAACAAGATGCCTCTCAGTCCGAGCTACATGAATTCTCCTCATGAGTTGATGTTCAAAGAGAATTTCAGTGTTGAACATCTTCGGGTGTTTGGGTCTACCTGTTATGTGCACGTTCCACACGCTCACAAGATGAACTAGATACGAAAGCATAGAAGCTAGTCTTCATCGGCTATGATGAGCGAAAAAAGAGTTGGAAGTGCATAGATCATGCAATGAAGAAGTTCGTCGTTTCAAGAGACATTGTATTCAACGAACTTACATCGTATCAAGGTAGCTTATTTGTGAAGCTACAGGAGAGCAGGTCAGATGGGGGTTGAGGAAAAGCTGATCAGGATCTTCTGGTGGAGTTGTCTGTGTCACCAGATGCTCCGATAGAGTCTAGCTCTAGGGCGAAGGCTTTTGGATCTGGAAGTAGGGGGAGCAATACTCCTGGTATGCCTGGGATCAGTGTTAGGTCAGAAGAATTAGCGAGAGTGGTGTATCAGGGTCAGGCCCTGCGAAGATCCAAGAGGATAATTATTCCACCAGCTCGGTATAGGGACGAGAATATGATGAGTTTTGTCTCATATTTCTTTGCAGGTCCCTTGGATAAATGGGAGCCGTCGAGTTTTGAGAACGTCACTGGCATAAAGGAGTGGGAAGATGTCATGGATGAGTAGATGACCGCCCTCAGGAAGAACGAGACTTGAGATATTGTACCCAAGGTCGATGACATCACTCATGTTACATGCAAGTGGGTTTACACACTCAAGAAAAAGGCTGACGACAGCATCGAGTCGTACAAGGCTCGCCTTATTGCTCGGGAGTTCTCACAGCAGTACAGAGAGGACTATGAAGAGACATTATGTCCAGTGGCTAAAATGACTTCAGTTTGGGTGGTGATCTCCCTAGCGGCCTGCCAAGGATGGAAGATTTGGCAACTCGACGTAAAGAGTGCTTTCCTTTATATCGAGATTGACAATGATATCTTAATGGTGCATCCACTTGCTTATGTCTCTGAAGATCATTATGGACACGTTTGCAAACTGAAGAAAGCCGTCTGAAGCAGGCGTCTCGTGTAACACCCTCATCCGTTACAAAGCATATACCAGAAGGTCCGGCCGGGGCCCGACGCCATATACCACGGACAGACCAAAGAGTTACTAAATTGAAACCATAATCCAACATTGTGTATCCTAACATTGAGTGCATTCTAGTGGAAGTAATTAAAGGTTATAAATAGAACTCAACAACATGAATGTCCACTACCACAACTAGGAATGTATAACAAATACACAAGCAAGTCTTGGCCTTAAAGCCTTACAATGATTACTCAAATTAAGTTGTCTTGCATACTTCGGCACGCAGGCCAGACACACATGAGATATAAATAAACAAAACGAACAATTCTCTTTGGCCTTCGAGGGCCATCTTAGCTATCTTGGGCTTCAACGCGCTATTTCCCGCTTGGCTCAGCTTCACCTGCAAGCAACATTCTACCACGACAACGGCAAACAAAAGCAATGGTCAGCATTAACTGACCAAATTATAACAACCCAACCCCTCACTTGGGGTGACGATGCTCCTTCCCTACATGCATTAGCATAATAACAATATGACAATAGGAACGTGCAACTTAAGCACCATTAACCACAGACGTTGGCAAAACGTCCAACGCCTCATGCTCTCAGGACACATTCTTGATGCACAGGACAGCAAGGGTCACACCATCGTTCTCTGTGACGGTCAATAATGTTTAAGCTTTTAGTCACACAAGGGCCAAGACCAGAGACAATGCCCTAGTGCTACAACAAGTCATGTGATTTACACATTGACCGCTCAAGTCGACCGACATAGGAGAGGGTACAGTTCAGCCAAATACCGTGCTCAAATCGTCTTTCTCGCAGGCCTGACACGGGTCAGCATCCCTTTCCCTTTTTCGTATGATCCATAACTCTGTAAGGATCCTAGGCTAGCACTCATGGCTACTAAAGCTGAGCAATTTAAGCTCACGCTCCACACACAATTGGTCCCTTGGTCTTCGAGAGGCAGGCACACACGACCCCCAGATCTCACAAGACAGGCCTCTCAACCATGCATAGCTCATTGGAAGCTATCGTCGGCGGTAGCACTACCGCTGCGCGGTAGGGGAAAGACTATCGCTTCTTCCCCTTAATCGGGTGTTTTCCTAGAGTCTACCTCTAGTTAATCTTTTAGAATGTTTATGACTCATCTGTTAGGTTATTTTTGTTATATGTCCGCACGTGTCGAGGCCGACTCGAATAGGCTTACGGGTTTCGTGTCATTCTAGGGTTTGGCCCTAAGCTGGAAGTACTATATATACCATATTCCATACTTAGATAGGGTATGGTAGAATACTTTGAGCGGCTAACTCCCACATTCTCTTCGGAAGTACTATATATACCCTATTTCGAGGTTTCCGCCGTTCGCGATCTCGGCGATTTCGCGTTTCCGCCGCACGCCGCTCCCGTGCGATTTCACGATTCCGTCCCGCCGCTGCTTCGCGACCAGCGATTTCGTCTCGATCTAGCGATTCCGCCGTGCAGTGGAGGTTTCTTCATCTTCGCAAGTTCTTCCCGTTTCCGCCGTTCGCGATCTCTTGCCGTTCGCGATCTGTTGCCATTCCGCCGCAGATCCACGCCGGATCAGCTTAACGCCGCCACTGCTTCCACCGATCGCTGGGTAGAGAAAGTCGATCGTTGAGGAGAGAAGCTCTGCTGCAAGTTCGGAATTTTTTTTTCTCTGGAAAGATCCAGTTGGCGTTCTAGAAACGGGAGACCAAAGCCTTGATCTTGGCCGAATCTGTGCTGATCCAGTGGTGGAGCATCGTTTCGCTATTGGCTCTTTTTGTTGATCTTCAGATCCTTGCTAGAAAAAGGTCTTCTCCAGATTTGGACTGCTGGACTGCTGCTCTCATCATTTCCACTGGAAATTTCCAGATAGTATTGGTGGTGAGATCCATTTCTTGGACTTGTCTTTCGGGAAAACAAGATCTAAAATCAAGAGTTCCTGATCCATTTCTGGAGGTCTCCAAGTCCTGGTTATGTGAACAAAGATCTGTCATCAATCTCTCAAGTGTTGTTTTAGCTTGTTGGTTCACGTTCATCCGAAGTGGAGGAGCAAAATTCTTTACATCTGGATTGGATCTGAAGACCCGTTCTCGTCTCCGCGCAGATCAGGTGACTTCTTTCTGGTTGTTTACTATTATAGCTTTAGCGAGATGTCGAAGATTACCTCCTACGACATCGTCAAGCTTCAGTCGTTCGATCTCTCCGACTTCCACGCTTGGAAGCTGCACGTCCAACTTGGTATGAAGGAACGTGAGATCTTCTACACGGTCCTGAGTGATTTTGCCACTACCGAAGAGGACGTGAGCGAACTTCAGTGGAGAAAAGACGAAGACTTCTGCAGGGACTACCTCCTAAATTCACTGAACCCTAGACTCGCCCTGACCTACAACAGTCATAAGACTGCAAAGGAGATTTGGGACCGCTTGAATGCGCACTTCCAGAAGGAAGAGGGGTTGTCGAGGACTCTCCTTGGTGAGAGACTCTTCACTTCTAAGTTTAATTTAAACTCGTCAATCACCTCTCAAATAATTGAACTGGAGAGTCTGCGTCTCAAGCTGGCGGACGATAAGTCCGATATCTCGGATAATCTCTTTGTATGTCTGATACTTAGCAAGCTACCTCCTGAGTGGTTGACCTTCAAGACTGAAATGCACAGACTGAAGGAAAAGATCGCATTGGATGAACTCAAAAGGTTCATTCATATCGAGGATCAAAACATAGCTGGTAAGAGCCTGAAACAAGTTAGTCAGTCCTCGCAGGCTGTTAACTTCGTTTCTCGACCCAGCAAGCCTCGAAGGAAGCCACCAGCACCCAAAGGTGAACCCTCTACACAGTTGGCGCCTAAAAAGCCCTCTTTCAAAAGGAAGATGGGCAAGTGCCACAACTGCGGCAAGTGGGGACACTGGGCGGCTGAGTGCAAGGCTCCTAAGAAGAAAAAGGAGGATGCCCCGCAAAATGTGGCGAACATGCTGGCTGATGCTTCAGATCCCAAGTCCTTTGTGGCTATGATCGGGAGCAGTCACCGCAGTTCGTCCTCTGAGTGGTGGCTTGATAGCGGTGCAACCTGTCATGTGACGAATGACAGAGGGTTACTTGCTGAGGTCAAGGCGGTCCAGGAGAAGGTGGAGAACTGCAATGGAGGAGAGACTGAGGTGACCCATGCTGGGACAGCCGAGCTGGTCCTCTCATCAGGTAAAACTCTTTTTCTGCTTAATGTTAAAGTAGTTCCATCTTTAACTAAAAACTTGATTTCTATGAGTCTATTAGATAAGGCTGGGATGTCCTTCACAACTCAAAACGGTAGAATGACCTTAACGGTAAATTCACATTATTTTGGGTGTGCGTACCTGATCAACGGAATGTATAGACTTAGCTTAAACAACGATAGCATTAACCAAATAAGTTCGAACCTTATTGATCCTAAGTTGTTACATAACAGACTTGGATACGTGAACTATAAGAAAATGCTAGATCTAGCGAAGAGTCATAATATTCCCTTAGATCTGTCGATTCGATTTGACAAGTGCGAGGTGTGCGCTCAAACCAAAATCACTAGAAAGTCATTCAAATCGGTTTCTAGGAGCACGAAACTTCTTGAGTTGATACATTCAGACCTCTGTGATTTTCGTAGCCACGTCACTAGAGAGGGAAGGAAGTATCTGATTACATTCATAGACGATTTTTCAAGATATTGTCATGTGTATCTGTTAAAATCGAAAGACGAAGCCTTTGAGACGTTTAAGACCTTTAAGTCTCGAGTAGAAAATCAGTTGAACCTGAAAATTAAGCGATTTAGAAGTGATCGAGGAGGAGAATATTCTGTTTTTGGGTTCAAGGAATTCTGTGCCTCTGAGGGAATAATTCTTGAAACCACAGCTCCTTACTCACCCCAGTCAAATGGTGTTGCAGAGCGTAAGAATAGAACTTTGACAGAAATGTTGAACTCTATGCTCCTAACAGCTGGCATGCCGAATTCCTTTTGGGGAGAAGCAGTTCGTGCTGCAAATCACATTCTGAATAGAGTGCCTCATTCTCAGCTCACTGCTACCCAGTATGAGCTGTGGCACGGTCATCCTTGTAGATACGATACTCTAAAGACTTGGGGCTGTATCGCATATGTGCGATTACAAGACCTTAAGAGGCCTAAGGTGGGACCTAGGACGACCACATGCGTCTATTTAGGTAGTGCAGAAGATAGTGCAGCCGACAGATTTTTCGATCTATCCACGAATATCGTGATAGAGTCTAGAGATGTCATATTCTTTGAAGATAAATTTGTCAAGGATCATGGTTTGTCTGTTTCCGGGTCTAATGATATGATTTCAGAATCTATCGTAGAACCTGTAGCTGACCCTTCTGGCACTGCTCCCCAACCTATAGAGGTGGAAACGGTTCCACTTAGAGCATCTACAAGAGAGAGAATCCCTAAGAACTTTGGTGAGAATTTCGTCACCTACCACTTAGAGGATGATCCATTCTCCTACCAGGAGGCAATGAGATCTAGAGATTCGTTGATGTGGGCAGAAGCCATTGATGATGAGATGGACTCGCTGCTACATAACAATACTTGGCATCTAGTTGACTTGCCGAAAGACGCTAAAGTCCTAGGATGCAAGTGAGTGTTGAAGAAGAAACTACATAGTGATGGGTCTATAGCTAGGTATAAAGCGCGTCTCGTAGCTAAAGGTTATAAACAACAGGGGAGAATAGACTACTTTGATGTTTATTCACCTGTGTGTCACCTGTCGACTATCAGGATTCTTCTGGCCTTAGCGTCTATCGAGAACTTTATAGTTCATCAGATGGATGTGAAAACAGCCTTCTTAAATGGAGAGCTTGATGAAGAGATCTACATGGCACAACCTGAAGGTTATGTGCAGAAAGATCTAAAAGATAAAGTGTGCAAATTAGATAAATCAATCTATGAGCTTAAACAAGCGCCTAAGATGTGGCACATGAAGTTTGACCAGGTGGTAAAGAGCCTCGGATTTCAGTCCAGTCTCTCAGATAAATGCCTTTATCACCGCTCATTGTCGAATCTGACAGTCATCATATGCTTATATGTAGATGACATGTTGATTTTGGGGTCTAATCTTGCTACAGTTAGGGATATTAAATCCACTCTGGCAGAAGTTTTTGACATGAAGGACCTTGGTCCTGTGGATACCCTATTAGGTATGAAGGTTAGAGTTGACAAGGGTCGAGTTACTCTTAGTCAGGCTCATTATATTGAGCAACTTCTTTCTACTTGGGGATATGATAACTGTAGGCCGATAGAGACGCCATTTGATCATAATGCGAAGTTGAGTCCTAACGTAGAGACCAGCATTGATCAAGTCAAATATTCCAAAATAATTGGTAGTCTCATGTATGCCACAAGTTGTACTAGACCAGACATTGCTTTTTCGGTTAGCATGCTGAGTCGTTTCACCAGTAATCCAGGCAAAGAGCATTGGGAAGCCCTAGATAGGCTGCTGAGGTACCTGAAAGGTACTAAAGATCATGCTCTGTGCTACACTGGTTACCCACCTTCTGTGGAGGGACATTCTGATGCGTCATGGTGTTCAGAAGTCGGGAACAGCAAGTCTACCAGTGGATATATATTCACTTTGGGTGGAGCTGCTATTACTTGGAAATCCAAAAGACAGACCTGTATAGCATTGTCGTCTATGGAAGCTGAGTTGTTTGCCTTAGCCTTGGCCGGTGAAGAGGCAGATTGGATCAGGAACTTGATTCTAGACATTCCCTTGTCTAAGTTACAAGTCAACTCGTTGAGCTTGTATTGTGATAATCAAGCAGCAGTTCAAGTCGTTAAGAATACCCTCTATAATACTAAGAGGAGACATGTACGACTGAGACATGCCTTGTTGAATTATCTGAAAGAACAAGGAATCATCACTTTGATCGATGTACGTTCAAAGGATAACCTGGCTGATCCATTGACGAAAGGAATGCCAAAAGACCGCCTAATCAAAACTGTGGGGGAAATGAGACTAAAGGCGATTTAGTTCGGCCTTAGTTCAGCGATAGGTGATTCAGTTCAGCCTTTGTCCGGAAGTTTTGATTATCCGATTTCCTTTGTCAAGCAAGCATGTTGTGTTCCGTTGATGCTCTTGGTTGCTGAGCTCGGATCTGGTAAGTTGTTTCATTCCAAACTTGATGCTAACAACTTCACCTGGATTCGGCTTTTGCCTTGGAAGAGAGTGTTATTCCAAACTTGATAACACAATCTGACTTGGTCTTGTCTCTTCTTCTGGAGATTGGCTCCATTCCAAACTTGATGAGTTCCAATTAACTTTAGAAGGGCAGTAACCGTGACATTCCATATAGGATCACAGATATAGCTGCGGTGTCCAGAAGTCTGAAATCGTTTCAGTTGAAACAGATATCAGGTTCTGAGATAAAACTATAATACTCTGTGAACGTGTCCTCCCAGCCAAATTAAAATATTTAAATACTAAGTTCTCTTTGTGTAAGAACTAGATATTTGCAAATTTGCAAATGATAGAATTCATTCTGAAATGAAATTCTCTGTTGAAATTGCAGGAGTTGCTGGGATAGGAGGAGCACTGGTTGATTGGAATCCAGATCAGGATGATCTTCTGGATGATGAGTTTTAGAGTATTTGTAGTTTATCTTTTGCTACTTCTGTTCAGAGCATTGTTTAGCTCTTATTTTTATGCACTGTTTTGATTGGACTATTAGCTCTCTGTTTGTTTGGGACACCAGACGTTTTGGGTTTGTGCCTCGTTGTACCTGAGACTATTCTGTGTTGCAGCTGAGTTTTTGTTTTACTTATGCGTGCATACTATTCTGTGCTTAAGTCTAATGTTGTTTGAAACATGTGCTGGACACGGTTGTGTATGATTCACAGTTGGTTGAACTTTGCACAAACCACCCTCTATTCGTAGTCTGGGTTCACGGCGGACATATGAGGAGATTGTTAGGTTATTTTTGTTATATGTCCGCACGTGTCGAGGTCGACTCGAATAGACTTACGGGTTTCGTGTCATTCTAGGGTTTGACCCTAAGCTGGAAGTACTATATATACTTTATTCCATACTTAGATAGAGTATGGTAGAATACTTTGAGCGGCTAACTCACACATCATCATATGTACAAGACTCCAAATTTCTTTAGAATCCTCTCGGACCTTAACTCCAAAGATTGTGATTCAGGACAGGTGGCTCATGATCATTTGTGCGTATTTTATGTTGCTTTCATTTGGAACGGGCAATCCACCAAAACAGTAGTTTATGCCCGAATTCAACGGTAGGGAGGTAGTTTCGTTCAAGAATGTTGTTTTATCTTCAACTCCAACCGCTCCATGTCCACCAATCACCATGTTATGAAATCAGATCGAGTTCGCGGTAGCGCAACAAAATTTAATCGAGCACACGTAGTAGCGCAAAATAAAATACGGAACGAGATTTCAAGCACACACACAGACGACACAATCAATTTACGTGGTTCGGAGAGAAGCTCCTACGCCCACAGGAAGAGCACCAGAGAAAATCCATTATAATCAGAGAATTTAGTACAAAGTTTACGCTGAAATCACAAATATCGGAGACACGCCAAGAGAAATCGTCCGATTTGGAACTGGAAGCTATCGCCAGGCGCTAGCGATATCGTCGGGCGGTATCGCACGAACAACGTTTGTCTTCTTCCGCGGAACCGCCTGCGTCGCCAGCCTCCAGAGATTCTCCGCCTGAGAACTCGCCGCCGATCTGATGATCCTCCTGGACCGATCACCGGAATTGCCGAAGGGTCTCCGATTTGCTTGCGGTCGAACCGCCCGAGAGGAAGAACCTTCGTCCGCCGCCGCTGCACCTCCTTTGGCCGGCCAGGCAAGGAATGAACTTCTCCTCTCTTGATCTCCTGATTCTCTCTTGTATTTAGCCCCAGAGATATCCCCTCTATATATAGCCTTGAGGATGAGGATGTTACCAAAATGAGGCTCAGCCGAAATCGGAAGAATATCTTTGGAAGAATATTTTCCTCATAATAATATTCTAAATATAAGACTTCTCCAAAATCAAAAATTAACGATGCACACAGATTGATGAGGTGTCACAATCCAACATCACCACTCACGCAAACAGACTCTTGGGATTTATTCAAGTAAAACCATTCAATCCTAGATGGAGTAGAGCCAGAATCAACATGAACTCTGTCAACATGCACCAAGTCATACCGGTCGTGTCACTTCAGTTGAACCCATCATCCTCCATCCTGCTCCTGAGCCTAAACATACAATCTGCAATTAAAAATACATTAAATTCAAAAAAATCTAACGAGCAATCGATGTGCACGGCACCGGCGACCGTACTAAGCACGTCGGCGGCATACGGGACCGGACCCGGCCCCAAATGGCCTACCGCGGCCACCACGGCGAAGGCATCGGCTGAGGTGCGGAGAATTGGCCGCATGCGAACCCCTTCAGCACCCGAGACTGCGCTCGCGTCCGCAGTGCGAGGAAAATGCCCAAGTCTCTTTCCAAATACTCTCTCTCTGTCTCTCTATCTCTATCTCTATCTCTCTCCTTGAATTCTGATACCAGGTCGTCTTTTCTACTATATAAAGCCGACGCCACCTGCTCAAAACGTTCAAAGCCCGCGTTTTAAGGATTTCCTGTGGTTGGCTGCGGCATTTCTAGAAGCTCATTCTCCTTTGTAATTAAAGAGAGCCAAAGGAAGATAGAGAGAGAGAGAGAGAGAGCTGAAAAGGATGGTCTGTTTGGTTGCGAGGCAGGGAAGAGAGCTTCAGCGTTACAGCAGCAGCACTGGTGGACGATTAGTTGTCGGGTTTGTTGTTCCTTGAATACCTCCCCTGTTCTTATTCTTCTTCTTCTCCGTCCTTGTAAATTTTTTCAACAATTTCATTGTTTTGGCATCAAAAATTGTGTTTTTTTGCTCCTAATTTCTTCTTCGCTGTATTGATTTGAGATGGATTTGGTCGGCAGATGCATTCCGTATAAATTCAACATAAACTGTACGGATGATGATCTTCTTCATGCCCTCGAAGTTCTTGTCATCAGCTCTCAGAAGGGATACGGAATGATGTTTCCAAAGGTATTTTGATTACGGATATGAACAAAAGCTCAAGCTTTATTTTTTAATGGCGTTTATATTGGCAGCTCAAATTTTGATATTGGCAGTACAGCAAAATAATAAAAAACATAGATAATATGACCATTAATAGCAGTTCAAAATATGAAACATGTGTATTTTGAAAATAGATTTATTATATGACATTTTTAGAAAACGTGTTCAACATGAAAGTTATAGATCTCGACGAGATCTACAAATTTCATGTTGAACACTTTTTCTAAAGATGTTTATTTAAAAATTTAATTTTTGGACCGCCAGTAACCAACGAGCTGCCAATAGCCATATTTTAGGCTGTCATTAACTTTAGACTGCCAATATCCATATAGGGACTGCCAATATAAACACCCTTTTTTAAGAAGGCTCCGTTTTGGCGTAGAGGTAACAGTGGTGAATATGATGGTTATGAATCTATATTTGTGTGCACGCCCGCGCGGTCTCATCTAAGGAATTTCGTTCACTTTTATGTTCAAAAATAACATTATGCCAAACATATGACCTATAATTATGAGCAAATTCATGCGAGCAAAAACACAAGCAAAAATGTCATGCCAGATGGGGAAAATTTTTGGCGATTGTTAACCGCAACCCGTTATTAGTTAGTCGCACCTCAAAATCTCTTAATTTTCGCATCTTTTTGAAATACGCCTTGTACATGCAATTTCAAGAAAAATATTCAACACGAAAGTTGCATATCTCGACAAGATCTACAAAGTTCGTGTTGAACACTTTTCCTGAAATTGCATGTACAAGACATACTTTGGAAATATGCTCATGTTTTGCGTCTTTCAGAAATACGCCTTGTACATACAATTTCAAGAAAAGTGTTCCTCACGCAAGTTGTAGATCTCGTCGAGATCTATAACTTTCGTCTTGAACATTTTTCCTGAAATTGCATGTACAAGACGTATTTAAAAAAAACACAAAAAATTAGGAGATTTTAGGATGAGACTAGCCAATAAGAATTGCCGTTAACAATCACCAAATTTTTTTTGTCCACTGATCGGATCTAGAGAAAAGTCGGCTTGAAATATGTCCATTCAATGTGATCAAACTGCCAGCCAAATTCACAATTTACGGAAAAATTCAAAAAAATGATATCCGACAGACCGGCGGGATTTTAAAATGCCTGTCAGATTTTTTTTTAAAAAATTTTTTATTGAAAAATATGATTGATATTATAAAAATCTCAATTAATATTTTATAATTTATTTTATAGAAAAATAATTTATATGGCTGACCTTCCTCTAGGTCGACCGAGGGGACCAAAAAATTTCTGCCGGACGGAGCCTTGTTAATGTATAAAAATACACAGTTCTCTATGTAACCATATCTGAGCCGCACGCACGATTCAATTTATATGGCTGAGATTGATCCACCATTTCAAAATCATTCTAATTTTGGTTATTCATCTAAAACGACAAAATCCAGATTAGTTGGAGCAGGCATTCTCTCCACTCTAGAACGCTATAGGTAGCATGCAGGAGGGTCCTAAGGACGGACGGTGAGGCCTTATGAGTAAGGGCCCACCCTACGACAATAGGGACAACACGCACCCCCACTTGAAGGTGAATTTTCTTATAGCGTACCTTTATTTTTAGTGAATCCGTGTTTCTTGATTAAGCACATTTTCTCGGAATGGAGAAGGGAAATATGTTACTGTGCTCGAAGCATCCTGTGTGTCAGTCATGTTACTGTCCCAACATGTGTATTTATAAGTGTAATCATAAATCCCCGACGACGGATTATTGGATGTCTAACGGATCCAATCTAATATGTTAATGACCTGTTGCCATTATATCAATATACCTCAACAAAACATGTCGTGTCTCAATAGAGTGGCGAGGCGGCTAAGCTATATCGGGAGGAATGCCACACGAGCCTCAGGGATTCACGTTTAATTTTTATGATTCCCCCTTCTTAGAATTTTAAAGTGATAGCGAGCGATGGAATGCCTTGAATCTTTGGCTCGGTTTGGTGGGGCTTTTTTGCTCCCATGAGTTTCGTTCAAAACACCAACATTACAGAATGTATGTTTAGCATGACAACAATTATGACGGCAACCAAAAAAAACTAGTTTTGAACATAAAAGTGGATGAAGTTTCTTAGTGAGGTCGGGCTGTCACGAACGACGGCTCATAACCATGCGCATTCGCGGCCGCCATCACCCTGCCAAACGAAGCCTTTATCTATTTGAAGCTCATTCATTTGATCCCCTTCGGTTTAATTTGTTCAACTGCTCCTCCACTGAATCCAACATTACCTGCAAAGTCAAGCATAAAATCCCTCAATCATTGGTGTAATTTTGGTAGGGTGGCTGGGAAAGTGATGAAACCATAAAACAGGCAGCCTCCCGAGAGGCTTTAGAGGAAGCCGGTGTACAGGGAAATCTAGAGGTATGCCATTAAAATTTCTTGTTTTCCATCTTCTTCCTTCCGCACTCTGTTTATCATCTTCAATATTCTCAGAAAATCATGCAAAATTGATTCTTTTCCAGAGAATGCTGGGAAAATGGAAGTACGAGAGCGGCGCCCAATCTGCGGTCAATGAGAGCGTCGTCTTCCCCATGACTGTAACAGAAGAGCTTCTCCACTGGCCTGAGATGGCCGTCCGGCATCGCCGATGGGTGGGTTCAAATGCTGATTAATTTATACACTGATTGCTAATGGATGGAGTTTGTTAATTGTGTGTTTTGGATGTGAAGCAGGTTTCTGTCGGAGAAGCGATGGAGGGTTGCAAGCATCCATGGATGAGAGAGGCTTTGGAAAGATTAGTGAGCCGGGTATCCTGTTCCATCCACCTCAAGTCTATTTCAGCTGTTTGAGCTTCTTTTTTGAGGGCAATTGGAAGAAGAAAAAAACTGTGTTTTGTTCTTTATGTACATAGAAGGAAGAACTGAAGAAGATTGGTTTTTGACTGCAGAGCAAGAGAGAAGCTGAATATTTGTAGATTATTAATTTTTTTTAGCATGTTAATGTGAAAGATTGCTGTTTTCTTTGTTGAAAAGTTTTTCTATTTCGTTGAATTTTTCTCTTGTTCATGGTTTTCGGTCAATCTGTAACAAAATCTTTTTACTGTGTTCAAGTTGGGGAAAATCCATATCTGTCTTTCTTATGTAAAGAAATTTTTTGGTTCCGCCCAGCTGACCTTAAGAGTCCGCTCCACCAATAAAAAGATGGAGTAGGTGGGGCCATTGTGTATAATTTTACTGTGCATTGCGGACCCCACAAAATTAGAAGGCTATCATTGTACAACCCGTATTCGCGAAAAGTGGTCCCCAAACAAGACATGCACGTTTTTTAAGATTTTTGAAGATTTTGCACTCTTTGTGGCCAATTTTGGTTTGACCTTGGAAATATACTAGTAGGGGGGGAATCTGCCTCCCCCCAGTGGCCCTCTTTTGGGGGGCGGGTGCGACAAGTTGGCTAGCACCCGCCCCGTCCCGATAAGTGCGAGGTGGGAGCGGCGGGACCGGCCGGGGGCCGGAGTCTCGCCCCTGCCCTCTCCTGCTTGGCGGCCTGGCGGGGCGAGACCGGCCGGGGGCCGGGGTCTCGCCCCTGCCCCTTCCTGCCTGGCGGCCAGGCGGGGCGAGACCGTCCGGTGGCCGGGGTCTCGCCCCTGCCCTCTCCTGCCTGGCGGCCTAGCGGGACGAGACCGGCCGGGGGCCGGGGTCTCGCCCCTGCCCCTTTTTGCCTGGCGGCCTGGCGGGGCGAGACCGGCCGGGGGCCGGGGTCTCGCCCCTGCCCTCTCCTGCTTGGCGGCCTGGTGGGGCGAGACCGGCCGGGGGCCGGGGTCTCGCCCCTGCCCTCTCCTGTGTGGCGGCCTGGCGGGGCGAGACCGACCGGGGGCCGGGGTCTCGCCCCTGCCCTCTCCTGCGTGGCGGCCTGGCGGGGCGAGACCGGCCGGGGGCCGGGGTCTCTCCCCTGCCCCTTCCTGCCTGGCAGCCTGACGGGGCCAGACCGGCCGGGGGCCGTGGTCTCGCCCCTGCCCCTTCTTGCCTGGCGGCCTGGCGGGGCGAGACCGGCCGGCGGCCGGGGTCTCGCCCCTGCCCTCTCCTGCTTGGCGGCCTGGCGGGGCGAGACCGGCCGGGGGCCGGGGTCTCGCCCCTGCACTCTCCTGCTTGGCGGCCTGGCGGGGCGAGACCTACCGGGGGCCAGGGTCTCGCCCCTGCCCCTTCCTGCCTGGCAGCCTGGCGGGGCGAGACCGGCCGGGGCCGGGTCTCGCCCCTGCCCCTTCTTGCTTGGCGGCCTGGCGGGGCGAGACCGGCCGGGGGCCGGGGACTCGCCCTGCCCTCTCCTGCTTGGCGGCTTGGCGGGGCGAGACCGGCCGGGTGCCGGGGTCTCGCCCCTGCCCTCTCCTACTTGGCGGCCTGGCGGGGCGAGACCGACCGGGGGCCGGGGTCTCGCCCCTGCCCCTTCCTGCCTGGCAGCCTGGCGGGGGGAGACCGGCCGGGGGCCGAGGGTCTCGCCCCTGCCCCTTCTTGCTTGGCGGCCTGGCGGGGCGAGACCGGCCGGGGGCCGGGGACTCGCCCCTGCCCTCTCTTGCTTGGCGGCTTGGCGGGGGGAGACCGGCCGGGGGCCGGGGTCTCGCCCCTGCCCCTTCCTGCCTGGCGGCCTGGCGGGGTGAGACCGGCCAGAGGCCGGGGTCTCGCCCTTGCCCCCATGCTTTTACCGTTGTACCCTCGGGGGGAATTACCCCTTTACCCCCGGTGTGGTTGTTTCCTATTGGCCCGAGACATATTTGGCGTAGGGGTATTTCGGGCATTTTGGCCCATGAGATTGGAAAAACTATAAATAGACCCTTAGGGGTGCTTTGGAGAGCATGACTTCTTCACTCTCTCTTCATCCTTCAAGGCACCCTAGCTCAAGCATTGGCTAGGGAGGGGGAGACCAAAAAGGTCTTCCGGCTGTGAGGTGGGACCTCCGCGCTAGAGCCGAGGGTCTGTTTCTAGCTTCTTGATCCTTTGGTCCGTGACATTCTCCTGGGTGTAGTAGGTGTGAGATCACCCCTTTCTAGGGACCCCGAACTCCACAAAGGTCAATTTTGGCTTCAACACTTTGGTGCGGTGAGTGTGGAGAGTGACCAACACAGAAGATCTCGGGAGAGTGTCATGACTGGAGGTCAAGGAGGTAGTGATGATCTCGCCGAGCTCCCCAGCCCAGGACCCTTTGTGGGGAGGCAAGAGTTCATGGTCTCCATCCAAGGCATCATGGAGATGCTGCGAAGCATTGCTCCTCAGGGTGGCAGCTCCACCCCAACCCCCACAGGAGCTAGCTCCCCTCCCTTACGATGAGTCGACTCACAGGGGTCTTGGCGAGATGACCCCAGCGGGGGGAGAAGGAATTGCACCAGGAAGAAGGAATTTATATTTAATCATATTTTTAATCATTTAAACTCATTTATCATTAGTTTCAATAAGCAAAGAAGTAGAAAACATAGGCTTAGATAACTTCATTTGAGAAATTATCATACCTCCACACTTAAATCTTTGCTAGTCCCTAGCAAAAATAATTCACATTGGTAAAATGAGTCAGAGATAATTATCGAAATTATGAATTAATATGAATTTTTCTTTTGGAAAAAAATTAATCAAAGCATACTCAAGTAATCCACTTACTTAATTGATAAATTCTCAATCATCTAAGAACTTGAATTATTAGCAATTCCGTTAGCTAGACAAGGAATAAAGCTCGAATTAAGAATTTTAGTGATGTGTGTGCCTTTCCTTAAAAATAATTTACTCTCATGCAATTATTTTCATTGGACCTCAGCACCAATAGAAAAGGGTGAGAATATGCTAAGTTTCAATTTAGCCTACACAAGAATTAGTAGCTCAAATGAAAATAGGATAGACTTTGGCTTGATTAAAAATTGATGGATAACTTTGATAGTCAAGTGATCTTCACTTGTCAAATATCTTAAGAGCTTACCATATTATGAGGTTTATAAACCTTTTGTTTATTAAACATTTCTTTTTCACAGTTGGGATCATTCTAAGTGTAGGTGCACATACCTAGGCCTCATATCACTATGATGTTTCTTTTTCCTCGTTGTTTTTTTTTTCTTTTTGCAGATCATAGTTGAGATCATTTCAAGTATGCATTCACATATTTGGGCCGCATATCACTATGACACATACACATTATTACTTCTCCTTGTGTTCATCATAGTAGGGATCATTCCAGATATGTAGACCTATACCAAGGCCACATATCACTATGAAATTATAAAATCTTCTTTTTTGTTATAAACAAAAATTAAATACCCATAATGGCTTACTTACTAAGATACGTCTAGTGCGAATATAGGGAATTTATGCATACAGTAATGTGTATCAAAGGTGATAAAGATCAAGCTCAAAGGTTATAATGGATGATCAAAGTGAAATGCTACCTAATTTTTTGTGTTGGCTTAGCTTATTAGTTAGTTCTTGCTCACTTCTCTCCATTAATTTTAGAAGTCAATGAAAATATTGCAGGAAAATAAACAAATATTTTAATGAAGAGTGTGCAAGAAAAATTCCTAAAAAGAGTTTTACCAACAAATCATGCTAACTTCAAATTCATACCTCGAGTTTTTAGGATTGTTTTATTTTATCAATTAACTATCATTGAATAATTCGAATAGCTTATACATTAATTAATGTCAAAATCAAAATACCCCTAACCAATATACCATAAACGGACCGGACGGTTACTCAATGGAAACCATCCAACCAATAAATAACGTCCTACACAGAGTCATTCTAGCAGAAGCAATTATAAAAGTTGCAAATTAAAGAACCCAACCAAACATGAATGTCCACTACACGAAACAATATGAATGAAGTATAATACACCAGTACCATGGCCTTATGACCTTACAAATGTTTACTCAAATATAAGTGTTTTTCAAACTTCGGCACGCAGGCCGGTCTTACATGAGAGTAAAAGAAAACACTCAAAATTAGGCCTTCGGGGGCCGGCCTAGCAACTTGGGCTTTAGCCCGCTATTTAGCACTTGGCTCCGCAACACCTGCAAGCAATAAACCACCGCACGATGGCAAACAAAGGCAACAGTCAGCTATGCTGACCAAATTATAACGATCCCACCCCCAAACTCGGGGCAGCGATGCTCCTTCGCTGCACTTTGTTAGCATAATCAAGTAGTAGAGTAATAACACTACATCACAGGCGTAGGCGCGCACGGCCACACACCCCGTGCTCTCAAGGCACATTCTCGATGAGCCCGGTCAATACTGCGGTCTCACCACCGCCCCTTGGACGGCAATAACTCGTGAGCATTTGGTCTTTTTGGCCACTGCCTAAGACCCTCCATCTATGCCAACGGCAAGTGCCAAGTACCTTTAGGTCTCTTTAACCGAACGACATAGAGCGGGTACGGTTCAGCCTTCCCGTTGCTCACACCGCAACGTCAACTTAAGCCGTCTGCGCGGGTCATGCTTCCCCGAGTCCCGTATCATTTACATATAGCACATAACCCAGTTATGTTCAGGTTGACTCCCAGATTACTATATTGGCAGAATCACGCATCTTCCTAGTTTTTCGGGTGCACCTTGGAGTTAATCCACAAGGCTCCCTGTTGCAATCTACCGCATAGAAAACCCGAAAAACAAACATTCGTGCGGAGTCTTCTGCGACCATTCATGCAATGCAACATCACCGATCCAGACCAACTTGTCCGGGTAGGCTTCACACATCATGCCTATATCCGTTCTCGATTACGGACTCTATATGTACACAACGAGTACTATTCATGTCTACCCGAAGGAACGCCTCAAACTCACCGCAAACTCGCGAGAGTGGGCTTCCTATGGAAAGGAAAAGAGGACTTCAAATGTCCTAGGATGAGAATCGTTACCCTAGCGTTTTTCCTTGGCGTCATGGAAATGTATGCTGATAAAAAGTACCGCACTCTCCTTGCCTCCGTAGATCCGAAGCCGTCTCGCGATTTAGAGCTCCGAAGCTCCGCCTGTGACCGAATCTTGCCTTCCTTCTTCCTCCTTGCTCTCCCCTCTCTCTAGATCTTAGAAAGAGAACAAGTAATAGAAAATGAGGGATTTGAAGCCCTATTCCCGGGTATATCCCATCAGGAACAACCCCAAGCCGTCGGATCCCAAAGTAATACAACGAACGGCCACGATCCGGGCTTGAAATGTAAAATTTGGGCCGAATACGGCCTGTGACACGCCCGTGTCCAGGGCCGTGTTCCCCATTCGCCGTCGAATTCAACGCATCCCGAAAAGGACACGGGCACCCGACACGCCCGTGTCGAACCTGACACACCCGTGTCGAACCTGACACGCCCATGTCAACCAGTACACGGCCGTGTTCCCGGCCGTGTTCCAGGGCTGTGTTCTCCCATCCACACAGGTCCAAGATTGTCCCGTAAAGGACACGGGTACTCGACACGCCCGTGTCGGATTTGACACTCCCGTGTCTACCCGACACGGCCCGTGTTCCGACCCATATAACCACCACGCCGCAGCTCGGCTTCAACCCATGAAGGACACGGCCTGTGACACGCCCGTGTCCCAGGCCGTGTTCGCTGCTCGACGATCGTCGACTCCAAAATTCGTCGGCCTCTCAGCAAGACCGTCGACCCGAGCACGACACGCCCTGGGACACGCCTGTGTCCTAGGCCGTGTACCCACTGCCAAATTCCAAACTTGCCCCGAAACGCCACCCGTCGTTGTTTTGAGTTTCGGGGCATTACAACGGTGACCACACTCCTCATCGTGCTTATAAATATGACCCTCGTCACTTCAGTATTAATGTGCAAATGAACAGTAAGTGAACTCACGATTAGTTGTTGCGGACTGTAATTCGGTATCCGCGCGGGTTGAAGGAGTTGACCGGTTTGTGCTGTGCAGGTTGTGCAGATAGCGCTGAAAAGCCAGTACTTGGCTCTGATTGCGGTCAGGGATAGTGCGAACTCTGCGGTTAGCAATAGGCGGTAAACAGTATGTCGCGTGTAACACCTCCCCTGTAATGACCGTATAATATGGGTCCGGCCGGGGCCCCACAGCATACGGACGCCACAGCTTTAGTATTAAAAGTTGATATAGCTACCCACACTCAAAACACTTTGCACAACACAACGGAAACACAAGCAAGACAAGAAGTTATCCACTACAAGAAGAGTAAAACAAATGGCCTTATGACCTTACAACAAGTGTCCAAAATCAAATAATACAACAGTCGTGAAAGTGCGTAGCACTCCTAGTCTACCTCGGCATGCAAGCCGGACAACATGAGTCTCAAACATACAACATCATATAAGTAGAGCTACAAAAAGAAAAGCACTTCATGAGGCTTAGACCTTTCTGGCCGGCGAGCTAGCTCCTGCATGCGATCCTTGCCCTGTAAAATTTATTAGTAACGTGGGTCAACAAAGGCTGACCTCAAACTGTGTAACAACACATCTCCTCCCGGCCGCCCCTAACGGACCCCGGGGTACCCCTCCAACCTGCAAGTTAGCACTTCATATGCAATAATCATAAGCAAGAAAAGCAACTACTAAAACAGGCTTGGATGTCACACACATCATACATGTTCTCTACGGGTTGAGAATATGACAAAAAGGGCCTACTTATGCAATCATGTATGCAATAACCCGGTTTCACCCAAGGCACCCTAACTCGTATGCATCTAGCACATCATCACATCATATGGTACTCATCGATTCCCCATTGGCATAAAGCCGCAAACAAAAGGGGTGACACCATTCCCCCCAACGGCTCACAGGCCGCCTCATGGAACTCTTGTCAAGGCCCCACCCGCTCAAGGTCTTAGACCCGGGCTTGCCTACAAGCTCTGACGTCTCATGTCAGGATTCCAACAACCACACAACTGACCGATTCTAAGAAGCCTTGCCGGACCCCACCCGCTCATGGCCTCATTGCCCGGGCTTGCCCCCATGCTTGGCATTCTCGTCAGTCTCACAGAAGGGGACTAATCTCGCCGGGACACTCTCCACACATGACGTGAACGTCACGGGATAGCCAGCCGACCACGGAGACATAGCCACGCCTTGGCACATCACAAACCAAGACAATTTCCACCCTAGTCATTCATTTGTACTGCAGCGTTCCCGCGCACCAAGGAAACCATCTACAACTCATGCGGAGCTAACCTTGTCCACCAAGGAAAACATCTACCGCCACGAGGAGCTAACCTTGTCCGGTTCCGACTACACGTACTCACTCGAGAAGAAGGGGGAAAACATCACCACATCACAAACGACGTCTTGCCGCAACGGAATCTCTACGAATCCTTAACGTTCGTATGCAACATCACCGAGTCGGACTAACGGTCGCGACTACGGCTTCACCCACCATGCCTAATCCACTAACGGAGCGGATCTCTAAAACAAAATATGTCGGGGACGGACTCAATCAACCCGAGGTTCCTCTTGAACCTTGGCGACCCAAAACCCCTCTCATTTGAGAGTTTGGTGCCCAAGAACTAGAAAAGAAAAATGATGCTAAAGACATGCATCCGAAGACCGAGAGGAGAAGTGTCGTTACCTTCCGACTCCTCTTCCTTGCCATGGCAAAATATCCGGATGAAAACCTTCGCAAAGATCTAGCCTCCACGGATCTGAACTCGGCTCGCGATTTGGAGCACCGAAGCTTCTCCTACAGCCCAAACCCTCCTTCACCTTCTTCCTTGCTCTCCCTTCTCTCTAGAAATTAGTAAGAGAAAAGCTTGAAGAAGAATGAGGGTTTCCAACCCTATTCTCGGACTTAACTCCTCAAGAACAGTCTTAAACCGTCAGATCCTAAAATCAAGGAAAAGAAAGGCCACGATCCGCCTGAAAAATAAAATACCTGGGCCGAACACGGCCTGTCACATGCCCGTGTCCAGGGTCGTGTGCCTCATTCGCCGTCTCAAAACGACGCGCCTGGAACAGCACACGTGCATCCGACACGCCCGTCTTCGACCCGACACGCCCGTGTCCCCACTGACACGGCCGTGTGGCCGGCCGTGTGCCTCCATCGGCACGGCCACGAAAACATCCCGAGAAGTGACACGGCCTAGGACACGCCCATGTCCCAAGCCGTGTGCCAAGTCTCGACACTCGTCGACAGCCTTTGTGTCGACACCGCGAAAAAACGTCGAGCGAAGATCGTCGACCAAGCGGGACACGCCCTGTGACACGCCCGTGTCACAGGCCGTGTGCCCCAGTCTCGACACTCGACACTCGACACTCGTCGAGTGAACATCGTCGACTGAAGATCGTCGACAGACCCACATGGCCTTGGACACGCCCGTGTCCTATGCCGTGTGTCTTGTCTCGACACAAAGTCGAGCGAAAATGTCGACATCCCGGGCCGAGTGTCGACGCGGTCTCGACACGCCCTGCGACAAGCCCGTGTCGCATGCCGTGTGCCCTCACTCGACACTTCGTCGAGCGCAAAGTGTCGACCACGCGGCCAAGTCGTCGACACGGCCTGACACGGCCTGGGACACACCAAAAAATGACCAGAAACGTAAATCGACCCCTTTCTCCAAATCTGGGGTGTTACATCGCGGACAGCGACCATACGTTCTTTTCTTTGGCAACTAGTTTTCCGGTTCAATAAGTCGTCTACTTCAGGCGACCTGTTTAGTTCAGCATCAGCAGCTTATGCGGTCTGGAGGCTAGGCGACCTCGCGGTTAGGCAGCTTGCATATCAGTGGCTAGAGCTCAACATTAGAATAACAGGCAGTCCGCACAGCTTGGTTTGCAGTCTGGCGACCTGGCGGTCTGTGCGGTCTCCATAGTGCAGCAGTAGAACCAACGATTACTTGTTCAGTCCGCACGGTTTGTTTTGCTTTGTAGTTATTCTACTTTTCCTTTGATTATTTTGACGAATCATGTCTCGCCATGTATGTCTCGCTTTGTAAGAAAACTGTTGTTATCAATAAAGACTCTTGTTGCTGATGGTGTCTCTGGTTGTGATCTAACCTTTTAGTTGAGATAACCCCTGCTCATTCCAAGATTCGAAAAATTTAACATGGTATCAGAGGGAGGTTGGAGTGGAAAAGCAGTGATCAACTAGAAGTCGTTGTTGCTCTTGTGATGAGGGAACTCATGTTAGAGCCATGGAAGCAGGGTTTGCAAGAGGTCTTGGTATTGAACTCCTAACACAAACTAACTTTAAGAAGTGAAAGTCTTGTATGTAGGGCTATCTTCTTTGCGAGGACCTTTGGGGGGTAGTGTGCGGAACAGAAAGACAAGAGGTTACTGCTGGCAACGCTGAAACGATGAGAGCTTGGAAGGAGACAAATGCGAGAGTGGAGTCTATTCTCAAGCAAGTTATCTCATCGGAGCTCTTGGACCACATCAGCGGATGTCGGTCAGCTGCAGAGATTTGGACATCCCTTGTTGGGTTGTTCAAGGAGAAGGTGAGGGTGGCTGCTGAGGTTGGTCCTTCTACTTCATATCGACAAGAGAGTAGTGGTTTTCCTAGACATGATGAGAAGAGGAAAGAAGGACCAAGAAGCTACAGATACAAGCAGCATGGTCACCTCAGGAAGGAGTGTAAGGTTGTCTTGCACTCGGTGAACGTTGCTCATACTGGGAGTAAGGAGAAGAACTTGGTTGGGTCATCAACAAGTTCTGATGCTGATCGGATGAAGCCAGTGATAGTGTATCTATCTAGCATGAAAGATTAGGACATGTGGGGATGGACAAGCTAAAATCAATGGCGATAAGGAGACTCATAAGAGGCTTACCTAGATTGTCATCCTACGACGATGATCAAGCATGCGCGGGATGTCATCACGATGAAGCTTATCACTTTACGGTTGATAAGGCGCGGTCCATATGCAAAGCAACTTTGGAGGTTGTTCATTGTGACCTGGTAGGGCCGTCCGTCACTGTCAGTCTTTAAGGCAGCAGGTACATGCTGATTTTGGTTGATGACTATACGAGGTATACTTGGGTATACTTCATGAAGGAGAAGTCGAACATGTTCTGATTGATTGTGGAGTTCAAGAAGCTTATGGAGGGTCAGTTTGCCCTGCGGATCAAGAAGTTGAGGACGGGCAACGGAGGAGAGTTTGGCTCAACTGTGTTCTCGAACTTTTGCATGAAGCATGAGATCCGAAGGGAGCTCTCTCGTGGACACACTTCACAGCAAGGTGGTGTTGCAGATCGGATGATCCATCTGTTGATGGAGACCTGCAAGTGTTGGCTTCAGTGCAAAGGCATTCCTAAGGCCTTTTGGGTGGAAGAGATGGCCTGTGCGGCACACATCATCAATCAGATGCCTCTTAGTCCCATCAATGCGAAGACACCGATTGAGTTGATGTTCGGGGTGAAGCCCAGTGTGAAGCACCTACGGGTATTTGGTTCTACCTGCTACGTACACGCTCTGGATGCTCTCAAGACGAAGCTAGCCTTTGTTGGGTAAGATGAGCGGAAGGGATGATGGAGGTGTGTGGATCCTGCAATGAAGAGTTTCATTGTGTCGAGAGACGTTGTCTTCGATGAGCTGACATCGTATTGGGGTAGCTCATGTGTGGAATAAGAGGAGAGTAGGTCAGATGGTGGGCTGAAGGAGGATGTTGCTAAGGTTCAGTTAGAGCTGTCAAGAGCTCCTGGATGTTCTAGCTTCGGGGCAAAGGCGTCTGGTTCAGGAAGCAAGGGGAGTGTTGCTCCAGGTGCTTCATGTTCAGGTAGCAAGGGGAGCGATGTTCCAGGCAGTTCTTGTTCAAGAGCGGAGGCTTCTGGTTCAGGTAGCAGGGGGAGCGTTGCTCCCGGTGCTTCTGGTTCCAGTGCGGTGGCTTCTTGTTCAAGAAGCAAGGGGAGCGTTGTTCTGGGTTTGCCCGGGAACGGAGCTGGTTCAGAAGGAGCAGTGGAGCTGGTTAGCCGTGATCAGGGTCTTCGGAGGGTGAAGAGGATCATCAACGCACCAGCTCTATATTGCAGAGGAAACTCGGTGAGCTTGGTCTCATATTTCCTTGCAGGCCCTCAGGTCGAGCGAGTACCTTCTAGCTATGATGACACCACTGGAGTCAAGGAGGTGGATGACGCCAAAGTTAATTAGGTGACTACCCTCAGAGGTAACGAGGCTTGGGGCCTTGTGCCCAAGATCGTTGGTGATACTCCTATGACACACAAGTGGAGGTCGAGACTGAATAAGAAAGCCGAGGGAAGCATGACTCCTTTTGGGAGATGCTGGAGGGATCCCTTATGGTCCAGGATAGGCAGGGTGAGGACTATGTCTTGGACATCTTCTCGATGACGCTATACGAGGGACCATGTGCAAAGTTACGAGAGCTGCCGGGGTTGTTCACCACTTCTCACTTCAAAGGGGAGTGTTGAAAATGGTGAAGTGAAAGTGGGTGATTGGGAAACCAGGGCGAACTTGGTGACCTGTCGGCGCGGACTATGCGGACGAGACTGGAGGATAGCCAGGTCGGCAGAGCTGTTGCAGAAGGCTTGTTCTTTGGCGGCCTGGGCAGTCTATTCGCACGGACTATGTGAATAAAGACGGCGGCAAGCCAGGCCGGCTTATGCTCAGCAGGCAGTTGGATCCCATATGGTAACCAGGCGGGTAACGTCTCTATCCGCGGAGTCCGGCAAGGAGCAGACTGGACTGGAGCTCGGCAGACCGGCTTAGCAACTTCTAGGTTTACTCATATTAAGGGAGTCAAGACGATACTTAGATTTTTTACTGCTCATCGGAATTATGCCTCAACGTTTAGACTTTAGATAATTTTGAAGTTCTCTGCAAGGCCCACTCCACTACCGCATGCCTACACGCTCCTCCAACGCAAGGTAATCTCTTTCACAGTGTTAAGATTAGGGTTACAACTTAGTTTTTCAGCATAATCAGGAAAAAATAGTGAGATGCATATGACGACAAGTTCGAGTTCTGAGCTTTGAGTTCGAGCACGGATATTATTGTTCAAGTTTTTTATTCCTATAATTTTTTAAAAAACTTTAAAATGTAAAGAATATCTGACTAATAAGCTAAATAACTCCGGAGCATCTCAAGCTCGATATTTAGGCATTGAGGTCAAGGCAGGAGAAAATGAGCTCGAGCGGAATTTTGCCATCTTTTGTTTTTAAAAAATAAATCTTGAGCTCGAGGTGCAAGGTTACGAGAGCTGCCGGGGTTGTTCACCACTTCTCACTTCAAAGGGGAGTGTTGAAAATGGTGAAGTGAAAGTGGGTGATTGGGAAACCAGGGCGAACTTGGTGACCTGTCGGCGCGGACTATGCGGACGAGACTGGAGGATAGCCAGGTCGGCAGAGCTGTTGCAGAAGGCTTGTTCTTTGGCGGCCTGGGCAGTCTGTTCGCACGGACTATGTGAATAATGACGGCGGCAAGCCAGGCCGGCTTATGCTCAGCAGGCAGTTGGATCCCATATGGTAACCAGGCGGGTAACGTCTCTATCCGCGGAGTCCGGCAAGGAGCAGACTGGACTGGAGCTCGGCAGACCGGCTTAGCAACTTCTAGGTTTACTCATATTAAGGGAGTCAAGACGATACTTAGATTTTTTACTACTCATCGGAATTATTCCTCAACGTTTAGACTTTAGATCATTTGAAGTTCTCTGCAAGGCCCACTCCACTAACGCATGCCTACACGCTCCTCCAACGCAAGGTAATCTCTTTCACAGTGTTAAGATTAGGGTTACAACTTAGTTTTTCAGCATAATCAGGAAAAAATAGTGAGATGCATATGGGGACAAGTTCGAGTTCTGAGCTTTGAGTTCGAGCACGGATATTATTGTTCAAGTTTTTTATTCCTATAATTTTTTAAAAAACTTTAAAATGTAAAGAATATCTGACTAATAAGCTAAATAACTCCGGAGCATCTCAAGCTCGATATTTAGGCATTGAGGTCGAGGCAGGAGAAAATGAGCTCGGGCGGGAATTTTGCCATCTTTGTTTTTAAAAAATAAATCTGGAGCTCGAGGTGCAAGGTTACGAGAGCTGCCGGGGTTGTTCACCACTTCTCACTTCAAAGTGGAGTGTTGAAAATGGTGAAGTGAAAGTGGGTGATTGGGAAACCAGGGCGAACTTGGTGACCTGTCGGCGCGGACTATGCGGACGAGACTGGAGGATAGCCAGGTCGGCAGAGCTGTTTCAGAAGGCTTGTTCTTTGGCGGCCTGGGCAGTCTGTTCGCACGGACTATGTGAATAAAGACGGCGGCAAGCCAGGCCGGCTTATGCTCAGCAGGCAGTTGGATCCCATATGGTAACCAGGCGGGTAATGTCTCTATCCGCGGAGTCCGGCAAGGAGCAGACTGGACTGGAGCTCGGCAGACCGGCTTAGCAACTTCTAGGTTTACTCATATTAAGGGAGTCAAGACGATACTTAGATTTTTTACTACTCATCAGAATTATTCCTCAACGTTTAGACTTTAGATAATTTTGAAGTTCTCTGCAAGGCCCACTCCACTAACGCATGCCTACACGCTCCTCCAACGCAAGGTAATCTCTTTCACAGTGTTAAGATTAGGGTTACAACTTAGTTTTTCAGCATAATCAGGAAAAATAGTGAGATGCATATGGGGACAAGTTCGAGTTCTGAGCTTTGAGTTCGAGCACGGATATTATTGTTCAAGTTTTTTATTCCTATAATTTTTTAAAAAACTTTAAAATGTAAAGAATATCTGACTAATAAGCTAAATAACTCCGGAGCATCTCAAGCTCGATATTTAGGCATTGAGGTCAAGGCAGGAGAAAATGAGCTCGAGCGGGAATTTTGCCATCTTTTGTTTTTAAAAAATAAATCTTGAGCTCGAGGTGCAAGGTTACGAGAGCTGCCGGGGTTGTTCACCACTTCTCACTTCAAAGAGGAGTGTTGAAAATGGTGAAGTGAAAGTGGGTGATTGGGAAACCAGGGCGAACTTGGTGACCTGTCGGCGCGGACTATGCGGACGAGACTGGAGGATAGCCAGGTCGGCAGAGCTGTTGCAGAAGGCTTGTTCTTTGGCGGCCTGGGCAGTCTGTTCGCACGGACTATGTGAATAAAGACGGCGGCAAGCCAGGCCGGCTTATGCTCAGCAGGCAGTTGGATCCCATATGGTAACCAGGCGGGTAACGTCTCTATCCGCGGAGTCCGGCAAGGAGCAGACTGGACTGGAGCTCGGCAGACCGGCTTAGCAACTTCTAGGTTTACTCATATTAAGGGAGTCAAGACGATACTTAGATTTTTTTACTACTCATCGGAATTATTCCATAACGTTTAGACTTTAGATAATTTTGAAGTTCTCTGCAAGGCCCACTCCACTAACGCATGCCTACACGCTCCTCCAACGCAAGGTAATCTCTTTCACAGTGTTAAGATTAGGGTTACAACTTAGTTTTTCAGCATAATCAGGAAAAAATAGTGAGATGCATATGCTAAATAACTCCGGAGCATCTCAAGCTCGATATTTAGGCATTGAGGTCAAGGCAGGAGAAAATGAGCTCGAGCGGGAATTTTGCCATCTTTTGTTTTTTAAAAATAAATCTTGAGCTCGAGGTGCAAGGTTACGAGAGCTGCCGGGGTTATTCACCACTTCTCACTTCAAAGGGGAGTGTTGAAAATGGTGAAGTGAAAGTGGGTGATTGGAAACCAGGGCGAACTTGGTGACCTGTCGGCGCGGACTATGCGGACGAGACTGGAGGATAGCCAGGTCGGCAGAGCTGTTGCAGAAGGCTTGTTCTTTGGCGGCCTGGGCAGTCTGTTCGCACGGACTATGTGAATAAAGACGGCGGCAAGCCAGGCCGGCTTATGCTCAGCAGGCAGTTGGATCCCATATGGTAACCAGGCGGGTAACGTCTCTATCCGCGGAGTCCGGCAAGGAGCAGACTGGACTGGAGCTCGGCAGACCGGCTTAGCAACTTCTAGGTTTACTCATATTAAGGGAGTCAAGATGATACTTATATTTTTTTACTACTCATCGGAATTATTCCTCAACGTTTAGACTTTAGATAATTTTGAAGTTCTCTGCAAGGCCCACTCCACTAACGCATGCCTACACGCTCCTCCAACGCAAGGTAATCTCTTTCACAGTGTTAAGATTAGGGTTACAACTTAGTTTTTCAGCATAATCAGGAAAAAATAGTGAGATGCATATGAGGACAAGTTCGACTTCTGAGCTTTGAATTCGAGCACGGATATTATTGTTCAAGTTTTTTATTCCTATAATTTTTTAAAAAACTTTAAAATGTAAAGAATATCTGACTAATAAGCTAATAACTCCGGAGCATCTCAAGCTCGATATTTAGGCATTGAGGTCGAGGCAAGAGAAAATGAGCTCGAGCGGGAATTTTGCCATCTTTTGTTTTTAAAAAATAAATCTTGAGCAAATCCTGCAAATTTTGAAGGCTTAGTGCCGTTAGGAAAGACATATAGGCATGAGGGCATGACTGCCATTTTAATCCGGATAATAATATAACTTAGTCATTTTTTAGAATGATTATTCTAAAAAAATATTGGTTGACTTTAGTGCAAGCCATTAGGTTTTTAATGGATACCGACACATAGACTATGCGGACGAGACTGGAGGATAGCCAGGTCGGCAGAGCTGTTGCAGAAGGCTTGTTCTTTGGCGGCCTGGGCAGTCTGTTCGCACGGACTATGTGAATAAAGACGGCGGCAAGCCAGGCCGGCTTATGCTCAGCAGGCAGTTGGATCCCATATGGTAACCAGGCGGGTAACGTCTCTATCCGCGGAGTCCGGCAAGGAGCAGACTGGACTGGAGCTCGGCAGACCGGCTTAGCAACTTCTAGGTTTACTCATATTAAGGGAGTCAAGATGATACTTATATTTTTTTACTACTCATCGGAATTATTCCTCAACGTTTAGACTTTAGATAATTTTGAAGTTCTCTGCAAGGCCCACTCCACTAACGCATGCCTACACGCTCCTCCAACGCAAGGTAATCTCTTTCACAGTGTTAAGATTAGGGTTACAACTTAGTTTTTCAGCATAATCAGGAAAAAATAGTGAGATGCATATGAGGACAAGTTCGACTTCTGAGCTTTGAATTCGAGCACGGATATTATTGTTCAAGTTTTTTATTCCTATAATTTTTTAAAAAACTTTAAATGTAAAGAATATCTGACTAATAAGCTAAATAACTCCGGAGCATCTCAAGCTCGATATTTAGGCATTGAGGTCGAGGCAAGAGAAAATGAGCTCGAGCGGGAATTTTGCCATCTTTTGTTTTTAAAAAATAAATCTTGAGCAAATCCTGCAAATTTTGAAGGCTTAGTGCCGTTAGGAAAGACATATAGGCATGAGGGCATGACTGCCATTTTAATCCGGATAATAATATAACTTAGTCATTTTTTAGAATGATTATTCTAAAAAAATATTGGTTGACTTTTAGTGCAAGCCATTAGGTTTTTAATGGATACCGACACATAGACTATGCGGACGAGACTGGAGGATAGCCAGGTCGGCAGAGCTGTTGCAGAAGGCTTGTTCTTTGGCGGCCTGGGCAGTCTGTTCGCACGGACTATGTGAATAAAGACGGCGGCAAGCCAGGCCGGCTTATGCTCAGCAGGCAGTTGGATCCCATATGGTAACCAGGCGGGTAACGTCTCTATCCGCGGAGTCCGGCAAGGAGCAGACTGGACTGGAGCTCGGCAGACCGGCTTAGCAACTTCTAGGTTTACTCATATTAAGGGAGTCAAGATGATACTTATATTTTTTTACTACTCATCGGAATTATTCCTCAACGTTTAGACTTTAGATAATTTTGAAGTTCTCTGCAAGGCCCACTCCACTAACGCATGCCTACACGCTCCTCCAACGCAAGGTAATCTCTTTCACAGTGTTAAGATTAGGGTTACAACTTAGTTTTTCAGCATAATCAGGAAAAAATAGTGAGATGCATATGAGGACAAGTTCGACTTCTGAGCTTTGAATTCGAGCACGGATATTATTGTTCAAGTTTTTTATTCCTATAATTTTTTAAAAAACTTTAAATGTAAAGAATATCTGACTAATAAGCTAAATAACTCCGGAGCATCTCAAGCTCGATATTTAGGCATTGAGGTCGAGGCAAGAGAAAATGAGCTCGAGCGGGAATTTTGCCATCTTTTGTTTTTAAAAAATAAATCTTGAGCAAATCCTGCAAATTTTGAAGGCTTAGTGCCGTTAGGAAAGACATATAGGCATGAGGGCATGACTGCCATTTTAATCCGGATAATAATATAACTTAGTCATTTTTTAGAATGATTATTCTAAAAAAATATTGGTTGACTTTTAGTGCAAGCCATTAGGTTTTTAATGGATACCGACACATAGACTATGCGGACGAGACTGGAGGATAGCCAGGTCGGCAGAGCTGTTGCAGAAGGCTTGTTCTTTGGCGGCCTGGGCAGTCTGTTCGCACGGACTATGTGAATAAAGACGGCGGCAAGCCAGGCCGGCTTATGCTCAGCAGGCAGTTGGATCCCATATGGTAACCAGGCGGGTAACGTCTCTATCCGCGGAGTCCGGCAAGGAGCAGACTGGACTGGAGCTCGGCAGACCGGCTTAGCAACTTCTAGGTTTACTCATATTAAGGGAGTCAAGATGATACTTATATTTTTTTACTACTCATCGGAATTATTCCTCAACGTTTAGACTTTAGATAATTTTGAAGTTCTCTGCAAGGCCCACTCCACTAACGCATGCCTACACGCTCCTCCAACGCAAGGTAATCTCTTTCACAGTGTTAAGATTAGGGTTACAACTTAGTTTTTCAGCATAATCAGGAAAAATAGTGAGATGCATATGAGGACAAGTTCGACTTCTGAGCTTTGAATTCGAGCACGGATATTATTGTTCAAGTTTTTTATTCCTATAATTTTTTAAAAAACTTTAAAATGTAAAGAATATCTGACTAATAAGCTAAATAACTCCGGAGCATCTCAAGCTCGATATTTAGGCATTGAGGTCGAGGCAAGAGAAAATGAGCTCGAGCGGGAATTTTGCCATCTTTTGTTTTTAAAAAATAAATCTTGAGCAAATCCTGCAAATTTTGAAGGCTTAGTGCCGTTAGGAAAGACATATAGGCATGAGGGCATGACTGCCATTTTAATCCGGATAATAATATAACTTAGTCATTTTTTAGAATGATTATTCTAAAAAATATTGGTTGACTTTTAGTGCAAGCCATTAGGTTTTTAATGGATACCGACACATAGACTATGCGGACGAGACTGGAGGATAGCCAGGTCGGCAGAGCTGTTGCAGAAGGCTTGTTCTTTGGCGGCCTGGGCAGTCTGTTCGCACGGACTATGTGAATAAAGACGGCGGCAAGCCAGGCCGGCTTATGCTCAGCAGGCAGTTGGATCCCATATGGTAACCAGGCGGGTAACGTCTCTATCCGCGGAGTCCGGCAAGGAGCAGACTGGACTGGAGCTCGGCAGACCGGCTTAGCAACTTCTAGGTTTACTCATATTAAGGGAGTCAAGATGATACTTATATTTTTTACTACTCATCGGAATTATTCCTCAACGTTTAGACTTTAGATAATTTTGAAGTTCTCTGCAAGGCCCACTCCACTAACGCATGCCTACACGCTCCTCCAACGCAAGGTAATCTCTTTCACAGTGTTAAGATTAGGGTTACAACTTAGTTTTTCAGCATAATCAGGAAAAAAATAGTGAGATGCATATGAGGACAAGTTCGACTTCTGAGCTTTGAATTCGAGCACGGATATTATTGTTCAAGTTTTTTATTCCTATAATTTTTTAAAAAACTTTAAAATGTAAAGAATATCTGACTAATAAGCTAAATAACTCCGGAGCATCTCAAGCTCGATATTTAGGCATTGAGGTCGAGGCAAGAGAAAATGAGCTCGAGCGGGAATTTTGCCATCTTTTGTTTTTAAAAATAAATCTTGAGCAAATCCTGCAAATTTTGAAGGCTTAGTGCCGTTAGGAAAGACATATAGGCATGAGGGCATGACTGCCATTTTAATCCGGATAATAATATAACTTAGTCATTTTTTAGAATGATTATTCTAAAAAATATTGGTTGACTTTTAGTGCAAGCCATTAGGTTTTTAATGGATACCGACACATAGACTATGCGGACGAGACTGGAGGATAGCCAGGTCGGCAGAGCTGTTGCAGAAGGCTTGTTCTTTGGCGGCCTGGGCAGTCTGTTCGCACGGACTATGTGAATAAAGACGGCGGCAAGCCAGGCCGGCTTATGCTCAGCAGGCAGTTGGATCCCATATGGTAACCAGGCGGGTAACGTCTCTATCCGCGGAGTCCGGCAAGGAGCAGACTGGACTGGAGCTCGGCAGACCGGCTTAGCAACTTCTAGGTTTACTCATATTAAGGGAGTCAAGATGATACTTATATTTTTTACTACTCATCGGAATTATTCCTCAACGTTTAGACTTTAGATAATTTTGAAGTTCTCTGCAAGGCCCACTCCACTAACGCATGCCTACACGCTCCTCCAACGCAAGGTAATCTCTTTCACAGTGTTAAGATTAGGGTTACAACTTAGTTTTTCAGCATAATCAGGAAAAAATAGTGAGATGCATATGAGGACAAGTTCGACTTCTGAGCTTTGAATTCGAGCACGGATATTATTGTTCAAGTTTTTTATTCCTATAATTTTTTAAAAAACTTTAAAATGTAAAGAATATCTGACTAATAAGCTAAATAACTCCGGAGCATCTCAAGCTCGATATTTAGGCATTGAGGTCGAGGCAAGAGAAAATGAGCTCGAGCGGGAATTTTGCCATCTTTTGTTTTTAAAAATAAATCTTGAGCAAATCCTGCAAATTTTGAAGGCTTAGTGCCGTTAGGAAAGACGATATAGGCATGAGGGCATGACTGCCATTTTAATCCGGATAATAATATAACTTATGATTATTCTAAAAAAAATATTGGTTGACTTTTAGTGCAAGCCATTAGGTTTTTAATGGATACCGACACATAGACCCGTTATCCATCCACTATAGAGAGCGGGTGGTATTCGCTGCTCTGTGAAGCCAGCCTAACGCGTTGCCCACCGATTCAAGAGAAGCATGAACCGGATCTTCACCTGGTCCAAACAACTCACTGCCCCATTTGGATTCGGGCGGGTCACAGAAATTTGCCAGATTATCCAAACCCAACAGCCACACAAAGATCCCAATACCTTAATGCCCCCACTTGAGTTACAAGCCCGCGCTACAGAGCTCGGCGACGTTTGATGGCTGCAAGATTATATAAAGTATGTAGATAAATTTATTTAGGCGATGTGGGACTATCTAAGAGCTTCAATACCATAGCAGGGTTTTGTAGATTTAAATATGGCGTTCATTGTAAGTTGTCTTCTGATTTGAAGTTCGCCATGACGAGTCCTCCGACGTTCCATTCTTCTCTAGGCCAGGCCAATTTGTCCCTGCGCCGCTTCTTCCACTTCTTCTGTTGCCGGAGACACTCGAGCGCCAGCAATCCCCGGCTCGACTTTCTCAGGGAGGAGATTCAAGTGCTGAAGCCTTTGAAACGCATCGCCGCTCCGCCGACGGGAAGAATGGGAGATCCGGCGGAGAAAGAAGAGAATGCATGCAGGTCTGTGGAGATTTCCCACCAATGGCCGGAGTGGGCGGATCTCATGGATCATCTCCTAAAAAAAGGCTATCTGGAACATGGCGCATTCCAGTCATCTTCTTCGCCCTACAGTTCTTCTAAAGATTCAAACCAGATACGAACAGCCTGCCTCAATTTCGCAAGGGAAAATTCCCAACTGATAAGGTTGGCAGTGGTGAGGCTTTTTCATGTAGACAACATGCTTGTTGAAATGCCCCACTGATGCAAACCAGGTCCAATTGAAACAAGAAATTTTTTTTTTGTTAAAATAAATAAATAAATAAATCTACAACATTTATTAAAAAACTGAATAAAACATGATTTTTTGTGGTGGTTGTCGTTTTTACTTGCCATAGTAGAAACCTGGGTTCAAATCCCACCATTGATAGTTTTGAAGGGAAGCCTTGGTGCGGTGGTTAAGGTGTCGCCGTGTGACCTTGAGGTCATGGGTTCGAGTCCTGAAAGTAGCCTCTTGCAAAAATGCAGGATAAGGTTTGCCTATCTTTCTCTTTGTGGTGGGATCCTTCCCCAGACCCTCGCCGCACTTGGCGCACAGGTTATGGAGTCGTCGTGTGACCTTGAGGTCACGGGTTCGAGTCCTGAAAGCAACCTCTTGCAAAAATGCAGGAAAAGGTTTCCCTATCTTTCCCCTTGTGGTGGGGTCCTTCCCCGGACCCTTGTTGCACGGGGATGCTTTGTGCACCGGGCTTCCTTTTTTGCTTGAGTGATGCACACTGATCATGTAGCATCCAACTCAAGGCACAGTTCACGCTCGAGTGAGGCATACTGTACACTTATTGTGTTTATACAATAGAATTTTCCCTTTGATGCAATGCCACTCTGCTCTTAATTTGGATTTATCCATGAAAACTATAACCTCTTGATTTTTCAGATACCTTTCTAGGAATGACATTAGGATAGTTGTTGGTTCTGGTTGCCCAAGTTTGGATCGAAAAGTCGTCAACTCAGGAAAGCGGCTGCGGGCTTATGTCGGTACTAATGAAGGAGAGGTTCATATCATTTCTTGTAGAAATCCTTCAATATTTGAATCCCTTCTGCATATTTTTATAATAGATCATTTACTGGAATCTCCCTTCTAACTTTGCATAATTACAGTGGCTCCCCTCTATCTTTTAAAATTTCCAAAATCTCATTGTATTTTTGAAAGATAGAGGGGAGTCCTTGTAATGATCCAAAGTTAGAGGGGTAGTTTTCTTCTTTTTATAAATGGCCAGTGATTCTTAACTCAAATGTAGGTATGCAGCTCATGCAAACTGAGAGGTAACTGTGAGAGGGCATATGTGAAGCCCCGCGAGAACGAAACTGGAAGAACCATAGATGTTATGCGCATCTTATTAACATATGGATTCAACACCACAAATTCATCAGTAGATGATGGCCTCAGTCTCGGCCAAACTGTCAAGGAGTCTGTAAGAAGGTTGTTGAATGATGTAGTCGATCATAGCTTAAAAAATTATGGGCCTGTTCCGAAAGACGAAAAATCTCAAATCAATGTCCTAATGAAGCAGGGTGACTGGATTTGCCCCAAGTATGTTTGAACCCAAATTTATGCAAAATTAGACTTCAATTTCATCTTACTAATCATATTCATTTGCTTCAAATTGTAGATGCAGTTTTCTGAACTTTGCCAAGAACATTAGATGTCTACGCTGTACCGGAGTATTCCAGGAAAGGCTTGCGAAACTAAGGGAAGATGGGCATCATCTTCCTCTTAAGAAGGGAGATTGGATATGCGAAAAAGTATGTTCATGATTTTATTTTGTTAGCAAGGGTCATTTACTGGGACCTTTCTTGTAAGTTTGTAAAATTACAGATTGCACCCCTCCATCTTTTGAAATTATAGAAACCTCCCGATGTAAGTTTACATTTCATAACATCCGTGCACAAAAGGCCCTCTGGAGCTTTCCTCCAGAGGGTTTCTTGTGCATTGATGTTATGAAATGTACACGTATATGAGAGATTTTTTACAATTTCAAAAGATAGAAGGGTGCAAAATATAATTATGCTAATTCCCTGGAAAAGTTTGGCTAATTAATTGTGTTGTAAATTCAGCTAATCATCAATTGTCTGCCCTCATTCATGTTTCTATGAATTTCGTAGGTGCAATTTCTTCAACTTCGCTAAGAATGTCAAATGCGTGCAGTGTAATGAAAAGCCAACTAATCGATTGCTTAATCAGGGCGAATGGGAGTGTGAGTCGTAAGTTATTGATTAGTTCTCATTGCTTCACTTTTTTGCTCTTCTATTTGTTACTTTTTTTTTCCTTCTTCCAAAATTTTCTGACCCGTTCTGCTCATCATTATAATTTCTATATTATAGGAATGGTTCCACTATTTTGTATAAAATGGTAGATCCTAAGATTGTGACGAAGAGTAAGATGTAACGAATAATCAAAGCAAAGAACGAAATAAAACAATATCACGTAGTTCCAAAAATTGCATGGTTTACCCGAAAAAAATGCACCACGCCACATGCCGTTTCAAGCACATGCATTGAAGAAGGTCAGATGGACGGGCTTCAGACAAATCAAAGAGTTTTAGGGCCTGTTCATTTGCACCGTTTTCATATTAGGTTTTGGTTTTGCTTCAAAACGAAAAAATCAAGTGTTTTCGTTTTGGGACAAAACAAAAACTTATGTTCGTTTGCAGCATGGTTTTCAAGTCCGTATGTATGTTCGTTTGCACCATGCTTCACTCCCACAAAATAATGTCTCGAAACTCTAAAGGGCATGGAATTATAATAATGTATGATTGCAGGTTTTTATTTTTATGATAAGGAGTGCATCATATTACTACTATTGGGAAGTAATATTATAATCATTAATAATCAAGTCGCTACCTTAGATGTAAGCCTGTAATCCCCCTTGATCTTCCACGCCCCGCTCCATAAGAAGCAATCGCAGATCTGTCGCATGGTGCAAATCACCAAGCCAATGGCTAGGTCTGCAACATCATTCGTAAGAACATCGGGGGTGTTGGTGACCCGAACCCCTTTCTACTTGCACTTCACGGGGCCGACCTTATAGATGCCGACGCTGAAGGATGCAACAATCTCCAGAGCCGGCAGGGCGTCGATAATATCTGCGCCAGCTCCGACGGTGGCATTGCCGACCAACACCCGTATCTGGCCGGCGTTCGCTCGGAGAAAGTCGTGCCGATTCTCTGGCGGCGAATTACCACCATTGCCGACCACCATCACAGAAATGGGGTGCTTTTCTATTCTCAAAACCAACAAAAACAGACCGCCCTAGATCTGTTTTGAGTGAGGGAGGGAGGGTTAATGAAGGAGTGAAAACAGTATGATTTTGAGTCAAAACCAAAACAGAGCCAAACAAACAGTAACTTTGGGACTGCAAAAACTCAAAACAAAAACCAAAATGGTGCAAACGAACGAGGCCTATGACATCACAACATGACATAATTGTGCCCAATGAAAAATTCTAAAAAAATGTCTTCAGCTTTTGGGAGCCCTGCTGCTTAAGTTTTCATGCAACATAAACTTGTGTTGGATTAACTTGCTGGCTTCAATTGTTAAGGCAGAACCCGAAAATACTAACAGCCTGAAATTTATGGAGATCAATATTTTCGTGGAGACATTTAACACAGAAGCCCATACAAGCAACATACAACTAAGAAAATATGAAGATGAACAACACAGAGGTAACAGATATCATCCTTGGCTTCCATGTTGACCACTCCATCCAGTCTGTTCACGGGCACACTTTTAAATCGCCATGAAAATCTAAGTGACAGGATATTGCATGTCAATGTTTCTAGGCATTCATGTTAATGTCTGAAGCCAGGATGCTAAACTCATTTGATGTTAAGCAGGGCCAGGAACTTTGAAATATAATGTGTGTATAATTGTTTGTTCATGTGGTGGATTCTTACCAATGTTTACTGTCGCATTTTGTATGGGCCACTGAGTGGGCTGTTTTGGCACCGCGGTGCCACCACATTTGGACGCAATTGTGTTTCACCAAGGACCTTTGATTGGGATTGCTAAGGGCGGTGCTGGTGGCCCACAGTGTGAAAATCTCAGCTGAACAAGCCCTAGAATAGCCAAATACTATGATTCTGTTTGGGAAAGCCGTGGCGTTTTAACAGTGACGGTGTGAAACTGTTGTGATAACTGCTGTGGTGGTGGCTTATTTTGTTTTAGAACTCTTATAACAAACCACTAACGTTTAACCACACTTGGCATCACCGCGGCAACGTTTTAGGCTAAAACATCATTTTCAAAAAATAGCATTCGTGATTGCACCTATCCCAAAAGCCACCTCTCTCTTTAACGGACCCTAATTCGTAGACTCCAATGGTACCTATAATCTCCGCGTGAGCAATTTTCTCTGTTTTGCAGATGCAATTACATCAATTTTCGAAAAAACTTTTATTGTCTAAAGTGTGGGTGGAAAAGACCGAAAGCTGCATGCACTGAACACGGCGCCGCCGAATCCCATTGCAGCAAACATCAACACGATACTCCTTCTGACTCAATGCTCCCGCATTTCCTTCGGACGAGAAGTTTGGATTTCTGGAGCTCTCCAAAGTATAGCTTTTGTGAGGGTGCTGACACCACTGGAGATGGCATGCCTAGAATCAAAAGCTCCGCCGAATTTCATGAATTTCCGGTTGTCGGCGGCAAGAGTGCCATATCGAAGGATAGCTCGGCCAGGGACAGATGGAAGGAAGATATGCTTTCCAGGAAGAAAGGTATGGCTTCCTGGGAAGATTGTAGAAAGAATGATGATGAAGCATTGTCTTCTCCAAGCTTTGAAATTGTTGCTTCAGAGGAATGTGGCAGTGATGAGGATGATATTGCTGGGTGGTTTAAGGAATAAAGATTGAGCAAGGCATGCTGCAATCATTTTCATGTATAAATTATCACTATCAGAATTGAGAATTTATAAATAAATGAATGATCTTATATATTTATATATATTTTAACATCATGTATTAGTAGAGGCAGATTCAGGAATTTCAAAAAGTGACTCCGATATCGTCTACCTCTCATAAAAAAGAAATCTAAATGTTTTTATTTTATCAGAATTGTTTCTCCCTTATTTGCTCATTGTTTTTGATGTGTAAGTAGCCAAAATTTATTGTCTTGACGAGAGGAATTCAAATTCGAGGCAAATCCCCCCCCCCCAAGGTGCACCTAAGGGAGAGCTTGTGTGCTCGTTCTGTGCAAGGAAGGGTCATGATGTGACTCGCTGCTGGATGAAAGAAAGGGTTTGCTTTCAGTGTGGGCAGAAGGGACACCAGAAGTTTTCGTGCCCCAAGGCTCAGTCCCCGCTGCAGTCTGCCCACTTCGAGCTCTGCCACCGCCACCAAGCTGGATAAAGGAAAATGAAAGCTGAACGTGATGACCAGCGAGGAAGCCAAACCTCTACGCAAGTGATATCAGGTTAGCCTCAGTTAATTTTATCCTTGTATCTTTGTTGCCCTAGTTGTCGTTTGTTTAGTTTTACTAGTTCAGACATACTTTTGTCATGGGTTCGTGTCAGTTTGTTGGCGCCCACTGAATTGTTAATTGTTTTATACTTGCTAGCTGCTCATTTCTTTAATGTGGATGTGGATTAATTGTTCTCTGAGAGGATTTATGATAGAAATGCATGTTAGGTATTTTCAACTATAAAACCTACTACTATTACTTCATGCATTGCATAAATTGAAACTCTAACTTGTTATTTTTAGCGACCGTAAAAGCTATCTTCCCTACTATAATAAATTTAGAGTCTTGCATACCATGAGTTGTCCTTTAGGGACGTTTATACTCATGTAGGATGTTTGAGTTAATCTAATCAAGTATCTTTCTGCAGCGTATAATATATTTTAATTCGTGTACTGGATGAGCCACTAAGCAGAGGGATACAACTAACTCACTTCTGCAAGGATCTGATCAGCCAATACTAGGCGAAAAATCTTTCGTTTTTTACTGCTGTTATATGAACATCTTGCGGTTTTTTTTAATCATTTTGGTACTACTTTTTGGGTTGGCTAGGATAATGACTCGTGTTTTATCGGGTAATTTCTTTCAATAAATATTAATACATGTGTCGTGATTATGAGCGCTAAACTGCGGATTTCAACTCAAAGCATGGGCTTATTAATTTCTCTTCTTGAAGTGAAAATTTTATGGGTAAAAAATTGTAACAACTTTGTTTAGTGTCAAGCCATCAATTAATTTGAATCAATTTAGACTCCGTTTGGCGCAGTGATGACGGTCGTGGACGCAGTGATAATGAACTGTTGTTCGTGAACACCCGACTTCACTTGAGGAACTTCAACTACTTGTATGTTTAAAGCTAGTTTTCTTTTTTGATGACAATCATAATCATTGTCATGTTAAAACATACATTGACTTTTTGTCCAAACTTAGAGCAAAGATATTGTCCCAAAAGGAGCCTTAATATAAAATAAGGCCATTGAAGCAAAAAAATATGGCGATTGTTAACCGCAACCGGTTATTGGCTAGTCGCACCCAAAAATTCTATTTTTTCGCGTCTTTTCGAAATACGCCTTGTACATGCAATTTCAGGAAAAGTAGTCAGCATGAAAGTTGTAGATATCGTCGAGATATACAACTTTCGTGTTGATCACTTTTCCTAAAAATGCATGTACAATGCGTACTTTGGAAATATGCTCAGGTTTTGCGCCTTTCAGAATTGCGCCTTGTACATGCAATTTCAGGAAACATGATCAACACGAAACATGTTGAACATTTTTCCTGAAATTGCATGTACAAGACGTATTTAGAAAAATCGCGAAAAAGTAGGAGATTTTGGGTACGACTAGCCAATAACGGTTGCGGTTAACAATCACCAAAAATATGATACTCTTTAGCTTCGTTTGGAAGGACTTATTTTCACCGGTCAAGCGGTTACGATCGCATGAATCGAACCTTAATTATGATCCGGTTCATGCGGTCGTAACAGCTTGACCACCAGTAAAAATAAGTACCCCAAACAGAACCTCTACCTTGATTCAGATCCAATTAGCATAATTTATGAAATCAATAACATTCGATAAAAAAAAATATAAGATATTTATAGATAATTGTAGTAATGCACTAGTGCTCTCAGTTGTGAATAGTCCTTGAATTTCATGTCAATATCAAATTAATCTTTAAAATTTTAATTGTGCCTAAAATAGTCCTTAAAATTTTCATTTATGAGTCTTTTTACATTTTCTTTCCTGTTAATAAATAATAATAATAATAATAAAAAATAATAATAATATAAAGTGTGGAACGCTCTTGAAAATATCCGTAGTCTATCCACAAACAAAATAGGGAGGAGACGGAGAGGTCTGACTGAGAGTGTAGGCGAAGGAGCTTGATGGCAGCGATGGCGGCCCTCCGGGGATCCATGGCTTCCCTCTCTCTGTCCCCCAGCTCCTTCTTCGGGGAGAGCCTTCTTCCTCCTTTCTCCCCATCGGTAACTTTCCCCATTCTATCCCCATTTCTTATTTACCGTCTCCATCGCGCTTCCTTCACACCCGATAACCCTAAGACGACAAAACCCTAATTTCGAGAAGTTGTCTACTTCTCAGCTGTTGGAAAGACAATAAAATACATCTCTTTAGAAGCCTGCATCACTCGAATCGTTTCTCCCCTTATAATTGCCAACTGTAATGTCTACAATTCTGTGGATTGGTGTAGGTAATGTCTACAATAACCAGATCCTTTGGGGGGGGGGGGGGGGTTCTTGGTTTCTTCATTGTCATTTTGCTCGTTTGGTTTTCTTAATGTTGGATGACAGTAATAAGCGTAGCATACTTCATTAGACTAGTTCATATGTGCACACAGCCATAGCCATGTTCAATTCTAAACTATGTTATCATAAATAACTGACTGTTAGTTAAAGAGAATTCATTAAGGTGAAAGGAGAACCTTTTACTGAAGATCTTTCACATTTCAATGCTTGTTTGGATGTTTAAAAATAGATTTTGGGTTTAGTCATAAAATGCACACAACTTCTTCCAAGATAAAGTTTAATGATTGGAAATATTTTTCAATTACTTCACATTTTTAGATCTCTTTCTTTCTGTTTATGCTTCTTCCCTCCCATATTCCTTAGGTTCCATTTGGGAGGGCGGTGCGGTGGCTCATGTGGAAGATGGATCACCGGTGAGAAATAGAGACCGGAAATGATGCTCAAAATGAAGTTCTTTGTTTTTCCCACCGCACCGAAGCTTCAGAAAGGAGGTTACCCAAACACCATGATTTGGCAAGTGAGGTGAATCAAGAATGCCACTGAGTAAAAGTGGAGCCCGAAACAGAGCAGTTGTCCTTATATTCTTTATTTATGAATAATAAAAAGACTAACAGACAAAATCCCTTCTATGTAATCCATGCATGAACAAAAATCCCTTGATGGAAATAGATGGTTGAGATTACACGGAGACGTAAGTGGACGATCCAATATTTAGTTTGATCTCATTTTAATTGCAGTACATATTTTCAGGGGCAAGCAAACATTTATGTTTGGTATGCAAGTTGCAATTTTCACATTGTCTTCTACATTGGTTTAAATTTTTGGTGCCATTCATGTGGAGAGTAAGTAGATCATGTTCACAATTGAGCTAAATTTGGCAGTTTCCATGTGGGTTCTTTTTGTATCTACCATAGTACTCAAAATTAATCTCATTTTGAACTTAAAATTTGACTGAAACATTACTTATTATTTGTAAATGTTATTTGTGGTTCTGTTTTCTTGTTTTCATTATGAATGAACTACTATAATTTCTACTAGTGTCCTTTTTGCAGGTTAAATTTGCTGATAGACCATCGTGCCCAGTAGTAATGAAGGTTGGTGAACTGGATAGATAATTCATTTATTTTTCTTTCCATCTCTTTTCATTCTAAAGTGTTAACCTTATTTCACATGCATGCAAACGTTGTTCTCATATTTAATAGCTCATAATTACATTGCTGTAGAAGTACTTCGGCTGACTCTCCCTTAGGCTTGACCTCTTATATTTTGTAGTTGAGAACAAGTTCGACTGCTAGTTTATCAAATTCAACTTCAGTTTGACTGTGATCTACTTACTGCCAGAGTAGGTGGTATTGAAGATTCCTTTAACATCTTTGATCATGGTGATGGTTCATGTTTTTGTGGATAGTTGTTGAAAGGCTAGCAAAGTCTTGCAATCTCTCATTTGATGGGAAAATCTGTTTATGCCCAGTGTATTCGGTTTAGTCACATTATAGGGAATTTGAGGTTTTGTTTGTTTATCCCCCCAAAAATGTTTTTTTTCATTCACTAGCTGTAAATTTTTGGGTTCAAAATAATGGCTTGCCGTAGAATGTCGGTAGAGGATGCCCAAAAGTGAAAATAACGAAGGCGAAGGATACTGTGGAGCTGAAACTATGACTGCCTAGGTTGGGTGTGCTCAGAGAGAGCCTCAATATCTCATAACAAACACAAGAAAATAGATTAACTTTTGGATGCCATTCCACTAGTCCAAGGGGTTTTTAAATAAAAGTTACAGGGGACATAAACGTAAATAAGTCCCCAACACTTGGACTTACCTAAACGATACTTAATAATAAAGCCTAATTAAGGACAACATAATAGAGCCCGACTGATTCGATTAAAGTTAACATAATAACAAGCGCTAAGCCCATAACATCTCTACCGCCGCACAAAATGAGCTTGCACTCAAGCTCAAGGGAGATCGAGGACGGTGTCAAAGTCCTCCATATCCAAATAAAAAACTTCTTGCATCGATGTCTGCGAATATACTGCTCATCACACTTATAGCATAACCCTTGTGCGCATCGGTCAGAAATTTCTGCATGAGACAGTCGACAGATCCGCGGGATTTGGGTACCCTCGTTCCAGAGTCCCTGTGGCTGTGGTTATGTAGGCCTCCTGATCAGACATTTTTGCATTAGAAGTTTTGTTTGTTTACCCAATTTTTTTGTTTTTTTTATGTTTGTCATTCATTTGCTGTAAACTTTTGTGTTGAAAATAATTTATGGACCATATATCATACTGTATTTTGATGATACCCTTTTACATCTATTTGCCGAGTTCCAGCTATGTTATCTTTAGTTTACATCTATTCCTTCTTTATGTTTCCATGATAATTTCATCTGTTTTGTGCATCAATAGTTTTTTTTTGTATCCAAACATATATTTTGTGATTTATATGAATTTCGTTATTCTGTTGCATTGTTATAATCCCTGAGAAGTTTTGTTTTCTTTCACATAATAATAATAGCTTAAGAGATGGGAGCGGAAGGACTGCAAACCAAATAGCCTTCCAGTATTGCATAAGATGCACGTTAAAGTGGGAGACACCGTAAAGATCATAGCCGGGCACGACAAAGGTAAAGTCGGAGAAATTACTGAAATATTTCGCCACAATAGCAAGATTGTTGTAAAAGGCATTAACGTGAAGACAAAACACATGAAGAGCAAGGAGCAGGGAGAGCCAGGCCACATTATGAAGGTATGCTGCTTTAGCCAAACTTATTTAGGACTCTTTTGGTTGCTTGCAGATAGAAAATATTCTTCATATGATTTCATTCACTTGATGCAAAGGCTGAAGTCATCAGATTTAGCTTCCACATCACAATTAAAAATAATAATAAGGGCCATTTACCAGGACCTCCCCTCTAAGTTTGAAAAATTACAAATTGCATCCCTCTTATTATTGAAATCACAAAAACCTCCCACGAATATTACAAAACATTACATTTATCTTTCCCGAAGTTCTAATTTCATAACATCCATGCACAAAAATATCCCCCTCGGAGTGCATGGATGTTATAAAATTTGAACTCCAGGGAGGCAAATGTTACATTTTGTAACATTGAGGAGAGATTCTTGTAATTTCAATAATAAGAGGGGTGCAATATGTAATTATGCTCACTTCCAGGATAAGTTTTGGTAAATATTTGTAATTATATATATATATATATATATATTCTGTAAGAAGTAGGGCAAAAGTGCATCTTGTTCTTTGTAAGCCAACACAGAACTCCAGAAGAATGTTCTCTTAAGCTCAACAGCCTTGACTCTAAAGTAATTGTTGGTTTAGGATAGTCAGCAAGCCCCATTAACTATCCAAAACCTTTGGTATCTTTGATTCTGATCCCAAGAGGAGAAATATGTTGCTCAAAGATTTCTCTCCTACCATCACAATTTGGGACTGAAAAGATCGAAAAAAATAAGTCGGACGGAGAAGGTTACTTAGACCTAGAAAATGACAGCGCAAAAATTTAGCAAAGTTCCTTTTGAAGACTCAAAAACACTCTTATAATATATTTGTTGAAAACGGATTCGATCGAGCTTTTAGGCTCCGTTTGGCATGGCGGTGGCGATCGTGAACACGGTGGTTATGAACCTTCGTTCATTTGGCACGGCATTTTTACTTCGGTGAGTTTGGACAAAAATGCCATCACCATGAATATATGTTTGACTTAAGAAGGTTATGACTGCTATGAATAAAATAATAATAATTTAAACATAAAATGAGTGCAATTTCTTAGATGAGTTATGGTTCATCACCATTGCGTTCACGACCGCAACCGCCGGGCCAAATGGATACTTAGCCTTCGTTTGTTTGGGCGTTTTTTTTTCGGTTGCATTTTGGAAAAAAAATGCAAATATTATTTTTTTGCATGATTGAATAGCCTTCATTTGGAACCATCAATCCCCCGCAAATAAAATTTCATGGAGGGAGCTCCATTCAAGAACATTATTTTATCTTCATTTTCAGCCGCTTCATCTCTTCTACAACCAAATATTGGACTCGCAAATGTCACCTATTTTCTAACTTTAGAAACGAAATGAGCCCGAAGCAATTGAATGTATATGACTAATCCAATTGATTTTTTTATAGTTTGAAGCGCCCATTCATAGCTCGAACGTGATGTTGTATTCAAAAGAGCAAAATGTAGCTAGCCGAGTGGGGCACAAGATCTTAGAAGATGGACGAAAGGTCCGTTTTCTCATCAAGACGGGCGAAATAGTCGACCGAGCTGAGGGCTGGCAGAAGACCATCAAAGAAGGGAAAAAGGAAAAAGAGGCAAATGTTGTTTGAAAGTATTCAGCACTGTTTCTTCTTGTTTTTTTTGGTATTTCTCCACCTTTGTTTTGAGCATATATGTATTTAAGTATATCAATATTTTCTTTTGTATGGAAGTTTTTTATAGTTTACTTAATAAAGATACTGATTTTTTTCATTAGTTAACTGACCTCTACTCTTTATTGGTGTATGAAAACAGTAGAGAATTTGAGAGAGATTTAGTTGCGTATCTCGCACTGTACGAGGTGAAATACAGCCGTATGATATCGCGCCAAAAAATGTGCTGAAATGGAGATGTTGAAATATACTGTCGGATATGCTTGTAAAATCATGCCCGCACAGTGATCTTGTGGGAGAAACGCACCTACTTTTGAGTCAGAAAATTCACCATCAAACTAATGTTGAAACTGATAGATGCTCGGTCCTCTTGATTCTTGCTTTTTTCGCATTTGGTCGCTCCATGTATGTCATATTTCATGAATGTGGCGTTAAACCCATGCTCAAACTTGGATATGTGCATCCTAAGCTCATTTTCACACTTTGTAGTAGCTATCTGCCACCCGAGTCGATATTTGAGCGCGGGTTCAATTTGAAGTCCTTAGCATAGGAGCTCTTATTTCCTATTGAACTTGAGCCGTTTGGGAGTCCTTTTTTTCCTCCACTCCAGTAGGAAAAAGATCCTCGCCGGCCACCCAAGATGTGTAAGATGTTGATATGGGCATATTTCAAGGTTTCATTGGAGATGGTGGTAGAGATACCAGGCAGAGCAGAACTCGACTCGACACGAAAAGAATTTAAGTGTAGGGGAAGGAGAGACACTAAGAGAACTAAAGAGGAATAGAAACTTGATTACTTACACTTATATCTCATACAATGACCCTAAGACTATTTATAACTTTACAAGATGGCAAAAAACAACTCCGAACATAGAAATAGAAACCTGAAATACAAAATTCTAAAACATAACTAATTAATGGCAACTACGGCTCGACTCAACACTCGAAATAACATAACATGTCAATAAAATATGCGTAACCAATCTCCTCTATATTCATACCTCTAGTTGTCACATTTTATTTTCACGCGACACTACCATCTGGTGCTAAATCATGTGCACATTGGGGAATTATATATTACAAATATAGGAGAATGAATTTGTAAGCCATACAAACTTGTCACTTCTTACCAACTGCTTGGAAACAAAAACATTACTTTAATGCGCAGTAGTCAAAATTCTATCTATTCACAACATGATAAGTTCTCATTTGATTGTTTGGAACTAAAAAAAACAGTATACTTTTTAGCAGAGTTGTTCGTTAAATATATTATTTAGTCAAACGAAATCAGAGATTATCACCCTAATGAAATAGCAAACCCTCGAATCATTCAATTAAAATTTCCATAATGTTTTTATTCGCAACAACATCAGCCCCACCAAAATATGCATGGAAGAAGAGATCGAGAAATGAAACGAATTCGAGGAGATTTACCAACCATTCGTAAGTTATACACAGTTGCGCTGTAAGCCAAGTATATATAATAAAATATGAGCACTTAAACCTAGGTTTAAAATTGAACGAGAAACCGGAAACATTTGACGCAATCGCACGAACAGCGGGCAACTCGGTTCAATCATTGATCGTCCTCCTCAAACTCGTGCATGTGGTCCAAGAGGTAATTTGCAGCAAACTCTTCGTTCTTATTGCAGGCAAAGAACACTTCCAGGACAAGCGCACGGTCGAATCCCATTGCTTCAAGCTGCCACAGAAAACATAGGGTTAAAACGCCTCATTTTTGTTAGTGGAAGAAGCATCGCCGAGTGGTCAGTAGAAGGGAATTCGCCATTGTTCGAGTCATCAACCATCCCTGATGGTGAGAATGCGAGATTGTCGGCATACCGGTGATTGACTACCTGTGTACTCGAGTAAACAGCTCATACTCCGATATCGTGATTTTATGACCGTTAACATTTGACACCTCAATGATTGTCTGGTGGAATTAATGTTCGTGACCACAACTACTCAAACATAACCTGCATTTTACCTAAATAAACCTAAAATTCGGCATATTATATGAAAAAGTGGAAAGTAATGTCAAATTATTGTTTATTAAACTATGTAAATTTAAGTATTCATTATAGACAGTACCTTATGTGAACAGTCAAGGAACTTATATTTTGTGGTATCTTTCTTTTAATGTCATGAACTTATTAAATAAGGCGGAACATTTAAAAAAAAAAAAGAGTTTCCAAAAAAATGATTCCACAAAAAAAAAATTATGGCATTAAAAAAAGATACCACCATTGTTTGTACAAAGTTTCCTAACTTTTCTTAACTTCACATAAGTTCCTGTGTATAATAAATACTTACATTCACATAGTTTCATAAACAATAACTTATTAAACAGTCACCACTCTCCCAAACAAAATCTTAGAAGCAGGCATAAGTTTGTTATCCCTTACTAGAGATTATAGTTTTAGACAATAATACATCGGGGGTATAAGCACCGAAGTTATGCAGCAGGTGCTTGTAAGGCGACCTTGCTAGTTTAGTTTATGTTCCACATTTTCCGTTGTTTGAACTTAATAATTGGCGGTTTTTGAAAAGAAAACAATGTTTTATTTTTTGGGGGTGTTTGGTATTAAATAAGCTGATAATGCAACCTATGAATAAAATCGAGCTCTCATTAGATGAATTTTCAGCAGGTTATTTATCAAACACCTAAAAAAATGGAGCCTGAGTTGTGTTTCCCAAAACATGTTGGAAAAAAGCATCAGAGAAAAACACAGTTATTATTGCAGAAAACAAATGAATTCAAGAAACATACCCGTTCTATGGCCTCGCGTTCCTCGGGAGTAACAGTTACGGATTGAGGAACTGCTTCACCTAATCGGCCTAATAAATTGCTTTCTCCTCCCTCAGATGGTTCGTTTATCAAATTAAGAAATTCAGCCTGATGCTCCTGAATGAGCCTCATAATCTGCGGATTTTGTTTGCCGAGTTCCTGAAGCATGGGCTGTGAGCCAGGAGAGAATATTTTTTTAATACCAGGATAAATGAAGACTAATTGAAACATATAGTTTGCATGCCATAATTAAAACAAATGTAACCTGGAGAATCTGGGGATTTGCTTGCACCATTGCCTGAAGTGCTCGAAACTACAAAGAGAAACAAGAATATCACAAACTTGGTATATATCTATAGGAATAATTACTATAAATTCCTATCTAATTTTCCGTAATTACAGCAACCCCTCCACTGTATCTTTTAGAAATACCAAAACCTCCCTCTAAGTTTACATTATTAACGTACATGTAAACAAAAACCTATAAGCCCCATCTGGGCCTTTTTTTGTACTGGTATGTTAACAATGTAGACTTACAAAGGAGGTTTTGATAATTTTAAAAGATAGAGAGGAGGTCCTAACCTAGTACATGACCTATACACACACAGTGACATGCATAATTATATATATAGACACACACACACACATATATTTATTTATGTATATATATGTGATTAATTACTAAAACTTTCCCTCAAAGTTACCATAATTATAAGTTGCACCTCTCTACTTTTGAGATTACAAAAATCTTCCCTAAAGTTTACATTTCATAACATCATCAACAACAACACTCAAGCCTTTAACCCACCATAGTGGAGTCGGCTATATGGATCCTTTGTCGCCATTGTGCCCTATATTTTGCCATAATCTCACTAATGCCAAAGTACATCATGTCTTTCCTTATAGTTTCATTCCAAATCATTATTAGTCTACCCCTCCCTGTTTAATATGCCTAGTGACTAGACTCTCGCAACGCCTAACAGGTGCCTCTAATGGTCTTCTTTGTACGTGTCCAAACCATCTTAGTCGAGCTTCTTGCATCTTCTCTGCAATTGGTGTTGCTCCTGTCATATCCCTGATACATCCATTCCTAATTTTATCCAGTCTCATGTGTCCACACATCCATCTAAGCATTCTCATCTCCGCAACTCATCTAAGCATTTTCATCTCCGAAAACTCCCATTTTTTTGCTCATGTACACAATTCGCTGCCCAAAAATACCCCCTTGAAGAAAATTGATGGGGATCGACCATACGCTTGTGATTGGAGGAGATTGGGCCACCACGTGGCGGGACCCGCTTTTGCTGATATGTCGTTGATTCGTTGATCGGATCGCCGATCCGAGACCGCGAGCGCGTCCGTTTTCATTTTAGATGTATTATTTTATAATTTTTGGAGATGGATTTAAGAAGCATGGTTATGTGCACATAAATCAAAATGGATTCTTGGGTCTGCCCTCTCTAATGTCTTCGGCTTTAATTTGAGGGCAAGATTCCGCAACAAACGTGCCGGTATAGGGGGCCACTATTTCAGTGGTATCTGTGAGCATCCACTTTGTGCATTTATTGTCAAAGGTTAGGTCTTTCTCCTTTGAGAGAAGCCACTTTGTGCATAGTGCCAAAGATTAGGTATGTTTCCAATCTTCCCCCGCCAATACCCCCAATGATTAAGGACTATGGGTTCTGTTGTTGTTGTTTGGAGTTGTATTTATATCATTTTGGATATCGGGCGTAAAAGACGATCGTAGTCATTCACGTTGGGTGCCCAACCGTCCCCTCTCATTATAAATAGGTGTGGTTGCCCAGACTTTCAATTCAATTGCTGAGTTTTGTGAGAGAATCCAGAATTCCAGCAATCATTTGTGGTGCGACGCTGCGAGCCCGGGGTGAGACGTCTCAATTTTCCTGTTTTTATTTTTGTTATTCCTTTTCGATTTACTGTTCATCGCAATTATTTCCCGTGAACCAGCCCCCGCCCCACGATACACTTCCTCTGTTGCAAAAAACCGTTGTAACTCCCCACAAATCCACGACTCCTACTATCGGAAGGAGGAAACTGTCATTATTCATTGTCTTCCTCTATCGATACCCATCTCCCAGCGCTCATCTCCTTCTGTTCATCTCCACCCTCGTCAATTGAGGTCGCTAGCTTCCCGTAACCGCAAAACGGGCGCACGATAGTTGTTCTGTCCACAATGACTTCAGCCATTTCTCCCGTCCGCCATCTTTGTTCCCACCAGGGAACCCTTCCCCTCTGTCGTCTCTTGCAGGGAAGCCCGTCCAACCCTATTCCAGCCAGGCACACCTCCTGGTCTTGTTCAAGCCCGGAATAGTCCCGTTCAGCCCTGTTTCAGCCTGGAAGCCCGTCCAATCCCTTTTGACGACCGGCTTTCTCCCCTAATCGCAACCTCCCGCTGTTGGTCCTATTCTTCTTCTTCCCAGGCAGTCCTCTTGTTGCTTCATTTCCCATCCTCATCCATCAGTAAACCAAATTTCTACACTCAAGTTTACCTCCCAATTACAGATCTATTTTTACCCCTCCCCTACCTCTGTCGTGGAGTCACTGTTCAAGCCTATCACCACACGTCCATATCCTGAAATCAGCCCAAATTTCCTCCGTTTTCCAACTTCGGCAGTCATATCCTTCGAATCGTTGAGCCACTCCTGCCACCACCAACGGAATCTTCTTGCTTTATGAGTATTATCGTTTGTGTTATATTTTCTGAATTATATATTGTGAAAATATTTCATATTTGTTGGTGAAGTTCTCTCATTATGTAGTTTGTACTTTTCTTTAAAATCCTGTAAAATTTGTTCATGCAAGTTGTGAACAGCTTCGTGCTTAGAGAACATGCTAATGCTCGCGCATTTGAATATGTTGGTGAACGTTGTGTTGATTGCTTGACTTATAAAATTATATTTGCTATAATTTGATTCCGGAAAATTTAATTTAAAACACGCATATCTCATTTAGGACCGGTTTGTTCACATTCACTTCACACATTCACGTACGGTTGCAATAGCATGTCAGCACAATCACGTTTCTCGTCGTGCCGTCCTACGTCAAAATTATTCAAACTTTAGGAAGGTTTTTGTAATTTAAAAAATAAGAGGGGTTGCCTGTAATTTAGCAAACTTAGACAGGAGGTCCTGGTAAATCGCCATATATATATATATATATATATATATATATATATATATATACATATATATATATACATATATATGTATATATACATATATATATGTATATATATATATGTATATATACATATGTATATGTATATATGTATGTATGTATATAGGTATGTATGTATATAGGTATGTATGTATATAGGTATGTATGTATATAGGTATGTATGTATATATGTATGTATGTATATATGTATGTATGTATATATGTATGTATGTATATATGTATGTATGTATATATGTATGTATGTATGTATGTATGTATGTATGTATGTATGTATATATGTATGTATGTATATATGTATGTATGTATGTATGTATGTATATATGTATGTATGTATATATGTATGTATGTATGTATGTATGTATGTATATATGTATGTATATATGTATGTATGTATGTAGGTATAATGTATATATGTGTGTATGTATGTAGGTATAATGTATATATGTGTGTATGTATATATGTATGTATGTATATATATGTATGTATGTATATACGTGTGTGTGTGTGTATATATATATATATAACCTCTCTGGAGAATTGCATAATTATAGGGACCTCCAAGTATACTTGGTTAAAGTCCGGTACAATAAACCAACCCTCCAAATGGATTACACTCATAATGTATGCTGATTGAGTGTGAATGTCTTGTGACGTTGCAAACTCGAGGGGAAGTTTTTGCAATTTTAAAAGTAGATGGGAAGTCCCCATAATTAAACCTACACACACACACATATATATGTCCGCTTCATTGTTCTATGATATTCACTATACCTGAGGAGAATTTCGAAGAAAGTCAAGGTTTCCTGCACCGGCATTTGATCCCATGCTAGGTAGACCCTGAACAATTAAAGCTTTTGAAATTTGAGCTTAAATAGTTGTAATAGTAAATACAACAAGATTAGATAATCAATAGCAGATACCTGAGGGAAGAGGTCCAAAGGATTTGCATTAGGACCAGATGAGGGAACAGCAGGCTGTACGGGTGGGGGCACTTGTGCAGGGGGGCTGGCTTCGTCCTGCTCATCAATGGGCGATCGAGCAACAGGTGGCACCTCTGTTTGCTCAGGAATGCCCTGATACAAGATTACTTGAATATATTATTAACTTTTGGATGAAATAACCATGGTTTTCAATTCCATGATAAGGATATGATGAAGGAAAAAATTTTGATTTAATAAATGATAAGATCTTGCTCCATTTTGATGTTTTTGCTGTTTTAAATGTTGAGAGAAAATACTTCACCGTATATAAAAGCGCACACAAATAATGGTTTCAGGATAACCAATGTTTAATTGGATTCCCAAAGAAGCGCTTCAAGAAAATTTACTTGTTCTATTTAATAAATTAATAACCAAGGTGCAACCCAATGGCCCTCTAGCTCCTTCAGCTGGAAACAACTGTTAAATCTCTCAGCACCATGCGCCGTGCACAGTTACCAAAATTAAGATCAGGTCGCAAAAAACTTCTCTCAAAAAGTAGAGCAATATGAATATCAATGGAAAGATTCTATGAAGATTAGTGAAAGTCCAATTCAATTCCTCTTTTAATTCGTCCTAATATTGTCAGATGTCTAGAGGTCCGATCGACGATTCATCACAGCTAATCTCGTATAAATGAGAAGAGGATTCACCGAGAATTTGAGTGTAATCAGTGACAAGAATCACACCCCCACTTTCCTCCGACTTTTTGCTCAAGGGAGGGGGGACAATTGTCCACAATTTAATGCAAAATTCCCCTGGCTGGAGAACTCCTCAGGTATCTCAATATTATACTAATTATTGTATCTCAATAACTCATGCAGGAACAAACATAAAGTAGCCTGCAACAATAGTAACCAAATAAGAAATATTGGGATAGTAATAATGAAATAACTGACCTTCCCCCACAAGTCTCATTTATTTCCCCAAATCCACAAATAGTTCCCAATTTGTTAACAATTTAGAATTGTGATCCATCAATACATCAACTGGCTTGATACTAAAGAAATACACGGAAATAGAGAAAAGTAAAAGAATTTTTTATTAATTTCTCAATCTTGGTAAATACATACAAATATTTGTACACTTATATAGGAAGAGAGAGAAGACTAGAAAGTTCATTCTAAGATGTGGGACTAAACCAAAAGAGATATAAGGCTCAAGATAGGTCATATTTCGGGCTTTTACATATTTTCTTCCACACTCCCCCAGCAAGCTGGAACATGCAGACCGTAAGCACCAAACTTGAACAAAAACTGATAGAATAACGATCGTGGTAAGACCTTGGTGAGAATATCAGCAACTTGCCAAGCACTAGGAACATGTTTTAATTCTAACTTCTTCAATTGAACCTTCTCCCGAATGAAGTGACAATCAACTATTATGTGTTTGGTTCGTTCATGGAATACATGATTCTTGGCAATGTGTATAGCAACTTGACTGCCAAAAATTAGAGTGGCCTGTGAGAGAATTCGACTCCCAAATTACCTAGGAGACCTTTAAGCCAGGTAAGCTTAGATACAACAACGGTCATTGAACGATACTCGGCTTCAGCAGATGAGCGAGCAACCACAAACTGCTTCTTGTAGCGCCAGGTAATAAAGTGTCCTCCGAAGTAAGTACAGAAACCACTTGTGCAACGTCGATCATCCAGAGAGCAGACATAATCAACAACAGAGTAGGCAATCAGAGATAGAGAAAAAGAAGGTTTATATATAAGACCTTATCCAAGAGTAATCTTCAAATATCTGAGGATGCGCTCGACGACCTGAAGGTGCGAGATTCGTGGAGCATGCATGAATCAACTGACAACTCCAACAACAAATGAGATATCAGGTCTTGTAACCGTGAGATAAATCAACTTTCCTACAATACGTCGATAATACTCTAAATTTGGAAGTAGTAGATCGGAGTCGGATTCATGAGTGCAGAGCGTGTGGTTGGCATCCATAGGAATCTCAGCAGGCTTGCATCTAGAATAGCCAGTATCATGAAGGCCAAGACAATACTTTCATGTGGTTCCCTTATTTTTAGTTTGAAAGACCGAGTTTAAGTGTTGCTTGATCATTTGTATTCCTTTGAAGTCATCACCGGTAATCAGAATATCATCCACGTAAACTAAGAGAATCACTGTGTCTGTCGGTGTATTATGAGTAAAGAGAGATAAGTCAGCCGAGCTTCGAATGAATCTAACATCACAGACAACCTCACTAAACTTGTCAAACCATGCGTGAGGAGACTATTTAAGGTCAAAAATAGATTTCTTAAGGTGAAAAACACGAGACTCCCCTGTGGTCTTAAACCTGGAGGTTGGTGCATGTAGATAGTCTTTAAAAGGTCGTCATTGAGAAAGACATTCTTGACATCCAATTGATTTAAGGGTCACTGTCGACAAACATCTAAGTAGATCAGGACACGAACAATATTCAACTTGGCAACTAGTGAGAAGGTCTTATCATAATTGAGGTTTTGTTGCTGAGTAAACCCTCGAGCCACAAGACGATCCTTTATGCGTTCAACTGTCCCGTCTAGAGCATGTTTGATCGCAAAGACCCAATACATCCCACACAAGTTTGTCCCGGAGGAAAAGGGGCAAGATCCAGAGTCTAATTAGAGGGAAAACATTTCCTCATTCATGGCCGCGCGCCACCCCGGATGTTAGAGAGCCTCCTGCAAAAAGTTAGGTATGGAAATGGAGGATAAAAAGTTGTGTTAGAAACCACGGTGGGGCCCAGTTGAGGGGGGCAAATGAATCCAGATCCGTGGCCGACTGCAGTCGTATGGCTAAATCATCCCCAACCAAATCTCCCGGGGCCCACAGGGATAAATACCCGGGTAGGTTGTTGGGAGCCAGGATAGAACCCAGGACCTCCCCTTTATCAGGCTACTATCTCAAGACCTGATACCCAACTGCACTGCAGTGCAGTTGGGTATCAGGTCTTGAGATAGTAGCCTGATAAAGGGGAGGTCCTGGGTTCTATCCCGGCTCCCAACAACCTACCCGGGTATTTATCCCTGTGGGCCCCGGGAGATTTGGTTGGGGATGATTTAGCCATACGACTGCAGTCGGCCACGGATCTGGATTCATGTGCCCCCCTCAACTGGGCCCCACCGTGGTTTCTAACAAAAGATGGTCGTGCAGTTGGGTATCAGGTCTTGAGATAGTAGCCTGATAAAGGGGAGGTCCTGGGTTCTATCCCGGCTCCCAACAACCTACCCGGGTATTTATCCCTGTGGGCCCCGGAAGATTTGGTTGGGGATGATTTAGCCATACGACTGCAGTCGGCCACGGATCTGGATTCATGTGCCCCCCTCAACTGGGCCCCACCGTGGTTTCTAACAAGTTGCAAATTTGAGAAATGTTGGGGAGAGATGATGCAAGGATACATAATTCGTTAAGAGATGAGGCGTAGAGATTGGTGTCAGATCTTCAGGTAGCGAGGTATCATAAGTAGAGGGTAACTGTTGTGGGCATCAAATCTAGGAGGACGACGAATGTACACAAGAAGAGGTGGTTTGGAGGATAGGACGTAACAGGGAAGAGGTAGGACGTGGTACTAGTGGAGGTGTAGTGTAGGAAGAGCTGGATGGGGAGAGTGAAACGGTTGGTCTTCGATGAAAGTTACATCCACAAAAATGACAACCTTGCGATCATTAGGAGAGTAGAACACATACTTTTTCTGAGTGTGTGAGTAACCAACAAATATATATTTGGTAGCATGAGTGTTGAAAGGGGGGCCCGACCCATCTTGGGAAACCCGGGGAAGAAAGCCCACAGCCCGACTGCAGTCCCGATCTAAAAGCATGCGAAGCAAATACCTTTTTTGAGTTAAGTAAATCCCTTTTTTTGAACATGCCACCTAAATGCCTAAGAAATATAAGTCGTCAACCAACAACCAACATTTGAAATTTCTTTTGAATACATTTCTTCAAATCCATGATATCTCCTTATCTCAAGTAACAAATGCCATTTGCATTGACCAACAAAATAATCATACTATTGTTTTAACAGAACAATGACTTCTTTAATTGGCACATGTTCTCTAACTCCTCCTAAGCAATAAACCCATGTTATTGCTACATAAATATCTCCTCGTCAAGAATGTCAAGAAGAATAATTTTTTATCATCCAATTGATGTAAAGATTACAAGCGTGTAGTTGCTATAGATCTAAGAATACCCCTTAGCCACTAAATCTACATGCAGGTAAGAGATCCATCAGGATTTAGTTTGATAGCATAAACCAATTTGCCACCAACTAAATACTTATAATTATAAAGTGGTACAAATTCCAGTTTTATTGTACTCTACTATTTCCTCATGTATAGTATGTCTCTAATGACTTAGAATGAGAATGAGAATCAAAAGCACGAAAAAGGTATGTGATGGGATTATACTTCACGGGCAGACCAAACCTTATTAGAACCCACCCAAATTTACTTACGTGGGAGGCGAAGGTAGGACATTGTCATATGGACGATCCGAGCCGATAGTCAGATTCAAAACGATAACGACATAATTTTACGTACTTTTGTAATTTTATTTCATGTATATTTAGTGGTTTTATATTTCGAACGATCATGGCCGTACATAACATCTAAGTCTATAAATAGGGGTTTATGGGCTAATTTTCAGATATCGCAGATTTTCTAGGATCTTGTGGTTTCTTCACAATGCCGATTCCGTGGATCCTTGGTGTTGAAGCCAGGATAACCACCTCCCCCCTACCCATAACTGCCTTCCCACACATAACCGTCTAAAATTATCCACAACCACACTAACCGTTGTCATTTATTGTTATAACCGCCCAACTCCCCTCTCTACCACCATCCATATCCCAATAACTACACCTAATTCATGCGGGAACCGCATAAATCATTGAAACAGTTCACCATAAAAAGTAACCTCCCATTCCGCTCAGCTCAAGCCCATTCGGAAGCCTATTCTTCGTCCCGAAGGAAAACTACCCCTTCTGTACACTCGTCCATGCCTTTCTCACCTCCCGTATGACCCCTGAAACCAATTCCAGACGCCTTCACACCATTTTTTATATCTCTAACAGCCCATGCCTGCCTTCTAACGGACCAAGCCGCCTCTCCACCAGCCCCCGACCCCCTCGAAGGTAATTTCAGTGATAGAATCGCATCCATCTCGCAGTACAGAAGTTGATTCAGCATCCATACACCACTATTGGGCTAAATTACTCGTGCAAGTTCAAATTTGTCAGTTTAATTTACTTTTGTGTTGATGACTTGATGCTACGGGTAATTGCTCCGTTTTAAATTCTACTTGAAAGGTTTATTTTGCCAACATACATTTAATCAAAACATTTTCTCTTTAATCTAAGTGGCTCTTGATTGTAGTTATAACGCCTAATCTCTAGTGTGAATGTGACGCAGAATGGTCAAATGATGCCACGGGTAATTTCTAAATGCAAACACGTCCGATGAATTTTAACTTGCAATAATTATTTATTTTATAAATCAAAATATAAGATATGCCACAATTGTTAAAGTTTACAGGCAAGGAAACACAAGAAGTTTGTATAAATGTAAGAGAGCTCGAACTCAAATAACTACGTAAATGAGAACGTACGACACCCCAACATTTAGAAACTTCTACAAACAAAAATTCCTCAAGTAGAAAATTTAACACAATTCAACACAAAATAATTGAATTCAAACTAGAAAACTCACAACTACGTAGTAGAAGGCTTGGTGGATCGTCGGCAAGTCTCTGGTGGCTGCGATGGAAAAATGAGACTGGATTTGGACTCTCGGGATCCCAAAACTGCTGGATTGGGCTGCTACAAGGCTGTGTGAAGGGAGAACAGCTGTTGGCAAAAGCTGAGGGACTATTTATAGGTGGCCGGAGGCTGACAGGAGGTGGTGGGAGGCTGGAGAGGCTACCTGCAGTGTGGAGCAGCAGTTTTCAGATTGCTGGAGTGTTTTTCCATAGAAGGGCCTGCTTTGGAGGAATTCTTGGACAGCTGGGATCTGAAGAGAGTAGCTCTGGACGGCTGCGGTAAAGTCCAGGGGAAGGCAGGAGAGATCCCAAACAATGGGAGATTGAAGATCAATCAACTGTGCTGTTCTGGAAGTGTTCCAGGGGCTGGCAGCAGTTTACTCATCTGGACAGAACCAAAACAGGGGAATTTTAGGGTGCCTGGAGGTGTTGGAAGCTCACGGATGCTGTGGGATTGTGACTGGCTGAATGGAGGGAGCGGGGACTTGGTTTGGAGAGGGAATAGTGGATTCACGTGAGGATGTTTAGGATGTAGTGCGAGAAGTGGGCGCCTGTTGACTGGGTAGAAGAAAATGGGGATGGCTTCCCTGGACAGCTGCTGGATGGGGGAATAGGAAGGGCTGGAATCAGATGGGCAGTGGAAATGGGGGAGTGAACTCGGGAAATATGGGAAATATGGGCTGTACGTGGGTTTGAAGGGAGTTAGGCAGTGGAAATGGAGGGAATTAAGGGGAAGTGGGGAAATGGGAGAAGGGGACAAAATGTAGGAAATAGTGGACTAAATTTTAGGAGGGTAGAGTTAATGGGGTAGTGGGGTTAATGAAGAGGTAGTTATAGCGGTTATGTGGGGGGCGGCGGCGGCGGGGGGGAGGGGGAGGGGGGGCTGTCCGGAGGAAGTAGCTGGTTGTGGTGGCCGGAGGATGTTTCCGGCCGCGGAGGCAGTCGCCAAAGCTGGCAGAAGATTGCCGGAGGTGATTTCTGGCGATCGTCGGAAACTCAAAGTGGAGGGAAATGAAAAGGTGTTGGTGTCCGGTATGTTGAGAAGTTTTTGGGTGGGGGGAAAGGCCGGTCAAATGGCGGAAAAGGGGAAGGAGGGGTGGTCGGCTAGATGGAGAGTGGAGGGGATAACTTCCGAGTCGGCACTTGGATTTTTCGGCTTCGGAACCAGATGATCAAAAGATGGATTCTTTTTTTCACTCAATCTTTCAATTCCTCTAAAATGAACCTCCTACCGCTATATATAGACCAAGGGGTCATCATGAACGATTATGTCTCTGATCATAACGGCCCTCAAATACATCGAAATAAAAATAGAGAAATAACTAAAAAACTCGGATCGCCGATCCGCATAAAATGTACGCATGTGATTGTCGTGTAGGCCAATGTGTGTCACGATCCCCATCAAAATTTATTGTAATTAAACGTTGGACAATCGCATGTGCATTGCATCACATTAGGCATTCACGGCACCTCAGTAATGTCACTTCACTGAGTTCCCTTCGGCCAGAATACTCACTACATCCGTCCTGCGTCAGAATGATGAGGAGATAAATGCGCATAAGAAAATTTAAACAAAGGAAACAAAGTAATAGAATGAGTGTCTTTACCTTTGTGCAATTGGGAGACCAAAAGAACTGAATAGCAATTAGTTTCAATAGAGTATAAAATAAGAATCTAATCACATGAGATGAATGACACTGAATTTGAATGCTGAATATCCAACTATGTAAATGTAGACAAGAGAGTTTACTAGTTTCCCAAAAGGACTAAATATATCAGAAACTCACATCATGAAGAGGAAATAAGACTGACAATCAAAGAAGGTAAATTTATTGGGATAAAAAAATCATTATAGATTATAACATTTCAGGCACTTTTTAGTTCTACAATATCCTTGTAAAACATACTTTAAAAGCTAGACTCTTTACAGCCTACACTGCAGGGTTATTATTATTAATGAGGTTAAAGAAGCATTAAACTTAGGCATGTAAGCGGTGCGATTTGGGCCCAAACCGCAAGTGCATTGACAGAGGTCGGTTTTAGACTAAAATAACCACACCGAAACCGTGCGGTGCAAATTGACATTGGTACAAAATTGGAGTTGGTTTTTGAAAAATGATTTCCACTTTTATACAGTTATATGTTATAGAGGGCATGCACCAAGTAATGATCGGTTTGGATTAGAATAATATCATTAGTTGACAACTTTTAACGGTTTTCTCAATACCCTACCCAATCTCCATTACGCTGAGGCCAAATATACAGTGACAGTCCAATCCCAAGGATAAAAATATCTTATTGTTGTAGAGAATATCAGGAGAGAGAAAATAAGTAAAGAGATTTATTAATTCCTCAAATTCCTTTCATTCTAAATACAAGTATTGTACACTTTAAATAGGAATAGAACGAGAGGGAGAACCTATCCTACAATGTGGATTAAACAAGAGAGAAATGGGCTGAACAAATGGGCCTTATAATTGGGTCTTTACATTTTCCTTCATCACTCCCCCGCAAGCTGGAGCATACAAATCGTAGGCACCGAACTTGGACAAAAACTGATAGTACAACGATCGTGGTAGGGCCTTGGTGAGAATGTCAGCCACTTGCTCCGTAGCAGGAACATGTCGTAATTTCAATTTCTTCAATTGAACCTTCTCTCGAATGAAGTGACAATTAACCTCAATATGTTTAGTTCGCTCGTGGAACACGGAGTTCTTAACAATATGTATAGCCGCTTGACTGTCACACAATAAAGTTGCAGGTGAGGAGAGGTGAACTCCCAAATCACAAAAGAGACCTTCTAGCCATGCGATTTCAGATACAACAACAGTCATTACACGATACTCGGCCTCAGCAGACGAACACGCAACAAGGTAAAAAGATGTCCGCCAAAGTGAAAGATATTGTACATAATCACCTAGAGGGGGGGTGAATAAGTGACTTAAATCTTTTTGACTTTTTAGGCAGAATTCAGATTATAACACAGAATTATATCTACTTTATCACAGCACACAATCAGCAATCACAGAATTCCACAAGCACACAGTAGACACTCAGATTTATAGTGGTTCCCCAAGGTTTGGGTACATCCACTTTCCCCCTTCGCCTATCTAGTAGTGTACTAGATTCGGCCAAACTCCTCCACTATCTCAGATCCTCAGATCTTACACTCAGAACCCCAAAACAAGGTTCCTACAGCTCAGGCCCAAGGCCCTACAACTCAGCTTCTTCACAAAGCCTACACTCAGCCACCAAGGCCTACACTCAGCCACAACAGGCCTACACTCAGAGATACAACTCTCTTACACTCAGGCACACAGACCCTACACTCAGCCATTATAATTACAGGCTTACAAAACTCAGATCCCTAAGGATCCTACAAGATAATTTGAATACAAAATGTTTACTCAACAACTCAGAGACAAGAGAGAAGAGTTGTGAGTTTCTTGATGAGTTCTTGGAAGAACTCAGCTGAAATCAACCTGACTTGGCTTTCTTCAAAGCTTCTTGAATGTAGAACACAATAAGATTGATTTCCTCTGCAGTTGATCCTTGATCTCTGCTTCTTAAGATTCAGAACAAATCTGAACCCTTCTTCTCAGCCTGGTTCCAACGGCTGACTTCTTGGATGGAGCTCTCTCTCTCCAACTTCTTAGATCTTCACTAGATTATTCAAGGAATAACTAGATCTTCTTTGTATATTGATCACTTGAACTTGTGTTCAATCAAAATCAGTTTCTTTAGACAGTATAAGCCTATTTATAGGCCTTCTTCATGGTAACCGGCTGGTCCGGTTCATAACTGATTTCTGACAACTCTAACAGGTGCAGTAGACCGGCTGGAATGACAGCTGTCAAATCATCCAGTCAGTTCTTGAAAATTCTGTAACTGTCTGTAAGTGTCGACACTTATAGACTAAGTGTCGACACAAGTTGTCTAAGTGTCGACACTAGCCTACAAGGTGTCGACACAACTCCTTGTGTTGTAGATTTTATATCTCGACACTGCTTCTTCTTCATGTGTCGACACTGATATTGAGTGTCGACACTGATATTGAGTGTCGACACAACACTTTGTTCTTCAGCACTTTGTTGACTTCTTGTAAGTGTCGACACAACTCTTTTGTGTCGACACATCTTCATGTGTTGAACTTGTCAGTGTCGACACTGCTTCTTGGTGTCGACACATGTCTTCAGTGTTGATACTTGCTGAGTGTTGACACAGCTCCTAGTGTCGACACATCTTCATCTGTTGAGACTTTTGCTGAGTGTCGACACTTCTCATTAGTGTCGACACTTGTACTTAGAATTTTGCTGAACTTTGCTAAGTGTCGACACAGCTCCTTGTGTCGACACTTTCTTCAAGTGTTGAGTCTTCTGCTATGTGTCGACACATACTCCATTGTGTCGACACTTTCTTCAAGTGTTGAGTCTTCTGCTATGTGTCGACACATACTCCATTGTGTCGACAGTTTCTTCAAGTGTTGACTCTTCTGTTGTGTGTCGACACATTGTTCTGGGTGTCGACACTTATACTTGGACTCTGTTGACTTTTGTTGAGTGTCGACACAGCCTCCAAGTGTCGACACTTTCTGATGTAGACACAGTTTCTCTGGGTGTCGACACAACTGCTAAGTGTCGACACTGCTTCACTGCACTTTTCTTCATTGAGTGTCGACACAGCTCCTTATGTCGACACTTTCTGTCTGGTGTCGACTCTGCATCCCTGGTGTCGACACAAGTACTCCAAGTGTCGACACTGCTTGCCTGGGTGTCGACACAAGTCTTCTTAAGTGTCGACACTTTCCCTCTGGGTGTCGACACATGGACTTAGAAACTTTTTCTTCTTTCCTGCAAATACTTAACCTGCACAAGTAAACTCAAAACACATCAAATACATTTTGATGTATATCATTGAGTTGAGTGAGACTTCTTCAAATCAGGTACATTTAAACCAATGTACCCAACACAAAGTATGTACAGAAGCCAGTTGTGGAGCATCAATCATCCAGAGAACCAGCATAATCAGTGTCAGAGTAGACAATCAGAGCTAGGGAGGAAGAGGAAGATGGTTTATATGTGAGCCCTTGTCCAGGCGCCGCTTTCAAGTATCTGAGAATGCGCTTAAAGACCTGAAGATGAGAGGTCTGTGGAGCATGCATAAATCGACTGACAACTCCAACGACAAATGAGATATCAGGTCTTGTCACAGCAAGATAGATCAGCTTTCCAACAAGGCGGCAATAATACTCAGGGTTAGGAAGTAGCAGGTCTGAATCAGAGCCTAGAATACAGATCTTGTGGTTGACGTCCATCGGGGTGTCAGCAGGCTAGCATCCCGAATAGCTAACATCCTGAAGAAGACCAAGACAATATTTCCTTTGAGATAGGACAAGGTCATCAGGTCGTCGTGCTATCTCGAGTCCAATGAAGTACCAAAGATTTCTCAGATCTTTAGTTTGAAAAACAGAGTTCATGTGCTACTTAACATTTGTATTTCTGTGGAGTCATTTTCCGTGATTACGATATCGTCAACGTAAACTAAGAGAATCATGTTGCTTGTTGGTCGATGACGAGTAAAGAGAGAGAAGTCAACAGAGCTTCGAGTGAATCCAACATCTTGGACGACTTTGCTAAATTTATCAAACCATGCACGAGAAGACAGTTTGAGACCATAAATAGACTTCTTCAGGTGACAAACACGAGACTCCCTCGTGGTCACAAACCCGGGAGGTTGATGCATGTAGACAGTTTTTGAAAGTCACCATTGAGAAAAACATTTTTGATATCCAACTGATGTAAGGGACATTGACGATGAACAACCAAGGAGATCAGGACCTGAACAGTATTCATCTTGGCAACTGGTAAGAAAGCAACAAGACCTCGACTACGATGAGACTGAGTGAAGTCACCAGCCACAAGCCGAGCGTTAAGGTGATCGACCATCCCATCTGGGAGGCTAGGACATGTTTGATAGTATAAACCATCTTACACCCGACGCAAGTCTGTCCTGGAGGAAGTGAGACAAGATCCTAGGTCTGGTTTGCCCATAGGGCATTCATTTCTTCATTCATAGCAGCACACCACCTCGGATGATGAAGAGCCTCCGACACAGAGTCAGGTATCGAAATGGAGGATAGAGTTAGCGCCAATTTGAGAAGAGGCGGGGAGAGGCGATGCAAGGATACATAATTTGCCAAGGGATGCGTCGTTGAGGAGGATGCTGGATCAACTGGCCGCGCGAGATCATCGGGAGAGGGTAGCTGTTGTGGAACATCAAATTTGGGAGGACGACGGGTGTACACACGAAGCGGTGGTTTGGGTTGCACTGGTGGTGATGATGGTGTTGGAAGAAGTGGCGGAAGGCGAGACGTAACAGGGACGGTGGGACGGGGTAAGATGGGGGTATAAGCGGATCTGGAGTACGAGAGTGGAATGGTTGGTCTTCAAGAAAGGTGACATCAGCCGAAACCACCATTTGACGATCGATGTGAGAGTAACACACATAACCCTTCTGAGTGCGGGAGTACCCAACAAATATATATTTGGCAGCGCGAGAAGCAAACTTATCCGTAGATGGACCAAAGTGATGAACATAACAGGTACAGCCAAATACACGAGGCACAGCGAAAAAAGGCTCTTTGGCAAGAAAAGAGAGACTAAACGGAGTTGCGAAGTTGAGAACAAAGGAGGGCATGTGATTTATGAGAAGATAGACAGTGGAGACCGCGAAGTTCCAGTATATGATGGGGACCTGCATTTGGATCATGAGGGATCGCGCGACGTTGAGAAGGTGACGATTTTTCCGTGCTGCCACACCATTTTATTGAGGAGAATAGGCGCACGACGTTTGATGGATGATTTTCAAACTCAGTACACAGATTGGAGAAGGTACAACTGATATATTCTCATGCATTATTGGTACGAAGGACTTTAATAGCAGTGGAGAACTGACTACGAGTCTCGGTAATAAAGGCACTAAATGTAGAGACAGTTTAGTACGATCACGAAGTAAATATAATCAGGTCATGCACAAGTATTCATCAATAAACGTAACAAAGTAACGATAATCATCAATACTAGAAACTTTATAAGGTCCCCAAATATCTAAATGGACTAAATCAAGCGGAGCACCACTCCGAGTACAATTAGGTAAAAAAGATACACGCTGTTGTTTGTCAAAGATACATGATTCACAAGTAAACTCTTAAAGGATGACATTAGGAAGAGCTTTCTTGAGAATCGGGCGAGGGCATGCCCAAGACGGCGATGCCAATCAACAGAAGTGACCGAGGAGAGAGCAGTGGGAGGAACATCCAGTAGGTAAAGCCCATTAGACAGTCGCCCATCACTAATGAAACTCTGCGTTTGTCGATCCTGCACAACAAAAGAAGTGGGTGAGAATATGACGCTGCAATCTAGGTCCTGAGTTAGACGGTTAACAAAAAACAGATTAAAAGGTGATCCCAGAACATGCACAACCGAGTATAGGGTAAGAGTTGAAGTCAGTAGCAAATCAACAACGCCAGAAATCAGAGTAGTGACACCATTGGCCACGATGATGAACTAGAGATATGCAGACGACAAGTACTGAGATGGTTTCTGCGGAGTAATATGGTGTGTGGCACACGAGTCCTCAATCCAATGGGAATTGTGGGAGAAACAAGATATACCTTCAGGAAGAACCGATGCAACAAAGCCAGAGGAGCGAGTGATCACCCCTTGGAGATGCTGGAGCTGAGTGCATAAGGCACTGATGTCATCACGGGGAGAGGAGTTAGGATCAACTGCAACAGTTGTAGTGAGATGTAAAGGCAGACCATGCTTGCGGTAGTAGGTGGCCTCCAGGTGACCATCTCGACCATAGTGAGAGCATTTTGGACGGGGTCTCCCAGTACGGCCACGTCCCCGATTGGTGATGCGACCCCTACGAGTCGTTGAAGCAGAAGAGGTGGGAAAGGACTGTTGGAGGAGAGCAGGAGAGAAATGCCTAGGAACATCAGGTGGCGGAGTAACCTTCAAGAGCATAGAATAGACATCTGACGGGGAGGGAGTTGTAGCTGATGAGAGAATATGAGCTCGAACGCTGTGGAAATATGGTGGAACCCGTGTCATCATCATGGCTATGCCAACTGCTTCTTTTTGTGCTCGTTGCGCAACAAGATCCGAGGTAGGGGTTGATGTTGTATCCATGCCTCAACAAGAATCTTGGATCTCGCAACAAAGGAGGTCAAGTCACCTGTCGTGCCGGGGTTAAAGGTCTGGAGATCAGTGACGATATCAAACAGGTGTTGGAGGTTCTTCTGGCCAGAGTAGAGTGAGTGGAGTTCTGTCTACATTGTTATGGCCATCTCATGATACATGACCATGCGATAGGGCTCAGTATCCATTGAATTGAGCATCCAGAACTGAACACGACCATCATCACGGAGCCACTCTTCAGTCGGCACACTATGAGTGGCAGCGGTGAGGTGGTGAAGGAGACCTTTGGTCTGCAAAACACGACAAACAGAATGCACCCACTCAACGAAGTTCTGCTTCAAAGTGAGAGAGATGGTAGTGATCTGAAGTTCATCCTGAACTTCAGGGAAAGGCGCAGTAGCACGAGCAGGAAACAAGGAAGCACTCGTCGAATCTATGGAATAGTAGGAGAAGAGAGGCGACAACAGAACAGCTAGGGCGAACTGAGGAGTTGTGGCGAACTACACCAGGCGGACAGAGTCAAAAAAGGAAAGGGCGGCCTGGGTGCAAGGACAACGGTTAGGAGAACCGCAGCCTGGGGATGACGCGACCTGGGGATGAATTGAGGCATGGGGATGAACTGCGGCCTGGGGATGAAGTTGCGGTCTGGTGACCTGAGAGGTCCAAGTGTCCTGAGAAGTAACAGAGGTTGAAGAACAAGCTGCGACAAAGAACAGACCTGGCGATCTGAGAGATCCTGGAGGCCTGAGAGGTCCTGGCGACCTGAGAACAGCGACCAGAGAAATAACAGAGGTCGAGGAACAAGCTGCGGCGGCTTGAGGAAAATAACAAGCTGAGAAGATTCTGCGGCTTGAGAGAGCGGCGACCTGAGAAGTCAAGGTGGCCTGAGAGAGCTAAGGCGGCCTGAGATAGGCTATGGCGGCCTGAGCGTAACGACGGCCTGAGCAAGCCGAGAGAGGGTTGCGGCCTGAGAAAGAATGACCTGGAGTAAGGAAGACGCAGCTAAGAAGTTGAGACCGCGAGATATTGAAGAGTGGGGCCCAGCAGGAGCAGGGAGGCAGAGGTTACAAAAACCAGAGAGGATGTTGAGAGAGAGCAGAGGGCGAAAGGCAAGAGGAAACTACGGTCTGGAGAAGGGAGACCGCAAACCGCGCGTTCGGTTAAAAAAAGGGAGATCGCGGAAAGCGTACAATTAAGGATGAGTACCCGCCCAGGAAGACAAGAGACAACAGTGATATCAAGTCGTTGGCTCTATACCATGTAGAAAATATCAGGAGAAAGAAAATAATTAAAGAGATTTATTAATTCATTAAATTCCTTCCATGCTAAATACAAGTACTTTGCACTTTAAATAGGAATAGAAGGAGAGAGGGAGAAGCTATCCTACAATAAGGGACTAAACAAGAGAGAAATGCGCTGAACAACTGCACCTTATAATTGGGTCTTTACATTTTCCTTCAACAGTTGTAATAGAGTGTGATGGTCAAGACAAAAGCACCATCTCAATGAAATTATGAAATATAAGTAAACTATTGGAAAAGCCCATGTAAAGGGCTCATTATTGGGCCTTCTTTATTGTTTTCTCTCTCATCCTTCTTTAATCCCACATCTTGTATAAGATTTATTCTTCTCTCCTCTTTCCTATATATTTGTATTCTCACCTTGTAATCAGTTACTTGAGTAATACATACAAGCTTTGAGCTCTTTCAACATGGTATCAGAGCCAGGTTCGAATTGAGCGGCTTCCTCTTCTTAACCCGCGCGGTCTGTCTTCTGTCCGCTACCCGCATGGCCTCCTGCGGCCTGCCGTCCTGTCCGCTCCCCTTCTTCCGCTCCCTCTTTTTCTCTGTGGTTCCACCCCCCCCCCCCTCCGGCATTTTATAGCCTTCCCCCCTTTTTCTCTCTCGTCGGGTCCACCTTCCTTCTCTCTCCTCCAGACCCCTCTCTCTCGCGGCCTGTTCTCTCAAGCTCCGACTTGCTGCGGCCTGCTCCGGTTCGCTGTGGACTGCCCCTCCAACTCTTGCTCGCTGCGGCTTGTTCCTGCTCTCTGCGGCCTGCCTCTTTTGCGGGTTGTTCGTGGTTGCTGCGGTCTCTTCTCTATCCGCTTGGGTCTCTCTCCTCGCGGTTTCCTTCTCAGTTCGCTGATCCGCCTGACCGTGCGGGCTGTTCCTCTTTCACCCGCATCTTGGTCGCGGTCTCCTCTGGCTCTTCTCTTCTCTGTCTGCGCGGCCTGTCTTTGCCCGCTGCGGCCTTCTTCTCCCTGTCCGCTTCGCCTTTGGTCGCGGCCTCTTCCTGCCGCTGGTGTTTTCAGCTCTTGACCGGGCGGTCTCTGCTCTACTCGCCGAGCTTCCCCGGCTTGTCCTCTCCTTCTCCTTCTCGCCGCGGCCTGCCCTCTCTTCTCGGCCAGCTGTTGTGCTCTACTCGCCACGACCGGCTCCTGTCCGCCGCGACCTAATCCAGTTCGCCGCGGCCTCTTTTAGCCCGCTCCTTGCCGCGCGTGTTTGTACTCGCCGCGGCCTGCCTTCTGCTTTGCTTCAGTCCGCTGGTTCTGCCCGCCTCCTCTCCTCCAGGTCGCCATGTCCTCTAGCGACTCCACTACAGCTACCCCCACGGCAGACCACGTGGCTCCTCACGAACTCCGCGATGAACTTTGGATTACTACTCTTTCCCTCTCTGGCAAGTCGAACTTCATCCCATGGGTTCACTCCGTTCGGAGGGTCTTGCAAGCCAAGGGCCTTGCGCGTCACCTTACCCAGGGACCTCCGACTCCTACTACTGATGAATGGCTACGGAATGACGGTCGCGTCCAGACCTGGATCCTGAACTCGGTGGAGGGTGAGCCTTACCAGATGATCATATATCATGAGACCGCCAAAGCAATGTGGGATGAACTCCATTCCTTGTACTCGGGCAAGGACAACCATCAACATCTTTTTGACATCATCACCGATCTTCAAGCGTTGGATGTTGGCAAAGCTATGGACATGACCTCCTTTGTGGCTCGTGCTAAGACTCTCACGGAGGCCTGGATTCAGCACCAGCCATCTACTACTGATCTCGAGGCTCAACGTGACCAGAAGGAGGCGGTCTGTATTGTTATGATTATGGCTCAAGTCCCGCCACACCTTCACCGTATCCGGGCCCAGGTTCTGGCATCACCTGCTACCCCTTCTTTCTCAGATGTCTGTTATATGTTACTTCGAGTACCACCTCCCCTGGAGGCGGCTGCACCACCCTCGCCGGCCCTTCTTCAACAGGCCCTTCCTCCCTTACTTCCCCCACCATCTTTTACTCGGGGTGGACGTACGGGCTCCCGCGGACGGGGCCGTGGTGGTCGAGGTCGGCCCAAGTGCACATACTGCGGTCGGGATGGCCACACTGAAGCAGTCTGTCACAAGAAACATGGCTACCCTCCTCGCCCGCCTACTGCTGTTGTTACTGATAGCTCTCCACCCACCGGTACGGACCTTGAGGCTCTTCGCCTTCAGCTGCAACAACTCCAGGGGCTCCTCAACCCTCCACCTGCTTCCATTGCTTCCACCTCTCCTGCAGGTATTGTATCCACCTCCACTACAGGTACTGCCTGTCTTTCCTCCGGTTCTCGTTGGATCCTAGACTCGGGAGCCACCCACCACATCACCTCCCTGCTGTCGCCACGGTTCTCAGATGCTCCTCATCCCCCGTCAATTACTGTGGCCAACGGTGCGATTGTTCTGGTCTCCGGATGTGCTGATCTCTTAATCCACCCCTCTCTCTCTCTCTCTCTCTCTCTTCGCTCCGCTCTTTATGTGCTGGCATCACCTTTTAATTTACTATCTGTTGGTCGTCTTACAACTGATATGAACTGCTATATCACCTTCACCTCTTCTGGTTTTTTGATACAGGATCGGCAGACGCAGATTACCATTGGTAGGGGTCGACTGCAGAACGGGCTCTACCTCCTCGATGTCTCTTCTACCGCCCTTTCCTCCGTCTCCTCTACTGCTTGGCATTGTCGTCTTGGACATGCCCCTCTACCTATCCTCCAGAAGGCGCTTCCTGACGTCTCCCTTCCTGCTTTTAAATGTGATTCCTGTATTCTTGGCAAACTGTCACGTTCTTCTTATCCCGCACATTGTACTCGGAGCTCTGCTCCTTTTGATTTAATACATTCTGATATTTGGGGACCGTACAAGGTTCCCAGCATCTCTGGTTATCGTTACTTTATAACATTTATTGACGATTTCTCTCGCACCACCTGGTTGTATCTACTTCATGATCGCTCAGAGCTTCCTCTTGTCTTTCAGGCTTTTGTATTGGAGACTCGTACGCAATTCTCTACTACTATCAAAACATTCCGCTCTGATAATGCCCGTGAGTACACTAACCACGAGTTTGCCACTCTCTGCGCAGATTTCGGTATTGTTCATCAGACATCGTGTCCCTACACCCCTCAACAAAACGGGGTCGCAGAACGGAAGAACCGCCACCTTCTTGATGTTGCTCGCTCCCTCATGCTTCACATGCATGTTCCCAAAATATTCTGGAACTTTGCGGTATCCACTGCGTGTTTTCTTATCAACCGTCTTCCCTCTCCGGTTCTCCAGAATGCTACCCCCTTCAGCCTTCTATTTCCCTCCGCACCCGCCTTTCCTCTCACACCCAGGGTCTTTGGCTGTACTTGTTTTGTTCATACCCTGGGCCTCACTATCGACAAACTAGATCCCCGTGCGACGAAACACATCTTCGTCGGCTACTCCCGTACCCAAAAGGGCTATGTGTGTTATTCCCCGGCCACCCGGAAGGTCTTTGTATCCGCTGATGTTACTTTCCGGGAAGATCAACCCTTCTTCCCTCCTCCTTTACCACCACTTATACCACCACCCATTCTGCCCCGTCCACTCGCCTCCAACCATCCCTCTGCCCCCTCCCACTATTGACCCTCCTAGGCCGCCTGTCATTCGGGTCTATACTCGCCACCCTCTTCCTCCTGTTGCCCCTATGCAGTCGGCTTCGACCTCGGCTTCTCCGTGTTCTGCTGCTCCGGTGCCAGCCTCTACAGCTCATCCGATGGCTAATTATGTTTCTCTACATCGTCTCTCTCCACCTCTTCAGACATTGGCTACTTCACTATCCTCGGTCTCTATTCCTACCTCCGTACAAGAAGCTCTTCAACATCCTGGGTGGCGCGCTGTTATGGAAGAAGAGATGGCTGCACTTTGGGCCAACCAGACTTGGACCCTGGTGCCCCTTCCTCCCGGCCAGAAACCCGTTGGGTGCAAATGGGTCTTCGTTATCAAACATGCTCCTGATGGGACCATTGACAGACTCAAAGCTCGTCTGGTAGTTCGTGGCTTCACCCAGCAATAGGGTCTCGACTATGATGAGACTTTCTCTCCGGTCGCTAAGCTCAACACAGTCCGAATTCTCATCTCTGTCGCTGTCCATCGCCAATGGCCCTTATTTCAACTAGACGTCAAGAACGTGTTTCTGAATGGCGACCTTCAGGAAACGGTTTACATGCAACAACCTCCCGGGTTTGAGACCACGGGGGAGTCTCGGGTATGTCATCTTCTCAAATCGCTATATGGTCTCAAACAATCCCCTTGGGCATGGTTCGACAAGTTCAGCAAAGGTCTCCGGGAAATTGGCTTCACTCGAAGCTCGGCTGACTTCTCATTGTTTACTCGCCACCGGGCAACGAGTACGGTTCTCCTATTGGTATATGTCGACAACATCATTATTACTGGAAACGACTTGGACAGCATACAGGCTGTTAAGCAACATCTGAGCTCCATCTTCCAAACTAAAGATTTGGGACATCTTCGATACTTCCTGGGTCTGGAAGTGGCTAGACGGTCAGATGGTCTGGTTCTCTCTCAGCGCAAATATTGCCTGGATCTTCTTCATGATGCAGGCTACTCTGGATGCAAACCTGTAAACACTCCCATGGACGCTAATCATAAACTATGTGCTCAGGGCTCGGATTCTGATACACTTCTACAAAATCCAGAATATTACCGTCGTCTAGTTGGGAAACTTATCTCCCAAACAGTAACAAGACTTGATATATCCTTCGTTGTGGGACTCGTTAGTCGCTATATGCACTCTCCTCGAAGCTCTCATCTTCAGGCTGTGGAACGGATTCTCAAATATCTCAAGACAACTCCTGGCCAAGGACTTGTATACAAAACCTCATCTTCAATCCCTACACTAGTGACATACTCTGATGCCGACTACGCTGGCTCCCTCGATGATCGACGATCCACTAGCGGGTTCTGCACATATTTTGGAGGACATCTAATTAATTGGCGGAGCAAGAAACAAGCAGTGGTTGCTCGCTCCTCAGCAGAAGCAGAATATCAGGCAATGACTGTTGTGGTCTCGGAACTCACATGGATTGAGAGTCTCCTTACCGACCTTGGTGTAAAACTATCTTCACCAGCTCTCCTCCTATGTGGCAGTCAAGCTGCTATACATATTGCCAAGAACCCGGTCTTTCATGAAAGAACGAAGCATATTGAGGTAGATTGTCATTTCATCCGAGAGAAAGTCCACATGAAGAAGATCGAGCTCAAGCATGTTCCGGGTACTGAACAGGTCGCAGACATCCTCACCAAAGCTCTACCAAGTACCCTCTTCTATCAGTGCCTATCCAAGCTTGGCGCATACGACTTGTACGACTCCAGCTTGCGGGGGAGTATTGGAAAAGCCCATGTAAAGGGCCCATTATTGGGCCCTCTTTATTGCTTTCTCTCTCATCCTTCTTTAGTCCCACATCTTGTATATGATTTATTCTTCTCTCCTCTTTCCTATATATTTGTATTCTCACCTTGTAATCAGTTACTTGAGTAATACATACAAGCTTTGAGCTCTTTCAACATAAACAATGAGTAATATAACTATATAAATAAACAAGTAATAACAAATTAAATAATAAGTAATACCTAATGACTAAATAGGTTGAACGCATGAACCAGTGTGTGAACCGGAACCCTGCACTGCATGTCCATAAGATAGGGAAAACTTGAAAAATAGATGAGTATATGTATGCAGTTGATGCAGTTTCTTCAATTTTTCATAGAACACGACCAAACCGCACGACACAATGTGTGGTTTTGCAATTAACAAAACCACATCGCAAACCAAACTATTCAATGTGGTTAGAATTCTGCGCGGTGCGATGCGGTTTTACGGTTTTCCGCGGCTTTGATTTTAAACTTTCAACCTAATCTCACCCAATGTGATCACTGATCGCGGGCTTCAAAACATTCATGAAATGAAAGACTTGTTGGCATCTAGCCTCATTGAGTTGGTTGAGCTCAATCAGAAAAATGAACCTGAAGGTGCACTAGTTGATATTGTCAGAGCCCAGAGCATACTATTGATAGGGGTGCTGACGGTTTAATTTGGACCCAACCAAAACTGACCCAACAAGTCAAGAAGTCGGCTCAGCCTAAATTAAATCGTTTTGGTCTAAGGCCAATTTACATGTTAAAGGCGCGGGCGCGCCTAAGGCTCCAAGCTCACCAGGCTCAGAAGTTTATGTCTTTTTTGCGTCTTTGAACATTAAAGGCGCATGAGTGTGATTTTTGTTGTACTTATTTTTTTCAAAAAGAATGAAAAAAATAATGTAAGAAAATAAATTGTGTATGATTTAGTTTTTTTGAAACAACTCCTTGTAATGTGTCGGTGTAGCCGGGGCAGCATAGAGCAATAAGTGATCATCATACTCACAGATTACATGGATGATTGTGAAGATGTTGGCGGGTTGTGGTATGTGTGGCGATATGATCGAAGAAGATACCAAAATATGATCTTTAAATGATTGAAGTGGTGGTGGAGGATAAGCCGCAGATGCTCGATGACTGCTCAGAATCATATCAATTTTCATGTGAGTGATCGAAGTGTCATCGAAGATTGTTGCACAGTCAATGTATGGCAATAGTGTGCCCTTCTGACTGAGCGCAACACTAGAAGTCGGGTTCAGGAGGATTGCTGGACTAGCCGGGATATCAACAATCTACACTTGGTCAGGTAGAGGCGACGGTGGTGTGAGGAGCAGTTGTATCTTTTGAGTGCAGCTGTAATTTCATCGAGAAGGGCGATGAAGGCGGCACTGAGAAGTTTCACTCGTGAGCGAGTTGTGTTGCCTCTGAATCATGTGGTAGGGCAGTCTATGATGTCATTTGTGAGGATAAATGTAATTAATTGAGCACCAAATAACAGAATCAATTACTTTTTTTGAAAAATTAATGAACAAATAATTAATGAATCCAGAAAATTATTGATCAATTAAAAAAATCATTAATTTTAACGACTAGGGGGTGCAGGGCTCGAAAAGGGCGCATGCTCAAAACAGGAGCGGGTTCGGTTTGTTGTGAGATGAGTGGACCGGCAGCACATAGACGACTCGAGCATCCTGGGGCTCGAAAAGGAAGAAGTCTCGTGGCTTTGATCTTCACAATTGAGCTTCGACGTGCGCAAGCAAGAAGCGGGAATGTTGAAAACTAGGCACAGTCTTCAGCCTGTTGCAGGAGATCGACAGGAAGGATGTAGGGCTCGCTGACCGAATTTCAAAATCTCAGCCTACTCTGGATGTTGACACGGACGGTCAAAAGTTGTTTGCCTTCTCGGGATAAAGGCGCGAAGAAGCAGGAGGCAGGTGAGCGGCACTGAACAACTTGTTTTGGTGTCGGCAGTGTATGTGGACGATCGTATGGTCTCGACGAGGATGCCGCAGTGTGGACTGAGCCAACGAAGAGAGACTGCTGTGAAATGAAGGGGCACTGATGTTGGCCAGAACGGGTGACGGTCTATTCCGTGCATGAACTGGAAGGTAGGAACCTTGCAGATTTGCCACTGAAGGGAATTGCGGATGTCGATGAAGAAAATGCTTGTGGTTGCTAATGTTGGTTGCAGAATAAAAGAGGAAGACCGAGGGATTTGATACAAAGTTGTTGCGGGTTCGCCGTAGAACATTGGTAATGTCGTCGGAGGATGGCCAAAGGAGGGGATGACAGAAGTAGAGGATATTGTCGAGCTGGAACCGCGGCTGCCTAAGTGGGGTGTGCTCGGGGGGGAGAGAAAGCTAACACAATCTCTCTAAGGGGGGAAATAAATAGGCTAGCTTGATTTCGGCTCTATTTGTTTGAGCATTTCGCTGCTCCGTTTTAGTCAAACGCTGCCGGAAGGAGGGTAAACAAATGAACCTCCGGCGGCGTCTGCTCCGTTTCCACCAGCCCGCCTTGAGAAACGCCCCAAAAAGCTCAGTTTGGAGCAGCCACCTCCCCCCTCCGGTTCGAACTCTCCGTTTCCACCCGTCGGATCGATCCGCCACCGCCGAACCAAATGAAGCCTTCATTTCAAACAATCCACGCCTATAAATAGTCTTACAAGACACAAGACCCATCATGACAATTTGATGCAGTGGCAGGTCGACTCGGAGGACAATACTTTACGTGCAGTTCCTAAATGTGATGAGAATGATGATTAATGCAGGAGTGGGCCCATACTAACAATTGTAGTAGTAATTAACTATTATAAAAATTAACAGAAACATGAGCAGTCACAAATATTAATTAAAGGAAAACTGGTGTCAACTCTTTAAACGGCAGAGGTATGATATTAATATTTAGCACACGCAGAATAAACAATGCAAATCACACGTCGATCAAACTAAAAGCAAATAAAATAAACATCCACTACAGGAATAGTCTATACACAACAATAAAAAATAATAATGACTTACACGTGTAGGCGTCAAAGGGCTGTTAATTGCAGGTTTCCAAGGTTGCTGCCTGGAGAAGAGTGCGCCGGACAAGGGATCTAAATAGGATTGATGGAATGTAATGTGTGGGGGCTGAAAGGGGGGGAGGGGGATATTGGAGACAAAGGAGATGAGGTTGGGTTGCTAAAGGCCTTGCGGTAATGGGGATAGGTGTAGGAAGGTAGGGGAATTTTAGGAGTATAGGTAAATAGGAGTTCTGTGGGTGGAGATCCCAAATAAACGCCAGCGGAAGAATGGGGAAATGCAAGTTGAAGAAGTTGCTACAGGGAAAGGTTTCACCGGATGAAATAAAGGGAATTTCTGGGCGTGGGGGAGAAGAAGGCTTTGGGTAGTGGAGTTATGGAACATCAAGCAGGCTTTTCTGGGTAGGGCCAGACGGGAGGAACGAGGAATGGGTGTAGGTTGCTAGAGCGGGTAGGGGATGGCTTGGGAAGGGAGGAGGTGGATTCACGGTGGTCCGGCGGTGGGGGAGGAGGAGGGCGAGGTTGCCTTGGCGTCACAACAAGGAGAATCGCTTCAGGAATCGCACCTGAAGGAACACGACCGGCAGTTTTTGCGCAAACTGGAAAACCTTCGATCCTTACACGGCTACACCTCTCGATCCTTACACGGCGGTCGCCCTTTGTGCATAGAGGTTCAAATCCATAAGATATATCTCAATATGGCAGATTACCACAAAGAACTCTTCAACATCATGATCTTTGTCATGTCATTGTTGGTTGCATAGTTGAGGGATCCCATAAAGCTTCAAGCATGTCAAAGCTCTGATACCACTATATGCAATGAGAGGAAACACTCGAATAATGGGAGACGATAATCCACCCACTGTCTAGGCAAGATGCTCTAGCAGCCACATGCACAAAGTGTACCCAAACACAGCTTTGAGATTCATGATTTTGAAAGAGTAACTCTTATTAGAGGTTTTCCTTCGCAAGACACATTACCAGCAATGAATATAACAAAGGGAATCAATATGCGTCAGATATCATGGTGTAATGGGCTTCGTTTTCTAAGAGGAGTTTCACGTTATGAGGGCAGAGGAGAAGCTCATCAAAACCACTCAATGGGATGATAGCTTGGCAAAAAGATCTCACCAGGGTAGCTCAGAATTGCTTTCGAAGGCGGGCATCACAATGCCCCACAAGCAAATCATCTATAACTCCTAGAAACATTTGTGGATTATAAACACAACAGGTAGTTCACTAGATTATTAAATTAACAGAAGCCAACTCTTTCAATAATTAAAGGACAAAACGAGGAGAAAATCTTACAGAATATAAATATTCAACAGCTCTTTCTGGATTATTAAATGCAGCACCCATGGCCCTAACAACAGTGTCCCTGTCCCAAGTCCCTCCACCCATATCAAGTATATGTTGAATGGCTTGTTCAAAATTATTGCCAGCAACTAGATTTGAAGCTGCTTGACCATATGCATCCGTGCTGCATCAACAAATTAAGAAAACATGAATAACAGATAGAATGGAATTAGTTAGGCAAGGAGTTAAAAATCTTGATTGACAATAAGCAATAAAAACAATGCTGCATCTTAAAATGACGATAACAAAACATAATTAAATAGAATAAGATATTGAGTGCTCATGGACATGAAACATTCTCATGGTCACATTGTCAGCTAAATGAGAACCTGGGAAAATGTAGAATTTAAATCGTTTTCAACATTAACAAAAAAGAAAGGAAGATGAAAGACAAATATACTAGTGAAGCAAAGAAAATCATAAACCAAATAACTCATACAACTTATGTAAAGCAAAAAATAATAATAATAATAATAATAAGATAAAAATTAGGAAGTTCACAATAATGGCACGCCAATCCCCATTTGTTTCTTACATACTAACAACAATAGTGTCTAATGGATGCCGACATTATCTACAGAAGTTTAATATGGAACAACAATATTTTAACTGTAACAAGAAAATGCACGAGAAAATCATCAGATCAACATAGAAAGAAAATAACAAAGCTACGAAAAATAAAAAAAACATGCAAGCAAGGATTTGCCAATAGAAAGACATTAAGACGAGAAAGATCATGGTTTGCAAATAATAAAAGAAAAAGAAACCAAGAAAAACATGAATTAAACGGATTACACATCAGTGCCTTGGTTTTGCATAACAACAGTATAATAATAATAATGTAGATTTACTTTGCATGTAAAGAGAAAAACGTAGCGTGACGAGATTGTTTTAAAGATTGAAAGTATCTTACGACGCAGTAACTGCGGATGGCACATCTGTGGAAGTAGGTGACGCTGTAAGCACGCTGCTTCACATGGAAAGTCCAAGCAGAAAGAAAAGTAAGAGAATTCTCCACCATAGGAGGAAGGAAGAGATTTTAACCAGAATAAAGCTGAAATTCAAAGGCATAAGAAATTGTAAATCATCCATACGGAGCAGGGATCTGCGCAGCAGTTGTTGCTGGCGCGGGGATGGCAGGAGCTGGAGCAGCCGTAGCTGTTGGAGGCTATCCATGAGGAAAAAAATCATGATCAGCAGTTAATATCAAGTCTTATGCACGTGTAACTTGCAAACATACAAATAAAAATAAAAAAAGAAAGGAAAAAATCTGAAAAATTTAATGTCATTCCTATAATAAGTCTTGGCAAAACCTAGCAGAACTATGGGGTAGTCCGGTCACAAAGGCATTCCCGCGCAGCGAGGGTTCGGGGAAGGGTCCCACCACAAGGGTGAAATGTGGCAAACCTTACCATGCATTTTTGCAAGAGGCTGCTTCTAGGACTCGAACCAATGACCTCAAGATCACACGGCAACACCTCAACCGGTGCGCCAAGGCCCCCCTTCAAAACCTAGAAGAACTAATCTGCAAAATTCAAGGAGAACAAATGACGACAAAAAAACAAACAGATTTTTTAAGGATTGCAAAATGTTACAATCTTCAGAGTATACCGGTAACCAAATTGAAAAAAACAGTTACTCTCAAAAGTTAATGCAATAAAGTGCATCAACCTTGCATAAAAAATATTTTTTCTGGCATGACACAATCTTTCATCAAGAATAAACCTTTTTAGTAATGCGCAATGGAGAACTGTTGCCACAGTGTTAACCTTGAAACCTGATACTTACAAGAAGAGTTCTTTATTAGGCCTCGTTTAGCAGCACGGATCCCGTGCACTTGCAAGGACCTCCCCGACCGGTCACGCCCGCTGCTCGTTTGCGGGGCCGCGGTGGGATCCACACCGCCCTAAGAAATCCACATAATTTCATCGCGGTGGCCTCCGCACGGATGTATTCCGCGAGAAATTCTCTCCGTCAAACGAGGCCTTAAGCTTAGTACCATTCAAGTATTCAAATGACACCTTATGAGGCTGAGAGGCTCTGTACGGAAGAAAATGTCGAACTCATGTATGCTGGTTTGAAGTCGGAGAAGGCAGTGTTGGGACCACAGTTAATAGAAGACTCTCAAAAGATTAACCAATTAGTCAAACGGTAGTAAGTCGACATCTCGTCGAACAAGGAGGTGTTCGTTTGTTGTTTTTTGTTGAGGGAGATCAAGTTGACAGACACAACAAAAAATTGGTTAAGATCAGCAAAACCAAAATGAGCTTTCAAGTGATGTTTGAGATACATATTACAAAGTGGTTACCTCAAGTGCCTTAAAGGATAGGTTTCATGGATAATATCTTTTTAGTTCATTACAACTCCACGTGTTTCTGATGTCCTCCCCTTCGTAGGTCGACAGGCAGTAGCAACCACTTTGAAGTGCTTCGCCGATCAGGAACAGTCCTTCCCAATTTGGGTTAAGCTTCCCGACAGCGGATAATCTCCCAACGACGTCAACTTTTTTCAAGACTAGGTCTCCTTTCTGGAATTCCTTGATCTTGACGTGCTTGTCGAAGTGTCTGACCATCAATCATTTGATTTCTTCCAGCCTCATCGTGGCGAGTTCCCTGAGTTCCTCCATGAGATCAACAGAATTCCTCCAAACCTCCACGTTCTCCAACCAACAATCTTCTTCCCCTTTTCTGACGACCACTATCAGAAGAATCCTGATGCGGGACAAGCGTCACACCTGTCCGCCACCCTGGAGTCCCAGCAGAGGGCCCACCTGGAGTCAGCACCAGGCGGCTTTCATCAGGCCCGCGGCCCGTACACTCCAACCAGCTCTCTGTCATGGAGTCACCACCATGCGGCAGGTTGTTGAGGCTAGGGCTTGATCCTCAGACCTCCTAGATAAGAGGCCTTCACCAGCGCTCTCATCACCAACTAATCCGCACTTTTATGATGCGGGACAAGCGTCACACCTGCCCGACACCCTGGAGTACCCCCAGGGGGCCCACCTGGAGTGAGCATCAGACGGCTTTCATCAGGGACGCGGCCCGTACACCCCAACCAGCTCTCCGTCATGGAGTCACCACCATGCAGCAGGTTGTTGAGGTTGTGGCTCGATCCCCAGACCTCCTAGATAAGAGGCCTTCACCAGCACTCTAATCACCAACTAATCTGCGGCTCAGTTGGTGATGAGAGTGCAGGTGAAAACCTCTTATCTATGAGGTCTGGCGATCGAGCTCCAGCCTCAACAACTTATCGCATGGTGGTGACTCCATGACGGAGAGCTGGTTGGGGTGTACGGGTCGAGTCCCTGATGAAAGCCGCTTGGTGCTGACTCCAGGTGGGCCCCCTGGTGGGACTCCACGGTGGAGGGCAGGTGTGACGCTTGTCCAGCATCAAATCCTTAACTCAAATCGTCGAGGTGGCTCGGGTGTCTTAGAAGGGGCAAAAGTAGGTGGAGTGTCGCAGAGGTCTCGGCTCTGGGTGTTAGGTGACCTCAGAGCAGTTCTATCAACTTGCGGAAGTCGTCGAGGTTAGCACGAGTAACAAACTCTCCGTGAGCTGACGAGTTCTCATGATCTAAATATCATATGATTTCTCACGCCATGATGCTTTTCTCCGGCAAGTTTTACTCTGCACAAAGTCCATGCTCACAGAACCAAGATTTTGAAGCTGAAAAATCGGATTCGAAGTTCAGACTTGGGTATAGGAGGAGGTTACTAGCCCTCCCGAGCAAAAATCACAAACTAGAGAGCGGGAACAGGAAAGATGGAAGTTTTACTATTTAAACGACTCCAACTATACAAGCTAGTCGTAACTAGCAGGTATCACTGCACACCCAAAAGTTCATAAGAACTCTCCCTCCCAAACCAAAAGTTGTGTTAGGTTGGGGGAAAGAAGTAGACTCCAAGTGTGCAACAGAGAGCTTGCTTGTTCTAGTCAAGGTCTTCTGTAGGTTCTTCACACAACATTTTCCCCTTGACAATGAGTTGTATTTATAGGTAGCGACAATATCATCTTCGGTGAGCCGCTCTCTTCGCCTGCCGAGGCAAAGTATTGTCTTGTCCCCGGCGCTGCATCTCCAAGCTAACGGAGAGACGACTCTATTGACGGCATTTTTGTAATTCATAACTCCTCCCCCGAGAACCTCCCAGCTCACCCCCTCTTCAAGGGGCTCACAATAGCCTTGTTCCCCTCCCTAACAACCCCCATTCCCCTCCTATAGTTGCCGTGGGCTACCCTAGTCCCCCCTTCCAGCACCAAATTGCACCACCGACACCCGCCCTCTAATGGCCAACAACTCTCCACCCCCCAGGACAGCTAACATACAACACCACTCTACTTTCTCGATCGTCCTCGCCGCATCCTTCGTCACCGGCTTTCCCCTCCATGGTGAGTATTAATTGTTAGTTGTTACTGTACTTCATTAGTGTACAATCATAACTCCTCCCCTGATTTTGAATGTTGGTAAATAGAACCTCCATTTACTTGGCCAACTATAAAAGGACAAACGAAATGATCAAGGTCGGATAAACAGAATCGGATGCTTCTTTATGGGCACAGGCCCCATGGCTACCTTGCATTCAATATCATAGGTCGCTCCTTCATCGGCAAAAACATCTCAGTGAAGACTACACAAAATAATTAATTTATCCTTATACCAAGGACAAGGCTCCAATGACATTGATATCAGTAGTTCGTGCAACACGAAGGGGCCTCATCTGCCACCCTATTGCCGATGATGCACCCACCACAACCTCTGCAACAGATGGAAATCCCCCTTTTTGATAGTCACACAGGTTGTCTCACACACAAAATATTGTTTCAAACTTCAAAGCACCTCCAAAACACATAAAGTTCGACTTGTGATGGAGCGCTCTAGATTTCAAAGGATGTGTTGGCTTCCAATCCAACCCCCCATGATATGGCGCACATTGAAGAAGTTTATCGCTAATTATAACTCTTGGTGATGCCTTCGAGAGATTGAGCATTGTCTGGTAGGCCAACTCAGAGGATGACTTTGCAAATGATTTTGTTGAGCTGATCAATCATGTCTCGGGTTTATCGACGACTCATTAATTGGGTAATTCCATGTATTACTTTAGCCCCGCATTAGGGAATGTCTCCGCTCTCTGAATCCCTTCGTCCTCCACCAAGATGCAATGTCCTTAAGGATGCGGGCCACATGGGTACCCCAAATGACAACATGACAAGACCACCGGTGCTGAACAAGCCAATTCATTGGGGCCTTGCGGATCCGCTCTTTTCCTTATTCAAATATTAATTCTTTGCCTCCGTGTTTTCACGTTGAGGATTATTTGCTGATGAAGAGATATAAAATGGACTTATTGCTTTTGAGACAAATCCACTTCTTTGTCTGCATTAATCTATTCAAAGTATTGAAGAGGGCAATTTGGGAACAATTAGATGGTGGCAGAATTATGAAAGATTGAGTTATTGGATCATCCCAATAAATCAGTCTTTAAAAAAATTATACAAATGGAAATAAGTAAAAAAAAACAACATAAATCAAAAGAGAAATCCTCATATATTCTTAAAAACTCTAAAAGAGGATCTTCCCGAGGTAGAGCACCTGCTTTGTAAACTTCATGAATCTCACAACAAAGCTTTGTTTTCTATGCTCCCACCATTCCCTTTTCTTCCGCTCAAGAAATATTTAATGGGGATGTGGGCAATGATTCCGAGAAGTACAAATAAACTCCCAAAATCTCCCGGTAAAGAGAAAGTGTTAAAGATAACATATTGCTAAAAAATTACTCTTTATTATTTATTACAAGCATTAAAGAAATATCCCTCATATCTTAACATGCCTTAATACATAGAATGCCCCTGTTGATGATCAACCCTGAGGTGTTTGGAAGATTATTGCAATTTATCATATCATAAAATGCTTTACTCCATGGGGAACCCATGTCCATGCTTATTGCTATTTATTTTGAAAGTTGTTCTTAAATATTTATAAATGCATCACATTAAAATAAATCTTTTTGTCAAACAGACATCAACTGCCAATCCCTGAAAATTTAACCCAAAACATATATTTTTAATTTAAAAAAATGGAGGTCTAAACTTTCACAGCACCTATCCAATGATCATCTTCGAATATTTACACGTTATGGCCATTATTTCAGGACACCAGAGTTATATTCCAAATACAAGCCAAGATGTGTACATTCAATCATATTAAAGTAGATTGAAGACTCACACTTATCAGATCCAAATCATGTCCTTACCTGACTCACTGCCGTAGTTCTGTCTGTTGAAGCCCCACTTGATGAGCCTTTGGTCTAGAAGAAGAGTTAGCAAACAAATAAATCAGCGCACATATATTACAATTGACTCAAAAATAATCCATAATACAGCCAAATAAAAAAGAAAATGATGCATAACAAGTCGAAGTTGAGAACGTAAGATCAACGACGCACACATGTTTATTCCCGCAGGAGGCGGTGATCTGCTACCCATTCGGACGCGTCCGGATGATCGTTCTGAGTCTATTTTGTGCATTTGTTTGTTATTTTTAGTTGTATATGGCATCCAATCGGGTCGGACATTAAGAGTTGCCTGATTCGAATGCCCTTGCTGCTCTCCCTATATATAGGTGTCTGGGCTTCCATAGTGGCGATCAATCGTTTTGTTTAGTTTCTGAAACCATCGACCTCCTCCGCCCGATGGGACACTGAGAGCTCCCGTTGGGGGGACTCCTAGTGATGCAGGACGGCGCGTAGGGTTTACGCGTCTGTCGGCTTTTTTCGAGGAAACCCTAAATGCATGCGATAATTAAATTAATTTTACAAATTTTAGAGCAGGCGCAACACTTAAGAAATTTCGCAACTTGAAACTTTTATGAAAAACAGAAAATTACTTCTTCGTTTCAAAATGAATTTTCTTAAATAATGGTTCGATTTTAAATCCGGGGTCGGAAGTTTGTAACTTTCATTTTGTTCCCCTTGTCGTAGCAAAACGGAAATCGTGAACTTCAAATGCGTTTCCGTTTGGAGTTTTCGATGTAGTTTTTGCTGACAAAATTCAGGCGAATACCCAACAAGAATCTAATTATCCTAATGAGAAAACTTAGACACACACAAAGGATAGAGAAAGAAACAATTACCCACGGAAGAGGCGTCTTCCGTATATCGATGTCGATGGCGATCACGCGAGTAACTCCTTGTCACCTTTGATCTCCGCTCCGAGGTCGGCCGCTATCGCATACGGGCACCAAGGAATAAATCGCTCCCTCACACGAGGTGGTTCCACGGAATCACTCAACAAAGTAAGAAAGCCACAAACCTAACAAACCTAAAATTCACTCGCTCTCACACCAGTGGAGCCACAAAAACTCTATCACTCACGGTGGATCCACGAAATCTCTAGCGCTCAAGTGGATCAAGCTTCCTACAGTTGAATCAAAATCCTAATTTCTACCACATTCACTGTTACAAGAAGCAAGCAATAGGAAATATCTCAATTCAGTCAAAAATCACCAGACGGTTCATCATCTCTCCTATCTCCTACAGCACACGGGTAGCAAGTTAATTACCAACAACAAAGCTAAAAATTCACTGTTCATTAACTTAGACCTTGCAACTAACTATTCGGGTCACTGTTTATCAGCCTCCAAACAGCAACCAGAAACAGAAACGAGCAGCAGCTACACCTACTTCAATCGGGACTTAACTTCAAAGCAGCGGATGAATTTCACTATTCATCTTCTTCTAATTGGAAAGAAAGTCCAACTAATAGCAACCTAACACAACTTCATTCAATATTTTCACCTACAGTAACATCTAACTTCACTGTTTATCCTCTCTAAACTCTTACCGGAAGCACCTACAGGAAAGGAAATCTCCAACTGAATCCTACAGCATTGGGATTCACACAGCATTTAACTGTTCTTCTTCAACATTCACCTTTCATCCTAACTCCTACAAGCTCTCACACGGAGCTTGAGACACGCCTAGCGTCTACAAGGAGCACACAACAACATCTCACAGCAAAACCTTTCAATATTTCATTCATCACCCACCCCAAACGATTACAGTGAGCCCCATTTATAGGGTTTCAAAAAGAAAAAAAAACAAAAACAAAAACAAAAACAGGTAACTTCATGAACGGCCATGGCGGAAGCTCAGACGGGGTAGAACTGTCGGGGAAGTGGATTAATGGCTGTATATGTGGTTGAAACCGCCAGACAGGGTGTCGTGGCAGCAGACACGACCGAATCGTGGCCCGCGGAAGCTGCGAACATGCTATATTATATATATTTATAAATAATATATTATCTAACGCTAAGTGTAAACGACAAACCCCACCCGGTTCAGCAGGAGTCAAAGAAGAAGCCGGGACTGTTCCTCTTCCCCAAATCGAGCTTCTTCTTTGACTCCTGCTGAACCGGGTGGGGTTTGTCGTTTACACTTAGCGTTAGATAATATATTATTTATAAATATATAATCATATATATATATATATATATATATTTTTATAAAATTTAAACTTATATATATATCTTATTATATAAAGCAATATAGGTATTTGGAGGCATACCATAGATCAAACAAGAGCCATTGGATCACGAGAAAGAGCATGAGATGGGGGGAGAGAGTTGGGAGAGAGAGAGGAGGGAGAGAGAGAAAGAGAGAAAGGGGCAGAGAGAGGGGGAGGAGAGAGAGGGAGAGAGAGGAGAAAGGGGCAGAGAGAGGGGAGGAGAGAGAGGGAGAGAGAAATGGAGAGAGATAGGGAAGGGAGAGAAAGAAAAGAGAGTGAGATTGCGTGAAATTAATGTTTTTACGACAAAACATATTTTTTTATAAAATAAAAATTGTAATATTGATTTATATTTTTTTACGGTCATTTTGAGTATTCATATGTATATTTTGCAGGCACTGCCCGTCTTGATGTCGGTGCATCCCGCTTTGATAGGGGCACATCCCGCTTTGATGCGGGCGCAGCCCGCAACGACGCATCGAGCACGGGAGAAGCCCGTTCGGAGGCGGGCGAAGCCTGCCTAAATGCGGCCGAAGGCCGCCCGAGAGCATCGAGCACGGGCGTAGCCCGTGCGAAGATGCTCGTATATATATAAAGCAATATAGGTATTTGGAGGCACACCATAGATAAAACAAGAGTCATTGGATCATGAGAAAGAGCATGAGATGGGGGGAGAGAGTTGGGAGAGAGAGAGAGGAGGGAGAGAGAGAAAGAGAGAGGGGGGGAGGTGAGAGAGAGAGGGAGAGAGGGAGAGAGATGGTGGAAGGGAGAGGAGAAAGGGGGCGGAGAGAGGGGGAGGAGAGAGAGAGGGAGAGAGAAAGGGAGAGAGATGGGGAAGGGAGAGAAAAAAGAGGAGAGATTGCGTGAAATTAATGTTTTTACGGCAAAACTTATTTTTTTATATATAAAATAAAAATTGTAATATTGATTTATATTTTTTTACGGTCATTTTGAGCACACATATGTATATATTGCGGGCACTGCTCGTCGTGATGTGTGTGTATCCCGCTTTGATGCCGGCGCATCCCGCTTTGATGCGGGCGCATTCCGCAACGACGTATCGAGCACGGGAGAAGCCCGTTCGGAGGTGGGCGAAGCCCGTGCGAAGATGCTCGTATATTTATAAATTTATATATATATATATACATATATTTTCACACTTACATTTTAACAATAAAAAATAATACAAATAAAATACGCAAGACTCAGGACCGGTAGGGGTCCGGTCGGGTACGGCGTCGGGTACTTTTGCGTCGACCCGATGTTGACTGGTCTCCATCAACTCTCCCCCTCTCGAAATCACTCATCTCTGGTGAGTGCTCCGAGTGGTAGTACTGGAGAAGATCAACATCTAGGCAAACGAATTAAAGATCTCTGAAAACCAATAGCTGCTCGGGAATTGGAATAGAATAATCTCCTGATGTTCATGCTCAATCTAAAACTGGCAGTGAAAACAGAAGGAACTACGATGGAAATGTCAGTAGCAGAATGAACGTCGGTATGCCCTGAATGTGGCTCCTCACTCTCACTCACCAACCCAGAAGAATCAAATGGAGGAGAGAACAATGGAAAATCTAAAGACTCATGCGAATAATCGTAGAATTAAGTCAGATTGGCTACTTTAAAACATGATTTGTTCCCCAAACGGAAGACATCTCAAGTTCGTACGCGTTTTGCCCAATCTGATTTACTACTCGAAAGGGTCCAGTCCTACGCTAGCTAGCTTCCTTACGGTACCAAAAGATAACCATTCCGGATCTAGCCGAAACATAACCAAGTCATTCATTTTAAAATTAGTACTATTTTATGTTTGTTAACTTGGGTTGCATAAAAACCCAAGTACTATGCAATTTTTCGCTCAAAAATTTTTGTGCAAATCATGCAAATGCAATGAATTAACTAATAATTCGACTAACGCCACAAATTGATGGTCTTAGATACCAAGAACAACTCCTGAGAGTGGTACATGATCAGGAGGCTCAGAGGGTGGATCATAAAAGAATTCATCACGGGGCGATGAACACTGAAGTGCAAGTCAGCGACATCAGTGATCAGATGTGTCAACATAGCGTGCGAGCTGTCTCTGAAAGTGCGGGTGACAAGATATAACATCAACGAATCAGTGAGTGCACCCTCAAACTCGACTGTTCCACTAAGGATGGATACATCCCAAATGTGCGGTGAACCCATAAGTTTTTCATTTGGGGGTTCACTAGGAGGGGTATAATAAAATTCGTCGCAAATGCGACGCGTGCAAACGTAGGCTCCAATAACAGATTGAGTGCTCTCAGATAAATGTGCACGAAGTGTGACAACCGTAATAAATGTGTTAGGGGAAAGTGAGGCACCAGGAGGCTCACCAGGTGGGACATATGAAAACTCATCGTGAAGACGATAATCAACAGGTGGTACGTCTCATAACACATCTAGAGTGCGAGTGACCAGATGGTTATGCTCAAGCTCTAATATATAGATGTCACACTCAAAATCATTGCGCAGAATCACTATCGACATCAAGGGCGACAATGGAGCAGGTATCCATGTCTTAAAATTCGCAAGTGTACTACTCAGAATAAGCTCATCCACACATGGACGAGGTGGCTCATCTGGAGGCTCAATAGGAGGGTCGTCAAATGACCCATCAGCGGAGTGATGATCCTCTTGAAGTAAACCATCAGAAGGGGGTGTACTCACGAAAAAGTAGACGTGACTACCTCGAGATCCCTACTAAGCTCTCGACTTCCAATCGTAACGTCACTCGGTGTTCCATCAGGTGTGGTGATGTGACTCGATGCGTCATCAGGTGTGGTGGTGTGACTCGATGCGCCACTAGGTGAAGTGTGCAAGGAATCTACACTCAAAGGAGAGCTAGTAGATATAGAATCAAGGACGGAGTCACTAAGTGGAGCAGACTCACATGGGGGTTGACTCCACACATCCTATATTAGAACATCAGATATAGTGGGTGACGTCTCCCTGGTGTGGGTAGTGGAATGTTCTTGTTGACCCTTAACGTCTATCATCATGTTCACCTTCGGAACACTAGGAGGATCACTAGGTGTGACGTACTCTTGACGATAGTGACCTCTATATGGTTCATGAGTGTAATCGTGACGATCGCCCAAAACATAATCATGACGTGCTCGTGGATGATAATGTGTCCTAGGAACGTGTGGTGGTGGTCGCACATATGCAGTCTCGGGTTCCTCATATAAAGGAGACGTGTGGTATCGATACCGGGCGTCATACTGAACTCTATCCTCATAATATGGTGTCGAAGAACCAATAGAATTCACTCGAGTACGAGGATAAGAATGACGATAGTCATCGTACTGACCGTCTTTATCATAGTGTGAACGTGTTGGTGGGTCAACACGAACTCGGGAAGTGGTATACGGTGATCGAGTAGAATCATCGTAGTATCGCAAAGATCTCCGTGACGGGGTACTATAGGAGTGAGTGTAAGTGTAGTGATCCTCATATAGTGGATTTCTCCTAAATGTAGATCTTTCTACATAGTGGTGTGAAACACCATAATGTGCACTGACAAAATGCTCATCTCGAATTTGGGGCGGCATTGACTCTCGAGGGGGTATTTCTAAACTATTCACCCTACCTCTAAGGTTTGCTAACCTTTCACGCAACTTGCAGATACTATCAGTTAATGTCGTCATTTGGTGGGCAAAAGGTAAAAACCACTGGGATGGTTCATCCTCTTCGTGTCCACGACTCGGATGACCACGTTCAACTTGACGCATTCTATCACTACGCCGATGAATGCGAACAAACGTCAAATGCAATGTATAATTATGCTTAAAAAATTCTTTATTTTTTTGAAAAAAATTTGAAAATGATATGCGGATTCCTATTCTACGTATGGTGGATCCCAAAATTTAGAAAAATTTTGGAACCTCCCTCTGATACCAATTTGATGCAGGACGGCGCGTATGGTTTACGCGTCTGTCGGCTTTTTTCGAGAGAAACCCTGAATGCATGCGATGATTAAATTAATTTTGCAAATTTAAAAGCAGGCGCAGCACTTAAGAAATTTCGCAACTTGGAACTTTTATGAAAAGCACAAAAATTCTTTCTTCGTTTCAAAATGAATTTTCTTAAATAATGGTTCGATTTTAAATCCGGGGTCGGAAGTTTGCAACTTTCATTTTGTTCCCCTTGTCGTAGCAAAACGGAAATCGTGAAATCCAAATGTGTTTTCGTTTGGAGATATACCGTTTGCTGACAAAATTCGGGCGAATACCCAACAAGAATCTAATTATCCTAATGAGAAAACTTAGACACACACAAAGGATGGAGAAAGAAACAATTACCCACGGAAGAGGCGCCTTCCATATATCGATGTCGATGGCGATCACGCGAGTTAACTCCTCGTCACCTTCGATCTCCGCGCCGAGGTCGGCCGCTATCGCATACAGGCAACAAGGAATAAATCGCTTCCTCACACGAGGTGGTTCCACGGAATCACTCAACAAAGTAAGGAAGCCACAAACCTAACAAACCTAAAATTCACTCGCTCTCACACCAGTGGAGCCACGAAAACTCTATCACTCACGGTGGATCCACGAAATCTCTAACGCTCAAGTTGATCAAGTTTTCCTACAGTTGAATCAAAATTCTAATTTCGACCACATTCACTGTTACAAGAAGCAAGCAACAAGAAATATCCTAATTCAGTCAAAAATCACCTGACGATTCATCATCTCTCCTATCTCCTACAGCACACGGGTAGCAAGTTAATTACCAACAACAAAGCTAATCAATTCACTGTTCATTAACTTTGACCTTGCAACTAACTATTCGGGTCACTGTTTATCAGCCTCCAAATAGCAATCGAAAATAGAAACGAGCAGCAGCTACACCTACTTATATCGGGACTTAACTTCAAAGCAGCAGCTGAATTTCACTATTCATCTTCTTCTAACTGGAAAGAAAGTCCAACTAACAGCAACCTAACACAACTTCATTCAATATTTTCACCTACAGTAACATCTAATTTCACTGTTTATCTTCTCTAAACTCTTACCGGAAGCACCTACAGGAAAGGAAATCTCCAACTGAATCCTACAGCATTAGGATTCACACAGCATTTAACTGTTCTTCAACATTCACCTTTCATCCTAACTCCTACAACTCTCACACGGAGCTTGAGACACGCCTAACTTCTACAGGGAGCACACAGCAAGATCTCACAGCAAAACCTTTCAATATTTCATTCATCACCCACCCAAAACGATTACAGTGAGCCCCTTTTATAGGGTTTCAAAAAGAGAAGAAAAAACAAAAACAGGTAGCTTCATGAACGGCCATGGCGGAAGCTCAGACGGGGTAGAACTGCCGGGGAAGTGGATTAATGACTGTATATGTGCTTGAAACCGCCGGACAGGGTGTCGTGGCAGCAGACACGACCGAATCGTGGCTCGCGGAAGCTGCGAACATGCTCCGCCAAACTCGGGAAGAAGCTCGATTTGGTGAAGAGGAACAGTCCCGACTTCTTCTTTGACTCCTGTTGAACCAGGTGGGGTTTGCCGTTTACACTTCGCGTTAGATAATATATATTTATAAATATATAATCGGATATATATATATATATATTTATAAAATTTAAACTTATATATATATATACATATATTTTCACACTTACATTTTCACAATAAAAAATAATACAAATAAAATATGCAAGACTCAGGACCGGTAGGGGTCTGGACGGGTGCGGCGTCGGGTACTTTTGCGTCGACCCGATGTTGGCTTGTCTCCACCACATAGGGTTCTCGCACGCTTTACCCTTTCCTTACCCAATATCCCAGTAGCCGCATCCCATGGATTTTTCCTCATCGTAATCCCGACTTCATTCTATCGTCACTCGCTTACATCCACGCCAACCGCAACCCGCATCTTCCCTCATCAGCAGCAACGACCAACGCGTATTCTCCCCAACTCAACATCGGTCCACCATCCTTCATCCTAACTTGATGCCGACTGAAAGATAAAAATACTGTTAAATGTAATTTGTGTGATAGATTGATCAAACGTGAAATAAAAAGGTTGAAGCAACACCTATGTGGTAGGATGAAGATGGATCAAAGTGTTTTAAGACAACTTCTGAAATATTAGCTGAGATGTATTCAGCTTTAAATAATAAAAAAATGTGGATTTGATTGATGATAATGATAATGAGAGTGAATAAGAAATAGAACAAATAGATTCATAGAATATATCTTCGGTATTATCTATAACTAAATCTTCATTTATCTCAAGTTTGGGAACAACTGCCAAAAAGAGAAAAATAATTAATTTACCACAAAAAGGGGCCCTATGGATGCACTTGTGATAGGAGTGTTAAAGGTGTTGCACAAACTACTATTAAAAGATGTTTTAAATTTGCTGAAGAGAAAAAGAGAGTTGATAGATATGTTACTGATTGAATGCGAAATTTCATTTAATACAGCAAAGGCACAAAGTTTTGAAGTAATGCTTGAAATAGTTGGACAGTATGAGTCTGGTTATAAAGACTCTAGTTATCATGATTTACGAATCTCTTTGTTATTGAATACAAAAGATAAAGTTAAACAGATGAATACAAAGAATCAAGTGTGTTGGAGAAGATATGGTTGCACTCTTATGTTAAATGGTTGGACAGATAGAAGAGTGAGATATTTGATCAATTCTTAGTCAACTGTCAAGAAGGAACTTATTTTATGGGTTTGTATATGCATCCAATTATATTCAAGATGTTACAATGTTATCGAAGTTGCTTGATAGTAAGAATAGAGAGATAATAACAGTGTATTATTCAGGTAAATTTTTGGTTACACTAATTTTCATATTTCATACTTAATAGTCTACAACTATAGATATATAAAAAACTATGTTTTATGCAGGTGGTGACTGACAATAGTTCCAATTATAAAGCAACTAGTAAAATTTTAATACAGAAAAGGCCCACATTATTCTGGAATCTTTGTGCAGCTCATTACATTGATCTCATGCTAGAAGATATAAGCAAGCTACATCAAAACAAAATGATGATAAAAAAGGGAAAATGATTACAAATTTTATCTACAAGCAACACTCGTTTACTTGATGTAGTAAGCACTATTATAGGTGGTGATCTAGTTAGGCATTCAGTGACTAGATTTGGCACATCATTCCTTACTCTACAAAGCATGCTTAAACATGAGTAGAAGCTGAAATTATTCTTTATATCGCCTTTGTGGAATGCTGTAAATTTGACAAAAACTGAAGCCGAAAAACAAGTTATTGAAACAATACTTTTAACTATTTTTTGGAATGAAATAAGAAATTGACTAAAAGGAGAAAAGTCACTAATTGTCGTTTTCTGATTAGTAAATGGAGATGAAAAATCAGTATGCCTGAAGTATATGTGACAATGGAATAAGCTACAAAATATCAAAGAGCATTTTGATAAAAAAAATTATTTAAAAAGATAATTGAGATTGTTGAAAATAGCTGGACAAATCAAATGCAGCAAAAATTATATAGGGCAACATTATTTCTAAATCCAAACAAATATTTTGAATATAATCATGCTTGAAAATTTCAAGATGTTTTCAATAATGTTATTGCAATACTAGTGTCCGATCAACAATTGCAAGACAAGATTGTAAAGCAATGTACTAGCTACAAAGTATCTCAAAATAATTTTGTAAAATCGATGACTATTAGGCAACGAACCACCTTAAATTCAAGTAAGTACTGATTAAGTTTTTATTTTTTTTAATAATTTATATGTTAAATAATTTATATTTGTCTTAAATAAATAGTGCATTGATGAGGTGCATATGGAGGACCAAATGTTGACCTTATAAAGATAACATTGCGCATACTTGATTTATGTTGCTCTTTTTCAAGTTGTGAGCGCGAATGAAGTACTTTTGAGTTTGTAAGTATACTAAGGCTCTATTTGTTTGGGTGTTTCGCTGCTCCATTTTGGGCAAACGCCGCCGGAAGGAGGGTAAACAAATGAACCTCCTGTGGCGTTTGCTTCATTTCCACCCGTCCGCCTTGAGAAACGCCCCAAAAAGCTCCGTTTGGAGCAGCCACCTCCCCCCTCCGGTTCGAACACTCCGTTTCCACCCGCCGGGTTGACCCGCCACCGCCGAACTAAATAGAGTCTAAAATTCGATATAAAATTTTATATTTTTATATCTACTAACAAGTTTATAATTATCTTAATTCAGATTCACACCAAGAAAAAAAATAAATTGGAGCATCAAAGGCTTAATGATCTTATCTACATCTAGTATAATCGTCGTCTACAAGCACGAGTGCAAGAAAGACGTGAAAAGGAGAAAAATTACAATTATTTAGTGTTTGATGAGCTACATTGGAGTAGTGAGTAGATAATGAACCAACCAGAGGATGCTTTAGTTTTTTATGATTATAATCTCACATGAAAAACTGTAGAGAGAGCTATTGAGACTGGTGCTCAAAATAGACGAAGTGAAGCTGCAGTTAATCTTCAACTTATAGTTGAAGAGAATGAAGATTTAGAACATTTTGGATTTAGCAATGATGATGAAGATATTGATGATAACTATGAACAAATGATGAGTGCCTCGAACAAACCGAACACAAGCAATGTCAATGATCACTTACTAGATGATGATTCTATTTGATCATTTTATGATTGTTTAAAACAAATGACTATATATGTTATATAAAATGCATATTTGTATATTCTTGACACCGAATCATATAGTAATATATTCATGGTAAGGAAATGATATGACAGGGATGAGCTTGTTGTCTATCTCCGTGAAATATCTCTAAGTTTAAAATATGTTGCAAGTCATTTTCAAGCAGCATTAATCTTTATTTTGAATTACTCTGATGTGTCAAAACTCATCTAGAATTTATTGATTGAACATATGATCAGTGATCTTACCCAACTCTGTGATAATGACAAACTACTTTCAGTTTTTTTAATTAAAAACCTTGAAAATATACACCTAATTAGTCTGTGTTCCTATTTCTCACTGATTATAAATAAAATGCTTATTTTTCGGAATTGAAGTGCTCAAATTGTTCTGTACATTGGATTCTGATTTAGGCAAATGAATTTTGATCATGTAAAGATAAATGTTTATGTTCTGAATAGATCAAAAGCCTGCCCACATGCATGAGAAATTGCTATGTGTTAACTACTCTCTTATGCAAAAACAGCTTACATTTAAAGGGTTAGATTGACATAGAATAGACAGTTTTTCATTTACCGAGTATAGAGATATCATGGATACATAGTGTAAATTATACTACAGAACAACTGATGTTAGCTGGGGGCAGTCAACCTGTGTTGGTACTTGGTATTGGTGGAGATCTTTTCAATGGAACAAACTTTGTTGATTGTATTAGAACAATTTTACAGGATCCTCAAACTGTGTTGGTGTTGCTATTGGTGGAATTTTTTATTAAAAAAATTGTGATAGATTGCGGTTTTTATAAAAACTGTTGTTTATCCCACTATACAATGCGGTTTTTATAAAAACCGCAGTCTAAAGTCTGTCAGACAGACATTAGATCGCGGTTTTTTATAAAAACTGATGTCTTTTGGACGATACACTGGAGTTTTTATAAAACCCGCAGTCTAAAGTCTGTCTTAGACTGCGGTAAGGCGGACTTTTTTTCGTGGTTTCTATAAAAATCACAGTCTAAAGTCTGTCTTAGTTTTTTTAAAAATGTTTAGTTGTCGCCTTGTGAATTGCTCGTCTTATTGTCGCCTTGATTTGCGCCTTATCGCCTAAGCATCCAGACGTCCGACGCTCGTCGCTCGTCTTGGTTCGCCTTAACGCCATGATAAGATTGCTCATGTAGTGGCCTTTTTCACGAGACATTTTTGGTTACACGGATTACCCAAATCCATGGTGTCTGGCCATGACATTCAATTTTTGAGTTGTTTTTGGAAAACATTATGGCATAAGACGGGTACGACTTTGAAGTTTTTTACAGCATATCACCCACAGACTGTCGGCTAGACTGAGGTCGTTAATAAGAGTTTACGTAATTTGTTGTGGTGTCTAGTTGGTGATCATCCGTCGATTTGGGATTATGTGTTACCTATAGGCCGTAGCTGAGTTTGCATACAATAGTTCCATCAATAAGTCTACTGACATGAGTCCATTTCATATATTGTTAGGTTGTGAGAATAGAAAGCATACTGACCTTGCCCATGTTCCTTTAGAGTCACATCCTAGTGAGTCCGTCGAGTCCTTCATTCATCACATACATGAACTGCATGAATTGATCCGGAAGAAAATTGCTAGCAGTAATGAATAATATAAAGTGCAGATGAACACAAACGTGATTAGCTTTTCGAGTAGGCGAGTAAATCAGCTCTGACATCGCATGGAGAGGCTCCCAAAAAGGGTCGCCAAGAAGCGACAACCGAAATGAATGGGCTCTTATAGGATTATAAAGAAAATTGGAACAAATGTCAATGAGGTCAACCTCCCAGCAGATACGGGTATTTATCTCATATTTAGTATTGAAGATTTAACACAGTACTTTGAGCCTCTGAGCATATGGATTCGTACCTTGAGCCACATCATACAACCTCCCCGTCACAACCTGACCCTTCCCCTGCCCACCTTGGACAAGCACCTACGGACTTGCCAACACCACCAATGAATGCACGGGTTCTTCTGGATCCACCAGCACGAGAGGTGAGAGTTGAGCGCACTATTGATATTGTAGCGCATGAGTACATCTCCACCACAGACGGTCCTTCTTTCCATTACTTGTTGCAGTGGAGGGGGCACCACATATATGATGATACTTGGATATCTGCGACAGAGCTTAATAAACTTGCTCCCGAACTTCGACTTCAATAAGATCATTTTCATTCATCATAGATGAATACTTTTCAGTCAGGGGGAGTTGATGGGGATCGACATTGGACTTCAGGTCACCATTCGGCGGAGCCCACATCCGTGTATTCACATAGGAGGCGCTAATCAGATCGTCAATCCGAGATCGCGAGCACGTCTGGATCATCGTTTTACGATTTATATGTATTTTGTGTATTTTATTTATTAGGACGGCGGGCATAATGGTCAACCACCCCTCTCGTTATAAATAGGGGGCAAATGTTTCTTTTATTTTTATTGCTTGTATTGTGAGAGAATCCAGACCAGCAGTCATTCATGATGCAACAACGCGAGGCCCCAGGGTGCGACGTCGCAGTTCTATCCTATTTCTTGTCTTTTTTTTACGCTCATTTTCTCGTACACCCTTCTCACCCACGATTTTTGTATTTTCCCCTCATTTTTTTTGTTTCCAAGAAAGTAGTTACCTTCTTCCCGTAGCCACACGAACACCCTCGCATGCACGTCGCACGACATTCTGCCTTGTTCACCTCCTTGTTCGACTGAAGAATAGAAGCCTTCATCGCATATTCCTCCATTTAGCCGCCCAAACCCCCATTCAATCCACAAGTCCCTCCATTTGTATCCCTCACCCGACGCTCAAATCCGACGGTTTCCACCTCCACGCATCCCTCTGTTGAATCCGCCTACCCAAGTTGTCGCTCAAATTGTCTTCAACCACATCTCCCCTAAAACCACATCTCCCTTAAAACCACATCCCCTCCCTCCTTCCAGCCCCTTCTGGTAACCACATCCATGCACTTCTCCTCCCTCCAATCTTCCATTTGGGATTGAAAATTGAATATACCAATACCGGCATTGCCTTCATCTCGTGGAGCCACAACCGCTACCGTCGTCGGATCCCCGTTGTTATGTGAGTATTATTGTATTGTGTTATGTTTTATTTATTGAATATTGGCTGAGTATTTCGTATTTGCTTAAGAATTAACCTTACTATCTTATTGTTTAATTTTTCTATTTCTTTTTAAGTTATCACTTGTGGCGTTGTAATAGATAGCAACCTCCAGCGAAAGCGAGCAAGACACTGCTTGTGCAACGAAAATTGAAGTTTGCATTGTGGTGATTTTGCTTAACTTTATAATTTTACTTGTTAAAATTTTTTCTCGAAATTAATCAAAACCCACATGCATCCTTTAGATTTGGTTCACTCGCATCTATTACACATACTCACGTAGGATTGCATTAGCGTCACACATCTACGTCACACGGCCTACCCTGTGTCACTAGTTGTCTCATTTTTAAATTAAGATCATCAACTATCTTTGTGAAATTTCTGCCATTATTCGAACCATCATAAAGCAAGATAAGGGTGATAGGCATGATTGTAAATTACTCCATGATGCATGAAGATATAATTTAGTGACACTCACAAAAATTTGTTCATTGAGTAAAGCGAGGTTCTAAGGTACAGTGACCATCAACAAGGCATTTCTAAGATATGTTGCAAGGTATATGTTATAAATTCCTAAATTATAATATATGCATGTAAGGGTCCTATGACCGTAAGGTATACCACCATGGAATTTACCTTACATTGTTGAGGGCTTTCAGAAGGGGAAATAAAATACCTTTAAGATGGCCATGCACAAAAATACAATCAATAAAAAAATCTCCACAAGCCAAACAAACTTCAAATTATTATAGATTTTGCAAAATAGATATTTAGATGAGTCAGAATGGCCTACCTTTCTCAACATGATCACTATAAAACTCTTCTCAGCAATATTATTCTCTGCCAATGTTGTTTCATCTTTAAGAACTTTCCCTTGATGTATGAGCATTTGCTGATCAGCAGGGTACACAGATTCTCCTTGCAAGATCTCTATACTCTTTTTCACACTAGCAACCTGCAAAAAAAGACAGGAATAGATGGTGTTAAACCAAGTCAATCCACAAATTAGTGTGCCCTAAAGCCCAGTTAACCCTCTAGAAATCCCAGAGAGTGGAAGAGATCAAAAAATTATATAAGAGGTAATTCAGAACTTCGGCATCTGGTTATGGTAGATGAAATCGAACAAAGCATTGACAAAATCAGCAACAAATGAAATCTCAATTAGCGATTCAATTACTGAAAGCATGAACTGTAAAATCAGATCGGAAGACACAAAACCATAGGACTTTCCCGACGAAAACAAAAGGAAGTGGGAATCGAAATTGAGAACAGATCTGAGGACAGATGAAGAGAGGAAAAAGGAGAAGGGAATTGAAATCGAATAAATTACCGTCTCATCTGGCGTCACTTTGATCTCGAAGTGGGTGCCCTTGAGAGTCTTGACGAAGATCTGCATCTCTACTAGTTGGGAGGATGTCGATAGGTGGGGCTAAAAGCTCCCGATCTATGATAAAGCCGGAAGGAGAGAAATACTAAGGGGGACGAAGAAGAAGTAGATTAGAAGCTCCGATCCAGGGGAGGAGAGAATCGAGTTATGTAAACGCTGCGGCGGGTTATCTTTCCAAACGTGTTCTACAAGACGGCTGGTTCATGTCTGCGCGGCTCATTCGTGATACAGCAGTTGTAGCGCCTAAAATACCGACAAGTCATTATACGGCGACACGTCACGTGATAATTGTTGAAATTTTGTTTTCTAAATATAATTTAAATATAAATAAATATAATAAGTATAAGCGAAAGGGCGTGATATTGTGTCTGGTTATCTTTCCAACGTGTTCTCGAATTGTAGAGATTATCATTTATGCTTCGTAATTTTTGGCATTTCTTTTCATTATATATTTTAAAAAAATTCTTTTCTATCTTTTACTTTGCATTGATTTGGACAATCCGCCTGCAAAATGTTGTTTATGTCTGATCTCAATTGTATGTGATGAGGTCCTTTTAAGAGCGCTAGCCGCACCCACGTAACCGCTGCGGTAATTGCACCGCCATCTCTGTCACTTAGCCCGGCCTGCCCCTCGCCGGCCGGCATGCCCAAAGCCACTGTGCGGCGCCCCCACGGACGCACGGCCGAGGCCGCCGCCCCGGACAATGGCGGCCTCACGTCCTCGGGCGCCACCACTAACAAGGGCGGCCTCCCTATCACTGTAGGCGGTTCGGCCGCCCGTCCTCGACTGTCGCCCCTAACAAGGGCGGCCTCCACGTCGCCTTTGACAGACGGACATTCGGTCACCTGTCCTCGGTTGTCATCCCTAACAGCCCCCCCCCCCCCCCCCCCCCAAATCCAAGGGCAGGCGATCGAATGGCCGCCTGTCTACGGCCACGGGGAGGCCTCCCCTGTTAGGGGTGGCAACCAACAATGGACGGCCGAATGGCGGCCTGTCTATGACAACCGCCATTATCGCAGCTGTCGGCCTCGCTAGCCGCCCCTCCCCTTGTGGGAGGGGTGGTTGATTTTCGGGTGAACTCAAAGCTGCTCGGGGGCGGTCTCGTCATTTCCGTAAAATCAGTGATCTGCGTGCTCTAAACAGAGCATTTTTATCCATCTGTTAGGTAGTTAATAGGAGAAAAACACAAAAAGATTTGTTCTTTTTTTAGCATGGTCTCAATTATAACAAATATTATTGGGGTATCTTGCAAGCGTAGAGACATTCTCGGGGAGAAACAATTTATAAAGATTGTTGAAGAAATATCTAATGGTGAAATTGTAACATGGAAATGTTTGAATCAAGAAAAAACATTGAAAAGAGCAGGAGTCACAAGATGGAACTCGCATTATAGAACTCTTTTTAGTTTAATTTGCTTATTCTCATCAGTTATTGATATGCTTGAGATTATTGAAGATGATGACATACTTTCAGAGCAAAAAACTGAAGCGAGTGAATTATTGAATGTTATGCACTGTTTTGAATTTATATTCCAACTCCACTTAATGTGAACTATCTTAGGGATCACTAATGATTTATCACAAGCATTGCAAATGAGCGATCAAGATCTTGTAAATGTCATGACTCTTGTCAAAAATTCTAAGCAACTGTTACAAACATTGAGGGACAATGAATGAGATTATTTACTTCATGAGATAACTCTTTTCTGCAACAAACATGAAATTATTGTTCCAAATATGAAAGATAAATTTGTTGCACGTGGAAGATCAAGACGTAAATGTGAAGATACTTCAAACTTTCATCTTTATCGTGTGGAATTATTTTATGCGGTCATAGATCTACAACTTGTCGAGTTAAATAATCGATTTGATGAAGTGAATACTGAATTGCTTTTATGTATGACAAGTTTGGATCCAAGTAATAGATTTTCTACATTTGATAAGCACAAACTGATTCGATTTGCCTGACATTATCCCATGGACTTTTCTCCAGTTGAGTTAATGGAGCTCGATAATCAGCTTGAAAATTATATTTTGGATATTCCCTCAAACGATGACTTTGCAGAGGTGATTGGTCTTGGAGGATTAGCTATGTGACTACTTGAATTGAAGAAGGATGTTCTTTATCTATTGGTGTTTTTGTCTGTGAAACTCGCACTATCATTACCTGTTGCAGCTGCAACTGTAGAAAGAGCTTTTTTCGGCAATGAAGATTATCAAGTCATCACTACGTAATCGAATGGGGGATGAATGGATGAATGCATGTTTAGTGACATATATTGAAAAAGATGTATTTTCTACTATCAACAATGAGGTGATAATGAAATGCTTTCAATGCATGAAATCTCGTAGAGAAATTTTATAAGCAAGATTATTCTGCATACTACAAGCCGCACTTCTTTTGTGTATATGTTTCAGTCTTTTTTGTTGCACTTTTGTCTATTGCTATATTTTCTTTTATTTTCGCCTTATATGTTTTTACTGTGAAGTACTGAAGTACATGTTCTTATTGATATGTCTATCATGTTTTAAATGTGTATTAGTTATATATATGTCTAGTAAGTTGGGTTTGATTATTCTCTGTATTGCAAAATTTTTTTCTTCAAGTTTTAGGTCTGCCACACAGGAAAAAAATCATGCATCCGCCATTGGGCGTCTATGTCTATTGTTGGGGATGAACCCTATTTTATATGTGATGGGTGTGCACATAGTCATCTCCCTCATGATCCCCACTAAAATTAATGGGATCATGGGTTTGACCGCGCGTGCAATCACCATGTTTGATCCTCCTGCACGCCGATCCCACTACACGCACAAAGGAAACCGCCACCGGCGCTGTTGGAGTTACCATTGTGATCTGGAAGTGATCAAACATGTAATCTCACTGCCAACGCGATATGAGCCTGCAGGGTCGCACATAAGAGATGTGGAGAAGTTGAATGATTGACTGTGTTGGTAAAGGTTGCCAATCACCGACCTGAATGGGGTTGTGGGCAAAGTGTTGCCTTAAAGAATCATCGGGTTGGGCAAATGTTGCCTTGGAGGGCTGGTAAGGATTGTCGTCCGAGGGTCGATAACATTCGTCGAGAATCGTCTTTCTAATTCCCGCCGATCGGCGAGAATCGTCTCTCTGATTCTCGCCGATCGACGAGAATCGTCGAGAATCAATATGATGATTCTCGACGATCGACGAGTTCGACAAGTATCGTCGACCGCGGCTCGACGGTCGACGAGATTCGACGTGTATCATCAAGTGAGGCTCGACGATCGGCGAGAATCGTCGAGTATTGTACTCTGATTCTCGCTGATTCTCGCCGATTCTCACCGATTGATACTCGCCGATTCTGAACCCTATTTATGGGTGGTCTGCGGATAGCGATTTTCCTAAGTCTTTTATGCCTTCGGTATAAAATAGACACTTAGGGTTTTCGGGTAACATATGCTTTTGACAGCCGATCGAATCGAAAACGACGGAAGTCGTTCCGCCTTTCCGTTCGCCGATCCCGAATCCCGCTGCCGACGGAAGGGTTCTGCCGCTGCCGTGTTCGCTCCGTCGACCTCTTCATTTCCGGCGATCGTCGCTGGTGTTGCTTTTCCTGACGCGGACCTAGCAATCCGTGGAAAGCAAGGTGCGGTCCTTTCATCCTTCCCGATTTTTCGTGTGACGGAAAGCCCGGTGTTCTCCCGCTCGTGTGGACTTCTGTAGAAACGTGGATATTATTCCACGTAGAACTCGCCACTAGCAAGAAGACAAAGTTTGGAGCATCTCCGTTGAGTTGTGACTCAACGCCACCGAGGTAATTTTTGCCTAGTTTTGCTAACTTCTTGATTCAACATTCATGGCCCGATCCACATCTCTTTGGGTTTTTCTTGATGTTTTTCCTTCCGCTGCGTGCACAAGTGTTGTGTCATCCTCATAGAGAAACCCAACAGTGGTATCAGAGGGAGGTTCGGCCATGATTGTTGAATTGGAAGTTTGTTATTCCAGTGCGTGTAAACCTAGGGATTTAGAAGTGTTCTAAATGTCTAGATTTAGTCTTGGTTCCCCGCCAAGAACGTCTGGAATTGCGTGGAATTTCTAATTGTTAGAAATTGTTGTCTCCTTAGCAGTAACCATCCCTCGATTTTGTTTTGGATTTTGAATCCAACAAATAGAGATGAGCTTGTCTACTGCTTTAAGTTGAGTTGTCTTTGTCTTTGTCCAATGCATGTAAATCTGAGGATTTGGAAGTTTCCGGATGTTCAGATTTAGCCCTTCCTTCTATCAATTGTTGATGGTGTTAGGATGTGCACATAAGGGATGCATGTGATTTAGAATTGTTTTTCTTTGGATGTGCACGTTGATCAAATGTTGATCATGGTTAATTGTTAACCTATAATTAAAATCTCTTCATCTAATATTAAGTGTTCGGATGCCTTCCGATGGATGACACTCTTCCTTCCTCGATCGATTAAGTGTGGGCTTGCCAAAGCAAGGTGCATTAATCTATCTTGGTAAGGGTGCGAGCGGATAATTGTGATATCTCACTGTCGACATCGGGTCCAGCTTAACTAGGTGACCTCAAAGGTTGAGTGCCTATAGGTATAGGGTTGGCATGCACCATATGATGGATGCGAATAAGGAGTTATTCACCAACCATACAAGAATTGCATGAGGATGCAATTGGCAAGCGTTGCCTACCTAAATAACCGTATCGTGAGAGGAACGCCAAAGCGGACTCATAGTGTTGGTGAAATACGGATCTTGTCCACTAAGAGAGTAGCTCGCATGAACTCTCTGAATTGTTAGTGAGGGCTATCATTTCGAATAAAATAGTGAAAGTATTTTAATTGAAGTCCAAATTAAAATAAATTATATTTGAAATTTTGGTATTGATTTTATTCTGCATAAATTCTTGTAGAATTATATGGCAAGTGTTTCACACTCCACCTTGTCTCTGAGAGCCATCCTTGAGAAGGATAAACTCAGTGGGACAAATTACATGGACTGGTATAGGAACCTGAGAATTGTTCTCAGGCAAGAGCGAAAGCTCATGTCTTGGAAGAAGAATCCCCCGAGGTGCCGACCGGGAACTCTTCCCGTGCTGAGAAAGATACTTATAAGAAGTATACTGACGATGCTTTAGATGTCGAATGTCTTATGCTTGCCACTATTAACTCTGAGCTTCAGAAGCAACATGAGAACATTGGGTGCAAGGAGATTGACGAGCATCTCAAGAAAATGTTTCAAGGGCAGGCTCGTCAAGAGAGGTTCGACATCACAAAAGCGTTGTTTCAGTGCAAGATGGGAGTTCGAGACTCAGTAGGGACTCACGTACTCAAGATGATTGGGTATATAGAGAACCTTGAAAGGCTGGGTTTTCCTCTTGGTCAAGAGTTGGCCACGGATCTGATCCTGCAATCGTTGCCGGACAGTTATGAGCAGTTCGTCTTGAACTACAACATGAATGAAATAGACAAGACACTGCCCGAACTCCTAGGCATGTTGAGAACTGCCGAAATCAATATGAAGAAGGTCAAGCCTGCCAGCCCCATACTGATGGTGCATAAGGGCAAGGGCAAGGCCAAGGTCTCTAAGAAGACGAAGGTGGGACCTAAGTCATACCTTGAGCCCAAGTCTTCAGCACTGATGAAAAAAAAAAGCACGGTGAAGGAAGGGAAATGTCACCACTGTGGCAAGGCTGGTCATTGGAGGAGGAACTGTCCTTCGTACATTGAAGGTCTGCAGAAATTGAGGGGAGGTATGACTTCCGCTTCAAATGTTTACGTTATAGAGATAAACATTTCCGCTCCTTCATCTTGGGTATTGGATACCGGATGTGGTTCTCACATTTGTACAAATGTGCAGGAACTGGGAAGGAGAAGATTGCTGAGTAAAGGGGAGGTGGACCTCCGCGTCGGCAATGGAGCAAGAGTTGCTGCTGTAGCCGTAGGGGTTTATCGTCTTTCTTTGCCCAGTGGGCTTGTAATAGAACTTGATAATTGTTATTTCGTTCCGGCCATAACTAGAAACATTATATCTATTTCATGTTTGGACATGATTGGATTTTCTTTTATAATTAAGAACAATTGTTGTTCTATATTTAAGAATGATGTTTGTTATGCTGTAGCCCAATTGTTTAATGGTTTTTATGTTTTGAACTTGGACCATCTGATCTGTAATGTAGAAAATAATAAAAGACTAAGAACAAATGACTCGAACCCTACTTTTCTCTGGCATTGTCGTTTGAGTCATATCAACGAGAAGCGCATATCCAAACTCCATAGAGATGGACTTTTGGACTCATTTGATTATGAATCATTTGAGCGATGCGAATCTTGTTTGTTAGGCAAGATGACTAAAGCTCCTTTCACTGGTTATACTGAGAGGGCTGAGGATCTCTTGGGTGTTGTACATAGTGATGTATGCGGACCCATGAGTTCCATGGCTAGAGGTGAGTATTTCTACTTTGTTACATTTACTGATGATTTCAGTAGATACGGATATGTGTATCTTATGAAGTGCAAATCCGAGACCTTTGAAAAGTTCAAAGAGTTCAAGAATGAAGTAGAAAACCAGTTGGGTAAAAGGGTTAAAGCACTCCGATCTGATCGAGGTGGCAAATACCTGAGTCATGAGTTCCGTGATCATCTGAAAGAGTGTGGTATTGTATCACAGCTCACTCCACCTAGAACATCACAACATAATGGTGTGTCTGAGAGGAGAAATCGTACTCTGTTAGACATGGTACGTTCGATGATGAGTCATGCAGACTTGTCTGTTTCCTTTTGGGGTTTTGCTTTAGAGACTGCTGCAATGACATTGAATCGCGCTCCAACGAAAACGGTTCTGAAGACACCATATGAGATATGGACTGGGAAGCGTCCTAGTTGTCAAAACGGCTTTCCTTAATGGAAACCTCCTTGAGGAAGTGTATATGACACAACCCAAGGGTTTTGTATCCCCAGATGAAGCCACTAAAATATGCAAGCTGAATAAGTCCATCTATGGACTGAAACAGGCCTCTCGAAGTTGGAATCTTCGTTTTGATGAGAAAATCAAAGAGTTTGGTTTCATCAAGAATGAAGATGAGCATTGTGTTTACAAGCGAATCAGTGAGAGCATTGTTGTCTTCCTGATATTGTATGTAGATGATATACTGTTGATTGGGAATGACATTCCTACCCTGAAAGTTGTTAAGAACAACATAGGGAACTGCTTTTCAATGAAGGATTTGGGTGAAGCGACTTATATACTCGGTATTAAGATCTATAGAGATAGATCGAAGAAGTTGCTGGGTTTGACCCAGAGTACGTACATCGAAAAGGTGTTGAAACGGTTCAACATGCTTGAGTCCAAGAAAGGATTTTTGCCCATGTCTCATGGTGTGAATCTCTCTAAGGACCAGTGTCCAAAGTCTTGTGAAGATAAGGACTGCATGAAGTTGATTCCATATGCTTCGGCAATTGGATCAATCATGTACGCGATGTTATGTACTCGACCTGATGTCTCCTTTGCTTTGAGCATGACTAGCAGGTATCAGTCAGAACCCGGTGAGTGTCACTGGATTGCAGTCAAAAATATCCTGAAGTACTTAAGAAGAACTAAGGATGTGTTCTTGGTGTATGGTGGAGAGGAAGAGCTCGTTGTAAGTGGTTACACGGATGCTAGCTTCCAAACTGATCGAGACGACTCCAAGTCTCAGTCAGGTTTTGTGTTTTGCCTGAATGGAGGAGCTGTGAGCTGGAAGAGTTCCAAGCAAGAGACAGTTGCTGATTGTACAACTGAGGCCGAGTATATCGCAGCAGCTAATGCGGCGAAGGAGGCTGTATGGATTAGGAAATTCATCGGCGAGCTTGATGTAGTTCCTAGCATTGTTGGTCCCGTAGTTCTCTACTATGATAACAATGGTGCAATTGCACAATCTAAGGAACCTAGATCTCATCAGCGCTCCAAGCACATACTCCGGCGGTTTCATCTTATTCGTGAGATTGTCGAACGAGGAGATGTAAACATTTGCAGAGTGCCGACTGAGGAAAATATTGCGGATCCGCTGACAAAGCCTCTCGCGCAGAGAAAGCATGATGGTCATACTAGATCGATGGGTATACGATACCTAAATGATCAACTCTAGCGAGAATCTTGTGGATTCCATGTAAACATGTATTTTGTTGGCTGTTTGTTCATATGATAAACTGTGTACCTAATTTTTCTCTTGCAATTAATGGCAAATTCTTTTATTATGTCTTTTTCTATATGATAGTTAAATGTTAACATAATAGATACCCTTAGAATGTTCGCTTCCATGGGACATCAAGTACGTGACTTGAATGTGAGAGCCCATGATTTATTTGAAGCTTCATTCTTAAAGGTCCCTGGTCGAGTATCATCATAGAAGCTAAGGGTGATGATGGTACATGAAGACTAGCACGTGCGTTGACTGATGACCGGTTCTCACATGTCATGATATTGTGATATCAAGTCATCACGTGGGTACTTGTTAGTGAACAAGTTGTACTGGACAGACCCAACCTGAGACTACTCTGTGGATTGTCATCCAATCGTGTCACGAGTAGGTCTCAATTGACAATGGTGTTGTGATCCTTTGACCTGAAGTCACAGCATTCATCAAGTGAGGAAGAGCGTGCTTTGAAGCCATCTAAAGTCTTCCTTGAGAAAGGTTGATGATAAGGGTGGTTGTTGGGCATGTTACGAATCATTTGGGTGTTTGTATATGAGCAGATATGAGATTTGTCCTCCTGTATGACAGGAGTTGCATCCATGGGCCCCTTGATGGAACTGGACTGAGAAATGCATGGCCATGCTTGGTTGAGTCAATATGTGATATTGGACTCACCATTCTCTGGAAGTCGGTCCTGGATCAAGAAACTTGGATTGAGCTATTACGAGGGTGACACGGTCCATGCCTCTAGTTCTTTCCGGATGTAAGGGACAAAGGGACAAAGACAACGCTGACACATTGGTCATATAGGCTTATGAGTTATTAACTCTTATTGCTTGGGGAGCAATGATGCATTGCTAGATGTCGCTCATTGTTTGTGAGGTTTTTGCTGTGATACTTTCGAGATCAAGTGCGAGTCTGTTGGAGTTACCATTGTGATCTGGAAGTGATCAAACATGTAATCTCACTGCCAACGCGATATGAGCCTGCAGGGTCGCACATAAGAGATGTGGAGAAGTTGGATGATTGACTTTGTTGGTAAAGGTTGCCAATCACCGACCTGAATGGGGTTGTGGGCAAAGTGTTGCCTTAAAGAATCATCGGGTTGGGCAAATGTTGCCTTGGAGGGCTGGTAAGGATTGTCGTCCGAGGGTCGATAACATTCGTCGAGAATCGTCTTTCTAATTCCCGCCGATCGGCGAGAATCGTCTCTCTGATTCTCGCCGATCGACGAGAATCGTCGAGAATCAATATGCTGATTCTCGACGATCGACGAGTTCGACAAGTATCGTCGACCGCGGCTCGACGGTCGACGAGATTCGACGTGTATCATCAAGTGAGGCTCGACGATCGGCGAGAATCGTCGAGTATTGTACTCTGATTCTCGCCGATCCATGGTGATGCTCGCTGATCGATTCTCGCCGATTCTCACCGATTGATACTCGCCGATTCTGAACCCTATTTCTGGGTGGTCTGCGGATAGCGATTTTCCTAAGTCTTTTATGCCTTCGGGATAAAATGGACACTTAGGGTTTTCGGGTAACATATGCTTTTGACAGCCGATCGAATCGAAAACGACGGAAGTCGTTCCGCCTTTCCGTTCGCCGATCCCGAATCCCGCCGCCGACGGAAGGGTTCCGCCGCCGCCGTGTTCGCTCTGTCGACCTCTTCATTTCCGGCGATCGTCGCTGGTGTTGCTTTTCCTGGCGCGGACCTAGCAGTCCGTGGAAAGCAAGGTGCGGTCCTTTCATCCTTCCCGATTTTTCGTGTGACGGAAAGCCCGGTGTTCTCCCGCTCGTGTGGACTTCTGCAGAAACGTGGATATTATTCCACGTAGAACTCGCCACTAGCAAGAAGACAAAGTTTGGAGCATCTCCGTTGAGTTGTGACTCAACGCCACCGAGGTAATTTTTGCCTAGTTTTGCTAACTTCTTGATTCAATGTTCATGGCCCGATCCACATCTCTTTGGGTTTTTCTTGATGTTTTTCCTTCCGCTGCGTGCACAAGTGTTGTGCCATCCTCATAGAGAAACCCAACAGGCGCCGCCTTGTCGGGCGCCGCCTTGCGGCCGAGGGGGGTCCGCCCACCGCCGCCTTGCGGCCGAGGGCCGGCCGCCCCCTCTTAGCCGCGGCTTTGCGGCCCAGGGACGGCCGCCGACCGCCCCCCTCCTTGGCTACCGCCTTGCGGCCAAGGGACGACTACCGGCCGCCCCCCCTCCTTGGCCTAGGCGGCGGCCAAGGGACGGCCGCCGACCACCCCCCCGCTTGGCCGCCGCCTTGCGGCCAAGGGATAGCCCCCTCCCCCCCCCCCCCCCGCTTGGCCCTTGCGGCCAAGGGACGACCGTCGGTCGCCCCCCCCCCCCCCCCTCATTGGCTGCCGCCTTGCGGCCAAGGGACGGTCATCGCCCCCGCCCCTCCTTGGTCGCCGCCTTGCGGCCAAGGGACCGTCGTCGGCCGCCCCCTCCTTGGTCGTCGCCTTGCGGCCAAGGGGTGGTCCAGCAACCGCACCCCTCCTTGGCCGCTGGCGACCTCCCCCGCAGATGGCAAGGGCGGTGGTTACTTCGCCGGTCGCCCATGATGGGTCGTCCCCACCGTCCGATCGTCCTGGGCCGTCGAAGGCCACCTGTTTCACAGATAACCACCCACTAACCGTCAGGTTAGAGGGGGAAATTTTACATATTTATTTTAAATGGTCTCCTGATAGCAGGACACGGACATTCAGACTATAGTAAAAACATTTATCAAGTGGTTATGGTGTGCGGATAGCCGCGTAACCACCGTAACCACCTCCCAGAGCCTATAAAAGGAGCCTCAGGCCTCCTCATTTTTCATTTTCTTCTGATCTTTCTATTCAGAGTTTTCTTCTTTCTCTGGTCGAAGCTCTGTCAGTTTCCTCCTACGAGCCACCTCCGAGCCACCTTTGAGCCACACCCGAGCCACAAGAGGGTCAAGTCACAACCACCCGGAGAAGCCGAATCGCCCAAGTTCCAAGCGGCCCCAGCAACGACAAGACCAAGATTGTCGTCTCTCACCCAGAATCAGCAAGTCGCTATCCGAAGACCATCGGCGCAAAACACAATCTATAATAACTCTCAGCGCGACGGCCCGTCGTCCGCCACGTGCAAAGTGCTCTCTCATCCCATAATTGTAACGAGAGGTGACCTGTCACCCTCGACTTCACAAATTAGTTGTAACCACCCAAAAATAGTGGATTTTGACCGTCACAGATCCAATCACGTGATTTTTTTACCCAGTTCAGGGGTTTTTCCACGTTAAAAATGTTTGTGTACAATCAACCTACTCATTTGACTGTGTGCGCGCTCGACTGTCCCGAGAGCTAAGACGGTCCAAGAATTCCGGTCCGACCGGAACGTCAAGCTGGTCCGCAACATCTATATTTGAAGACAAACAACCTAGGAGAGAAGATAAAGAGCTCTAAAGTTTTGCAGCGAAGATTTGGAACTCCGCTTGCTCTCTGGCTCGAGCGCTCCAGTACTCAAGCACTCCAGCGACTCTCTAGCGCTCCAGTGCCTCCCTAACGCTCAAGTGCACTGGTGCATCTCTAGCTCTCAAGTTCCTCTCTAGCGCTCAAGCATCTCTCCGTGCTCTAGTGCCGCCCTAACGCTCAAGTGCATCTCCATCATCACTCAAGTGCTTCTCTAGCGCTCAAGTTCCCATATTGCTCAAGTGTTCACTTTGCTCCCCACGGTGTCTGCTCAAGCGATAGCTCCAGAAGTGTTCCTTGAAATTTTCAAGGAAGATCTTACTCATTCACTCTCAAATACTTACTTATAAGCAAGTCACCCCTCCACAAAATTCTAGCACTTGTAACCTCAACTAAAATAGTGTATTTGAGCGACAATGAACCAATCTCATGGTTTTTTCTCTTTTAGGATTTTTCACATAAAAGTGTTGTCTTCTCTGTTGTTGGTTCTCTTTTAACTGTTCGCGCACTTGACTCACTTCAGAGCTAAGGCGGTTTGATTCTTCGGACCGGGAGAGTACTAAGTGATCCACAACAACTATTATACTTGAATCCGTCCCATAATCAAAAACTAGGTCTAGACCGTGAAATAGATTCCACTCTTTTGGGTCAAACTTAGAGGACTCCGGCCCATTACCTCATCAGTGTCCTCTCCTTTTTTTGTGGTCGGACACGAGCGAGCTCTCGCACCCGGATACTGCGTGACATCCGTGATATTACCCAATGCCACACAAGTTAAATACAATGAGCAAAATATAGAATTTTAATCTAATTCGAATATTATACTACTCTTGAGAGTTGAAACACTGAATTTGAAACTTCTCTAATAAACAGTCTGGGGACACAACAGTCCCTCCAGATTAAGGCCACTCATACACTGCAAATAGGAATGTAAGGTAATTTTCATCCTTACAATTAATATTTTGTTTAAATATAAACTATATATATAAGTGTTGATTTTCGTACCGCAGTTTTAACTAGTCGCACCACACTTATTCCTACTTTATCGCATCATTTGGAAATACGTCTAGTATATGCATTTTTAGCAAAAGTGTTCAACACGAAAGTTGTAGATCTCATCAAGATCTACAACTTTCGTGTTGAACACTTTTCCTAAAAATGCATGTACAATGTGTACTTTGAAAATATGTCCAGATCTCACTACTTTTGGAAATACGTCTTGTACATGTTTTTTTAGGAAAAATATTCAACATGAAAGTTGTAGATCTTTTCAAGATCTATCTTTTCAAGATCTACAACTTTCGTGTTCAAATATTCCCGAAAATGCATGTACAATACGTATTTTCAAAATACGTTAAAAATGAGTAGAAAATACGGTACGACTAATTAAACTACGGTGCGGATATCGGCCAGATCAGTAGAATTGATGAGTATTTTATTCGGTTACCACTGGTGAGAGGGCACGTTCCGGTCAAGCAACAGTCAAGGAATTAATGCCATTCAATTATTAAAATCATCACAATTATGGCCAGATCACTAATATAATATGTTCACTTCATTGTCATTAAAAAAAGGGAGATTCCATTATTCACCTCTCACTCTTTTGCTACTATGAGATTGATTTTGAATAGTCAAACTCACATGTTTTATCATCATCATCCACCGACCGTCAATGCAGACTTTTCTCTAAGCCGTCTGTGTGGTTTGAGCACTTGCAATGAATCTTCTTGGAAACAGACTAAGGCATATGAAATGACTATATAAAAGAAGAGAAAGTCAAGCTATGAAGATGACACCAAAGGCCAAACCAACGAGAGGTAAAACTTTGAAGAGGAGAGCGGTAGTGCAGGACCGAAGGCGACGTTGGGCGTCGACATCTGATTGCGGGCTGCATCGACAACATAGACGAATGCATGTAGGTAGCGAAAAGTCGTCAGATTTGCGGGCTGCGGCAAAGTGCGCGATGCTCGATGGTTGCATGCGCGTAAGGCGGTGGTGGCTGAGCACAAGTGGCGTTGGCAAGCTGCGCGTTCACGACAAGGTCAAGTTCTGACTTGGATCTATTCTCGGGGGTGGTAGTGGCGGTGGTTGGTCATCTAACGACGAGGATGGTTCGTTCTGGTACGAATCTTGTGCGTCTGTTTTACGGATTGCAGTAAAATTTATATTATTCCTGTGGATTTTCGTAGTCTGAGTCCTTATACAGTATATGTTCGGATTTGTATTTATTAATTTGACTTCGATCACCCATCCTCGGTTGTCATCCCTAACAACCCCCCCCCCCCCCCCCAATCCAAGGGCAGGCGATCGAATGGCCGCATATCTACGGCAACGGGGAGGCCTCCAAGAATGGACGGCCGAATGGCGGCCTGTCTACGACAACCACCATTATCGCAGCCGTCGGCCTCGCTGGCCGCCCCTCCCCTTGTGGGAGGGGTGGTTGCTTTTCGGGTGAACTCAAAGCTGCTCGGGGGCGGTCTCGTCATTTCCGTAAAATCAGGGATCCGTGTGCTCTAAACAGAGCATTTTTATTCATCTGTTAGGTAGTTAATAGGAGAAATTACGGGTTGTCACTCTTGAAATCTATAAATAGACCCTCTTTACTCCTTCATTTGAATTCTCTCCTAGGTCGGAAAGTCCTCTTACGGATATTCTCTCTCCTCCTGTCACGACCCGCAACCTTGATAAGAAGCCTTTAATATCACTCCTCATCACCAACTGAGCTGCAGCTCAGTTGGTGATGAGGGCTGTTGAAGGTGCCTTGTTAAGGAGGTGCTGGGTTCGAAACCTGACATTCTCAAAAACCCACCGTGCTGCGAAACAGGCCGGAGATGGGTTTGGGTGGCACGGGCTGCAGCCCTGTAACGTCGCTTGGGGTCGGCGAGCGTGCCGTGGGCCGGGTCGTTACATAAAAAGTGCACTTTTTTGTAACGACCTGGCCCTTTATACCAAGCGTCGCCGGCTTACAAGTAGCCCGGGTTTAGAGCTCAGAGGCCCACCGCACCCTTCATGGGCCGGTGGCTTGTCTCGCCCCACGACACCACTGGTAGTAATCCTAAACATCAAGGCCTGCATGCCCAGTGCACCAAAACCAAATCTCCACGCCTGTTTATCAGCAGCGGTAGGTTGTTGCCACGGGGTCTCGAACCCGCAACCTTGATAAGAGAGAGTCTTAATACCACTCCTCATCACCAACTGAGCTACTTATTACCTCGCTCCCATCGTTCTTTAAACACATGGTGACCACACTCCTGTATGTGAAGGATACAATGGGATTGGAGGAGTTCACATCAACATTACTGTCTAGTCAGATGCAGGACTCCAACTCCCGGGGGTGAGCATATTTTGGTAGTAGATGGACGGGAAGAGCATTCGATATGGGATCGAGGGGTGCATGAGCTTAGCCGGTGTTGAAGAAGTGAGTTGTTTGCTACCACTGTAGAATGAGCAGTCACATCCAGAGAAATTGCCTGCAGCGTGCATAGAGTTTGGGTGACGTCCAAGATCCGGGTGTGGTGACGCTAGATTTGGGAGTGTACAGTGATGGTCTTTATACCATCACTGAGAGTCATAACGAATCTGACAACAGATGGATATTAGATACTGGTGCATCGCAACACATGCTCGGATGTGTCGATGTTCAATTATATGGAGGTGATGACTGGGTTGGTCTATTTGGGTGACGACTTGGTTATGAGGTTACAGGTATAGAGACGGTGGACATATAGATGCATGATGGGGTGGTGCACATGCTTGTGAGGATATCTTTGGTGCCCAAGTTACGTAAAAATTTGATTTTGTTGGGCAGTTTGGACTCGGGTGTCTGCAGTTTTGCAGCTAGAAAAGGAGTTCTGACAGTGACATGCGGGTATATCGTGCTCATGAAGGCTACGTAGTTCGGTAGTCTATATCGACTGATGGGGACAACAGTGCGAGGTGGTATACCCAAGATTTCTGTAGGTGATATGTTTGATGGTCAAGGTAGTATAGTGGATCACCCTTCTGTGGCTCGGATTCGAATAGTCAGTTTTTGCAATCCGGGTGTACCGACATCCCACAAGTGAACTAGAGTAGAGATGATGTTTGACCTGCAACAAGTCGGTTAATGCCTCAAGCATGAGCTGGTTCTTCGTGTAGATTGGTGCTTTGTGCAGACAGTGGTTCGTGTAGATAGTGTTTTATGCAGAATGTGGTGTTTGAAATTCAAATCAAGGTGATGATTGTTGACCTGATTTTGAATTGTTAAACTTATATATTTCACTATCCCCACCCACAGACTGCCAATCCAGACTTTTCTCTAAGCCGCTCATATGCTTTTGAATGAGCCCTTGCGACAAAAGCTCCTTGAAAAGAAACTAAGACAGTAAGGCCTATAAAATAACAATATAAAAGGAGAGGATGCCAAGCTATGAAGATTACACAAAAAGCCATACCAAATAGAGGTAAAACCTTGAAGAGGAGAGTGACAGTGCACGACCGAACGCGATGGCGGGCGTCAACATCCGATTGCAGGCTGCATCTGCAACATAAAGTGAAAGTGTGCGGGTAGCGGCAAGACGTCAGATTCGCGGGCTGCAACAAGTTGTGCGGTGCTTGATGGTTGCTTGCATGTAGGCTGTGGTGATTATGTACAAGTGGTGACGTTTGCGAGCTGTGCGTTCGCGACAAGGTCAAGTATTGAGTTGGATCTCTTCTCGGTGGTGGTGGTAGAGCGGTAGTTGGTCGTCTGACGACAACAAAGGTTCGTTCTGATACAAATCTTGTGCGTCCATTTTACAGATTGCAATCAAGTTTATATTACTCCTGCGATTTCTCGTAGTTCGAGTCCTTCTGCAGTATATTTTTAGATTTGTATTTCTTAATTTAGTACTTATTAATTTTATAGTGCTAATAAAATTTTGCGGCCATGAAAGCTATACATCTCTTGAGGAGATTCATTGACAACTATCAAGAAAGGAAACGAGATTTGCATTTGTTGTTTATTGATCTTGAGAAGGCTTATGATAGAGTTCCAAGAGAGATCTTATGGGGAGTCTTAGAAAAGAAAGGTGTGAATGTATCATATATTGACATAATCAAAGATATGTATACAAATTCAGTAACAAGGGTGAGGACATCTGGAGGATTAACACAGGGATTCCCTATCATTGTTAGCTTACATCAATGTTCAGCTTTAAACTCATTTACCCTTATCTTAGATGAGCACACAATACATATCCAACAAGCAATACCTTGGTGTTTATTGTTTGCGGATGATATCATTTTGATTGATGAGATGTGCGAGGGTGTAAACGCAAAACTTGAATCTTAACAAGATACTTTAAAAAAGAAGAGTTTTAGGTTGAGCAGGGAAAGACGAAGTACATTGAACTTAAATTTAGCAGTACAAGAAGGACGGATTACTTCGTTATTAAGTTGAATGATCAAAATATTTCCCGTAGTGAGTGTTTTAAATATCTTGATCGATAGTTCAAACTGACAGAGCTATTGATAAAGATGTGACACAGAGAATCCAAGCGGGTTGGTTGAAGTGGAGAGGCGCGTCAGAGATGTTATGTGAGCGTAAAATACTACTAAAACTTAAGGGCATGTTTTATCGTACTGCAATTAGACCTGCGATGTTCTATGGTTCTGAGTGTTGGGTAGTGAATTGTGTGCATGAGCAAAAAATGGGAGTTGCGGAGATGAGAATACTTAGGTGGATGTGTGGACACACGAGACTGGATAAAATTAAGAATGAATGTATCGGGGATAAGATAACACCAATTGCAGAGAAGATGCGAGAATCTTGACTAAGATGGTTTGGACACGTACAAAGGAGACCATTAGAGACACCTATTTGGTGTTGTGAGAGTCTAGTCACTAGGCATGCTAAACGAGGGAGGGGTAGACCAATAAAGACTTGGAATGAAACTATAAGGAAAGACATGATGTACTGTCCAGTCAAATGCCGAAGGACCCCCACTCTTAGGTGTGAGCATATTTTGGCAGTAGATGGACAGGGAGAGCATTCAATAGGGGATAGAGGGCTGCACGAACTAAAAGGGAGTTGTTTGCTACCACTGTAGATAAAGCGATCACATCAAGAGAAATTGCATGCAACATGCACAGAGTTCTGGAGACGTCCAAGATGCGGGTGTGGTGACGCTAGATCTGAGAGTGGAGAGTGATGGTCTTTATACCATCATTGAGAGTCATGACGACTCTGACAGCAGATGGATATTAGATACTGGTGCATTACACCACATATGTTTGGATGCGTCGATGTTCAGTTCTCTGGAGGTGACAACTAGATCTGTCTATTAGAGCGACAGCTCAGGTTGTGAGGTTACAGGTACAAGGTCGGCGAACAAACATATGCATGATGGGGTGGCGAGCTGGCTTGAGAGGATATATTTGGTGCAAAAGTTGAGTAAGAATCTGATATTATTGGGCAGTTTGGACGGATGGCTGCATTTTTGCGGCGAGAAAAGGAGTTTTAACAGTGACACGCGGGTATATCATGCTCGTGAAGGTTGTGAAGTTCGGTAGTTTGTACCGATTGATGGGGATCACAGTGCGAGGTGGCATGCCCATGACTTCTACGGGTGACATGGTGGATGGTCGAGGTGGTGCAGTGGATCGCCCTTCTGTGGCTTGGGCTTGGCGAGTCAGTTTTTGTGATCCAGGTGTGTCGACATCCCACAAGTGAACTAGAGTAGAGATGATGTTCGACTTGCGACAAGTCGGTTGACGCCTCAAGCATGGGGTGGTGCTTCGTGCAGATTAGTGCTTTGTGCAAACCTTGCTTCATGCAGATAGAGTTTCATGCAAATGTTGTATACAAAATGTGGTGTTTAAAATTCAAAGCAAGGTGACGATTGATGAGTTGGTATTGAATAGTCAAACTCGCATGTTTCACCATCCCCACCCACCGGCCGCAATTTGGATTTTTCTCCAAACCGTCCATGTGCTTCGAATGGGCACTTGCGATGAAGTTTTCTGGAAAGAGACTAAGGTGTATGAAATGACTCTATAAAAGGAGAGGAAATCAAGCTATGAAAATGACAACAAAAGCGAAACCAAAGAGAGGTAGAGCCTTTAAGAGGAGAGCGATATTACACGACCGAACGCGACGGCGGGCATCGACATCCGATTTCAAGTTGCATCGACAACGTAGAGCAAACGCATGCAGGTAGCGGCAAGGTGTCAGATTCACGGGCTGCGGTAAGGTGTGCAGTGCTCGATGGTTGCATGCTCGTAGTCGATGGTGGTTATGCACAAGTGGTGACGTTGGTGGGTTGCGCGTTCGCGACAAGATCAAGTCCTGACTTGGATCTCTTCTCGGTGGTGGCGACGGCGATGGTTGGTCATTTGACGACGACGAAGGTTTGTTCTGGTAAGAATCTTGTGTGTCCGTTTTATGGATTGTAGTCAAGTTTATATTACTCATGCGTATTTCCGTAGTCCAAGTCCTTCTGCAGTACATTTTTAGATTTGTATCTCTTAATTTGAGTAGTTATTAATTTTATTGTGTTAATAAAATTGTGTGAAGTACATATTTTCTTGTAAATTTGTATTTAATTGTTCTTGCGAATTGCGCTTCCGCGACTGGAAATCCCAACACAAGCAGACTCGAGCAAGCTCAAAGTCAGAATTTTAGACAGTGGTTATTCTAAGAACCGCGGTTATATATATACAGAACTTTATATATTTTTTCAGCATAAAGGAAATATAAAGTTATGAGTTCGAAATTCAAATAGCCGTCAAATCATGGTTTGATAATTTATTACCCGTCAGATCATTTTATCATTAAACAATTAAAAGTATAGAGCTCCTAAAGCTAAAGAGAGGGAGAGGGAGAGACTAGAGAGGGAGAGAGAGTGGCTGCGGGGTAGGGGTGGGGATGGGGATGAGATATAATTATATATATAGGCTCGGGAGAGAGAGAAAGAGAGATAATAATGATAAAGATTATATCTTACATATTATATTAGAGAGAGAGAAAGAGGAGAGAGGGGGACTGAAGAGGGGGGCAACGGTGGTTCACCCGCCTGCAGTTTTATTTTTTAATTAATTGTTTTATTTTTTCATTAATTGTTTTATTTTTCTATTTTATTTTTAATTAATTATAAAAAAACAGGTGGTTGGGTACTGTTGCGAAGCCCCCCTGGGGCGGGCGAAGCCCGCCGTCGTCGGTTGGGTACTGTGGCGCGTAGTCATCGGGCCGGAGGCCCGTGCCTGTCACTCGTATATATATATATATATATATATATATATATATATATATATATATATATATATATATATATATATATATATATATATATATATATATATATATACTTTAGACAGCGGTTCTGATAAGAACCCATGTCTAAACTTTTTATAAATATATATATATATATATAACTTAAAAGAACCGCTGTCTAAAGTTCTGTATAAATATATATATATACATAATTTTAGACAACGTTTCTTCTAAGAACCGCTGTCTAAAGTTCTGTATAAAAATATATATAACGCTCCATTGCTCTAAAATCCACTGCCCTAGCCCTAGTCATTTCCTTCCCGCTCCACTGCTCCAGTGCTCCATGTTGCCCTCGTGCCTCAATTTTCAAGATAGCTCAAAATTCTTTGTTCGAATTTCTTCCTTAGTTCTTGATTTCTTATTGCATTTTCCTGAAATAATTTTTGATGATTATATGCAATGGCTGAACCTCCCTTATCAGCTAATAGTTTTCTAAAATAATACCTCACAGATTTCCACATGAAGTTTTATCTGCTCGAATTTCTTCCTTAATTTTTGATGATTATATTTCTGAGCTAATAGTTTTGTCCTGAACACCTTGTTTAACTTATCTCACATATTTTCATATGAAGTTTTATCTGCAAATATGAAAAATAATAGTAATTAACAGAATATAGAATTTGCTCCTCAAAAGTTTTAGTTGTGACATCCTAAAACTTGTAGGCATGTAGCTGAGCCTATTGTTATGTGTCATAAGTGAATGTTATAATGCATGTTTGATGTTTCACAAGTTGTTTTTGTTATACAAGTAATCATGAAAAAATTGAAAAATATTGATTCATTTTTCAATTGATGCATTGTGATATTGTGCAGTTCAAGGAATTGCATTTCGAGGTCACGATGAAACTCAAGAATTTATTAATCGCAGGAATTTTGTGCAAATAATCAAATTGCTTCGGACTTATAACAATGAAGTTGATGGGGTTGTGTCAGAAAATGCGTCAGGAAATGCTATGTATATATCGCCTAATATTCAGAAGAATCTTCTTTCGATTATGTCAAGAAATGTGCAAGATGTAATTCGTAAGGAAATTAACGATTCCAAATATTGCATAATAGTTGACAAATGTAGAGATGAATCAAAAAGAGAGCAAATGGTTATCATGATTCGATTTGTGGATGTTCATGACTTGGTGCAAGAAAATTTTTAGATCTTATTCATGTTACAGATACAAGTGCATTGACTCTTAAGAATGAAATTTCAGCAGTCATCTCTCGTCATAACTTGAGTATCCAGGATATATAGGGTGAAGGATATGATGGTGCAAGTAACATGCGAGGTGCATAGAAGGGTTTAACAACTTTATTCCTTAATGAATGCTCTCATGCTTATTATGTTCAATGTTTTGCACATAAGATTCAACTAGTTCTTGTTGCAACATCAAAGGAAGTGAACGCAGTGCATAATTTTTTTAATGAGCTGATATATATTGTTAATACTGTTGGTGCTTCTTTTAAACGCAATGATCAATTGTGAACTGCTCAAAAAAAGTAATTAAATCACATGATTGCTCTAGGTGAAATTAAGACTGGCACGAGAGCCAATCAAATTGGTTCGCTACAACGACATGATGACACTAGATGGTTGTCACATCTGAACTCTGTTTTCATTGTTATAAATATGTATAATATTACATGCTTTGTGTTGCTTGATATTAGTGATAATGAAGGAACACCTGCTCAATGAAGGGATGATGAAGCAGCCTTAAGAAAAATGAGAGTATTTGAATTTGTTTTCATTTTGCATTTGATAAAAGAAATTTTGGGAATCAGTGACGTTTTATGGAAAGCACTGCAACATCAATCTCATGATATATTGAATGCCATAAATTTAGTTTCAACAACAAAAACTCTCATTCAGAAGTTGCGAGAATCTGACTGGTAAAAATTCTTACAAGATGTCAACATATTCTGTGAGAAAAATGAAGTTAAAGTTCCTGACATGAATGCTCAATATAGCGATCGTCGGTTTCGAAGTCAGCGTGATATCATTAGAGTGAGACATCATTTTCAAGTAGATATTTTCAATGTCTCAATAAATTATGTGTTGCAGGAGCTAAATTCTAGATTAAGTGAAAATTCTATGGAACTCCTTCATCCAAGTGTGACATTAGATCCAAGTGATAAATTCAAGTCTTTCAAGATTGATGATATATGTGTCCTTGCAAAAAATTTCTACCCTCAAGATCTCAGTGAACAAAAAATTTATGTGTTAAGTAATCGATTACAGCATTATCAACTCGATGTTCTTTCTCATAAGTATTTTAAAAATTTATCTACAATTTCCAAGTTGTATGAGAAATTGGTGGAAATGAAAAAATCAAAGAGCTACTATCTTATTGACAAATTAATTCGTTTCATTTTGACTCTTCCGGTCTCAACAGCAACCACAGGAAGGTCATTCTCTGCTATGAAACTTGTTAAAACTAGACTTCGTAACAAGATGAAAGATGAATTTCTTGCAAATTGCATGACTTTATATATTGAGCGAGAAATATCAGAGAAAATTGACAAAGATTGTATCATAGATGAATTATATGAAGTGAAAATTCGATGTGTACAAATGAAGTGACATGTATATGATTGTTTGTATTTTTTTGGCTTATTGAAAATATATGTTATGTTTTGTCAAAAAACTATCTATATATTTTTTACATTAAAAATTTTATTTTAAAATTTATTTGGCTTCGCTTGGTAACTGCCCCCCCCCCCCCCAGCTAAAATTCCTGGATCCGCCTCTGGGAACTATAAAGGAAACAATCTTTGTTAGGGAACGATGGAAAAAAAATCCGTGCTAGTGAGCGGCGTGCGGGGGCCATTCTTGTGGGCGGCATGCTTGGCAAATTCTGATGCACGGCATGCAAGGGCGCCTTCTGGTGAACAAAGCACGGGAGCATTCTATAGAAGACCTCTTACTTTTGAAATTACAAAAAATATCATGCGAGTGGATTTCATAACATCCATGCACAAAAAATTCCCCTCAAAATTTTCACCAATGGGGCTGTGTTTTTTTAGGATTTAGAATTAATGTAGATTTAAATCACCAAGTATTAACTTGCTCTGTATTTAAATTCTTCTTTCATTTTAAACCAAAAATATAGCATCTACACTAGAACTAGTTCACTATTTTTTTAGTGTTTAGGTACATTGTATTTTTGCTAGTCTAGATGCTATATTTTTTGGCTTAAAATGAATGAAGAATTTTTTTAAAAAATTGGTGATCTGCTACTAGCCTGTTAATGTGATAATATAATTTTTGGGGTGCTAATGTAATATGCCTGCTAATAGCAAATTATGGGATGCTAATAACATTACTCTTTAAAATATGGGCGTTTATATTAGCAACCCTTATATGACTATTGGCAGCACACAGATGATAGCAGCCCAAAAAATAGCTATTGACTGCCCGATGGATATTGGCAGCCAAAAAATTATGCTTTTAAAATACAATTTTAGGAATAATGTTCAACATGAAAGTTATAAATCTCAACGAGATCTACAACTTTTATGTCGAACATTTTTTTCTAAAAATGTCATATAACAGACATATTTTCAAAAGACGCGGAATCCGGGCGGAACTCGAATAATTTCGCCCCAATCCCGCGTCTTTTGAAAATAGGTCTACTATATGAAAATAGGTCTAAAAATATCATATAGTAGATCTTTTTTCAAAATCCGCGTGTTTCGCGTTTTGGGCTGCTATTAGCAGTCATATTATGTGTGCTTTTTATTATTTTGCCGGGTTGCCAATACAAATGCCCTAAAATATTATGTACACAAACAAAATGCTCCCCTAATCCAAGCCCCCAGGAGACTCAATATCATCACCGCCGGTGAACCATAATTAGCAATTCATGACACAATGAATCAACTTAGAAGATTTAGGCTCCGTTTGGGGGAACTTATTTTCACCGGTCAAGCGGTTACGACCGCATGAGCTGGACCTTAAATAAGTCAAGTTCATGCGATCGTAACCGCCTGACCGGTGAAAATAAATCCCCCCCCCCCCCGCCCAAAACGAAGCCTTAACCTAAGATTATGTATGATGTAAGATCCCACAAAACAGTTTAAACTAAATAGAATGTGATCATTAACTAGTTCACACTAAATAATCTCATCATCCTAAGTAAGCCTGCATATATATCAGAATCAATTTTATCAAAAGATTCAGAGATGAACCTAACTTATTAATTCATCAAATACAGAGCAAATTCTTAAAAAAATACTAAATTTAACCTGTTCCAAAATTATCTTGAGCCACAGATCCACATCAACTTCAATTTTCCAGTAGCAGGATTTTTTTGTGGAAAATCTATTCACAAACATGGCAGATATTTACTATAATTCAACTTTAAACCCAAAAAAGAACTATTACAGTGGGCTCCACATATTGCCATCCCACAAGAACATAAACAAAAGGATTATCAACATTCATATGAACATTTATTTTTTCCAAGGCACCTAACTATCAGTGGTGCACAAAAAAAAGGAAACTAGAGACAGTTTAAAGCCCCTTAATTTGCTTCAAGATCAGTGCACTTCTCAACTGCAACTGCCAGTAATCATCGGCCGGCATCACTCTCCCTCTCTCACTATATATATAGATATTTTTTTTCTGAAGAAGCAGAGAGCTACAGAATGGTGTAATGTAGTTCATACTGATTTATTTTCAAAAGTAAGAGGTAGCTGTGTTTGATTTCCAAGTTTCAAAAAGCTTACGTCGCGGGCATTTGAGCTGCACACAGGGATTTAGAGTCATAATCGAAGAAGGAAATGCAAAATTAGGGGGAACGTAAGGGGTAAGTTTATTGTAACCTGATATAGCTCAATGCTGACATGCGGTATAGGCATGCGAAGACAAGTAGATGCAGCCCAATGGAGTAAAAGAAAATGAAAGTTCGTGCGTATCTGCAAAGAGGAAGACCAATTAGACTCCACTGGAGTATACTTCTTATCTCAATGAACATTGAAACATTGTAGTGTTGGGTATTGTATCCTTACGTTTCGCGAATCCCGATCGGGCGCCGACTACTTGTTGTGCACGGATTCATCTTCTTCGACTTTCAAGACTGGATTGCTCTCTCTCTCTCTCAAGATCTATACTCCTTCAGATCTAGTCGTTCGAAGATTCAAGGTTCACGATTCAAGGTCTTCAAGATTTCGTTTCTCCAAGTTATCCAAAATTCAAGATCTACCTTCTCGAAAAACGTTAGTGTGAAGAATTGTAATCGTTTGTATTGTGTAATATTCCTTTACTGATTGTAGAAGATTATTTCTCCGAGTTTGTAGATCCGTTTGTGGATCGAGTAAGTAGATCCGTTTGTGTATCGAGGTTGTAAATCCGGTTGTGGATCGAGTTGTAGTAGAGGTTGTTCTTCGAGTGGTAGGAGCGTCGTCACCGAGTTGTAGGAGTTGCGGCTCCGAGGTGTAAGATTTGTTGTAATCTGAGAAAGGTGAAGTAGCTGAATCTGCCCCTTCGTGGGAAATAGGCGAGGCGGGAAAGTGGACGTGCCCAACTCGGGGAACCACTATAAATCTATGTGTTTGTGTGCTTGATTTTTTAAGAAATTTTTATTCCGCAAAAAGACACAAATATCACATATTCTCCTCCTTCTAGGTGATTTAGGTAGACGCTAGATACTTTCAATTGGTATCAGAGGGGCGTTTTGTTCGATAAGGCTAACACCTTGAACAAGATCCCTGATCTACCGTTTAAAGATTCCGTGTATTCACCATGGACAGAAGTAAAGACATGTCCTCTATGAAGCTACCGGTGTGCACGAAGGAAAACTTTCCTATGTGGAAAGAAAGAGTAAGGTTATTCATGGAAGCTGCAGATCCTAGAATATTCTAGATTGTGGAAGAAGTTATTCATGGAAGCTGCAAATCCTAAAATATTCCAGATTGTGGAAGACGGAACGCATGTTCCTACACAACCATCAGCTCTGAACCCAGCTATTCTGATTCCCAAGAAGATGATGGATCTCACAAAGGATGAGACTGCCCTAGTCTCCCTAAACAAGAAGGCTAACAATATCATCGTCAGTGCAGTGGACGACTCAATGTTGCAAAACCTATTCCACTGCAAATCCGCAAAGGAAATGTGAGACTGCCTTGTAGTGTTGATGGAATGTCTCATCGAGGTGCGATATCACTTCATCCGAGAGCATGTGGAGAACAAGGACATAACTCTCAACTATGTCCCGACGGATAAACAGATCGCAGATATTTTTACGAAGCCGCTGGACGAGACCAAGTTCTCGTTTTTCAAAACGAAACTAGGCATGCTGAACATGGACTCTTGAAGAATGACTCACTCAGGAACTACTTCAGAAAGGCAGGAAATTTTCCAAGGAAAATTCGGCGAATATCGGACTGCAAACTTGTCAATTTGTCGGATATCAGTGGACACTCGCCGAATCAGACTCAGCGTCCAGTAAATCTGGTCGAATTCAACTTATGCAAATTTCTATCTATCTTACTATATTGGATCCAAAGAACTGTCGAATTCAGGTACGCGCTTTCTAGACAATTTTAAAATTATATATATATATATATATATATATATATATATAGTCTAGGGGGAACCGCACAGTCAATTTCGACGAAACCCTCAGCCGACTCGCCGAATCAGAAATCGCGACTGTTCGGCTCCCGCGCAATTGGATCTTCTTCCTCCCGTGGTCTAGGGCTCGTTCCTCTTCGATTAGGGTTGTGAACTACTTCCTAACCCTAGCCGACAGTACAACAAGGATTTCCCGACAGTTTCTTCTCGCGGTGTGTTCCCGAAACCGCGCTGTCGCCGACTCCGACCAAGTTCAGAAATCCAGTTCATTACAGATTCAGCATTCTCCATGGATCCCAGAAGCACAGGCGGTTTGCTAGGGGGTGGAGAACTTGTTTGCACAGGCATTGCAGATGTTTCTGATGAGTTCAGAAATGTTCTACTGATGTTGGAGACTGCAGAACTTTCCTTTGTCCTAGAACACCCGTGCAAGGTTCTGGACAAGGAAGTTCTTGAATTTTTTCAGAATGTCAAGCTACGTCATGAAGACAGTCATTAAGAGCAAAGTGTAGAAGACAAAGGTCAAGGTGAAAGCTTCACTCCTCACTAGGTATTTGTGGCTTCCAGTCTGTGAAGAGACCGATTACCTCAATAAGGGTGATTTCTCTAGAGCTCTTCTATTCTATGGACTGCCCAGAGGCACAAAAGCAGTGAAGCACAAAGGGATGAATGAAGAAGGCAAGCTTCTTTCCGACATCATGGGTAAAGCGTTCTTGTGCAAGACTGGATCCCACGACTATCTCTCCACAGAAATGTTCAAGACCCTTGTTTCCATCATCTGCAGGAATAGGATAGATTGGGGTAGACTGCTGTTTGAAAAGATCAATGACAGCCTTCGCACTCCCAACTTTGGGAGGATTATTAGCTTGTACCTGAATCAAATGGACGGTGGCAAGTTCGATATGACCAATGGAGTGTATATCCATCACTTGAAGAAAATTGACTCATCTATCTTCTCAAGGTGGGATAGGAGGATCTTGAGGCAAGGGGGAGCCCCAGATTTGGCTGTGGAGGAGGAAGATCAGGCTCCTGAGGATAGGATTCCTACTCCACACCCCAGTGAAGCCCCTGATAGATTGTGTGCAGGAGCTAAGGGGGAGCCAGCTGTTACTTCAGTAGCAGAAAGTCCAGTTCCTTTTCTAGAGCCAGAGAATCTTCTGACAGAGGTTGCTCAGATTGCTCAGACTGCTGTTGAGGAGTTAGTGTCTGCTGAGGTTGAGGATGATGCTACTGCTAATGATGATTTGACTGTGGACGACTATGAGATAGATGTTGATGAGGAAATGATTGTTGCTGATGAGCCCAAAGATGTTGATAATGTTAACGCTAGGTCTGAGCTAGTTTCAACAGAGAACCTGATTGTCTCTCTCCCAGAGATTGTTCCTGCTTCATCTTCTGAGGGGGAGGTAACTAGGCCCTCGATATCAGTTGCTACTGAGGTTGACAGGTTTATCCGCAACCTTGAGAAAGAGTTGCCAAGGCAACGGGTATACCTTCAGTTCTTCCTGAGAAGGTAGTTGAGATTTTTGATGAGGAAGGAGATGCAGAGGAGCATACTCCTGTCCTAGCTGCTGCAGTGTCTTTGCTGAGTTCTAAAGCACGATTATCTCTGATTTATGAGTCTCCCAATGAAGATCTGCCTTCTCTCCCCCATATTGCTTCTGAGACAGTTGCCACCTCCAGTGCTGCTAGTTCAATTCTAATGACCATAGAGGTCATGTAGGCAAGACAGCAAGCGCAGTTTGAAGCGACAATGAAGAAAGTTCTGGACAAGGTCAACGAGACTGAGCAAGACGTTAACAAAGGCCTTGCTGAAGTTAAAATTCAGATTGAAGCACTTGACACAAAGCTTGACTTACTATTTGTTGAGTGTGGCAAAGCCATAAAGATGAACATGGATGACCTCCAATAAACCAAAGAAACTGTGGATAATGTGGACACAAATGCAAATACAATGATAGATGCCCACAACAGATCTATGGCTCACTTTTACAACATTCTTCCTGCTTATTCTAATGATGTCATTGATGAAGTCAGAAAGGGGAAGGAGGCTATGAAAGCTAAGTTGATTGCCGTTGAAGCTGCCATGTTAGAAAACTTCAAAAAGACTACTGGCTGCGGCTGACAATTGCATGTGGCTACATGGTCAGTTGACAAGCTTTCAAGCACCTGCTGTGCCCGTTCTTGTTGAAGTTCATCCTCCTAAGGATTACTGTAAACAATGGACAGCCACACGGGAATTCTTTCAAGACACTGTTGTTGCTGTTGTTGAAGAGATTCCCTCTGCTCCAGTCTACAAGAAGAGAAAGTATGGCGAAGGTCCATCTGCTGCAAGATCAGACCCTGTCAGAGTTCTGTCTGCCAGAGACAGAGAAATGGAAGAGGTGTGGAGCCCAATTTTCAAAGGAATCATCTTGGATACATTTTCCTTGGTCGATTTCGGAGGAGAAAAGAGTGAACTATACTACGACCAAGGGGATGGAATAAGTATAAGTTGGCTTGCATCAAAAGGAGGATACACTTCAGAAACCACAACAATGCTGATCCAATGTCTCCACCTCCTCCAAAGTATTATCTTAAGCCGAGGGCTTATTTTGACAGGCAGAGGCAGAAGAGTCAGAGCAGGCAGGAACCAGTTTTTGACATATATATCTTATTATATAAAGCAATATAGGTATTTGGAGGCACACCATAGATCAAACAAGAGCCATTGGATCATGAGAGAGAGCATGAAATGGGAGGAGAGAGTTGGAAGCGAGAGGAGGGAGAGAGAGAAAGAGAGAGAGAGAGAGAGGGGAGGAGAGAGGGGAAGAGAGATGGGAAAGGAGAGAAAAAAGAGAGAGAAATATTGCGTGAAATTAATGTTTTTACGACAAAACTTAATTTTTTTATAAAATAAAAATTATAATGTTGATTTATATTTTTTTACGGTCATTTTGAGTACTCATATGTATATATTGCGGGCACTGCCCGTCTTAATGTAGGTGCATCCCGATTTGATGCGGGCGCATCCCGCTTTGATGCGGGCGCAGCCCGCAACGACACATCGAACACGGGAGAAGCCCGTTCGGAGGCGGGCGAAGCCCGCCTGGATGCGGCCGAAGGCCGCCCGAGAGCATCGAGCACGGGCATAACCCGTGCGAAGATGCTCGTATATATATATATATATATATATATACATGTATATATATATATACATGTATATATATATATATACATGTATATATATATACATGTATATATATATATATACATGTATATATTTATATATATATGTATATATATACATGTATATATATATGTATATAATTTTCATAATTGTCTTGAAATGCGTGTTTTTGTTAATATTATTTATATTTTCATATTTTATTATTTATCATGTGCAATTTACCTTAGTTTGTAGGATATTGACTTCTTCAAATAGGGGGAGATTGTTGGGTATCGTATCCACAATAATCCTGATTTGAAGAAGGCTCCAGTCAAGCTAAGATGAATTGTGACTGTATTTGATATGCTGATTTAGTTATGTAATTGCAGGTTTTCATTGCTAAGTACACATCAATGTCCGGTTACAGTGGGTCAGTAAACACAGTACTATACAATGTAATTACTCGTTGTGTAGGTCAAAGTGTTGACTCACATGTAATCTCTCTATTGGGATGTACTTCTATCTCATGTACAAGAAAAGGCTCAAGAATGGTCAAGGCATAGAATTAGAGAGAGAGAAATTCTCCTAAGTATAATTCGTTGAGTATGGTTTGCAATACTCGTCGAATTCGTCGAGTATCAGCGTGATACTCGTTGAATTCGTCGTGTATATCTACCTATACCCGTCGAATTCATCTCTTATGCTTAGGGTAATTTTGCCAAAGAAGTGAAAAATCTATCAAGTAAAATTCGCCGAGTATCGCCGTGCATACTCGTCGAATGTATCAAACGATACTCGTCGAATATGCTAAGTGATACACGTCAATTTCGTCAAGTCCAGTCAACACTACTTCTCTAGATTTTTCCAAGTATAATTCGTCGAATATCAAAGCGTTGAGTGCGTTGAGTTAACTCGACGATATTCATCGAATGTTGCCAATGGAGTTGAGTGAACTCAAGGCGTCGAGTGTAACGGCATTGAGTGCTTTGAGTCAGTTAACCTATACTCGACGAATTCGTCGAGTATTCCAGGTGATACTCGACGAATTCGTTGAGTATGACTCTTCGCCATGACGTTGAGTGACCAGCCGGACTGGGATGATTTAGCTAAATCCTTTTCGTCGTACATCAAGATGTATTCGACGAGTATCATTATGATACTTGACGAATTTGACTTAGGTCATTTTTCCGATAGTTTTCTAAAAACCAGTCTCGGGTTCGGTCGACCATGCACAGTGTTGTCAGGTTTCGTTTTTGGAAACTTTCTTTATACCATGGGTAAGAAGATCTCTATAAATATCTAGGGATATTTTTCTTCCATACTAATCATGTTATTGCTAACATTTTGAATTGACAAGAACTTTCCAAAATGAGAAACCGTCGACCGACTTCTTACGTTTCGCGAATCCCGATCGGCCACTGACTACTTGTTGTGCACGGATTCATCTTATTCGACTTTCAAGACTGGATTGCTCTCTCTCTCTCTCTCTCTCTCTCAAGATCTATACTCCTCCAGATCTAGTCGTTCGAAGATTCAAGGTTCACGATTCAAGGTCTTCAAGATTTCGTTTCTACAAGTTCTCCAAAATTCAAGATCTACCTTCTCGAAGAACGTTAGTGTGAAGACTTGTAATCATTTGTATTGTGTAATATTCCATTACTGATTGTAGGAGATTATTTCTCCGAGTTTGTAGATCCGTTTGTGGATCGAGTAAGTAGATCCGTTTGTGGATCGAGGTTGTAGATCCGGTTGTGGATTGAGTTGTAGGAGAGGTTGTTCTCCGAATGGTAGGAGCGTCGTCTCCGAGTTGTAGGAGTTGCGGCTCCGAGGTGTAAGATTCGTTGTAATTTGAGAGAGGTGAAGTAGCTGAATCTGCCCCTTCGTGGAAGATAGGCGAGGCGGGAAAGTGGACGAACCCAACTCGGGGAACCACTATAAATCTCTGTGTCTGTGTGTTTGGTTTTTTAAGAAATTTTTATTCCGCAAAAAGACACAAACATCACTTATTCCCCCCTTCTAGGTGATTTAGGTAGACGTTAGATATTTTCATGTAGATCCTGTCCAATTACTATGATCACTGCAGGGTTAAGCTGCAAAAAAGAGTATTGGAGAGTTTTCTCGTCACTCATGGTCTTAAGATTTTGGCTTGCAAAAAAAAATTGTTCGTTGTTATATCTGCCTGAACTCTGTTCATTTTCGATCATAGAAGTTTAATGCAAAGTGGGTGGGACCAGATCATGCAGGAGAATTAGAAGAACCACCATCCCCATTTGATATTTTATTTAATGTCTTTTAAATATGTGTTGCTTTTATTTATAGTTTCACGGCTCACTGGTTAGAGCATATTAATGTATGCGTGTGTAAGACTAGTTATTGCTTTTGGCCGTTGAAGAAAAGCCCTAGGACTGGTCCAAGTAGGTCTTGGAACTTCTCCCTCTCCTATTCTCCTATCTTCCCTTGTTTTCTCTATTCAGCAACTGGTAACCCTAGCCGCCCAAGGGAGTAACAACTGCCCGTGGTGCAAAAACCATTGCAATATGAGTGGGTCTGAATCGTATAATGTATGAATCAAAAAACGAACTTGCATGCGTGAGGCAGAGTATGAAAAAAGAAGCAGAATGATGTTATAGTGCTATCTGTTCAAATAAATTTGTATACATAAGCTAATTGACCCCTTATTTTGATGGTTGCAGATATAAATCAAGTTTTGAAAGAGCCAATTTGGTTGCTTGTAGTTGAAAATAGTGATATTGTTTCACTCATATTAGGGACCATTTGGGTGCATGGTAGATAGAAATCAAATTTGAGGAGGTTTCCTGGGTTTGAATCTGTAGAAATGGAGAAAGCCAACCTTGTATATATGTCCACTTGATACAAATACAAAGAATGAGTACATATATATAGATGAGAGAAAGAGAGAGAAAAGTCCTATACACAATGTGTGACTAAAGAGAGGAGAGAAAAAGCAATAAATGCTATACAAATGGGCCTAATGTTAAGTGGGCTTTTCCAACACTCCCCCGCAAGCTGGAGCGTATAGGTCATATGCACCCAGCTTGGACAAACATTGGTAGAACATAGTGCTTGATAAGGCCTTTGTGAGGATGTCGGCAACTTGATCAGTTCCTGGAACATGCTTTAATTCAAGTTTCTTCAATTGAACCTTTTCACGAACAAAGTGACAGTCAACCTCGATATGTTTTGTGCGCTCATGAAAGACCGGATTCTTTGCGATGTGTATGGCGGCTTGACTATCACAAAATAGAACAGCAGAGGAGGGGAGTTTTACTCCCAGGTCAGTAAGGAGACTTTCAAGCCATGTGAGTTCTGAAACAACTGAGGCCATCGATCTGTATTCAGCCTCTGCAGAGGAACGAGCCACCACAGCTTGTTTCTTACTCTTCCAAGTAATAAGATGCCCACCAAAATACGTACAGAACCCACTAGTTGACCTTCGATCGTCCAGGGAACCCGCATAGTCGGCATCAGAATAGGCAACCAATGCGGGAGCAGAGTCGGAGGTTTTGTAAACCAGCCCTTGGCCTGGAGCTCCCTTAAGGTATCGGAGAATCCGTTCAACCGCTTGGAGATGAGAAGCCCGGGGGGCATGCATGAACCTACTGACAACCCCAACTGCAAATGATATATCTGGCCTTGTGACTGTTAGATAAATCAACTTGCCCACAAGGCGTCGATAGTATTCCGGGTTCGGAAGTAGCAAATCGTCATCCGAAGCATGAGCGCATAATTTGTGATTTGCCTCCATCGGGGTACATGCTGGCTTGCAACCAGACTGACCAGCATCTTTGAGAAGATCGAGACAGTACTTTCGTTGGGAGAGTACCAACCCGTCCGGCCGCCGGGCGATCTCGAGACCAAGGAAGTAGCGAAGTTTTCCTAGATCTTTAGTCTGAAAAACAGTGCTCAGGTGTTGTTTGACGTCTTGAATCCCCTTTGAGTCATCCCCAGTGAGAAGGATGTCGTCAACATAAACCAACAGAAGAATGGTGCCAGTGGCCCGGTGTCGGGTAAAGAGGGAGAAATCTGCAGAGCTCCGAGTGAACCTCATGTCCCGAACGACCTTGCTAAACTTGTCAAACCACGCCCGTGGGGACTGTTTGAGACCATAAATTGACTTTTTGAGAAGACATACCCGAGACTCCCCCGTGGTCTCAAACCCGGGCGGTTGGCGCATGTAGACAATTTCCTGAAGGTCGCCATTCAAAAAGGCGTTCTTGATATCAAGTTGATGAAGAGGCCAGCGGCGGTGTATCGCGACGGAGAGAAGAACGCGGACAGTGTTAAGCTTGGCCACCGGAGAGAATGTTTCCTCATAGTCGAGGCCCTCCTGTTGTGTGAAGCCACGGGCCACAAGACGGGCCTTCAGTCGGGCAATAGTGCCATCCGGAGCATGCTTGATGACGAAGACCCATTTGCATCCAACAGGGTGCTGACCGGGAGGTAAGGGAACCAAGACCCAGGTCTGGTTGGCCCAAAGGGCCGTCATTTCTTCGTCCATGGCAGCCCGCCAGCCAGGATGGTGAAGCGCCTCCTGCAAAGAGTTAGGGACTGAAACAGAAGATAAGGAGGTGGCAAAGTGAAGAAGAGAGGGGGAGAGGCGATGGAGCGAGACGTAGTTCGTCATCGGATGAGCGGTGGAGACGGGAGCCGGAGCAGCAGGGAGCAGAGCACCAGAGGGCGAAGCCGACTGCAGAGGAGCCACAGAATGAGGAGAGCGACGAGAATAGACCCGGATAACCGGAGGTGGTGGACGGACCGGAGGCGGGGAAGGGAGAGAGGTTGAGGAGTGAGGAGCAGGAATGACAGGACGAACGACGGGAGCGGGAGGCAGAGCGATATCCGGAGCAGGGAAGAAAGGAAGATCTTCACGGAAAGTTACGTCAGGCGAGACAGTAACCTTGCGGGTAGTAGGCGAATAACATACATAACCCTTCTGAGTGCGCGAGTACCCAACAAAGATCTGCTTGGTGGCACGAGGGTCCAACTTGTCCGTGGAGGGACCGAGGTGGTGAACGTAGCAGGTACACCCAAACACCCGTGGCGGAAGAGGAAAAGGCGAAGTTGTGGGAAAGAGGAGGCTGAAGGGAGTAGCATACTGGAGGACGGAAGACGGGAGGCGGTTGATGAGGAAGCAAGCCGTGGAGAGAGCGTAGTTCCAGTACGGTTTGGGGACCTGCATTTGAAGCATAAGCGAGCGAGCGACATCAAGAAGGTGACGATTCTTGCGCTCGGCGACACCATTCTGTTGCGGAGTGTACGGACATGAGGTTTGGTGAAGAATGCCGAATTCAGAGCAGAGAGTGGCAAACGTATGGCTGGTGTACTCCCGCGCATTGTCAGTACGAATAGTGCGAATAGGCGCAGAGAACTGAGTGCGAGTCTCGAGGATGAAAGCCCGGAATACGCGGGGAAGTTCAGAGCGATCCCGAAGGAGATATAACCATGTCATGCGAGAGTAATCATCAATAAAAGTAAGAAAATAGCGATAGCCAGAAATACTAGTAACTTTGTACGGACCCCATATATCGGAGTGTACTAAAATAAAAGGAGCGGAGCTCCGAGTACAATGAGGGGGGAAAGAAGAACGGGGATGTTTGCCCAAAATACATGTGTCGCAACGAAAAGCGGGGAGAGTGACATCAGGAAGAGCCTTCCGGAGGACTGGAAGAGGAGCATGTCCCAGACGGCGATGCCAATCCGAAGAGGAGGTAGATGCGAGGACAGTAGGAGAGTCGTCAAGAAGATAGAGCTCATTCTGCAGCCGTCCTCTACCAATGATAGTCTGCGTCTGCTGATCCTGTATGAGAAAAGAAGAAGAAGTAAATGTCACTGAGTAATTAGAATCAGTAGTAAGGCGACCGACAGAGAGTAAATTGAAAGGAGAGCCCGGAACATGTAGAGCCGAGCGTAGGAGGAGAGAAGAGGTGAGAGAAATATCAACACATCCAGAGACGGGAACCGACGCCCCATTAGCAACAGTAATGTACTTCGGGTGAGGTGAAGACAAGTACTGTGGTGGCTTAACAGAGGTGATATGATGAGTGGCACCAGAATCAAGGATCCAGCGCGTGCCAGAGGATAGGCAGACGATACCTTCATTGGAGAGAGAGGCAGCAGAGGCAACCGAGGCAGGCGGACGGCTGAGCAAGCCATGAAGATGCTGGAGCTGAAGACGAACCTCGTCGAGCTCAGTACGAGAGGAGGCAGAGTCGGTAGTAGCAGCAGAGGCATGTGGACGAGGAGGTCGGCCATGTTTGCGAAAGCAAGTGGCCTCAAGATGACCAACTTTACCACAGAACGAGCATTGAGGCCTAGACCGGCCACCGCGTCCCCGGCCGCGAGAGTCAGAGCGGCCACCACGGGCAGAGGGGGGAAGAGGTAATAAGGGAGCAGGTGCCTGTTGAACAAGGGCCGGAGAAGGAAGTCCGGGAACATCCGGAGGCGGGGAGACTTTGAGAAGCATTGAGCACACGTCGGAAAAGGACGGTGTAACAGTAGAGGAGAGGATGTGAGCCCGGACACTGTGAAGATGAGGGGGTACCCGGGCCATCATCATGGCGATACCCACAGCTTCCTTCTGGGTACGTTGAGCAGCGAGATCTAGAGTGGGAGGCTGATGGTGGATCCAAGCCTCAACCAGAGACCGGGCTTGAGCAACAAAGGACGTCAAGTCGGTTGCGTCACTGCTGTCAAGGGCCTGGAGAGCGGTGATGATATCATAGAGATGGTGGAGACTATCTTTGCCGGAGTAGAGGGTGTGTAGCTCGTCCCACATGCCTTTGGCCGTCTCATGATACATGGCCAGACGATAAGATTCTCCATCAAGAGAGTTGAGGAGCCAAGTCTGCACACGCCCATCATTGCGTAACCACTCCTCAGTAGGGACACCAATAACGGTCTGGGTCAGATGATGAAGGAATCCCTTGGACTGAAGGACACGGCGAACTGAGTGTGCCCATTCCACAAAGTTCTTCTTGCCAGTGAGCGAAATTGTAGTGATCCGGAGCTCGTCGCGGACTTCCGGTATAGAGGCCGGGCGTTCAGGAGGAACTGCCGTACCGACGGAGTCTGCAGATGTAGACATGGAGGCCGCAGCGAGCTTGAAGGAGGCCGCAGCGAGCTTGAAGGAGGCCGCAGCGAGTTGGATGAGACCGCAGCGGGCTGGAGGCCGCAGCGAGCTGGAGGAGACCGCAGCGGGCTGGAGGCCGCAGCGAGCTGAAGGAGGCCGCAACGAGTGGGAGGAGGCCGCAGCGAGCTGGAGGAGACCGCAGCGGGCTGGCAGACAGCGGGCAGGGTGAGGGCGCGGCGACCTGGAGGATGTTGCGGGCTGGGTCAGGTCGCGGCGGGCTGGGTCAGGTCGCGGCGGTCTGGGTCAGACCGCGGCGGACAGGAGTGAACTGAGAAGAGAAGACAAGCCGGGGCTGACTTGCGAGCTGGCGGGCTGGCGGGCTGGCGGGCTGGCGGGCTGGCGGGCTGGCGGGCTGGCGAGCTGGCGAGCTGGCGAGCTGGCGAACTGGCGAGCTGGCGGACTGGCGAGCTGGCGGACGCTGCGCGAACGGCGGATGAAGGAGATCAAGGAGAGAGGTCGCCGAGGTCGCGCCGGACAGGAAGAGGCCGCAGCGGACAAGGGGAAGCAGTGGACCCCACAGGATGGTTATAAAAGGAGGGGGCCAGAGGAGGAAGGGAGAGGGGGGGGGGGAAGAAGTGGATCCACGGGAGAGGAAGCGGACATGATAAGTGAGGCCGCAGGAGAGATGCGACTAGAGGGTGCGGACTGAACAAGGGAGGCCGCAGAGACCGCAGGCTGCAGGGCGGACAGAAGAGGGAGTCCGCAGGAGATTCGAACCTGGCTCTGATACCATGTAGAAATGGAGAAAGCCAACCTTGTATATATGTCCACTTGATACAAATACAAAGAATGAGTACATATATATAGATGAGAGAAAGAGAGAGAAAAGTCCTATACACAATGTGGGACTAAAGAGAGGAGAGAAAAAGCAATAAATGCTATACAAATGGGCCTAATGTTAAGTGGGCTTTTCCAACAGAATCCACTGTTGGGTTAATCTTAATGTTAGAGTGAAAATTACATCGTTTTAGAACCAACTAAACAAGCTCTGGTATGCAAAATTGGAGTCGCCGCTTTGGAAGGAAATTTGGGAACTTTGTGGAGTTTAGGAATCTTAATGTTAAGAGTGTAATTTCAGCAATCAAATAGTAAATTAACAACCAAAATAGATCATGAAGTAAAATCATAAAGAAAGAGAGCTTACTTGTTACCAAGTAGGAATCGACCACTTGTGAGTGTGATTTTGTCTCTAATACCGAGCTCTCTATACCTTTGATCTCTTTCCTGGTTCAAGTTCAAAGATTTTATAAAATTAGTCAATGTGAAATAAAGCAATACACACAACAAATGAACCTCGGGAGGAACTATGCAATCCTGGAGAACCACATTGAAACCAATCGTAAATAACAATAAAAAAAAGCAGAATATGAAACCAACAACTGAACTAAGGATCAGAACTAAGTTATTTTCATGTGAAGAACTGATTTGGAAATTGGGCACAATTTACAATAAAATTATAGTTCATTTCAATCTTGAGAATATTTATAATTAAACTAACAAGAAGACTTTTAGAAATTTGAGACAAGAGCATAAACACCTAAAGCAGCCCTGAGCAAGAGATGTAAATCAATCATGGAACTCTATAAATTAATTCTCAAGATGACCAGAGAAGATGCACTGCAGTGAAACAGAAAGAACATGAAGTTTATATCACATGCAAAATTACATGGCAAGAACAACTATTTTTCAATCAACCAAGGATAGAATAGGAAATAAAATTCACGAAAAATCATGAAGATTAGGATCAATTGGTGATGAGAGTGCTGGTGAAGGCCTCTTATCTAGGAGGTCTGGGGATCGAGCCTCGGCCTCAACAACCTGCCGCATGGTGGTGACTCCATGACGGAGTGCTGGTTGGGGTGTACGGGCTGCGGCTCTGATGAAAGCCGCCTGGTGCTGACTCCAGGTGGGCCCCCTGGTGGGACTCCAGGGTGGCGGGCAGGTATGATGCATGTCCCGCACCACAAACATTCTCCAAAAAAGAGAGACCAATATGTTCCGATCCTTGATTGTAACAAGGTACTGAACCCTTGATTGAGCGGAGGAGGACGAGGAAGATTCAGCTGACAACTGCAAGTGTTTTATAGGAGAGAGCGACAAAAACTCTCAAGGTTCAGAAGAGTTTAGATATTGCTTCCTTCATTCTGAAGCCCAAAAGGTCTCTCAATACAACAAACTACAAATTTCAAAGAAGTTCAGACAAGCAAACATTATAAAAAGATCTAAATTCATAAATAAAATTCAATTGCAAAGACACCCATGATAATACTAAATGACCATAGCATACGGTTGATCGGTCAAAAATTACTTCATTTCGATATAGGATACCTCTATATATGGAGGGAATACAAAAATAGAGGGAAAAAAATAAAAATAAAGACATTCTAACACTCCCACTCAAGTTGGGCGTGAGATGTCAACCATGCCGAACTTGTCAACAATTCTTTCAAATATATTCCCACTTAACTCTTTGGTGAGAATGTCTGCTAGCTGTCTATTAGAGGGCACAAAAGGAGTACACAATTCTTCTCTCAATGGTCTCCTTGATAAAGTGTCGATCTACTTCAACGTGTTTAGTGCGGTCAAGTTAAACGGGATTATGGGCGATACTAATAGCTGACTTATTGTCACAATACAACCGGATGGTCCTGGTTCAGTAAGACCAAGGCCACTCATCAATGAGCGTAGCCATAATCCTTCACAAACCCCGTGTCATAGCTCTAAACTTGGCTTCTACACTAGATCTTGACACAACTTGTTGCTTTTTGCTCCTCCAAATAACAAGGTTGCCCCCAACAAGGGAACAATATCCTGAAGTTAATCGTCGATTCTCAACAAATCCGACTCAATCAGGATCAGTATAAACTTCAATACTTAGACCTGGATTCAGAGCAAACAAGATACCCATTCCTGGTGAGAATTTGAGGTACCTAAGAATTCTGTGAGCTACATCCACATGACGTGCCTTAGTAGCATGCATGAACTGACTGATAACACTCACCACATAAGAAATATCTGGGCGAGTGTGGGACAGGTAGATCAGCCTCCCCAATAATCTTTGGAACTCAGAGATGACTTCAATCACCTCTCGATCATTACACCCCAATCAGTGATTTACTTCAATCGGGGTGTCAGCTGGTCTACATCCATTCATCCCTACCTTCTCAAGAAGATCCAGAGTGTATTTTCTCCGATAAAAGAAGATTCCCCGCTTGGATCTCGCGACTTCCATACCCAAGAAATACCTGAGTTTTCCCAGGTCCTTAACCTCAAACTCCCTGGTTAATTTTTATTTAGATTCTGGATTTCTTCTACATCAATCTCTGTTATCAGGGGCGGATCTACGGGCGCCCCCCCCCCCCCCCCCCCCAAGTATTTTTGGCAAAATAGATGATGTTTGCGTTCTTCTCGTCGAGCCTATGAATTTTGACTACTTATACGTCAAAAACGGTGTTCGAATAAGGGAGAAAAGTGTCTGGAAAGGTGGAGACGTTTAAATTTATTGAAAGATGAGAAAGTTGACATGAGAGGTAAGTGCTTTAATTAATTCTTCGCATTTTGATTCCCCCCCCCCCAAGTCAAACTTCTTGGATCCGACCCTGTTTGTTATGATTATATCATCAACATACACAATGAGAACAGTGAGTTTCTCGGTCCTATGTTTGATGAACAGTATCTGATCAACATTGCTCTGGCGATATCCAAATGATACCATAGCCTTGTGGAACCTCCTAAACCAGGCACTTGGGGATTGTTTCAGCCCATATAGATCCTTTTTAAATCTGCAAACTTTCCCTTCTGCACCTCTAGGAGTGAGATCTGGTGGAATAGACATGTAGACCTCTTCATCTAGATCACCATGGAGGAATGTGCTCTTCCCATCAAGCTGTCAAAGGTTCCAACCCTTGCAGGCAGCACAGGATAACAAGACTCAAATAATGTTCATTTTTGTCACCGAGGCAAATATTTCCTGATAGTCAATACAAGGGTTTGCGTATAACCCCTTAACACCAGTCTTGTATTGCGCCTCTCGACAATCCCTTGTGAGTTCTATTTGATAAAGAACACTCATTTACACACAACGGTCTACTTTCCATAGAGAAGAGGCACAAAATCTCATGTATGGTTCTTCTCAAGAGCATTCATTTCCTCAATCATTGCCTCTCTCCACATAGGGACCTCCAGATCCTGCTGTCATGATACAGGTATGGAAAAAGAAGCAAGAGAATACACAAAAGCCTTGTAGGCAGTAGAAAGAGAGTCATAAGATATATAATGTGAAAGAGGATGACGAGTACAAGAGCGGATACCTTTCCTAAGGGCAATCGGTGGACCGAAAGGCCCTGAGTTAGGATCCAATGACTGTTCTAGTGGCATAGTCGGGTATTGTGTGCTTGTCCACTTAGTACGCCGAGTATATACCTGCAAGCTCGAAGCAGTAGAGGGAAGAGGTTGGGACACAGTAGGAGGACTCACTTCCACGGTGTAGACTCCCCTTGAAGTGAGGGATATGGTGGAGGTAAGGGCAGAGGAACAGAGAAAACAAGTACATAAGAGGGTTCACCTGTGGTTGGGTCATCTGAAGCAGGGTAGTATGCCTCGGATTCACGGAATGTGACATCCATAGTGATAGACACTTTCTTTGTAAGTGGGTGAAAACACTTGTACCCCTTCTACGTAGGAGAGTAGCCAATAAAAACACACTTGAGTGCGTGAGGATCAAGTTTGGAAGGGCGAGGGTGGTGGATGTGAACAAAGTAGACACATTCACACACCTTAGGGGAATGCCGAGTAGGAGGCACATGGAGAGTGCCAAGAGCAGTAGCATTCCCAAGAACACGGGAGGACATACAATTAATGAGATATGTCGCAATAAGAATCGCATTGCCCTAATAGAATTTTGAAAGATGCATGGTGGACGAGCAACTTTCAGGAGATGACAACTTTTCCGTTCGACAACATCATTTTGTGTTGGGGAATAAGCACAGGTAGTCTGGTGGAGGATGCCATGATCAACATCAAACTGCGAATCCATGTATTCGCGGTCATTGTCAATGCGGAGAATTTTAATTGTGATATGGAATTGAGTGAAAATCATGTTATGAAATCGTCGGAAAACAGAAAAAACATCACTTTTGTTGTGCATCAAATATAACCAAGTTGTACGAGAGAAACAATCAATAAAAGTAACTGTTGGACCGAACCAATTGATTAATTCTAATGATGTTGTCTCCTCTATATATGAAGGACACAAGATATAAGAAGAAATAAAAACAAAAGATAAACACATATTGTAACACTCCCCCTCAAGTTGAGCGTGAGATGTTGATCATGCCTAACTTGACAACAATTCTTTCAAAAGTAATTTCTCTCAGGTCATTCGTGAGAATATCAGAAAGTTGCTTATCTGAAGGAACAAAGAGAGTACACACAAGTCCCTTTTCAATGTTTTCCTTGATGAAATGACAATCCACCTCAATATGTTTTGTACGATCATGTTGGACTGGGTTGTGAGCGATGCTGATAGCAGCATTATTATCACAGTACAACCGGATAGACCCATATTCAGAGAGACCCAGGTCACTTAGCAATGACCGCAACCATAGACCTTCACAAAACCATTAGCCATAGCCCGAAACTCTGCTTCAGTGCTTGATCTCACCACAATTTGTTGTTTTTTACTCCTCCAGGCAACAAGATTTCCACCAACAAGAGAACAATACCCTGAGGTAGATCGTCGACAGAACCGGCCCAATCAGCATTGGTGAGACCTCAATATTTAGAGCCGAATTGGGGGAAAACAATATTCCACCCTCAGGTGAGGACTTGAGATATCTGAGGATTCTGTTGGCAGCATCAGCATGACGAGTCTTCGGAGCGTGCATAAATTGGCTGATAACGCTCACAACATAAGCTATATCTGAACGGGTATGAGCCAAGTAGATCAGTCTCCCTACAAGCCTCTGGAATTCAGGAATATATTCAATCTCCTTCCCATCATCACGACTCATTTTGTAGTTCGCTTCAATTGGAGTGACCGCTGGTCGGCAACCACTCATTCCAGTTTTCTCAAGAAGATCCAGAGTATACTTCCTCTGAGAGATAAAGATCTCATACTTGGACCATGCCACTTCAATACCCAAAAGTATCTGAAAGCACTCAGGTCCTTGACCTCAAACTCAGAAACCAACTTTTATTTTCGAAGCTTGATTTCTTCAACATCATCATCTGTGATAATGATGTCATCAACATAAACAATGAGAGTTGTAAGTTTACCGGTTCTATGCTTGATAAACAAAGTATGATCGACATTGTCCTGGTGATACCCAAAAGACAACATGGCTTTGTGAAATCTCCCAAACCAAGCTCTTGGTGACTATTTCAGTCCATATAAGGCTTTCTTTAACTTGCAAACGTGTCCCACTGAACTTTTAGGAGTAAGGCATGGCGGGAGAGACATATAAACTTCATCATTCAGATTTTCATGGAGGAAGACATTTTTTACATTAAGTTGTCAAAGGTCCTACTCTTTACAAACAACACAAGATAGAAGGACTCTGATTGTGTTCATCTTTACTACATGAGCAAACGTTTCCTGATAGTCAATTCCAAGAGTTTGAGTGTACTCACTTGCCACCAACTTTGCTTTACACCTTTCAACCACACCCTGTGAATTTTGTTTGACTGTGAACACCCATTTGCACCCAACTGGTTTCTTCCCAGGGGGAAGAGGTACTAAATCCCATGTGTCGTTCTTTTCAAGCACAACCAATTCCTCAAACATCGCTTCTCACCACACGGGAATCTTTAGGGCACTCTACCAGGATGTTGGTATGGATATGGACGCAAGGGAAGACACAAAGGTCTTATGGGATGTGGAGAATGAGTCATAAGAAACATAATTAAAAATGGGATGTTGAGTGCAGGACCGCATACCTTTGTGGAGAGCAATTGGAAGCTCAGAAGGCCCTGAATCTGGGTCCAAAGATTGTTCTGATAGCAGGTCAAATGTGTCGTTAGGCCTCTTTCTCTGCCGAGTGTACACCTGCAAAGTAGGAGCAGTAGGAGGAAGAGTAGTATGAACAGGAATATCATTCACTTCTGACGGTAGAGGCTCCCCCTGAAGTGAGGGATATGAAGGAGAAAAAGGCAGAGGTATAGACGGTGAGGGCACAGACGAAGAGGGCAAAGAAGGTGAGTCACCTGGAGGTGGATAATAGGTCTCAGATTCACAAAATGTGACATCCATGGTAACGAAGATGAAAATATTTGTACCCCTTTTGAGTGAGAGAGTAACCAATAAACACACACCGTAGGGCGCGAGGATCAAGTTTGGTGGGAGGAGTGTGATGGATGTGAACAAAACAGACACAACCAAACACCTTAGGAAAGAGTTTAGAGGGAGGAACCCGTAAAGTCCCGAGTGAAGTGGCATTCCCAAGAATAGAGAGGGCATGCGATTAATAATATACGCGGCTGTAAGGACAACATCACCCCAGTAATACTTGAGAAGACACATTGTGTCTAAGAGACAACGAACCACTTCCAAAAGGTGACGATTCTTACGCTCCGAAACCCTATTTTGAGCAGGAGAATGAGCACAAGTGGTTTGGTATATAATGTCATGCTCAGCCAAGAACTCAACAAAGTGTGAATCCAGATATTCACGACCATTATCACTGCGGAGGATCTGAATTTTAACATTAAACTGGGTGGAGATCTTGTTATAAAACGTTTTGAAGGAGGAGAAAACATCACTTTTTTCGTAGTAAATATAACCAGGTAGTGCGAGAGAAACTGTCAATAAAAGTGACAAACATCAGAGTGAATCACAGTAAAAAAACTAAACTTGGCAATGAAACATGATTAAATGTAGTACGATAATGTTTGTTAATAGCACAAACATCACAAACAAAGTAAAAACAACAGCAGGCATATCAGGTAACAAAAGCTTCATAACAGGGATAGATGAGTGTCCTAAGGGACAATGTCAGGAATAGAGATCGGATGTGCTGGAGTGAAGGGCCAGAGAAGGTGCCACTAGGCTGGAGTCGAGCACATACAGACCATTGACCAGACAACTAGAGTCAATCACCGTCCCTGTCTTCAGGTCCTGAAATATACAAGAGGAAAGGTGAAAAGTTACTGAGCAATTCATGGAATTAGTTAAATGACTAATAGATAGCAAATTACTTGTGAAATTTGGAACACGCAAAACTGATGATAAGGTGAGAGAGGAACAGGAGATGGAGCCCTTCCCAGCAATAGAGGAAAGAGAACCATCAACAATGCTCACCTTATCACAACCAGATAGAGGAGTATAGGAGATAAAACCTGAGGCGGAACCAGTCATATGGTCGGTGGCTCCAGAGTCAATGATCAAATGAGTGGAAGGGTGAGAAGCAACAAAGTGAGCACCTGGGGTCCTAGTGTGGGTTATACGAAGACAACGCAGAAGACTCAATAGAAAGACCTTACATCATGCGGCGAAGAGCAAGGACTTCATCAACCGAGAAAGCACCAGGGAGGACAGAAGAATCAGCACCAGGCAGAGCAGGAGAAGTATCCACGGCAGCATCAGTGAGATGGGTCGAACGAGGAGGTGTGCCACCAGTGGAGCGGCCGAAGCCACGACCACCACGAGGAGCACCACCTCTCGGTGGAGGGAAACCATGGAGTCGAAAACAGGTGTCTTTGGTATCACTGTTATCAAGGAGTCGCCGAGGCGACGCCTAGGCGCCCGGGCGCCCACTAGAGCGCTACGCGATGCACGCCTAGCAGCACTTGTGTTAGGCGCCCGCCTAGAGGCGCCTAGGGGCCCAGGGCGACCCCTGGACGCCTATGCGCAAAAACTTTCTCTCGAGTATGCTTGTTTTCTCTCGAATATGCTTTATTTCTCTCGGATAGCGATTTTTTTTATTTCTCGCGTATGCAAAATAGCCATACGATTGCTCAGTCTTTGTTGTTCATCATCAGGTTGTGAACGCAATTGTAGCACATTTGAGTTTGTAAGTAACTTTAATTTTTTAAAAAAAGTTATACTACCTTTAATTATCTCTTGATTTTTTTTTAAAAAAAAGTTACTCTCTTTAGATTCACTCAAAGCGGAGGAATAGATTGGAACATCAACGATTGAAAGATCTTGTCTACATTCAATATAATCGACGTCTTCAAGCAAAATTTCAAGAGAGAAAAGAAAACTGCAGAAATTTTAATCCTTTGGTTATTAAAGAGCTTAATTGGAGCAGTGAGTGGATGTCTGGCCATCCAGATGATGATTTGGTTCATCCAAATGAAGATCTAACGTGGAGCATGATAGACAGAGAATTTGGAGCATCTAAGTCATTCCAAAATAAAAATAGATCAACGATTCATGTTTTTCAAATGCATATAATTTTTACATTATTTAAGTATAATTTTGTAATATCATAGTTGGCTTATTTTTGTGACCACTAACATTGTAGTGGTTGTGGATGTTTTGTATGTAATTTAGAAATTTATTTAGGGTGTTCAATATTTACTGTCGAATGCTTATATTTTGTTGATAATGTAGAGAACTATTGACTATTTGAAGAGTGATTTTAGCTCAGTTATCTCATATGAGTGAGAGTGAAAATAACGATTCCAATTATTTTGCATGTTGTGGTTTAAAAGGGAGTTACACTTTACTGAGCATGTTAAATGCTTTGGTCGCTTAGGTGACGCCTTGGCGACGCCTCGCCTTGGTACACCCTTTAACGCCTAGGTCGCCTTGTCGCCTTGACAAGCTTGTCTGGTATGGCGGGTCTTCCCACAATAATCACAGAGCAGGTGGTCTTTATCAGTACCTTCATCTTAGAATCACGGGCAGAACAGGCCCCTAGCAAGGAAGGGGTACCAACAGCTAGAACAGAACTCTCAGAAGCAGGGTCGGGAAGAAGAGACTGACGACGATCAAACACTTGTTGGACAATGCTATAAATCTCTAGAAGGGGCGGTAACGACACATGCCCCGAAATCTGAACACTAATATGATCCAAGTTCTGATGAAGACCGTGAAGAAACCCAAAAGTCCGGTTGCGATCCTCCCGAGCACGGACCATAGCCTCATCAACCGGGCTAACAAAAGTGCGGGAATCAAAATGATCGTATTCTTGATATAACCGAGTGAACTCCAAATAGTAAGCAGAGGAGGGGTGATCGCCCTGGCGGAGGAAGGATATCTTCCGTCTCAACTGGAAGATCTAGGCAGCATTTCCCTTTTGAGAATAAGTAGTCTCTGCACGCCGCCAAATATCAACAACAATATCCAGAAATAAATAGTAGCGAGAGATAGACTCCTACATGAAATTTGTTAGCCAAGACATGACTAAGATATTTTTGGAATCTCATTGAGGCCAATCAGGGACAGTCTGCTCCGGTTACTTGGTGAGCCCAGTGACATAGTCAAAGAGGTGGCGCTCTTAAGAGCAAGTGTGATAGAGAGAGACCAGGAAAGATAATTTGAATCAAATAGTCGGATAGTAGTAATCTGAGGAGTATTGTGATCATGACTCTCACACAGAGAACTTGCAGGAGGAGGAACCGATGTGGAGGTAGAATCACTGAGAGAATACATAGTTGTACAACCCCGTGTTCGCCGAGTGGGTCCACCAAGCCAGACGAGCGGACAGGGGTGACCTGTCCGTGCCAGAACAGCATACGGGCGAACTCAGAAGGGTTAGTCCGCTCCCGCCAAAAAGAGGCGCGCGAGCTGCCCGAGCCGGCCCACCAGACCCGCGTCCACCTGGAGTTCGTCGAACTGAGTCGGGTTTTCGCCAAACTGAGCTCAGGCGGAGCTCGGCGTTCGTCGAGCGGAGCTCGCCGTTCGTCGAGCGGAGCTTGTCGTTCGTCCAACGGACCTCGGGAGTTAGAATCCTGGATTCGACGAACTAAGCTCGACAGACTCAATTCTTCTGGAATTCCTTTTGTAGTAACAGTCCCAGACCGGCCAGCCCGCTCTCCCATAGACGACCTGGCCGCCAGCCCGCCTCAGAGCGAGGGTCGGCGAGCTGCGGTGGCCTGGCTCGCGCTCGCCCAAGGAGGGAAGGCGAGCTGCGGGAGCCAGGCCGCGTCCGCCCCAGCAGGGTGGAGAGTTGTGGCGAGTTGACCTCCAAACCCTCGAAATCTGCCCAGTGGGGCCTAGAGGCAAAATTACCTGGGTGCCCTTGTCAGGGGTGCGAATAGCTTGTTAGAACAGCGGAGTTACGCTGTTGGCAGACCCAGTTGGGTTGCACATAGCTGTTCAAAACAGTGGAGGTTGGTTATTTGCAGGCCGTTGTCTGAAATCTATAAATAGGACTCAATGAGCACCTCAGAAGGCATGCTTACTAGTGTTCAGATCTTCTTGCGCTTTCTGAGGTAGCCTTAGCTCGGCCTTTGGCTAAGGAGGGGAAGCGCTCTAAGATCTTCCGGGTGTGTGATGAGACCTCCACACCGAGCCCTTGGGTCAGTTTACATTTCTTTTTGTTATTTGACTTGCAGGAGAGAAGTAGGTGTGCGATCACCCCTTCCCCAAGGGTGAACTCCACAAGAGACCGAACTTTCGGTTTCAACATTTTGGTGTGGTGAGCGTGGAAAGTGGTCAGCACAAAAAATCTTCAGCAGGTTAGATTGTAGGAGAAGGACAAGGCTCGGGCAGGTCCGACTCGCCACCCCCACCCCCTCTAGCCACGGTGGGGATGTTCGAAGACTTCAGGCAGGAGGTGATCAACCTCGTCAAGTCCGCACTGGGCGCACGGGCCGAGTGCTCGACTCCAGCTGTTCCAATCGCCACCGCGCCGTCTCTGGGCGAGGACGCTCCCGGCAGGCGAGCTGGGAAAGAGGTCGCCGAGGAAGGGAGAGGCTGCGAGCTCCCTGGGCGCGTGCTCTTTCCCGGCTCGAAAAGTGGGGGTCGGTTCGGCGAGATGGGGGCGCGAGACCCTCCAGCTCGCCTAGCAGGGGGAGGCAGCCCCTTCAGCGAGTTGGTTTCTTCGGCCCCAGTTTCGGAGGGGTTCAGGGAACCCGAGATGTCCTACTACACCGGGAAGGGGGACCCGGTCCAGCACGTCCAGTGGTTCGAGGACGTGGTCTCGATCCGGCAGATGTCGGATGGCTTCAAGTGCCGGCTCTTCGCCATCACCCTCAAGGAGAAGGAGTGAGAGAACTACCGGCTAGCTCCATTTACTTCTTCGAGTACCTGCGCCGGGGGTTCATGTTGAGGTTCACCACCCCAAGAGGAGGAAGGAGGAAGGAGTCTCTGTTCCACATCAAACAGGGGGTGAACGAGACTTTGGGGAGTTACATTGACCGGTTTTAGGAGGAGGTCACCCAAGTCCAGGAGATGTCAGGGCATAGCCTGATGATGGCCTTTACCCTAGGGCTGCAACAGGGTTTCTTCACAATGGAGCTGAAGAGAGTGTCGTCCCTCTCCTACAAAGAGCTGATAGAGAGGGCGACAAGGGAAGTCGACGGGGAGGCGTCGAATCCGGAGTTTGCCCGGAAGCTGGCCAGATGAGACATGGAGGAGGAGAAGGAGCCAAGTGGTGGCAGAGATCAGGAGGAAAGGAGAGCTGAACCCCAGCAGAGGGAACAGCGGCAGCAGCAACAACAACAATAACCCAGGTGGGGGCATCAGGAACCGGACCGCCGGCTGGGTTGGAGGCCAGAATGGCAAGACCAGGGGCCGCGAAGAGGTTACCAGGGAAGGGACAACCGCCAGGGGGGCCAGGATCAGTTCCATCCCCCGGGTTGGAGGCACGCCCAAAGACCTCCCCTCCCAGATCAAAATCAGGCTATGGTTATAGCCATGGGGGAGAGGAGGAGAGCAGCACGGAGGAGGAGAGAAGTCGGGGTGGAGTTGCCCTACTGCGACTTCCACCGAGAGGAAGGGCATGCTACGGGCACGTGCCCGGAGTTCCTCGAAATGAGAGGGAATAGAGAGTAGTATCAGCAACAGGGTCGCCAGGAGGTGAGGATTGAGCAGGGCTGCCAGGCTCTCATCTAGCTGGAAGGGCTGGATGTCACTCGTGTGTGTCAACCCAGACCCCGAGCAGATTCCGTTGCCAGACTCTCACCTAGCTGGCAGGGCTGGATGTCACTCGTGTGTGTCTACACGGACCCCGAGCAGATCCCACTGTCAGACTCTCATCTAGCCGATAGGGCTGGATGTCACTCGATGGTGTCAACCCAGACCCCGAGCAGATCCCGCTGTCAGGCTCTCACCTAGTTGGCAGGGATGAATGTCACTCGATGGTGTCAACCCAGACCCCGAGCAGATCCCGTCGCCAGGCTCTCACCTAGCTGGCAGGACTAGATGTCACTTATGTGTGTCAACCCAGACCCCGAGCAGATCCCGCTGCCAGGCTATCACCTAACTGGCAGGGCTGGATGTCACTCGTATGTGTCAACCCAGACCCCGAGCAGATCCCGCTGTCAGGCTCTCACCTAGCTGGCAGGGCTGGATGTCACTCGTGTTCGTCTACCCGGACCCCGAGCAGATCCCGCTGCCAGACTCTCACCTAGCTGGCAGTGCTGGATGTCACTCGTGTGTGTCTACCCAGACCCCGAGCAGATCCCGTTGTCAGCTCTCACCCAGCTGGCAGGGCTGGATGTCACTCGATGACGCCTACTCAGACCCCCAACTGACTAGCAGGATAGACCTCGACGAACGAAATGAGGTCGGCAAGCCGGGTGTGCCAAGTCAAGACTCGGGCGGGTCGGCGAGCCCAGACTATGGCTCGACGACGCGAGCTCTCGGGACCCAACATATTAGCCCGACACCCAAAGCAACCACCGAGGTCGTAAGAACCCAAGCCGCATCGCGATCTCATGGGGGCCAGCTCGCGTGAAACCAGGCGACCCGGGCGCGGGGCTAGCCGACCCACTCCCTCTATCTGACACAGGCAGTGAGGAGAATCCGGGCTAAAGAGGCGAGTCACAATTCGCGGTTCGGCTAACTAGGGCCCCTATGCTCCCTAAGCTAAGTCCTTAGGGGACGCGCGATCTCGCTAGCAGGACCCGAGTCCGAAGACAGCGAGCGAGAGAGTCGGGCCAGACCGCGAGTACGAAGTAAAAAGGGAGAGAGACGACATCACATCAAAACAGAACACACATATGTATCGTTGATTGGACAAAAAAGCATTACAAGTTCTAGGGCCCAGCCCGCGCTTACATTTAAGAACAAAAATACAATAGAGGCGAGGCGCGGGGATTCAACGAGGCGTGCTCTCGGGCGGCAAGTCCTAGAGGGGCTGGAAGGACTTGTCTCCCGGCTTCGCTACCGGAAGGAATAATGTCGGTACCACATCGCTCGCGAAAAGGCCCGCGCCCTCGCTCTTGATGAGGTCCGCCCACCGTAACGTATGGAGGGTGTACTTCGCCGCACAGGCAGCGTTCTTCTGCATCATCTCCTCCAACTCGTACTCGGTATAGTGTGCGTGCTGACAGCCGCTGCTGGAGGGCGGCGGGGCAACCGCCGCGGTCTCCAGCTCTCGCACTCGCGCTTGTAGCGCCTCCTTTTCTTCCTCCAAGCTCGCGAGGGCGGCATCAGTCCCGTCCGACCTCTCTCTCTGTCGCTCCGCCTCCTCCTGGGCTAGACAGCGGGCCTCCTCTTTCTCGTCTGCCAGCTTCTTGAGCGAGGGGGCCTTCTCCATTTGGGTGCATCGCCGGCCGACCATGTGGGCCAGCTCCAGGCTACGGAGCTGGGCCCGCGCGCTCTCATGGACCAACACCCGCGTGGCCTCCTCGTCGAAGATGGTGGCGTCTTCCCGCGAGTAGAGGCCGAACGAGAAGTTGTAGGCCTCCCCGTTGATAGTTTCCTTCTCTAACCAGCTCGGAAGCAGGGTGGAGATGATGGCTCTGTTCGACTCCTTGTCTCACAGGAGGAGGGGGATGCCGAGCTCATCTAGGCACCGCTCTCCGAGGCCAAAGTTACGGTGCCCCCTTGGCACCGGCTTCGGGGCGGGCTGCTCTTCACCCAGCGGCCTGGAGGTGTCGGCCGCCCCGCCGGGGGAGCCGCTGGTCGAGGCGGCCGCAGGGGCGGGATCCCTGGCTGGTTGGCTCGTCGGGGCCTTGCCTTTCTCCCGAGCTGTGGGAGGTGCGCCGCTCGCGATCTTCGATTTCTTAGGCGGCGGAGGCGGCGGAGGCGGTGGAGGCGGTGGAAGCGATTCGCTGCTAGGCCGCTTCGGAGGAGAAGATGCCGGGGTCTCGCGGCGGGTGGCGGCGGCGACCTCGGCGCGAGCGAGCTCGCTGGAAGCGAGTCGCGAACTCTCATAAGGTGGGTGCAGGGCATGTCCCGCTCGCCTGCAGAAAAGGAAAGTTAGAGCAGGAAAAATAATGAAGTAGAAAGGAGAAGCACGAGTAGCTTACCTCCCCCGGGCGAGACAGGGGCGAGGTTGTCCAGATTCCTGTGCAGGAAGGCGACTTCAAAGTTCTTCCCGGCAAAGAACCCGCACAGCTCCTCTTCATGGCCCCCCAGGCTAGGGGGCGGTAGCTCGCCTCGCTGAGCTGGACCGGTGAGAAGGGGACGTTGCCGAAATTTCCCTTGACGAACACAAATTTCTTTAGCCAATTGTGGCTCTTATTGACGGTCTCCCGCACCTTAACGTGGCCGCTGGAGAAATAGGCGGTCCCGTCCTTGTTCGCCCGGAAGGAGAACATCTTGCGGAAGACTGCAAGGCTGAACTCAATCCGCTCTTCCCGCAGGAAGCATGCGAACCCGATCACCACTGCGATGGAGTTGGGGGTCATCTGCTCAGGGACGACCCTAAAGTATTTCAATACTTGGCGGACCTCCGGCCACAGGGGAAGCCGGAGACACGCCTCAAAATGCGTCGTGGGGATGGCGAGCTCCTCCCCCGAGAGATCGCTGATCTTCTCTCCCTCCCCAGGTCGCCTCACCACGAAGCCTGGCGGTATGTAGTCGCATATGGCGTCGAAGAACTCGCCTTCAGAGATGGCGGCATGGGCGAAGCTGTGCTCAGAGAAGGTCCAGGCACACTTGTCCCGCCCATCCGCATCGCCGTCACCTCCACCCATCTCGCAGGGAGTTTGCTAAGCGAAACGAAGTTTCTCTCGCAGGAAGCGGGAGAGTCAAGGGTCGCAGGAAGCAAGGGAGGAGGGGAAATCTTGAATGCGGTGGGTGAGAAAGGGTCGACAAGGCCTATTTATAGAAAGAAAAAGGGCGGGAAAAATATTCCGCCGGCGGGAAAAGTGCGGATAGCAAAATATACCCTGACGCTTCGACTTCCCGGCTCGCAGCCGCGCTACAAATATTGTTCGGTAGCGAATTGCGCTCACCCTTGCCCGCACGAGAGGCGGGCGAGCTGCGGCTCGCACCCGCCTGAAATAGTAGGCGAGTCGAGCAGAGTCGCAATCAGCGAGCTCCCGGCCTGCCCCCACCAAGATTAAACAGGCGGGTTGGGAGAGCCGATCCGACAATCTCGCGCCCGTTTAAAGAAGTGGTAGGCGAGTTAGAGCGCTTCACCCGCATTCACACAGAGAAAGCTAAAATGCAACACGATAAAAGCGGCATGGAACAAGAGTAAGCCCATTGGCGGGCGAGAAAGTTTCGAAATATTATAGGCGGATCAAAATGTCCCAAGAAGAATGACCCCACTAAGCGAGCTGGTCTAGGATGCGGATGCGGTCCTGGGCCGGCGATCGGTAGCGAGGAGGGGATGGGTGGCTAATTACCGGATTCATTTCCACCTGCCCCGCCCTCGGGTCCCGGATCGAGGCGGCACGCAAGGATAGTGATACTCACGAACCGCCAACAACTCTTGCTGGGCCAGGCCGACCTGCTCCGTGGCATGCCTAAGCCGCTCCTCGGTCTGCGTTATGTGCACCCCCGGAGAAGTAACCCCATCTCCATCAGCTGGACGCCTCGCTCCCTCCAGGACTGCAAACCGCTCTTCCATCGCGGCCTTGTCATGGTCAACCCTGTTGAAGACCTCCTGTAGCAGTAGTGTGTGTTTCTGAAACAGCCACGTCACTTGCCTCTTCATCCCCTCCGCATCCGTCGGGTCGCTCAGATACTCTGAAATGTGATCCGTATCGGGAGGAGGCGAATATCCCTCGTTCATTTCAACATCAGAGGAGGAGATCGCGTTGAAACCTACAAAGGGGAGGGCCAGAGGAAGCGAGCGGTAACAAACAAGCACAAGTATGAACTCACCGCGTGTCGGCACGTCACCCGCACCGGTCGAGGGCCGAGAGGAGCCCGACCGGCCCTGAAAGAGTCATCCCTCAAGAACTGCGAAGGATTTCCCCAGCCCAGGGGGAATTGGCGATTGGGAAATCTCCGGAGGGAGACGCCCCTGGCCCGATGGGCTGACGTTCCGCTCGGCCGACAGCGGGAGGGAATGGCCCCGCTCCCCTCCGTCGGCTCCGACTTCGCGGGGTGGTACCTGCAGAACGAAGAGTCAGAAGCAAAACGACGAATCAAGCGGGGGGGGGGGGGTACGCATACCTCATGGGCGACCTCAGCACCGGCCGCCGAGCTGGACCCCGGGAGGTCGTTCTCAGGAGATCTCCTGACGATTTTGCCTTTCACCGGCTTGAAAAGGGGGTCGGGCGATCCGCGCACCAGCCATGGAGCGGCTTCGAGAGCCTCCTCCCAAGTCTTTTCCCTCGCGGCCGCCAGACGAGCTCGCATCTCCTCGGACACAGGCATCGTGCAGCTGCAGCTCACAGAGAAGGCTAAAAGAAGGCGGGATTTTTCCAAAAGCCCGATGACATATTTATAGCGTGAAGGTGAGACCCACCAAAAGATTTTCTAGCGCAAAACACTCACCGAACGTGGGTGAGATTCTTTCCGAGCTTGGTCAGCTCAAAAAGAGCGGGGATTGTGTAAACCCCGTGTTCGCCGATGGGTCCACCAGGCCAGACGAGCGGATCAGGGCGACCTGCCCGTGCCAGAACAGCATATGGGCGAACGCAGAACGGTTAGTCCGCTCCCGCAAAGCTAGGCGCGCGAACTGCCTGACCCGGCCCACCAACCCAGCGTCCGCCTAAGTTCGTCACTGAGTGGGTTGCAAAACTGAGCTCAGGCGGAGCTCGGCGCTTCGAGCGGAGCTCGGCGCTCGTCGAGCGACCTCGTCGAGCGGGTCGGCATTCTTCGAGCTGACCTCGGGAGTTAAATCCTGGATTCGAGAACTAAGCTCGGCGAACTCAATTCTTCTGGAATTTCTTTTGATAACAGTCCCAGACCGGCCAGCCCGCTCTCCCATAGGCGACCTGGCCGCCAGCTCGCCTTAGAGCGAGGGTCGGGGGGCTGCGGCGGCCTGACCCGTCGCCCAAGGAGGGAAGGCGAGTGCGGGAGCCAGGCCGCATCGCCCAGCGGGGTGGAGAGTTGTGGCGAGCTGACCTCCAGACCCTCAGAATCTTCCCAGTGGGGCCCAGATGCAAAATTACATGAGTACCCTTGTCAGGGGTGCGAATACTTGTTAGAACAACAGAGTTACGCTATGGCAGACCCAGTTGGGTTGCACATAGCGTTCTAAATACGGAGGTTGGCTATTTGCAGGCGTTGTCCGAAATCTATAAATAGGACCCAAGGGGCACCTCAGAAGGCAGCTTACTAGTGTTCAGATCTTCTTGCGCTTTCTGAGGTAGCCTTAGCTCGGCCTTTGGCTAAGAAGGGGAAGGCTCTAAGATCTTCCATGTGTGTGGTGGGACCTCCACGCTGAGCCCTTGGGTCAGTTTTCATTTCTCTTTGTTATTTGGCTTGCAGGAGAGAAGTAGGTTGCGATCGCCCCTTCCCCAAGGGTGAACTCCACAAGAAACCGAACTTTCGTTTCAACAATAGTGGTCCAAGAATATAAATCTGGAGACCACACGCCACGCCAAACGCAAAGAGAACTGATTACGCCGAACAAAGATCGACGGAGAAGAGGAGATGAAGAGAAATCAACTCCATTTCAAGACTGGAAAGGCAAACGGTGCCAAAAGGAACCAGCCTCCCGCATGTCCGACTCGGAAGGAGAGGGGCGTAAACCCTGGAGTCCCGTTGGAAGAGAGGGAGGAAGCGGTCTGGAAGAGGAGGTCCGTCTGGTGCTGTGTTGGAACGCTGGAAGGTCGACCGGGGAGCGGGGAGGGTCGCCTGGTGGGTCGACGATGCTGGAAGGTCGCCGGGGAGGGCCGCCTGGATCGGGGAGGGCCGCCTGTCGCGGGCGATTAGCGGAAGATCGGGAGAACAGCGGGCGAACAACGAAACGAGGAGCGTTGAGCGGCTAGGGCACGCGCTCCTCGATACCATGTTGGACCGAACCAATTGATTAATTCTAATGATGTTGTCCCTTCTATATATGGAGGCGACACAAGATATAACAAGAAATAAAAACAAAAGATAAATACATATTGTAAATAACAAACCACACACAACCAAAAATAAAAGGTATGGGCAGGGCCCCCAGATTCAGTATGAATAATGACAAAAGGTGTAGAACTAGGCAACGAAAAGCTTAAACGAAGTCGATAATGTTTGTTTAAAATACGACATCACACACAAAAGACAAATCAATAGACATAGCGGGAAACAACAATTTCTAACAGAAGAACGGGTCGCTCGGGCGACAATGACAAGAATACAAAGGATGAGTAGTGTTGGAATGAAGAGCCAGAGGAGGTGGAGTTGGGTGGAGTCGAGCACATAGAGTCATTGACCAGCTACCGGCAATCACCTTCCTCGTCGCAGGTCCTGAAAAACACGAGGAAGGAAAAAAGATCACAGAGCAGTGCATGGAATTACTGAGATGACTGATAGAAAGTAAATTAAGAGCAAAATCGAGAACATGAAGGATAGAGGATAAGGTGAGAGAGGAGCAGGAGATAAAACCCTTTTCAGCAATAGAGGTAAGAAAACCATCTGCAATGCTCACCTTAACACGACTAGAGAGAGGGGTATAGGGGATAAAACCTATAGAGGACCCATTCATATGATATGTGGCCCCAGAGTCAATAATCCACTGGGTGGAAGGATGAGAGACAGCAGAATGAACACCTGGAAGTCCCGTGTGTGCGTGGGAGGAAGAGGCTGAAGGCTCCGTAGAAAGACCCTGCATCAAGCGGTGGAGGGCAAGCATTTCATCCATAGTAAATGCACCAGGAGGGGCAGAGCAAAGCTGAAATAGCTAAGAGGAATATCGGCAGTAGCATCAGTGAGGTAAGAAGCACGAGGAGAAGCGTGACGACCAAAGGAGCGCCCAAAAACACGACCGCCATGAGGCGGAGCACCCCCACTCGACGGAGGGAACCTATGGAGCCTGAAGCATGTATCCCGAGTATGGTGATTTTTGCAATAATAATCACAGAGACGATGGTCCTTAGCAGAGCCCTTCAACTTTGAGTTACGGGATGGATGACTACCAAAAAGAGAAGGGGATGTAGCTGTCATAGCAGAGCCCTCGGGCGCAGTATCAGGAATTAGGGTTTGACGATGATTGAATGCTGCACAATGTTGTAGACCTCAGGAAGAGAAGGTAACTGCGGACGCCCCAAAATCTGAACACTGATCTGATCGAAGTCCCGATGCAGGATATGAAGGAATTCAAATATGTGATTGCGGTTTTCTCTGGCACGAACCATCGCCTCATCAATAGGAATGTATGAGGATCAAAATGATCATATTCCTGATACAACTGCGTCAACTCCAAGTAATATGCAGAAGGAGGACAGTCGCCCTGTCAGGGTAAGGAGATCTTTTGTCGCAACTGGGAGATTTGAGCAGCATTGCCTCAACGAGAGTAAGTACTCCACTCAACGCCAATAGATCTTACTGACATCCTCTCTTCCACTATTCAGGAATATCATCAACCCTCTCCTTCACAATCCCCACAACCAACCCCACCTCAGTCCCCCCATGATACCCACATTCCCTCACCACCTTCATCTCCCTTACCTCCCCATCTAGCCAACATCCCAACATTCAATCTACTCTCCTCCCCTCTCAACACTCCTTCTACACAAGATACAAACATGCAAGATGCTCTCCCTCCTACTCCACCATCACTTTCAACTTCCATTCCACCATCTGCAAATCTACCCTTGGAACCCTCCACCATTTCATCTCTTCTTGCCCTCCTTACTCCCCTCCTCAAAAATCTTATAGCAGAGGCTATTTCACCTCTTGCTACTTCTATATCCTCCCTTGCTGCTCAAATAAATGCCCTCTCTACTGCCCCCTCTTCAGTTACGGGTCTGGCTCCAGTTAGCACTGAAACCAGGCAGGGGGAGATACTTGATGAAGAAGCTGCAGCAGTAACAATTCCAGCTATACCCATTCGGAAGAGGTCTTGTCTGGTTCCTTCATTTGGTCAATGACATAGCCAAAGAGACAACGACTCTTGAGCGCCAAGGTGATAGACCGGGACCATGAAAGGTAATTAGAGTCATCTAGACGAATGGTAGTGATCTGAGGAGTATTATGATCAGGGTTTTCACGGAGAAAAACCGTAGGAGGAACAACTCCTAATGAGGGAGAGGGAGAATCAACGCCACTAGACATAATGGCTCGGAAATAAAAATCTGGAGGGCAACCAAGATTTAGGGCAACAAGAAAAATGAGAGAGGAAGAGAAATCCACTCCATAAGAGCACCAAGAAGGGCGGATGGCGCCGGAAGAAGCAGGCCACTCACTGCATTGAGGGTTCGGCGCCAACAGAAGGGCTGAAGAAGAAGAGGAAGAATAAGTTGAAGAGGAAAGAATGCATGGTGGAACCGGGCGGAAGAGTCCCGAGAGGAATTGAGCAGGAGGGCTCGCGGGGTCGGTGCAAATGACTCGCAGGAGTCGGCGAGCGAAGGGCGGAAGAGAAATCGGCGGGCGAGGGCGAACGGCGGAGCAGATGGAAAATTTGGGCATCGGGAGCATGTCGCGCTCTGATACCATGTTGATCGGTGAAAAATTACTTCATTTCGATATAGGATACTCTATATATGGAGGGAATACAATAATAGAGGGGAAAAATAAAAATAAAATAAGGGCACTCTAACACATACAACACTAAATGACCAAAAGAAGAGATCAATAAAATACTAATTGACAATAACAAACACTAAACATAACATACGGTACTAAACAACCGTAACTCATTGCAACTTTTTGTCAGAAATTTGATAAAGACAGACAAATATCAATGATGTCAGATGTAATTATGCCAATTCAGAAAATTAAACATCATTCTTTTAAAAAAATACTACTAAGTACTAACATTCAAAAATATCGTCATTCTATAATTTTAAAAATTATAAACAGATATTTGAAGGCAATTAGAATTTGAAACCTTAAAATTTATGTCAGGCTATGAGGACCTGAGATTACTGTGATGTGTAGCATTTAATTATCGATTACCTTCTTTGAGAAAGCAGCAAAAGGATTAATGTCATCCTCATAAATCTTCTTATACTTGGATTCAACATCTGAACCAAAACCACTTTCTATATCCTCAGCATACTGCGAAGGTTTATATCCCATTCAGGTAAAAAAATGAGGGAGACTATGGAATAGGTCATTGATCCCAAAATATACACGAATTCACCTTCTTTGGCCCCCTAGAAATTAGCTTTTCATGGCTATAATCCTGTACGTAGCGTATCTTCCCATACAATTTTACATTATCAGCTTTAGTTTTTTCCAACTCATCCATCAGCAGACTTATCTTCTCCTTCAAAAGCTTCACTTCCTACAATTTGTTGCTATTATTGTGAGAATACAACATAAGTAAAGGGTGCAGGGAAATACCTAAAGCACTACTGGAATTATCAATCATACCTCTTCAGCTTCACGTAAACGAGTTCGGAAACGATCACGTTGGTTACAAATTACCTTCAACATCGAACTTTGGTCTTGATCAGTGGATATGTATCTTTGATCTGTACCCTGAAATGATGGCAAGTTAGAAGGGAGAATGACCTTATAATAAAAGTACAGAAACGTTTCTCCGGATAAAAAAGATTTCTATATATGCCTCCGTAATGACATGTTGGAAATTGTACTCAACCAATCTTCACAACTTATTCTGATCACAAATTTTTGTCAGTGATTCATCCATTCAAAGAAATATAAATTAAGAGTTTGTTGGGATACAAGTAAAATATTTGATAATCCAGATTTAATAAATCGTGAATACTTCATCAATCCTCTTTCTGTGCAATGCCATCTGTTTACTAGCTAATTTCTGTAATTCGCTAATCTTTAAAACTAATGATCAAAAAACTACTGATCAAAAAACTTTTTCTACTGAGATATCATTGAGACAACTAGTTCAAGATCTAGAAGTGGCGCCAGGGTGAATCCTACTAATGACCTCCAAGGCGAGGATCAAGAATGGAAGAGGAGTATCAACCGCCTCTAGTTCAAGTGAAGAGTAGAGAGATGTGTTTGGAAGATTGTCGATGTGGAGAATGCTAGGATGACAAGAGGGTAGAGCACATGGAAGCCAACACAGGTTTGGCGAAGGTGTCCAATATGGAGATCGGGGAAGGAATGACTAAGACGATGATGTGAGTTGGTTCGTTGAAGGCTACAAAAACAGTCAAGGGGAAGTTTTTTGTAGTCAAGGTTGGATATCTTTACATTCTTTGGCAATCCAATATCAAAGAGATCATAGATTGACTTTCGGAGTTTAATTCAATTTTTTGATTATATGGAGATCACAACCCCGACCCCACTATAGTGGGATAAAGGCTTGAATGCTGTTGTTTTTTATGGAGATCACAACCAACAAGCTAGTCACTTCCCAACAAAATTATTCCTTTAGGGAGGAATTGAAGATGGCAATTAGAGATTGCATTGCAGCATAATGAATCTATAGTTAAACTGAAGTAAGAAATTGCATGTTACAGGCCTAGCGACTACTGCAGGAGAGATGACAATCTAATAACAAGGCTCGCTGGCGCAGTGTAAAGAGTGACTAAGAAGATGAGTGGCGAGTGAAGAGAATTCAACAAATGATTTTGGAAGCAAGAAACCTGTTGAAGTGATTTCTTGCACATTCACCCCTTACCCTAGACCTATGGTTGGAAAATGTTTCATGTGAGATGCTCCTTCATAAGTTCCCACATAAGCTTGTGCACAAAGTCGGGTCTACAACAAAGTTGTCCATACTCTTAAGTAAAATGTCCAATACAATAATGACTTAGACCCAGAAATTGGTTGGATCAGAATATCTGTGTTAAAGCCCATTGAAGAAAAACAATTATATGGGATCATTGAATTCATACACATATTTAGTCCCACATCTTCTAAATGAGATAACAGTAACCTCTCTACTCTATATATAGAGTTGCATTTCAATGTGTAGAAAGGAATAGTAAAATGGAAGGTGCAATCATATTCATCCTCATAAGGGCATTATATAAGACTTACATCAAGACACCCAACACCGATAGGCGGTGTGGGACTAAACACAATAATATAAAACATTACTAACTCTAACACTCCCCCTCAAGCTGAAGGGGGACCCTACAGCTTGAACACAACAAAAAACGGAAGGTAAACGAAGGTTGACAAAATGGGACAGACCAGCAGCCACCGAGGCCCAACCGTGTGTCACTGGGGATACTTCAACCGGGCAAAGGTCACACGACGTTGGTCCGCAAACCAACCATGACCACGCTGGATACACTCGGAGCGGAAACTAGGTCAACCACGAAAGACCAAACCAACTCTACCAAATCCAGAGAAAACGACGAGGAGACACAAACAACATACAAAATCAACCTGGGGGCCATGTGTGACTAAGGCAGGAGTCGGGAAAGAGGCATCCGAGCCATCGTTATCACAAACACTCCCCCTCACGTAGAATACGTGCATGAAGGCATAGACTATGCCTGGAGGCCGTGACATACACTCCCCCTCACGTAGACCACGTGCACGTGTGGGACCCTCGTCGGGTACATGAACCCAGATCACGTGAAAGAAGGCGAAAATAATAGAGATGCAGACAAACACACAAACAACTTCAAAAAAAACTAGACTGGACGGAAAAAAGGCTCATGTGGCAGCAGCAACGGCGGAGTCGTCGGGAGAAGCAGCGACAGGGCAGCAGGGACATGCAGAGCAGCCGGAGAAGAAGCAGTAGCCTGAGAGAGAAGCAGCCGTCGGGAGAAGCAGCGTCGGAAGCCGAGCCGTCGGAAGAAGACGGCGAAACTGTCGGGAGAAGCAGAGACGGCAGCATCGGCGGCGAAGATGTCGGGAGAAGATAATGACGGAGGCAGAGGATGACGCAGGCGGAAGCAGCAACGATAAAGACGTCGGGAGAAGCTGGAAGCAGAGGCGTCGGCGATGCAGAGGGGAGCCGACGGGATCATCGATGTTGCAAACGGAAGCAGCAGCGATGAAGACGCCGGGAGAAGCTGGAAGCAGAGGCGTTGGTGTGGCGATACTGAGGGGAGCCGACGGGATCATCGATGTCGCAGACGGAAGCCGGAGGAGTCGTCGATGTCGCAGGCGGCCGCAGTACAGGGCGGTGGCGGCGGAAGCAGTTGGCGCAATTGTCGGGAGAAGCCGACGAAGCCGTCGGGAGAAGGTCCCGCTCCCGTCTCCGGAATCAGACGACGATTCCGTCGACTGGAGTGAGGGGAAAGGCTATTCCCGTGAGCCCTATCAGGTCGTGGTCGCGGAAGGATGGGTCGGGGAAGGGGGAGAACAGTAGCGGATCGGGAAAAAAAATTTAGGTCTCAGAACCTGGCTCTGATACCATGTAGAAAGGAATAGTAAAATGGAAGGTGCAATCATATTCATCCTCATAGGGGCATTATATAGGACTTACATCAAGACACCCAACACTGATAGGCGTTGTGGGACTAAACACAACAATATAAAACATTACTAACTCTAACACAATGTAATAGGGAGAATGTTGCGATGTCGGGGGAGGGTAGGCGGTGGTGGGGAAAACGGTGTGAGAGAGAGAAAAAAGGGAGAGAGGATTAGACATTAGAGAAAGGAAAAGACATACATTCATCCAAGATAAGAATTGCATGGTCTGCTTGCCCTCTTATAGTGGCGAGGAGCGAATACAAAAGGAAATACGCAAAATAGAAAATACAAAAAATACTAAAAACGCCTCAAGTAAATAAAGCAACATATTTAATTAGCAACATATTTAATATTTAAATATCCCCCGCACCGACCCCGCCTGGGTCGTCCTCGCTGGTCCAAGCCGCTACTGACGCGCCCGACGCACCCGGTTCGTCTTCATCGGTTCGCGCCGCATCCGCCCCGCATATCTGTACCAGAGAATGATATACAATACATTTTTTATATTCCAATTTCTAACAATCTGGAAGAGTAATATAAAAGAGGAAAAAAACATGGAGATATGGGAGAAACTTTGTCAAAAAGCTAGATGCATATCCAAAATGGGTTAATGATGAAGAGCAAACTATTTTGCAGTCCACATATTTCTGGTTTCACTAGGAGAAGAATTGACTCGGGAGTTACATGATGGGAAATTAGCACCGCACATAGATAGAAACAAGACCTATTTAACATTATCCATACGTTACTGAACCATAGTGAGATATCAGGAAGATTCCCAAGTGATGCTATTTATGCCAAACAGATAAGGGGACGGCGCAATATACTGGACTTTCGCCCAATACAGTGTGCCAACAAACATCAAGAAGGATTTGTGAAGCAAGACAGGCTACCGGGGGTTGCACCGACACTAATGCAGGCCTATGTAAGTAATGCAAGACGGACTCGCACGATCACAATCTAAATGCTGCAATCCAGGGCAATGAGCCAGTGGGTGGAGATGGCATGGTGGGACTGGAGATAGACAACCCTTACTGGCCTTCCTACGAGCGAGGAAAAGAAGAAATGTGAGACCGAGAAGAGAGTTTTGTGGGATTTCACTATGAGAGTCATATCTAGCCCTATGCACTTTTAGGATTCATGGAGCATGAAGCAAATAAGAGTACAAATTGGAGAATTTATAGTCTTCGGTCCCTTAACCTTAAATTGGTAAACAAACATGAAATAAAGCATAGTTTTAATATATAGCATGAGAATAATAAACTGTCATTGGTGTTTTTGGTCACGTTGTGCCAGTGGCCCAGTAGTGATCCTCGGACAACCTATGTTGTTAAAGGCGCGCCTAAGGCTCCAGGCTCAACAGGCTCAGAGGCTTGCGCCTATTTTTGCGCCTTGGGCGCATAAATGCACGTTTGGGTGCGATTTTTGTTGCAATTTTTTTTTTTCAAAAGAAATAAAACAGTAATGTAAGAGCTCAATAGTTTTTACATAATTTAGTGTTTGTGAAACATAATCGAGCGTTAATACTTTAGATATGATGCACGTGACCACATTAATTCTATTTTTAAGAGATATAAATGATAGTAATGAATGATTAATGAATAAAATAGATGAAAAATCTGATCAAAAAGATGAGTTGATGTTTGATGCTTATTTTTTGAAATGAATGTGGTTTCACCTTGCCTTCGTCAGGCGCACGCCTGCGCCTTGAGTCTTGCGCCTAGGCTCCAAGACCCATTTGCGCCTCGGTGTGTCTTTAATAACTAAGCGGACGACAGATGTAGACTCGCCAAACTTGATTTGGTTTCCCGTTGACCGCCCCACCATATCAATTATACACTCCATTTGATGGCTACAAAGATGTTGGGTGGATGGCATGATTAAAATCCAACTAATCCCTAATTCCCTCAAACAAAACATTGTCTTAATTAGACAAAATATTGTGGGAAACTGTTAGAATTATGTTAATTTTCTCATGTTTTACTGTTTTGCCTTGCAGTATCTCCCTCCTATATAGTATCTCCCTCCTATATATAGGAGGGAGCCTCCTCTTTAATCAATAATACAAACTTTTTTTTACTTATCCAACATGGTAGCAAAGCACGTGCTCCTGGTGCCCTGGCCATTCGCTTCCGTTGTTCTTGTTTTCGTAGTTCTCGCTTCCGTCGATTAGCCCGCGCTTCCTTCCGCCAGCGCCTCCTTCTCCCGTCTCTCCCCGCCTCGTTCCGCCAGTGCAGCACAACGTCGGTTCCGCCAGCGCCAGTTTCTTTTTCTCCCGCGGACGCCTCTCTCCTCCATCGCAGCGCCGCTTTCTTCTTCTCCCGCGGGCGTCTCTCACCGCCTCCGCCAGAGCCGGTTCCGCCAGTTCTGCAAGCGCCTCTTCCTCTCCTAGCAAGTGCCGGTCGGCACCTGTCTTCCCTCCCCTTCGCATGGCTGCCTGAGTTTTTTTTACGCTGGATTTATGCAGAAAAAGCTTCTCCGGAGTTCGTTTTCCCTCTGTGTAGGGATGTCTCTTCCGCTCCTTGCGCGATTGCGCTCCTCCGGGCTTCTCCTCTTTATATGAGTGACATTTCTCTCAGTTCGCAGGCCGATATTCTCATTTTACCTCGCTTGTGATGTCAGGAAGTGGTGAACTCCGGATGTCTCATCCAGTGGTAGTGCTCCTCTGGATTTTCTGCCTTCCACCGGATCTCTTCGTGTCACTCATGAATCATGATCACGGGACTCCTCAGATTATTACTATTAAGTTGGATGAGACCAATTATCTTCTGTGGACTCGCTCTATTGCATTGGCACTCAAGAGTCGTCATTTCTTTGGCTACCTCAGTGGTACTACTGGGGCACCTACTCCTACCTCTCCAGATTGGCAACAATGGGACTCCGAGAACTCATTGGTAATGTCCTGGCTGACCAAATATATGCAGGAGTCTATTGCCCGCAACTACCTTTTTCTGGACATTGCGGGCAACATTTGGAAGCGTGCCCAGATTACCTACTCCTGTCGCGGCAATGCAGCTCAGATCTTTCAGCTGCGGTGACAAATTTTCTTTTGTGTCAAGGGGATCGTCCTCCTGCTGCCAACTACTTGTAGTTTACCCAGCTTTACAAAGAGTATGATCATTTCGATTCGCTTACTCTTGTCTCCCCTGAGGATGAGGTGTTGGACCGTGCCCGGGAGGAATGCAACCGAATCTTTGAGTTTCTTCAAGGTCTCCACTGTGATCTTGATCTCATCAGTGTTCAGATTCTTGGCAGCTCTCCTCTGCCTTCCTTACCCGAGGTGAATAGTTTGGTTCAGCAAGAATATAATCGCCAGAAGATTCGTCTACCAGACATTGTTGTTGAGGGCTCTACTCTTGCTGCACGATTCAGTCCCGGGGGTCGCTCTTTCTGCGACACTAGGTCCAAGTCTATGGACAAGGATCATTTGACATGTGATTATTATGAGAAAGCCTGTCATACTCAGGACACTTGTTTTAAGCTTCACGGCTTTCCATCTCCTCGTGGGGGTCCTGCTCTTCGTGGAGGTCGTGATGCTGGTCGCAGTCTGGGTCGCCCTTCTCCATCTCGCTCGGCTCATCTCTCCTTTGACGTGGATGATCTTGCTCCTTGGACCTGCTCCCCAGAGGTTCCTTCTGCCCTTTCTGTTGAGGAGATTCCCGCCATCCGCCGCTTCATGCATAACAACTCCTCTGAGTCTGCCAACTCCTCATGCCCATCAGGGAGTTTCAGGTGCTCACTCTGCCACCGCTTGCTCTTCCTCCCAGTGGATCATTAATTCTGGCGCCACCGACAATATGACTGGTTTTGCTACAGGTTTTGTGTCTTATACTCCTTTGTCTGATAGGGACAAAGTGAGCATTGTTGATGGATCCTTATCTCTCATTGTCGGGAACGGGTACAATCCTTGGTCCTCCCTCACCCTCTCTTCGGTGCTTCATGTGCCCAAGTTTACCAGTAACCTGCTTTCCATTAGTGATCTCACTAATTCTATGGATTGATCTGTAACTTTTTCCCTCCTCGTGCGTCTTTTAGGACCTAAAGATGAGGAAGTTGATTGGCTCTGATAAATTGCGTGATGACCTCTACCTGTTTGACCCCTCCAACTCCGCCTCTGCTCTGAAGGCTCTTTCAGCTGCTCAGACCTCTGTGGACTCCTGGCACTGCCGCCTAGTCCATCCCTCTCCATCTAATATGCATCTTTTATTTTCGCATATGTCGAATGTATCTTTGAAAATTTTTAAATGTGATGTGTGTGTGCTCTTACTAAACATCATCGTGCTTCTCTTAATCATGTGTCTAATTCTGTCTCTTCTTTTGCTACAGTTCATACTGATGTTTGGGATTCATGCCCTATTGCCTCTATTTCTGGTTTTCATTGGTTTGTTACGTTTATCGATTGTTTTTCTCAATGTACGTGGGTCTACTTGATGAAACACAAAATTGATGTTTTTTTCATTATTTCAACGTTTCCACAAGATGGTGGCTACTTAGTTTAATGCTACCATTAAAGTTTTGGGCAATGATAATGGCCGGGAGTACGTCGAATCCTCCTTTGAGCGTTATCTTAGTGATCATGACATTATACATCAGACATCTTATGTCTACATCCCGGATCAGAATGGAGTCGCCGAGCGCAAAAATCGCCATATTTTACCCAAAAAGGATATAAATGCTTCCATCAAGCTTCCAAAAAGACTTTTGTAACTATGGACGTCACATTTCGGGAGTCTGAGTCCTACTACGAGTCCTCACTTCAGGGAGAGTCTCACCCAATGAAAGTGAGTTCCCTTTCTCTTCTTATTCCTCCTACGGTGACTATTCCCACTCCTACTCCTACTGTAACTGCTCATGTGACTACTCATGTGTCCGCTCCTCCTTTACAGTTCTCTCCTCGACAGAAAAGGGGTCCATATACATTGGCATCTCTCAGGCTACCCGCACAAACATCAGACCTTCTTTTGGCTCTCAAGGTAACTTTAGCCAACATCTGATGTCCCATTTTATGTCTTACAACTCATTATCTCCCTCACATAAACTTTTATTGCCTCTCACTCTTTCATTTCTATCCCCTCAACTTGGTAGGATGATACTGTTCACCAAAAGTGGCAGAATGTTATGAAAGAGGAGATGTTGGCCCTAGAAAAGAATTGAACACGGGACTTGGTCCCCTTGCCACCTGGCAAGACTGTGGTTGGATGTAAATGAGTGTTCTCCATCAAGCAGAACTCTAAAGATGTTGTTTGGGCAGTACAATGCTCGGTTGGTGGCTAGGGGCTACATCCAGACCATGAGGATTGACTACCAAGAAATTTTTGCCCCTATGACAAAGATGAATTCTATATGACTTTTGCTCTCATGTGTTGCCTGAAAAGGGAGTACTTTGACTCCGATGTGAAAATTGTGTTTATTCACGGCGACTTGAAAGAAGAAGTCTACATGTCGTTACCGACTGGTCTTATACTGGCAGGAGCTGGGAGAAAGGTATGCAGGTTGAAGAAATTCTTATATGGCTTAAAACAATCTCCTCGGGCCTGATATATGAGATTTCATAGACCTATAGTTGCATTTGGATGCTCTCAGAGCAATGTTGATCATACTTTATTTGTAAGATACAAACATGACAGACTCACTACTCTTATTGTTTATGTGAATGATATTATTATCACGAGTGATGATACTGAAGAAATATAGACTCTAAAACAAAAACTGGCATAAGAGTTTGAGTGGGTACCTAAGAAATTCAGACACTTCCTAGGAATTGAGGTCGCTCGATCGAAGCATGGTATATTCATATTGCGGAGGAAGTATATCCTTAACTTGCTCTAATCGTGTGGGCTGAGTGGGTGCAGACTTGCTGACATCTCAATTGAAGTCAACCACTAATTGAGTAAATATGATGGAGAAATGATTGCTAATATTACTGGATTTCAAAGACTGGTTGGTCGCCTTATCTATTTATCACATACACGTCCGGATGTTTCATATGTCGCGGGTGTCATCTGTCAGTTCATGCATTCACCCAAAACAAGTCACTTAAAAGTTGTCTACCGTATTCTTCGGTATCTCAAGTCCTCTTTTGAAAGGGGTATCCTATTCTCCCCGAGCAAAAAACTGACTGTGGAAGTCTACTGATGCTGATTGGGCCGGTTCAGTTGATGGCAGGAGGTCCACCTCCGATTATTGTTCTTTAGTTGGTGGAAATTTGGTAACGTGGAGTAAAAAACATGTGATTGTCAGGTCAAGTGCAGAGGCAGAATTTAGAGCTATGGCGCATGAGATTTGCGAAGGACAGTGGATTAAATCCCTTTTGAACGATCTTGGCATGAAAAACAAAGACCATGTAAGACTTTACTGTGATAGCAAAACCGCCATTAGCATTGCTCACATTCTCGTCCAACATGATCGCACAAAGCATGTGGAGGTTGATCGTCACTTCATCAAAGAGAATATAGAAAGAGGAGTTGTGAGCACACCATTTGTTCCTTCAGATCAACAGCTAGTGGATGTTCTCACCAAGGGGTTAAGTCAGACTGCATTCAAAAAGATTATGTGCAAGTTGGGCATGCAAGATATCACACACCCAACGTTTGGGGGAGTGTTAGAATTATGTTAATTTTCTCATGTTTTACTGTTTTGCCCTTGTAGTATCTCCCTCCTATATATAGGAGGGAGTCTCCTCTTTAATCAATAATACAAACACTTTTTACATCTCCAACAGAAAAAGAAAGTAAAGGGCTTGGATGTTGAAACCAAATGAGAGTAGTAAATATGTAGATGTGGTTAGCACTAAATGAAAATGTAAAATAGAAGAAAATTGAAAGAAGAACTGCATGAAAAATAAAATGAACGAAAAAAATAGAAAATAGTCCAAGTAGATTTTGATTCATCAGGAAGAAAGCACCTCAGATGTTTCATTTGTACCCATATCATTCATATCCCAATCGTTTAAAAGCGATCCCTTCCAATCAGATGAATTATAGCCCTGTCAAAACATAAGTAAAAATGGGTCAGTATTCAAATAGAAGTTCATACTCAAGCGCAAAAAAAAACATAAGTGCTCTCGAGATTTATAATGAAGCCCATGAAAAGCAACAAAACATACGGTAAAAGTTGTCCTCTTTACTGGAGGAAGATGAATAAACAAAGTAGTATGTTCATCTCACAAACCTTCAATATGTCATCTTCCAGTTTTGAAATCAGCTTTTGTTGTTCATTCACCTTCGCTGTTAGCTCGCCAATCTTAGATTCACTTACTTCTAGCAAGCTCGACTTCTCTGAAATTTTGACCTTCACGAGGGTTCAAAAATAAGCTTAAATGTGCGCAAACATTGTAAGAAATGTTGATTCCCTCCGAAAAATTGATTTTAACTCGACAAATTATTACATCTGAATTCATCTAACAAAACCATATCAAACCTTCAATTGAGTCAGCTCATGCTCCATTTTCTTATTCTTGTCAAGAAGCAGCGTCTCCAACTTGCTCATTTCTTCTCCATCAGTAGCTAGTTCCCAATCTTCAGACTCAATAGAATTGTAGCCAACAGCCTTCAGATGGAAGCGATAGATTAATACAACCCAACAAAATAACTCACAAAAACATTTAAGAGCACTATGATAGAAGCAGGGGAAAATCAAGTGACGTTAATAGGTAACTCTCATTAAGAAACTAAAACCCTCAATTAAGTTGAGATCAGTAGAAATACAAGTTCATTGCCTAGATACAGATGCATGGTTTACATCATTTAAATTAAGTTGCAGGCTCAGATTTAGGTTCATCAAAAGACTCACTAACCTACCACCATCTCAAGGAAGCTTCACAATCAATGAAAGATGCCACCCCCTTTGATCAAATTATTGATGGCTAGCTATTTAAAACATTGTTAGTACATCGGCATTTAAAACTTTATAAAGCATCACAATACATGACTTTATGTGACTATTACCCTATGCTCTTCACATACAGGTATGAAGAGCACCTACTCGAGGCGGGGGGCACCGGCAGTTTTGAGGCACCGTCGAGAGTAGGAACTTAGCGTAGTTTCATCTTTAATTTCATATTTTAATTTATGTATTTGCTTTTTCCATTAATTACTAGCGTAATTTCATATTTTATGCACTTCTAAGTATCTTTGGATCATTTTGAAAGAGAGTCAAGGTTGTCTTCCTCTAAAATTTTCTCTCCAAATGAGAGCTTACAACATAAGACTCAAAGATCCAATTGATCTAACCCAACTAACCTTATATAAGGAAAGAATACTGTTATGCCCTAACTAGGAGAGAAACTAAGAGAAGATGTAGAGGAAGCTAGAGAAAGAGATTAGGGTTAGGGTTGAGAGAAGAGGAAGAACCTGAATATATTCTTGCATGCCATCCAAAGAGAGGGGTCCGGATATTTATACCCCCGGACCCAAGACCGGCCGGCCAAGGGGCCGGCCGGCCCAATGGGGCTGAACCCGGCGTGGTTCAGCCCCCCCCCCCCCCCCCCCCCCGAGCCATATATTTAAGAAGAGGGGGCTGAACCCATTGGTTCAGCCCCAATAACGCCACATCCGTGCCGCCGCCGCTTGTAATGTTGTCCAAACAACCGAGCCTCGTCCGGGGGCGTAACATTCCCTGCCCCATCAAAAGTCAACTTGTCCCCAAGGTGATAGTCCGGGTAAAGCTCCTGGAACTCCAGTAAATCGACCCAAGTATTGTGCTCTGCCGAGAGATCCTTCCACTTAACCAATAGCTCGGGACAGTACGCCGTGCCACGGCGTTTCCACTTAACCAACAGAACATCCTCCGGAAGCGGGCGAAGCTCGCCACCACTAGTAGCCTCGGGTAACACGGGGAAGACCGGAACAGCAGGCCCCAACTTCCGCTTCAGCAAGGAGACATGAAAGGTAGGATGAATCCGGGAGCTCGCCGGTAAGGCTAAGGTATACGCCACCGGCCCGACACGCCGCGTGATCCGAAATGGTCCATAGTAGCGGGGTGCCAGTTTCTGATTTGTCCGCTGGGCCACCGACAACTGGCGATAAGGACGAAGTTTGAGGAAAACGTCATCCCCCACCTGAAACTCCCGCTCGGTACGATGACGATCGGCCTGAATCTTCATACGATCCTGTGCTGCTCGAAGGTTCTCCCGTAGGGTGGTGAGAGTCCGATCACGATCACGGAGCGCCCGATCAACTGCTGCCACGGCCGTACTCCCGGGCTCATAACTGCTCAAGGTAGGAGGTGGACGCCCATAGACGACCTCAAACGGCGTGAGTTTACTGGCCGAGTGATAAGAAGTGTTGAAACAGTACTCCGCCCAATGTAGCCAACTAGTCCAGGTCCGCGGCTCATCCATGACAAAACAGCGAAGGTAAGTCTCGACGCCCCGATTTAAGACCTCGGTCTGGCCGTCAGTCTGGGGATGATGAGCCGTGCTGAAACGTAAGGAAGTCCCCTGCAAGCGGAATAGCTCTGTCCAAAATCGGCCTACGAAGGTCGGATCACGGTCGGAAATGATCGCGCGGGGAACACCATGCAAACGAACAACCTCCCGCACAAATAAGGTCGCAACAGACTCCGCGGTGTAGGGATGGCTCAGAGCAAGGAAGTGCCCATACTTGGACAACTTGTCCACCACTACCAAGATCACTGTTTTCCCCTGCGACTTAGGTAGCCCATCGATGAAGTCCATAGAAACCGTGTCCCAGATCTGATGTGGAATTTCCAAGGGAGTGAGGAGGCCGGCCGGAGAAGTAGTCTCATATTTTTGTCGTTGGCACACCGCACACGTCTGTACGAACTCCTGAATGTCGCGGCGCATGCCCTTCCAAAACACGTTGGCCCGAGCCCGCTGAAGGGTGCGAAGAACGCCGGCGTGGCCGCCTGTCGGCGACGAGTGAAACTCATGCATCATCACCGTGCGCCAAGCAGAATGAGCAGGAATGACCACCCGCCCGTGATAGAAGAGTCGGTCATTCTGTAAATGGTAGCCTGGAGCTGTCGCATGACCTTGCTGCAAGTCCTCCACAATAGCCCGTAACTCGGGGTCGCGCTGCACCGCGTCTTGAATTTCATCCATCGACTCCAACTGCGGCCCGGAAATGTGTGCCAAACCCCCTTCGGGTAAGCGAGAGAGGGCGTCAGCCACCCGATTATCCTTCCCCGGTCGATATTCGATCGCATAATCATAGCCCAACAGCTTGGTGACCCACTTTTGTTGCAGGGGGGAAGAGATCCTTTGCTCCAAGAAATGCTTCAAACTCTGGTGATCGGTCCGGATCGTAAAATGACGCCCAAGTAGGTAGGGCCGCCAGAGAGCCACCGCATGAATCACCGCCAGCATCTCCTTTTCATACACTGAGAGACCCAGAGTCCGGGGAGCCAAAGCCTTACTGTAAAAGGCGATCGGCCGCCCCTCCTGCATCAAAACCGCCCCCACACCCACGCCAGAAGCATCTGTCTCGACCACGAACCGTTTGGTAAAGTCCGGGAGTGTCAACACTGGAGTAGTCGTCATAGCTCGCTTGAGCGCCTGGAAGGCGGTCTCGGCCTCAGCGTGCCACTCAAAAGCATCCTTCTGTAGCAGCTGTGTAAGTGGCCTAGCAATCTTCCCGTAGTCCCGTACAAAGCGTCGGTAGTACCCAGTGAGGCCTAAGAACCCCCGCAGTGCCCGAATGGTCAACGGTCGGGGCCACGACAGCATATTCTCGATCTTCCGTGGGTCTGCCTTCACCCCTTCAACAGAAACTAGATGCCCCAAATATTCCACCTCAGGTTGTCCGAAAGAACACTTAGACCGCTTAGCATATAACTGGTGTTGCCGAAGAGTAGAGAAGACCTGAGCCACATGAAGTAGATGATCCTCCCAAGTAGCACTGTAAATCAGGATGTCGTCGAAAAAAATCAGGACGAAGCGTCGCAGGAAGGAACGGAAAATCTCATTCATATTGGCCTGAAAGGTAGACGGCCCCCCAGTCAATCCATTGGCCATCACTAAGAACTCATAGTGACCGTCATGAGTTCTGAAGGCAGTCTTATGCACATCCTCCTCTTTCATCAGGATCTGATAGTAGCCGGACCGCAGATCCAGCTTGGTGAACAGGGTCGCCCCATGCAACTCATCCAAGAGCTCCTCGATCACGGGAATCGGAAACTTGTCCTTCACAGTTACACTGTTCAAGGCCCGGTAGTCCACGCAAAATCGCCATGATCCGTCTTTCTTCTTAACCAAAATAATCGGTGCGGAAAAAGAACTGGTACTAGGCCGTATGATACCTGCATCAAGCATTTCCTTCACACTGCGTTCAATCTCGGCCTTCTGGATGTAGGGATACCTGTACGGGCGGATGTTGGGCGGTTCCGCCCCAGTCTGTAACACAATCTGATGATCACGGAAACGTGACGGTGGAAGGGTACTCGGCTCCTGGAAGATGTCATCATACTCCTCTACAAGCGGCCGCAACTGATCTGGCACCTGTGTTAATTCCTCCTCGTCCGACCGCACCCCCAGCAGGATTGCCATCAAGCTACTAGACTCCTCCAGCTGCTGCAAACTGCGAAGGGAAATCTCCTTAACTGGAGACGATCTGAGCCCCGTCAAACAGAACTGTCGTCCGCCTTGCATGAATTCCATCGTCATCTGATCTCAATCAAAAGTAACCCGCCTCAGCTGCTGTAACCACTGCACTCCCAAAACCATGTCTGAGCCTCGGATCGGTAAGAGGTAGACGTCCGTGCACCCCACATATTCCTGCATCCGAAGCTCTACCGCCTTCAACATCCCTTGGCACTGTAACTTGCTGCCGTCTGCAACCATGACCTGAAAGGCTGCACCCGTGTCGATCTGTTGCCCCACCTTCCTTGCTACATCAGGATGAATAAAGTTGTGGGTGCTCCCACTGTCGACCAAAATCGTCACCCTCTCACGCCGAACCCGTCCAACCAACCGCATCGTAAGCGGGGGGGGGATTGCATCCCTCCATGGCATGTAGGGAAACGCCCAACTCCGCCAGGTCTAGGTCTCCCCCAAACTCCACCTCCTCTGGTAATACGTCCTCCTCGAGCTGCTCCTCCTGCTGCAACATGAAAACCTGGACCTTCTGGCACTTGTGACCGGGGACGAACTTCTCATCACAATTAAAGCATAAACCCTTCTCCTTCCGAGCCGCCAACTCGCTCCAAGACAACCGAGTCACCGTTGGCTTGGTACCCGTGGGGGGCTCCCGTCGTGCTGCCATCGTCGGGCCCAAAGCTGGTCTACTCGTGTTACGTGTCCGTTGCCTGTTGAACCTCTCCTCCTGAATACGTGCCAACGTAATGGCATGGTTCAAGGAACGGGGCATGAGTGTCTGAACCTCATCCCGAATATGCTCCTTAAGACCGGATATAAAACAGCTGTAAAGCGTCCTCTCTGGCCACTGAACCCGATTCGCCAACTTCTCGAACTCGGTCCGATACTCCATAACCGACCCCTTCTGACGAAGCTTCTGAAGGAGTGCCTCAAAGTTCTCATACTCCAGTGGCCCAAACCGGGCCGTAAATCCCTCCACGAACTCCCCCCAAGGCACGTACTCCCGTCCCCGCAAGAACCACTGTGTCCATTGGAAGGCATCATCCTTCAGATGGAAGGACGCTAGCTGCACCCACTGGCCTTCAGGCACCTCCTGGTACTGGAAGAATAATTCGGCCTTGTGAATCCATTCCAGGGCGTCGCCGCCCTCGAACTCTGGAAAGTACATACGCGTTAACCCGGGGGTCAACCGTTGTGCTCCTGGACCTCCGTCCCTCCTTGCGTGTTCCCCATGCTCAAAACCCCCGTACCCGTGCGGCTGTCCCGCTCCCCAAGGCGGAGGCTGCGGGTGCTGCGGCTGGCCGCCCCACCCTGGGCCAAATCCGACCCCTCCTGGTGGCCCAAACCCGCGTGGAGGAGGAAGGAGCCCCCCCCCTTTGCTGTCCCACCATGTCGGGTGGCCGCCGGAGCCCCAAAAGCTCCTCCCCGCCTCGGCGCCACTCTTCCGGGGCCGATCCCAGTCCTCCGAAACCTGCTGCAGTGAATCCGAGCGGAAACAGCCCCGCCGGACCCCCGTAACCCGCTCCCGAAGCCGCAGGAGCCCCGTATCCCGCCGATCCCGTGCCGCCGACCCCTCCGTGCCACGCCGCGCCGGCCGGAGCCCCTCCCGCAGGCCGCACGCCCCCGACACCTTCCGCAGCCCGCGCAGAGACGGAGCCGGCTGGATCGGCTCCCGATCCGGCCGAATCCTCGTTGGCCGGGCCCTTCCCCTTCAGTAGGGTCTTCAACTCCTCCAAACGGGTCTCCAGACGCACTTCCAACGCCGCTATGGAATCGGTGAGGCCAACAACATTCTCCTCTAGGGTTTCAATCCGCGAGGATTCCTCTTGATTGCGAGTATTCACCATTGCCGCGAGAATCGACTCCTCTGATACCAATTGTTATGCCCTAACTAGGAGAGAAACTAAGAGAAGATGTAGAGGAAGCTAGAGAAAGAGATTAGGGTTAGGGTTGAGAGAAGAGGAAGAACCTGAATATATTCTTGCATGCCATCCAAAGAGAGGGGTCCGGATATTTATACCCCCGGACCCAAGACCGGCCGGCCAAGGGGGCCGGCCGGCCCAATGGGGCTGAACCCGGCGTGGTTCAGCCCCCCCCCCCCCCCCCCCCCCCCGAGCCATATATTTAAGAAGAGGGGGCTGAACCCATTGGTTCAGCCCCAATAACGCCACATCCGTGCCGCCGCCGCTTGTAATGTTGTCCAAACAACCGAGCCTCGTCCGGGGGCGTAACAAATACTCTCCTACCTAAATTACTAAAATGTCACTCAAGGAAATTGTTATGCCCCCACACCCGCTTGGGTTCTCGGGACATAAATACTCGCGGCGGACCAAGGAGCGCGCTCAAGACAACGGGGCTGAACCATCCGGTTCAGCCCCCACTCATTAAATCAGCCTGAAGGGGGGGCTGAACCACTCCGGTTCAGCCCCACTGGGAGGGCCGGCCGGCCCCCCCTCTCCCCGGGTATTTATAGCCCGGGGCTGCTTTGGGAAGGAGGCATTGAAGACATATCAGGTTTCTCTCTTCCCTCTCTTCAACCCTAACCCTAATCTCTCCTTCCTCTCTAGTCTCTCTCTCTCTTTCTTGCACGTTCATAACATTTGGTATCAGAGTTTCCTTCCTGCGACCATGGTGACACGCTCGGAGGCGGAGACCGCACGATTGGCTACCATAGAGGAGAACTACGTAGGGTTGGCGGATTCAGTGGCGGCCATGGAAGGCCGCTTGAACACGTCCACAAAAAACATGGAAGAACGCATGGATGGACGTATGGAGGAGATCAAGGCGTTGTTGATGCAATCGTTGAAGGGCAAGGCGGTTCAAGGCAGCGATTCTGAAACCGAGGCGCCACAAAATGTCAACGGAGGATCGGCGGGATCTGGACACTTCGGTCCCGGCGGAATCGGGACCGATCCGGCCCGCACGGAGCCAACGGGCGCCGGATCGGCCCCCGCATGGATCGGCAGCCTTCCAGGCTGGTCGACACTGCCCGAAGGGGCCGGCGGAGGCCGCCCAGGAGGCGCCTATGCCCTCCGCCAGCCAACGCCCTGGACCGGCCCGCAACTGCCGCATCCGGGCGTGCAGGCCGGGATCGGGGCAGGCGGATCTTCCGCCGCCCAGGAGGGGACCGCAGGGGACCCTTGGAGGACCCGGGAGGCCACAATAGCTCCCTTGAGACCACCAGGGGCTGTTGACGCCCATTTTGGAGGAAGAACGGGCCTTCTACCGACGCCACAGCACGTGGGGGGGGGGGCCGCTGAGGTTTGGGAACGGCGAGACATGGCCCGAGCAGCTACGCCGACAGGGATTTCCAGGCGGGGGACAGCAATGGGGCAGCGGCCAAGGGGGAGCGAATTTCCATGACCCTTTCGGCCGACCACAGCACGGACCGGAGTTCAACGGGCGACATGGGGATATGCATCAACGACCCTTCATGCCCCCGAAGCGAACTCGCATGAATTTCCCTAAGTTTCGCGGCGGGGATGCCTTGGAATGGGCGCAAAAGGCGGAGTTATTTTTCACTTATCAAGAGATACCGAATGATCAGTGGGTGCAGCTGGCCTCTTTCCATCTGGAAGAGGACGCATATCAGTGGGCTCAGTGGTACATACGGGCCTACGGATACGCAACATGGGCGAATTTTGTGGAAGGGTTCGTGGCACGTTTCGGGCCGTTGGAGTACGAGGATGTGGAGGCCACGCTACAGAAACTCCGTCAGAAGGGCACAGTGATGGAATATCGAGCGGACTTTGAGAAGTTAGCAAATCGGGTTAATTGGGAAGAGAAGACACTCCTCAGTTGTTTCATATCCGGCCTGCGGGACCATTTGAGGGATGAAGTCCATGCGTATATGCCGCGCAGTCTAAGCCATGCCATCAGTCTGGCCCGCATACAGGAGGAGCGCTTCAGCCGTCAGAGAAGTCGGGCCCCACCAAGGGTCCCGCCCGCCCCAGCAACGGGCAGAAGGGAGCAGGCGCCGGCAGCCCGACCGACAGTGACGCGACTTACTTGGCCTGAATTGCAGGCCAGGAAGGAGAAAGGATTATGTTTTAACTGTGACGAGAAATACGCACCGGGGCATCGATGCCAGAAGGTGCAGGTCTTCATGCTGCGGGAGGAGGACGAGGAGGACTACCCGAGCCTCGAAGCCGAGGAGGAGTTGGATCTGGCTGAGTTTGGCGTTTCGATTCAGGCCATGGAGGGATGTGTGGCACCCACCACTATGAGGATCAAGGGAAGGATTGGCAAGGAAAGGGTCACCATTCTTATTGATAGTGGGAGCACCCACAATTTCATCAACCCTGAGGTGGCGCTGAAGACAGGACACCCCGTTGACAGGAACGCGGAGTTCCAGGTGATGGTCGCGGATGGCAGCAAACTGCGGTGCGAAGGGGCACTGAAGGGCGTGGAGATACATCTTACAGGATATGTGTGCCGCACCGACGTCTACCTCCTTCCGATAAAATGGTCTGATATGGTACTTGGGGTACAGTGGCTCCGCCAACTGAGGCGGGTGACCACAGACTGGGATCGCATGACACTGGAGTTCACGCAGCACGGGACGGATTACTGTTTGCACGGTATCCGATCCGCCCCTCTCAAGGAGATCTCCCTACGAAGCCTGCAGAGACTGGAGGAGCAGGGTAGTATGATGACCATGATACTCGGGGTGGCGACAGGAGGGGCCGACACGCAGGTAGCGTCGGACCCGATACAGCAGCTTCTAGCTCAGTTTGAGGACGTCTTTCAGGAGCCGCACACTCTGCCCCCCTCGCGTTTCCGGGATCACCAGATACAGCTGAAGACAGGGACGGACCCTACCAATATCCGTCCTTACCGCTACCCGTATGTTCAAAAGGCGGAGATCGAACGCAGCGTACGGGAGATGCTAGCGACAGGCATTATTCGGCCCAGCACCAGCGCGTTCTCTTCTCCGATCATCTTGGTCAAGAAGAAGGATGGCTCCTGGCGATTCTGCGTCGATTACCGGGGGCTGAATAGCTCCACCATCAAGGACAAGTTTCCCATTCCTATGATTGAGGAGTTGCTGGATGAGCTGCATGGAGCGAGTCTGTTCACCAAACTAGACCTACGGTCCGGTTATCATCAAATTCGGATGAAGGAAGAGGATGTCCACAAAACAGCGTTCCGCACCCACGACGGTCACTACGAGTTCTTGGTGATGCCGTTTGGGTTGGCCAACGCTCCGTCCACCTTTCAGGCGGTGATGAACGAGATCTTTCGACCACTACTTCGCCGGTATGTCCTGGTTTTTTTTGATGATATCCTAATCTATAGCAGGGCTTGGGACGACCATTTGGAGCACGTGTGACATGTCCTTACCGTACTGCGGGAGCACCGGCTATTCGCCCAAAAGTCCAAGTGTTCTTTCGGACAGAGCCAGGTCGAGTATCCGGGGCATCTTGTGTCCGCCCGGGGGGTCCAGGCAGACCCACAGAAGATTGCGAGTATGGTGTCCTGGCCCCAGCCCACGACGGTGCGAGCCTTGGTGGCTTCCTCGGGCTGACGGGGTATTACCGCTGTTTTGTGAAGGACTACGGCAAGATTGCTCGACCTCTGACACAGCTGTTGCAGAAGGATGCGTTCCAGTGGAGCAACGAGGCATACGAGGCCTTTCGGGCTTTAAAGCAGGCCATGACCACTACACCGGTGTTGGCCCTGCCGGATTTTACCAAGGGATTTGTGGTGGAGACTGATGCTTCGGGCGTCGGCCTCGGAGCAGTCCTGATGCAGGAGGGTCGCCCGCTCGCTTACTTCAGCAAGGCCTTGGCCCCACGGACGCTGGGGCTTTCAACGTACGAGAAGGAGATGTTGGCAATAATACATGCAGTCGCGATGTGGCGACCCTATCTTCTGGGACAGCACTTCCAAGTCCGTACGGATCACCAAAGTTTGAAGCACTTCCTGGAGCAGCGCTTGGCGTCTCCACTGCAGCAGAAGTGGTTGACCAAGTTGATGGGGTATGATTACGAGATTGTGTACAAGCAGGGCAGAGAGAATGTGGTCGCCGACGCTCTCTCCCGCCTACCCGAGAGCTCCCTCTCTCATGTGTCGGGGTCAGTGATCACCACCTTGGACGAGATACAGGCAGCGGTACTCCAGGACCCCGATCTACGCACCATTGTAGAGGCACTACAGCAGGGTCACACTACAGAGCCGGGCTACCACCTTCAGGGCCAGCGGCTGTACTTCCAGGACAGAGTAGTCATCCCCTCCGCGTCGCCATGGCGGACGGCGATGATGCAGGAGTTTCACGCTTCACCCACAGGCGGTCACGCAGGGATTCTCCGGACACTTCAGCGGCTCCGAGCAAATGTCTTCTGGAAGGGGATGCGTCGCGATGTCCAGCAATTTGTACGAGAGTGTGAGATTTGCCAGAGGCAGAAGTACGAGACCACATCACCGGTTGGGCTTCTTACGCCGCTCGAGATTCCGCACCAGGTGTGGGACACCATTTCCATGGATTTCATTGACGGGTTGCCCAAGTCCCAAGGCAAGTCCGTCATCCTGGTGGTGGTAGACAAGCTTTCCAAGTATGGTCATTTCCTACCATTGAGCCATCCATACACGGGGGAGACAGTTACAGAGTTATTTGCGCGGGAGATTGTGCGCCTCCATGGCCTTCCACGTTCCATCATTTCCGACAGGGATCCGGTCTTTATCAGCAGTTTCTGGAGGGAGCTCTTTCGGCTCCAGGGCACTACGCTACGTATGAGCACCGCCCACCATCCCCAGACGGACGGACAGACAGAGGTCCTCAACAGGGGGGTGGAGACCTACTTACGGTGTTTTGTGATGGACGAGCCACGCACGTGGACCCGTTGGTTGCATTGGGCGGAGTACTGTTACAACACGTCCTTCCACACCGTCGGCAAGGTCACTCCCTTCGAGGTGGTCTACGGCCGCCCTCCCCTACCTTGAGTTCTTATGAGCCCTCCAGCACCGCTCTCCCAGCCGTGGAGCGGACACTTCAGGATCGGGATCGCACTTTAGCCGTACTTCGAGACAATCTGCGGGTCGCTCAGGACCGCATGAAGGCACAGGCAGACAAACATCGTACCGAGCGGGAGTTCGCAGTGGGTGATGAGGTTTTCCTCAAGCTCCAACCTTACCGCCAGCTCTCAGTATCTCGGAGGATGAATCAGAAACTCGCCCCACGTTACTACGGGCCATTCCGCATTCTACGTCGGGTGGGCCCAGTGGCCTACACCTTGGATCTCCCAGCGGGGTCCCGCATCCACCCGACATTCCATGTCTCTGTTTTGAAGAAGAAGCTCGGGGCTTCCGTTCAGGCTATCCCTTTCCTCCCCGAGGCGGCCAACACGGGTGAGTTACGGCCGTCCCCAGAGGCCATTTTGCTTACCAAATGGAAGAAGTCGGGCACAGACTATCGCCCAGCGGTACTCGTCAAATGGCGGCAGTTGGATGCTGGGCACAACTCATGGGTCGACTTGTTGGAGTTCCGCGAGCGGTTTCCGGACTTCCACCTTGAGGACAAGCTGGTGCTTGATGGGGAGGGGAATGTTATGCCCCCACACCCGCTTGGGTTCTCGGGACATAAATACTCGCGGCGGACCAAGGAGCGCGCTCAAGACAACGGGGCTGAACCATCCGGTTCAGCCCCCACTCATTAAATCAGCCTGAAGGGGGGGCTGAACCACTCCGGTTCAGCCCCACTTGGGGGGCCGGCCGGCCCCCCCTCTCCCCGGGTATTTATAGCCCGGGGCTGCTTTGGGAAGGAGGCATTGAAGACATATCAGGTTTCTCTCTTCCCTCTCTTCAACCCTAACCCTAATCTCTCCTTCCTCTCTAGTCTCTCTCTCTCTTTCTTGCACGTTCATAACAGAAATAATCCGTACAAACGTTTTAGTATCAATACTCCCTCTTCAAGGCTCCGTTTGGCAGGGCGGATCCGTGTCGGTTGCACGGGCGAAACCGCCCCGCCACAGTTTCTGCCTGTTTGGCGGGGCTGCGGTCGGGCGGTGGGGTTCCGACCCGCCGCAGGAAACCACGGGAAACATGTGGATTTCATTAGTGCCATGCTTCCCGCGGTTGCGGTCCAGCAGCGCAGATGAAATCCACGCCCACCCAACCTCCGCACCAAACGAAGCCCAAGTCTCTTTTGCCCTCAAGGGCGAGTTCAGGTGGGGACATCATCGAACTCAACAACTTCAAGGTTAGCAAGGATAATGTTTTTGTCTTAGGTGCTGATCAGCATGCATAATTTTTTATTTATCCATTTATGTATAAGAGTGTATGGTTGTTTGCAGTAGAAACATATGTCATGAAAACAGAAGTCCTGGTATTCATGGTATGATAAGCTTTGAGGATGTGGATTCAATTTTGGTGGAGAAATGGGTGGGGTGGCGCAAAAGTAGTTACCAGTAGTACAGGTGGCGGGGAGGTTCAGATTGATGGATGTGTGAGCTTAGAGAAACATGGAAGAGCGGAGAGGAGTGTCAGTGCAGAGGTCTTGGAGGTTGGTTGAGGGGTGGAGTGGTGATCGAGAAGTCATAGAGCTCCTCTTCGACAAAAGAGGAATGACCCATTGCTCGAGGAATAGTGTTAGGATTGAAGAAGTGAAAGGTGTCAGAATGTGGGGGTTGTCGGGTGAGGAAGCAACCCAAGTAATGCTCAGCTAAAGGGCCTTGGAACATATGTGGCGACCGCAATTAACTAATCGATGGAGATAAGTGACTCCACTTGCAATCAATGCAGGAGGTGACTTGCTCCGCTTGGCAAACTGTACCAGATTGCTCAAATGCATTGCGCGCTTGACAACCATCATTATTGACAAATAAACTCCTCTTTGAATAGCCCCCACGTTAAGGACAAGTTGGTTTTGGTGGGCCCACCAGAGTGAAACCCGAGCAAAGCTCTCCCTATAGATGAAGGAAAGAATAACCTACAAAATCTAAGGGGTGTTCTGTAGTTTAATAATTGATCAGCCCAAGCAATCCACCAAAAGGATTAGTTCCATTGAAAAATAGAATGTTGAGGTGTCGTAAAAGTGAGGAGTGAGCGTCGATAGTGGGTTGAAGGAAGGCAGTCGGGCTGGTAGTACCGTTGAAGGGTAACGTAATGATGATGGACGGGTCCAAAGTCGCAGGCGTAGCCGATGTTGGGGTTGGTGAAGAGGGTGTGCATCTCCTCGAAACAAATTTGGAGGTAAGAATGTGTCTCGACCCAATCCAATCTGCCAGAGAGGGAGGCGATCGATAGCAAGCTTTGTGAGGGTCATTGAGTGGGTAATGCGCATGAATGGAGGCTAAGAGGAGTAGAGGTGTCGCAAGAATCGGCTACAAGCTTAGAAGGGATTGTTGGTCAAAGGACCGCAGGGAATCATCAATACTATCGAAGAAAGAAAGACAGCGATTAGTAAGGCTTCAGAGCAACAAGAGTTAGCTATTGAACGTCGTCAAGGTGTTGATTGAGTGATAGTGCAGATAGAGGCTTCAATTGACGAAATTTGTCAGTGGCAGTCGAAGTGGGGAATGGTGGCAGATACTGTTCAAAAGAAATTGTTGTCGAGTGTTATACACCGTGCAGGCTGAACACTGGCAGATGACTTTAAGCCGAGTTGTAGTAGTGAGAGGAAACAACACACTAGGGCATGATAGTGGGGTTGGCGCACTGGACAATGACGTCCCGAGAGTCAAGGGATTGCTGGAGTAAGACCTCCAGATCAACATAAATGGGTCAGGTAGGAAGCGGCAAGAGTTTTATTTTGTATTTTTTATTTATTTGTAATTTTGTGTTGGGACTTAATTATTTGCACGCCAGCGAGCTACGCAGCCACATTATTTGTCATGTTATTATCCTCCACGATGAAGCCGGCCTATGAGGAAGCTAGTCAAGTCTTCCTGCTCTGAAAATCCAAGGGGAACGAAACGAAAGTTGTTGATCGCCTTTCCCCGGATTTTCAATCGAACTATTTTTCAAGAAAATCCATTTTTTGAAACAAAATAATTTGTTTATATTTTACAAAAAAATTAATGAAAGTTGCTTTCTTTCTTAAAGTTTGTGCAACGCCAGCTCAAAATTTTTTGCAAAATTCATTAAACATTGCATGCATTAGAGTTTCCTAAGAAAAGTCGACAGACGCGCAAACCATACGCACCGTCCTGCATCAATTTGGTATCAGAGCTAGGTTCAAAAATTTTTAAGTTTCGGATTCCGCCCTGCGTAGAATAAGAACACGCATAACATTTTATTTTTTTTCTTTCTTAAAAAAAGAATTTTTTTTAACAGCATAATCATACATTCATTCGTGTTGTTTGTTTTGCATACAACTGCGTAGTGGTAGGTCGGTAAGTATGAGTTCACCCATCATAATCCACCCCCTGAACACCCTCAAGAGGTAAATTCAGAGATGTGTCAAGTTGAACGTGGTCAAACGAGTCGTGTGAACGAAGTGAATGAACCACCCCCGTAGTTGTTACCTTTCGCCCACCAAATAGCGGCGTTAACCGAGAGTGTACATAGGTGCGAGAAGGGTTCGAAAAAACCTTAGTGTTATGGTGAATAGTGTTGAAATACGCCCCCCCCCCCCCCTGGAGCTTCAAAGAAACCTCAAATCCAAGATGAGCATTCCATTCGACCCCATCACAAAGTCTCACGTCACAACGTCGAAAGGTCTACCCTTAGGAGGAATCCTCTTTTCGACGAAGAAGCTAGAAATCCCTTAGATAGATTTGAATTTGAGCATGACCGGGGTAGGAATTCTCCAAGGTATTTTCCTGAACCCCAACGGGAGCCTTTCTTAGGTACGCGAGAAAATTATCATGAGAGACCTTATTATGACTTAGCGAGAGAAGAGTGACCTCGAGACCATCGTCGGCCTATACCTATCATGCATCGTGAAGATCGATAGAGAGATTGACATCGACCGCCACCCCCATGGCGTCGAGACAATCGTGATCCTTACGATGATGATTATGACTATCCTCCCTGGGATAGGCGACCTGATCTCACACGAGTAGTAAAATTGGATCCACCCCTTTACGATGGTTCTATGGATCCCAAGGTCTTTTCTGACTAGGTTATAAAAATAGAGATCTATTTTGAGTGGTATCGTATGATGGAGGACCAAAAGGTTCAGTTCGCCAAAATGAGACTAACCGAGCGAGCGCAAATCTTTTGGATCGCTGAAGAGTGTAGTCTACAGAGGAATGACCGTTCTCCCATTACCCATCGACCTCATATGAAAGCCATATTGGAGGAGCAATACATTCTGCGGCACTATCAGACCCGTCTACGAGATGAGCTCCTTTCTACTGGATGGAAAGAGAGTAGTGTTGACCCCGGTACGACCCAAAAGACCAACATCTCGTGCGAGCAATAGCGCGAAAGAATCTCTTCCTCTTACCGAAAGGAAGAAAACTTTTAGCATTATACGAGACACAGAGTTTCATCCAGAGAGTTTTGACGGCAAATTTTTATATGCGTTAGTGGTCTTACAGGCGTCCAACTTATTAGAGAAATATGAGTCTATACATATATCTGCAAGGAGACTCTTAGAGGAGTTCAAGGATATACACGTTGACGAGTTTCCAGCTGAGTTACCTCCTATGAGGTCTATTCAGCACACGATAGATCTTGTTCCTGAAGCCTCCCACCCTAATCTCCCGTATTACCGATTGAATCCTGCCCATGAGAAGCTGCAGAAGCAGATAAAAGAGTTATTAGATAGAGATTTTATACGTCATAGCCTTAGCCCATGTGATGTGCATGCCCTCCTTGCCCCGAAAAAGGATGGTACTTGGCAAATGTGCGTTGACAGTCGTGCAGTCAACAAGATCACAGTGAAATACTGTTACCCAATACCCCGACTGGATGACATGTTGGATCTGTTGACTAGAGCCACAATTTTTACAAAAATCGACTTTCGTAGTGGATACCACCAGATCCGGATCCGTAAAGGAGACGAATGGAAGACTGTCTTCAAATCGAAGGACGGACTTTATGAGTGGTTTGTGATGACCTTTGGGTTATCCAATTCCCCTAGTACTTTCGCTCGAATTATGACTCAGGTCTTCAAGCCATATATTGGGAAGTTTGTAATAGTATATTTCGACGACATCTTGATATATAGTCGGACTGATAGCGAGCACTTGACTCACAAACATATTATCTTCAAGCTCCTGCGAGCCGAGCAATTATATATCAATTTGAAGAAATGTGTTTTTATGGTTGAGTCTGTGATTTTTCTTGGATATATAGCGAGCTCCACTGGTATTACTATGGATCTCGAGAAAGTTTGAGTGATTCGTGAGTGACCTACACCCCAGAACATTCACAATATCTGTAGTTTTCATGGGCTAACCACCTTTTATCGTCGATTTATTAAAAACTTTAGTATTATTATGGCGCCACTCACTGAGTGTACGAAGAAGGAAAGTTTCCAATGGACGTCTTCAGCCGCTAGAGCCTATGAGATTATCAAGGATAAGATGTCCACTATACCTGTCCTAAGACTCCTTGATTTTGTCCTAGTGTTCGAGGTATCCTGTGATGCCTTTGAGGTTGGGATAGGAGGTGTACTTAGTCAAGAAGATCACCCCGTTGGATTTTTCAGTGAAAACTTCCAGGCCCGAAACTGAATTATTCCAATTACGAGCGCGACTTCTATGCGATTGTGCAGACATTGCGTCATTGGAGGCATTATTTGTTGCCCAAGGAGTTTGCCCTCTACTCTGATCATCAGGCGTTATGTTACATCAATTCGCAACAAAAATTGAACCCTCAGCAAGCTAAGTGCGTATCATTTTTACAGGAGGATACTTTTGAAATCGAAGAATCGGTCTCTGTGAAGTTCGACCCTTGGGGAAGGGGTGATCGCACACTTACTTCTCTCTCACAAGCTAAACAACCAAAGATTTAGCACAAAGAACAGATCCATGTTCACCGCACCAAAATGTTAAAACCGAAGAATCGGTCTCTGTGGAGTTCGACCCTTGGGGAATGGGTGATCGCACACTTACTTCTCTCTCACAAGTTAAATGACCAAAAACTTAGCACAAGGAACATGCCCAAGGCTCCAGCACGGAGGTCCCACCATACACCCAGAAGATTTTAGAGCGATTCCACTTCTTAGCCAAGTGCTGAGCTAAGGATACCTCAGAAAACGCAAGAAGACCAGGGCACAAGTAAGCATGCCTTCTGAGGTACTCCCCTGGGTTTATTTATAGTTTTCTGAAAACGGTCTGCAAATATCGCACCTTCGCTGTTCTAAATAGCTATCTGCAGGCCAGCAGGGGTAAAAGGATAAAAACATCGTTTGGCAAGTGATCCATGAGATTTCACTTGCCTAGGATGGTGAGTGCCTGATGAGGCTGACACTCACCACCTCCTCGAGGGCCAGGGCGAGTGCAGGCCTGGCCTGCCCCACTCGCCGGCTACCTGCCAAGATGTTAGGGGCGAGTGCGAGCCCACCTGCTCCACTCGGCCCTTCTATAATGCCCCCAACCCAGGCGAGTCGGGTAGCCCCAAAGGTACTTGGCCCCCTCCTGACTCGCCGGGAACATGGACTTCGCCAAATGGCTGGACCGACTCTTGCTGACGCCACTCGCCGGATACGAGGTTGTACAGATACCTTCGTTCCCAAGCACTGCAAAGGAACGAAGAATATGATTGTCGACGCCCTTAGTCGAGTCACCATCGTACTATCTCAGATGAGCACTCATGTAATAGGATTTGAGTGTATCAAATGTGACTATTCTAGTTGTCTTGATTTTAGTGGCATTTATGTAGTGACACGTTCGGATCGTTTTCACGATAAGACCGATTATCTGATTAGAGATTAATATTTGTTTCGTGTAACCCGTCTATATATTCCCCACACTTTATTACAAAACTTTATTGTATGGGAATTACATGGTGGAGGTTTAGGTGGACACTTTAGACGAGACAAAATGATAGGCTTAGTAGAGGAGTGATTCTATTGGTCCAAGATGAAGCGGGTTATCGCACAAATTGTCAGTAGCTGCCGCATTTGTCAGGTAGCGAAGGGCAATAAACAGCCCGCTGAATTGTATACACCTTTACCGGTGCCTAGTATTCTTTGAGATGATGTTAGCATGGATTTTGTGCATGGGTTGTCGCGCACTTTTAGAAAACATGATTTCATTCTTGTGGTGGTCGATCGTTTTTCTAAAATGACGTATTTCATCCCCTGCAACAAAACTGACGACGTCTCTCATATTGCCCTATTTATTATAAAGAGGTTGTCGCGCATCGAGAGATACCTAAGACTATCATTACCGATTGAGATGTTAAATTCATCAGTTATTTTTTGAAGTTACTCTGGAGACTGTTAGGTACTAAACTTCTATTTACCACCGCCTATCATCCGCAGATCAACGATCAGACGAAGGTTGTAAATAGGACTTTAGGAAATTTATTATAAAGAGGTTGTTGCGCTGTTTGGTAGGAGATCACCAGGGGAATTGAGATCTAATTCTTTCGTACGCTCAATTAACCTACAATAATTTGAAGAATAGATCTACGTGTTTATCCTCAAATGAAGTTGTTCATGGTCACAATACACGAGTGCCCTTAGAATTAGCACCACTGTCACCCACAATTAGGACTAGCCAGTTTGCACATGACTATGCATTGCATTTGCATAAAGAAATTGAGCGAAAATTGCACAATACTTATGATTTATATGCAACTAAAGCTAATAAGCATAAAAAGCTACTAGTTTCAAAGTGCATGACTTAGTGATGGTTCGGCTAAATCCAGAACGGTTACCTTCTGGTACCATAAAGAAGTTAACTTACCGTAGAACTAGACCCCTAAGTTATCAAAGGCGCAAGGCGCAACGAGACGCAAAGGGCCCATGGAGCTTATGCGCAAGGCGCATGCACGCGTCTGAGACACGTGAGGCACACAAATGGTGAAAAAAGGAAATCGAGCGAATTGGGCGCCCAATTCGCTGAAATTGAGCGAATTGGGCGCCCAATTTCAGCGAATTGGGCACCCAAGTGGGCCTAGGGGTGCCTCGGGTGCGTCTGAGATCATGTTTTTGCCCATCTCAAATTTTTTTAAAAAAACACCTTGAAAGGCTCAGGCGCGCCTGGGAGCCTGTAAGGCGCGCGCCTGGGAGCCTGTAAGGCGCGCGCCTGGGAGCCTGTAAGGCGCGCGCCTGGGAGCCTGTAAGGCGCGCGCCTGGGCGCGCCTGGGCCACATCGCCCGCCTCAGCCGTGCTGAGACGTTGCGTGCTGCGCCCGGCGTCTCTGGCGCGCTTAGGCGCGCGCCTTGACAACACCCTTTAGAGTGGTCAAGCGGATTGAGCAAAATGCGTATGAACTTGAGATGTCTTCCGCTTGGGGAGCAAATCCGATTTTAAGTAGCCGATCTGACTTCATTCCACGATTATCCACAAAAGTCTTTAGATTTTCCCTTGCATTCTCCTCCGTTTGATTCTTCTGGGTTGGTGAGTGATAGTGAGAAAACGCATTCTGGACATGCCGACACTCATTCAGTCACTGACACCCCACCCACAGTTCTTTCATTTTCCACTGACAATTTTCAGGCAGAGCATGAGACACCAGGTGATACTACCATACTAGTTCCCAGAGCCGTTGACAGACTTCTGCGATAGATCTTTGTTCCCGAGCAAATCCTAGATAACGAGACAGTAACCACTACTGATGGTGGTTTTCAGAGGTACTTATTTCGTTGGCACGACAGACCAGAACCGAGACCAGCTGAGTCTTGGCCGAGGAGTTACAACGTACGAATGTTGATCTTTTGCAGCACTACCGATTAGAACACTCACCAGAGATGAGTGATTTCGAGAGGGGGGAGTTGGTAGAGACCGACCCAGATCAGGTCGACACAAAAGTACCCGATGCCGCACCCAACCGGACCTCTATTGGTCCTGAGATATTGCATTTTATTTTATTTTGCATTTTTTATTTTATTTGTAATTTTATGGTGGGGCTTAATTATTTACATGCCTGCGAGCCACATTATTTGTCTTGTTATTATCCTCCACGATGAAGCCGGTCTATGAGGAAGCTAGTCTAGTCTTCCTGCTCTGAAAAAAACCGGTCCAGTCTTCCTGCTTGAAAAGGACCAGGTCAACCTTATCTACTTCATATTTAAAAATACAAAGGGATACCAAATTTAAAAAAAAACAGTTGGTCGGGTCAACTGGTCTTCCCCAGCCAAGCACGCGAGAATCATTTCCGCCATTGTCGGCTTCACGCCAAGCGGAAATCCCGTTGAGCCGTTGCGGATCTCATCCCCACGATGCCGCCGCAACCGTACGCCATGTCTACATCTCCCTGCATCCATGATCGCAGAAGCCACGACCCCTCCTAGCAGTTTCAACCACCACCCATGTCCAGGCCACGACACTTCTCTACCACAGGGCTGACGATCCAAAGATGAAATTTATGGTTTTTTTGTTTCCCTCTTTGTTGCTCTATAAACGGGACTACGTGTATTCTGCTAAAGTTGGTTGTTGATGAAATTATTGATTGTTGCATTTGTTTGATTCCCGTTTGAGGAGTTGTTGAATGTTGATGTTGAGTATATGAATATTGCGAGTTTGATGCTGCTGTATTTTTTATTTCTTGTTTGAGTTGTTGGATGATGAAAAAAATGAATGTTACTGCTGCTTGTTGATGTTAAGAGTTTCCCATTGTGTGAGAATTAGTGTTAGAATGAAATCCTAAGTTTGCTTCTGGATTGCTTCCGTTAAAACAGTGGAGTGAAATGTATCTTCTTTGTGGTTTGAGATTTCGCGGAACCACTTGTGTGTGAGAGAGAGAGTGAATTTTCTCTGTGATGCCCCTGTGCAATAGCGACCGACCTTGGTTTGGGAGATCGAAGGTGATGATGAATTCCTCACGGGATCGCCGTCGACTTCGATTGTGGAAAGACGTCTCTTTCTATGGGTAATTGATTTTTTCCCCCTCCTTTGTGTGTGTCTACATTTTCTCTTAGAATTTTAGACTCATTTGCTGGATTTTCTCCTGAATTTTGTCAGCGAACGGTACGTCGAAAACTCCAATTGGAAACGTAACTTGGAGTTCACGATTTTCATTTTGCTATGACAAGGGGAATGAAACGAAAGTTGTTAATCTCCTTTCCCTGTATTTTCATTCGAACTATTTTTCAAGAAAATCCATTTTTTTTTGAAACAAAATAGTTTGTTTGTGCTTTACAAAAAATTTAAATAAAGTTGTTTTCTTTCTTAAAGTTTTTGCAACGTCCGCTCGAAAATCTTTGCAAAATTCATTAAACATTGCATGCATTAGTGTTTCCTAAGAAAAGCCGACAGTCGCGCAAACACTACGTGTCGTCCTGCATCAGCTCCCTCTACTAGGAGAACCTAAACAACCAAAATGATCCGAGATAAGAAAACAACTTTCCCCCACTCTTTCACATAAGGAGGAGCAGGTATACATGAAATGATGAAAATGCCACTAGGACTACATAGATTGATAAAGGACGCATGGCAGACCCTGGTCATCTTCGTATTAACACACTCCTCCCGAAAACCAACCTTGTCCTCAAGGTTGAGAATCGTAAGAAGAATTCGTGAGAGTCAGTCCAAGTAATTGAAGTCAAGATCATTGTCTACAGCTACGAGCAGTAAACGCAAGTACTTGAGAGAGCATTTGTGGATAAGCGAGTACAAATGGTGGCATCGTAAATAGAGGCATTTTTGGCAAAGCTCAAGGTACTATTGGTGAGATAAGCACTGGGGTGGTGGGGGTACAGGTATAAGCAGGATCAGTTGAACTGGCAGCAACGGTTGTGGGCTGATCACCATGGGTTCAGGTAGAGGCGGGTGATCCTGGCAAGAAAGAGATGGTTGAGGTTTCAATATCGGCAATGGTTGGTGGGACGATCGAGTAAAAGAGGACGGATGGGTTGCATAGAGTTCCTCATTAATGCCACGAGTTTGCTCCATGGCGCAGGAGAGACTAGTCGAGTTGTGCACATAAAGGCAGACCCGGATGTGGGGCTACGGAAAATACCCCAGATAATGGTCAAGGTATGGGTCAGTAATGTGTGTTGTGACCTCAAAGAATTTGGTGATGTAGGCGGAGATGGTGTCAGACTGGTGAAAAGAATTGAGGCGCTTAGGCATTACCCGCTTTGTGCGTGTAATAGTGGCGGAGGAGTTCCCCTTTCAATGTTGTTCACAAGAGATCAGAGACATTTTAGCATGTCAAACACACCCAGTGTAGCACAAGGCCCTCCATATATTGAGTCGTCACATGAACCTTCTAGTTGGCGGGGGTAGACTAGAGCTCAAAAAATGGAATCTCAACCCGGCGGAGATTGGTCTGATGGATGGTCACAGTGGGGTGGAGGAACCCCATGTAGTTAGCAATTGGCCGAGTGGGATAGGAGGAAAAGGTGTCGAAAGTGCCAGTGGGCGGTGGAGTGCGGGGCTCACGAACTCTCAAAGGAGGAAAGTGAGATATTCATGTTGAGCTTCAAGCTGATCCAAGCGAGTGAAATCGGTGGAAACCAAAGCGGATCCATCCTCGTTGGTGCAAAGGGCCATGGAACTAGTGCAGGGCGTGTAACAGAGGCTCCAGATAACAAAGGCGTCAAAGTGCTTGCGAAGGTCACAAGTAGGCAAGCAGCAGGGGCCAGTAGAGTGTAGTTGGCGGAATAGAGAGAAAAGGCGGAATGGGCAAGAGATGATAACAGAGAGGTGACGACGACGATCGTTGTTGTTGGAAACAGGGATTGAGTGACGAGTTTGGGTTGTAGGCGGTTGGAGCTGTATCGACCGAGTGGATGGGGATTTTACGATAATTGGGAGTACAATGTCGAGTCAACGCTAGGCGCGACAAGAGAGTGTCATCGATGTCACACGGGAATCGGAGGAGAGGCAGCAGACGGGTCAATTGTGCGAAGTGTGGGAGCAGATGGTTGTCGATTGCGTGTGACGCTGGAACGTACACAAGTCGAAGTAAGCAAAGATGGAACCGTCAAGATGTGCGGGGGAGGGGGGGCATGGATCGCACGATGATTGCATGAGGCACGGGCATGCGGCTGACCTTGGTGACAATGGGAAGTTGAGAACCGGCGGGGATTTAGGGTTCTAAATGGAACCCAAGTTGGTAGTAGGTCAGACCCATTGATAGACAACTAGACAAGTGCTATTATTAAACCAAACAAGAGGTAGATTACTTGAAATAGAGATATAATATATCGAGGTATACTTGATATCGCACTCTTGAGGGTAAGATCTCATTAAGAGCTCCTCTCACCTATCAAAATTTGCTCAAGTCTATATGAAGATTGAAGCCGACTTTCATAGCAATATATTCTTCGAGAACAACTGGGTCTTCATTTTTCCCCATCTCTACTAGTAACATCTCTTCTTCACCAAAATGAAGCCATCCCTGCTACGATTACTTTTTAGTCATCTCCAATATAGGCTTTATCTCTTAAAGTTTTAATAACCTATTAAATATATCTCGAAATATAAATTGGGTGGTTGATTTTGTCGAGAATAATAATGCTCCAAATTAACAGAGAAAATTAAAATATCTAATTAACAAGAAGAAATCCAAAACAAGAATGATTTGATTAGCACTCTCCTACATCATCTAAGGCCTACCTACAATAGTGTTAATACGAAAGTGCAATCCCAAAAACATCATTTATAATAGCAATTTTGTTTTGTTTTCCTACAGAAGCGTAAAGATAGAAACTAATAGTATACCTGAAAACTGAATGTACATTATGAAAAAAGTAAGTAAATTTACCTGCAAAATTTTAATTTGCTTACGCAGATCCTCAATTACTTTTACAGTTGGCCTTTCTTGCAATTCTTTCTTGATTTCCATAAGAGCGGTATCCTGTCAATCGTTTGGAATGAGAAAATAATACAGATGAAGGCAAAAAACAAATTCGGACTTGAAAATCAGATAATGACTTCAACACCAAATAATGAGCATTTGTAAGTATGTGATGAAGGACAAGAATCTCCAGACTTAAAAACAAGTCAATGATGCAAATAAGTTGATTCTGAAGGTAAAAATTTCAAATAAAAGTCGAGCAATATATCTGAAATCAAGGGGATGCAAAACCATGCAACACCTTTTCAATGAGCAAGGCATTCAATTTCCTGATCTCACTCATCTGTTGCTCGCGCTCCTTTGACAAAGTGATTTCCATTTGATGGAGTTCCATATTTAGATCAGAGATCATTTTCTCCTTTGCATTTAAGGAACTCTGAAGGACATCGCTCGAATCCCAATGATCACTGGAACATGCAAGATAATGGAACATTTCAATAGACAAGAAGAAAATGCTTTCTGCAAAATATAGAAAAAAAACCAGGCTGTAAACAATAGCAATTCTATTATGATTTCTGATTAATCAAATGAAGCAAAGAGAAAATCCTAAAGGCTGAAATATTCTTAGGAACATGAAATTAGTAGGTTGAGAAGGTTCTGGAATCAATCTACAATGGTGAGCATTAAGTTAACAGGCAAGAGACATCTTGATGAGGAGCGGGGACGCGGACCCGCAGCGGAGGACAAGTTTTGAGCCCGTTCGGGGCCGATTGGCTACTTAACATATATAGCGTATCTGAATCGATGATCTGACTCCACGAATGCGTCTGGCCTATCATTTGCACACAATTTCATATATTATATTGTTATTTTGGCTTTTATTTTGATGTAATCAGGCTATCCCATCTCCGGCCAATCATATTTGTTGATGGTGGGATGCCCTAGTACCTCTTTATTATAAATAAAAGTGTATGGGGGCTGCCATCAGTTATTGCAGCTTTTGGAGAGAAGAATCCTGAAATCCAGCGATCCCACCACGATGCCGACTCTGTGGAACCCTAGGTGACTACTCCTAAGTGATTTCCTCCCTCCCCAAGATATCTCCTATATATCCTTCATTTTCCATTCTCCACAGCCCCAACCCCCTTCCAATCCCCTCCCAAACAGCAGTCATTAAAAAGACAGCCCACGTCTCATATTCACCCCCCCCCCAACCCCACGAAAACCCTCCCGTGAATTCACTGTGTCCCTGCTCTCATTTCCCGTAAATCCTCCCTGTAGTAGCGGGCAAATCCACTATTTTCTGCTCCAACAATCCCTTTTCCTTTTCCTGTAAGCCCAATACATCTTTGTTCCGCGAACCCCTAATTATCTTTTGTTGTGAACCCTCCCCTATTAAAATCCCGTTTGGGACCTGTAACCTCACAAGCAGCACCGATCCCTTCCTATAGACTCTCTCCACCTATCCCCCCCCCTCCCAACCTGGATCTCCAATCCCACCATTCAAAACCCCACCTGAAGGCCCTTCTTCACATTGCCCCCTCCTAATCTTCCAACAAAATTTTCCAGAAAACAGGAGTTCCAGCCCTGAAATCTAATTACTGGATTGACACCTCCCCACTGACAGTAAACTGATTTCAGCCTCAATCTACACCACCGGATCATAGTTTCGGCAGCCGGGACATCGGATTTCCACCCTACGGCACCCCCTACTTAGTGAGTATTTTATAATTGTATGGACTTTTGTTCTTAATATTAATACATGGCTATGTGATTTCATGTTTTTGGATCTCTTGTTTCGTAATTGTTTGCTCTGGATTGATATTGTCATTTGTATGATCAATTTGCCGCGCGTTCTTGCTTCGGCCCGCCACGTGGAGGAAATCCTAACCCCGTTTGCCTAAAGAATTATTTTGCTTTTGTTAATCATATATGTGCGATTTAATCCTCTATTGCTCTATTTTGATTTTGTCCCGGTTCATGCAAGTGCGTTCATATAGAGTTCATGTGTGTAACCAAATTATCTTTCGCACGTCACATTAGAGTTTCATTCTAGTAGTCACACATCAAGTCTCTAACCTTTCATTAGATGACCTTAGGTTCATTGCATTTGACACATGCTCATTTGTATTGCATGTAGGGTTAGGGCATCGTTCATCTGCCGCCTATAGATTCGTCCTGCGTCACTTCTAGCCACTAGTCTTCTCTTCCCAGAAAAGGAATGTGATTTTTGAACTACTAATCAATACATTTCCAGTTTGCAATACATATAATGAATAAATTGAAACATCCAATGGACAAATAATGAATAGAATTAAAACATTCGACGGACAGCCTTCAAACTCAGATTATAAATGTTGAAGTATTAGACCGGGCGGCTTAGCGGTCTGATCCAGCGGTTTGTTGACCGAGCGGCTTAGCGGTCTGATCCAGCGGTTTGTAAACCGGGCGGTCTATCGGTCTACCTCTGCGGCCTGTTCTATCCTGCTGGAGTTGCCGAGCGGTTAACCCATCTGTCTAACCGCGCGGCCTATGCGGTCTCCATTATTCTAGCCGCTCAGTACTGTAAATGTTTAGTCCCACATTGTTTGTATACTCTCTTCTTATCTCCTCCATTCTATATAAGGGAGGTCATACCTTTGTAAATGATATCTTTTTTGGATAATAAAATTCAATTATTCAAAAGTTTATTCACTTGTTCTCTACTTTTTGCTTCTTTCCGCTACTTTCTAACATGGTATCAGAGGACACGGTCATTTTCTCCTGATTCTGTGCGCTCTCTGTTGTTCGCGGCTTGTTTTCCGCGTTCTGCGACTTGTTTCGCGGCTTGCCTTCTCTTCTGTCCGCGCGGCTTGTTTCTATCCGCGCGGCTTGTGTCTGTTCGCTGCCCTGTTCGCGCGGCTTGCTTCTTCTTGGTTCTCTTCTCCTACTGCTCTTTGTCGCAGCGACCTGTTTCTTGTCGCCGCACTCCTTGTTCTTTCCTGCCGCTCCGACTTCCTAGTCGTTGCGGTCTGTCCGCGTGTGTTGTCTCTTTACTCGCGGTTTGCTGTTGTGATCTGCCTGACCGTGCGGGTTGTTCCTTTCTCACCTGCATCTTGGTCGCGGTCACCTGCTCTTCTCCTATCTTCTGTTCGCTCGGCCTTTTCAGTCCGCGCGACCTCTTCCCCGCTGTGCCTTTGACCGCTCTCTAACAGCTGCTGTGATCTGCCTGACCGTGCGGGTTGTACCTTTCTTACCCGCATCTTGGTCGCGGTCACCTGCTCTTCTCCTCTCTTCTGTTCGCTCGGCCTTTTCAGTCCGCGCGACCTCTTCCCCGCTGTGTCTTTGACCTCTTTCTAGCCGCTGCTGTTCGCGCGGCTTCTTCTGTTTCCTAACCGCTCCTGTTCGCGCGGCTTCTTCTGCTTGCCGGGTTCCATGACTACCTCCGGTCTCACCACTACTCCTGCAGCTCCTTCTCCTCCTCCTCCTTCGGGCAACCTTGGCACCCTTTCCAAGCTTGTTGGCTCCAACTATCCCGATTGGAGCGTTTCTTTCACCTTTCTCCTTCGTTCTCAACGCAAGCGTCATCACCTCACCGATGACCCTCATCCTCGCACCTCTCCTGAGTTTGATGACTGGGATGCGAGTGATGCTCTTGTTCGCACCTGGCTGGCCAACAGCCTCTCTGATGAGTGCCTTCCCGTCATTCGCCATGATGAGACGGTCAAGGCCGCCTGACTTCACCTCGCTGCTCTCTATTCTAAGGGGGGCCAGACGTCCCGCATTTATACTCTCTATGCGGACCTCTTCTCCCGCCCTTCCATGTCACCGGCTGCGGCTTATCAGCAGGTTCAGGCTCTTGGTGCTGAAATCCTCCAGAATCGCCCCTTCTCCGCGGACTTGGCCGACCAGCACAAACACTTCCAGGAACTCCTGATTGTTTGTTATCTTCTTCGTCTTCCTGACTCTTATGATATGATCCGCCAGCAGATCTTGGGTGAGGCGGAATCTCCTACTTTGGATGCCACTGCGGCTCGCATTGCCGCTGTTACTTTGCTCCTCCAGCGGCCTCTGTTGGCCTCCCCCCCTTCCCCGGACTCCTTTGCTCACCAAGCTCAGAGGGGGGGGGGGGCCCTAGTGGCCGTGACTCCTCTGGCGGACGGGGTTCCTCCCGGTTCCTCTGCTCTCACTGTGGTCGTACTGGCCATACTGTTGACCGCTGCTGGCAGAAACATCCTCGTCTTCGCCCTTCCGGTGATGCTCCTTCTTCGGCCTCCGCCTCTTCTAGGCCGTCTGCCTCTGTGGCCACGACGTCAGGTAGTGCCCACGTCGTTACCCAAGGTAAATGGCTGATTGACTCCGGTGCCACCAATCATATGACGGGCAACCCTCATTGTTTCTCCCGTCTTGAGACCCATGACCGCTTACCCCCAGTTCGTGTGGCGGATGGTTCCCCGTCCCCGGTTCATGGGACGGGCATGGTTCAACTCACTCCATCGCTTTGCTTGGAGGATACCTTCTATGTCCCGAAGTTTCCGTGCAATTTGTTATCCGTTACTACTTTATGCCGGCAACTTCAGTGCTCCGTCTTATTCACTCCTACTACTTGTTCTTTTCAGGACCCGAGGACCCAGCGGACGATTGCTACTGGGACTGAGAGCGGCGGCCTCTACTTCCTCGGCGATGTTTCCGCTCTCTCTGCCTACTCCTCCTCCACCGATTTCCTTCAGTGGCATCTTCGTCTTGGACATCCTCCTCCTCGGCTTATTCATCAGCTTCTGCCCCACTTACCTCCTACCAGTTCTCCGCTCAACTGTGATGCGTGTCAGCTTGGCAAACATCATCGCTCCTCCTTCCCACCGAAGCAAGGCCGTGGCTCCTCTCGCATTTTTGATCTTATTCATTCTGATGTATGGGGTCCTGCTCCTACCCTCACAGTTGGTCGGGGCAGTTCCTATTTTGTCACTTTTATCGATGATTTTACTCGATGTACCTGGGTGTATCTATTAAAAGATCGCTCTGAACTATTTTCTGTTTGGCAATCATTTTACTTTATGATTAAGACTCAATTTGATATTTCTATTAAAGTCTTACGTTCTGATAATGCCAAGGAGTATCTCACTCATGAGTTCTCCGCGTTCTTTCACAAACATGGCCTCCTTCATCAAACGACTTGTGTTTACACCTCCCAGCAGAATGGGGTGGCGGAGCGTAAAAACCGTCACCTGCTTGATGTTGCGCGTACTCTCATGACGCAGATGCACGTCCCTTGCTCCAACTGGGGCTACGCTGTGCTCCTCGCCTGCTATCTCATCAATCGCCTTCCCTCCACGGTTCTCCACGGCCAGACTCCCTTCTCTACCCCCACCAGGAACCTTTTCATCTTCATCTCCGTGTCTTTGGCTGTACGGCCTTTGTTCACGCTCCCTCCGCTACCCGCGACAAGCTTTCCCCCCGTTCCACCAAGTGTGTCTTTTTGGGGTACTCTACCACTCAAAAAGGCTATTGCTGCTTTGACCCCCTTCTCCGCAAGCAGTTTGTCTCCGCCGATGTGATTTTTTTCGAAAATGCTTCCTATTTCTCTCCTCCCGCTTCTCTTCCTTCTCTTCCTTCTGATATCTCCGTTCCTTCCACACCTCTCCACGTTTTCCCACCTTCGTCTCCTCCTCCACCCACTCCTTCCCAGTCCGTCTCTCCACCCACCCCTCCACCATCCTCTCCGCTGCCGTCTCTCTCTAGTCCCGGGCCAGCCTTCTCCGCCACGGACGCTCCGGTCGTTGACGCTCCCGTCGCCGACGCTCCCGTTGACCTGGATGTTCCCATTGCCCTTCGCAAAGGGGTGCGGGCGTGTACTCAACACCCGCTCACGGCTGTTGTTTCCTATGATCAGTTTTCTCCTTCTCGCAGGTGTTTTGCCTTGGCTATCTCTGCTACTTCTACTCCCCGTACCTACCAGGAGGCTCTCGCTCTCCCTCATTGGAAGTCTGCCATGGATGAGGAGATGGCTACTCTTACTGAACGGGATACCTGGACCCTGGTTCCTCCTCCCGTGGGCACTGATGTGGTTGGCTGTCGCTGTGTCTTCGTTGTGAAGTTTCGCCCCGACGGCACTGTGGATCGCTACAAAGCCCGGCTGGTGGCCAAGGGCTTTACTCAGACTTATGGCGTTGATTATTTTGATACCTTCTCTCCGGTTGCTCGCCTCAGCACCATCCGGGTTCTCTTTTCTGTGGCTGTTAACCGGGCTTGGGCTATTTCCCAGCTTGATGTGAAGAATGTCTTTCTCTATGGCGATCTTCAGGAGGACGTCTATATGGAGCAACCTCCTGGGTATGTTGCTCAGGGGGAGACACGTGTCTGTCATTTGAAGAAGGCCATTTATGGCCTAAAGCAGAGCCCTCAGGCATGGTTCGACAAATTCAGTGGTATTGTGGCTACCATCGGCTTTCAAAGGAGTTCGGCCGATCACTCCTTATTCATTCGCAAAACGGCCTCGGGACTGGTGGTTTTGGCTGTATATGTGGATGATATTCTCCTTACTGGCGATGACCGAGATGGGGTGGACTTGACGAAGAAGCACCTCCGTCAGCACTTGGTCACGAAGGATATGGGCTCCCCAAAATACTTTTTGGGGATAGAAATCTCTCGGAAACTTGACTCCTTGGTTCTCTCTCAACGGAAGTATGCACTTGATCTTCTACGAGAAGCAGGATTGACAGGTGCCAAACCAGCTCGTTTTCCCATGGCTGTTGGAGAAGACAAAACGTGGACGGATGATTCGCCTCTTCTATCTGATGTCACACGGTACAGACGTTTGGTAGGCAAACTCATCTATCTCACGGTGACTAGACCCGACATCGCCTACGCTGTAGGCAAGGTCAGTCAGTTTATGCAAGCTCCCAGGGAGTGCCATCTTCAGTCCGCCCTGAAGATTTTAGAGTATATCAAAGCAGCACCGGGCAGAGGGTTACTCTTTCAGAGGAATGGTCATCTGAGGGTTGAGGCCTACTCAGATTCAAGTTATGCGGATGACAAAGGCGATCGTAAATCCACATCAGGTTTTTGTACATTTGTTGGAGGTAATCTCGTGAGTTGGAAGAGCAACAAACAGTCCGTTGTTTCCAGATCCAGTGCCGAAGCAGAATACCGGAGTATGGCGTCAACCACGTGTGAGTTAAAGTGGTTGCGGGCTCTCATGCTTGACCTGGGCGAGGTATATGACTGTCCTCTCCCTATGTTCTGTGACAACAAGGCCGCTATACACATATCCAGAAATCCGGTCTTCCATGAGAGAACAAAGCATATAGAGGTTGACTGTCACTTCATTCGGGAAGAGATTTTGAAGAAACAGATTTGTACTCCTTTTGTCACCTCTGACAAAGAGTTGGCAGATATCTTCACCAAGCCGGTTTCTACTTCCTTCTTCCGCATTTGTGACAAGCTGGGCATGATTGATATCTATGCTCCAGCTTGAGGGGGAGTGTTGAAGTATTAGACCGGGCGGCTTAGCGGTCTGATCCAGCGGTTTGTTGACCGAGCGGCTTAGCGGTCTGATCCAGCGGTTTGTAAACCGGGCGGTCTATCGGTCTACCTCTGCGGCCTGTTCTATCCTGCTGGAGTTGCCGAGCGGTTAACCCATATGTCTAACCGCGCGGCCTGTGCGGTCTCCATTATTCTAGCCGCTCAGTACTGTAAATGTTTAGTCCCACATTGTTTGTATACTCTCTTCTTATCTCCTCCATTCTATATAAGGGAGGTCATACCTTTGTAAATGATATCTTTTTTGGATAATAAAATTCAATTATTCAAAAGTTTATTCACTTGTTCTCTACTTTTTGCTTCTTTCCGCTACTTTCTAACAATAAAGCTTTCTACAAACTATACTTCTTATTTGAAAGTGTATTTCTTGCCTTTCTGCAAGACTGGACAGTCCAACTAAGGGGGACTTTATAAAGTCCTTATTGAACTTATAATAAGGAATACATTGCTTTTAGAGAACATTAAATAAGCTAATAAATGAATAAAGATCTGTAGCAGAAATTCAAATATACATAGTGTGCAAACAAGAACAAATTATATCCAGAAAATTACCCGTGTTTGCTTAAACTTTCTTCATTAACTGACTGCAACTGAGAACGCAGAACTCCCTGCATGTATATGTTCCATCCAAAACTGTGAATCAATCGAAAGCTTAACAAACATGGAAAAAAATACAAAGATACTGATGATAATGAGCATCATGAATTTACTTCAAATCTCACTATGATACTTCAAATGATTAAAAAGGAATCAAATGAAAGGAGTTACTAATATGCAATTTAAACTTTGTTCCTTGTATCTATAAGATCATGAATAGTTGTCACATACCAAGCCGATTGTAGGATATGAATATATTTCATAAAATATAGGATTCAACCTTTCAAATTAACAAACACATTAAATAGTTCATTTTTCATATCGACAAATTGTTACTAGAAGTTACCAACGGTTCAAAGGGAAAATATAGACATACTATAACTAAAAAAGCTACTGCTCCATTCATAACCAACAATTACAATGAAGTGAGAGAAACAAAATAAATATTTTATTAATTTCTAACACATATGTACAAGTTACAAGTATTTGTACATTTATATAGGAAGATAGAGCAAAGCCACAACTCTATTCTAAGATGTGGAACTAAATCCTAAGGAGGTAATGGATTCTCCTTCCGGACTCGGTGCATGCTCGTTGCGATTGAGTTGAAGTTGCCCTAGATACTCTTCTCGCCGCGGAGCTTGAGATTCATCATCGACTTCCTCCACATGCCCCCCTTACAACCCCGGCCCGCCACTTTGCTTCCATACGAGCCTCCTCCTTCATCCATCGCATTCCCACCCCTCATCATCATCGAATTCATTAGTACCGAAATTATCACCATCATCATCATCGAATTCATTGAAATCATGATCAACACGTGAAGGATGCATTCAAATAAAATTAAGCACTGCCGTTGTCACCGTCACAATATCCTTTTATTTTGAAAAACTATATGGATGCATGTCCCTCAGTATTGCCCATTTTTTCTATACACTAAAGGTTCGTTCTATCACATTTCACAGTGATGAGTGCGCTTGATTGAAGATCTCTTTTTGTCCTTCGATCGGACGACGGTTTCAAATAACCGCGTTGTATTGAATAACCAACGTCGACTACGTAATATTTCCTTGTCATAAAATATATATTGTACAATTTTTGTTAAACCTGTAATGAAAAAAATAATGCATTAGTTACCTCGAGGTGGGTGCGGGAAGTTGTGTCTGGGATTACTAATTGCATAATTAAAAATGTGACTATCGTATGTTGATCCCTCTCAACCAGCCATAACGAAGGTAAAGCGCATGTTGAAGTCACAAGCAGCAATAATATTTTGTGTCGGAATTCCATGTCGCCCAATAAAAGGAATTTGATCTTCAACCGTTATGCAATCTTGTACAAGAGTTCCATCAATTGCGTCAATAGAGTTATTGAAGAAAGGCGCGTAGTGATCATCATGCAATGTTTTTGGCGGAGTACTAGTGAAGTACTGATCTGTTGGCTTCATAACATCTTCAAATAATTGCAGTAGAGCATGAATACCCCGAGTGAAGTATTTGTTGATGGTCTGTATTGAGTGTTGAAAACACTCACAGGATTTTCTCAAAGTTTCATTATGTGACAATGTATACAGTGTGGTTGCAAGCACCTTTATAGTTGTGGTGCACCTCGATTCTTTTAATCCATAACTTTCTTTCAGTATTTGCAATAGATCAAGAAAGAACTGTTGTGACATCATGAAAGCAATATAAAATCTAATAGGAGCACCGCCTAGTACCTCTCGCACCCATTTATTATCAGTTTGCTTTGATGTAATACAAGGAATTGGAAAATTCAAAATAGAATTTGATGTTTGCAGGACAAATATCGCCAATGTTAATACCATATGATAAGCTATACAATAGTGTCTTCTTGCAAGCTCATATTCATTGCTTGAATAATATGTAGTCACTTGACATTGTGTCGCTATAAAAAGATAATTATTCAACATGATAATAATTTCAGACATATCAGTTCCAGCATAAAAAATAAACATGAATATAAACAGCATTTCATTCAGCTTGCACATAAACATGAATATAGACAAAGCATCTCATAAGCACCAAATAGAGCATCTCATTTAGCACTAGATAAAAAGACAAACAAAAACAAGACATCTTATTCAGCATACAAATGATAGTAGTTCCACACTTCTTAGTTTCAGCAATAGTAAAGAGTACGATAATATATAAGCAACATAAAAACATGAACATGAACATCCCTCTTACTATGGCATAGCCATGTAACAATTGCACATCCATTTGACCTTTTTATCCTCTCTGAAACATATACAAGTCTCTCTATGATGCTTGTCCATCATGAATATGGTTGCAAAATCGTACTTATCATCTTCACAGATTTCATGAGGTCTTTCCAACTCTTCTAGTATTTATGAAATGGTAAAAGGGCAAGTAGATTTGGGAGGCTTCATTAGACAGCGACTGATAACCATCAAAGATTCAACCAATTCTTCTATTGCTGAATGTGAGGCTTTTTTTCCCCTTTTTTTGTCTTTTAGTGGCTTTTAGTGGCTTGACATAAAGTTGTATGATCAATAGGCCCTGCATTCCCACTAACCCCAACCACATCGTTGTCACCCTCAGACATAACCCTATCATCAATAGATTCTCATGTCACACTCCTCACTCCTGGTATGAGGACTGCATGCATAATCTCTGGTAGAGCTGTCACTTAAAATCGAAAACCGCAAACCGAACCGGAACCGAATCGGAACCGCAAAGAACCGGACCGAACCGTTCGCAAATTATTCGGGTTCCGGCTTGAATTTTGGAACCGTGAACAACATTGGTCCGAGTGTGGTTCTTACATTTTATTATCCGGACTGGAACCGGAACAGGAACCGCAACATACAAGTCTCAAGCGGTTTCAAGATTTTTAGACCCGATCCGAACCGGACCGAAGTAGAACCGAACCGCAACCCGTTTATTATTATTATATTGTTATTATTTTATAATTTATCTATAATATTTATACTTACTATCACGAGTGAAGCTAGTGCAGTTTAAACCCAAACCACAATCGCACTAAAGGGGGTCGATTTTGGACCGAACAAAATTTCACCGCATAAAAATCGTATGGTATGGTTTGACATTGGTGCGGTTTGAAGTCAATTTTTGCAGTGCATTTTTTTATTTTTATACAGTTAGATAATATATTTTTGATTTTACTTGCATATTTTCTTGAAATATTTTATTTAAAAAATATAGAAGATATACAACTATTTATTAGTAATCATGAAATACAACTAATTGTAGGCGATTGTTAAGGTTGAGCATGCTGACGAGACGTGCGCAAGCCAACTAGAATTTGTGGCAACTCTACACACGTAGGAAAGCAATTGATACTATCTCACCGATCGTGGAAAAGACCGTCGAGAAGTGTGCAATAAATTATTTCTATTTCGATGTTTTTTTGAGTTTTACTATTTGCAACCCGCTTTTACTTCATTCCGCTAAATTTGATTTTGGTTTTAGTTAGAACCGATTGGAACCGGATCGAACCGCATGGAACCGGACCGAACCGATAGTGGCCGGTTTGATTTTGGTTCTTGTTGAACCGTAACCAGAACCGTTGACATGACGGTTCCAAAAATTAAGTTGCAACAGAAACCAGAACCGGAACCGGTCAAACCAAATAAGGTTTTGGTTCTAATATGAAGAATTGTTACCTTAGTGGTTCGGTTCATGGTTTTAGTAGAACCGGAACCGAACCGGAACCGTGACAGTTCTAATCTCTGGTTGCCACCACAGTTCTAAACAGTCCGTTCATTTTTCCTTCCAACCCCGGGTGTATGCCTCCATATCGAAACTTTATCACAATTGACATCGCCTAATTAAAAAAAATATGCACTTATAATAAATATTGAGAAATTTATAAAGAGAAATAGTAAATTCACCTTTATTCGCTCATCCCACATTCCCACCACTCAACCAATGTATCTATAGTTTTTCTCGAAGAATTTCAACCTAGTCCAGTCTCCCCGCACTTCAACTCATGTCATAATTTTCATTTTTTCAAGTGATCCCATTTACTTTTCATTTGAACTTTATCGTAGGTCTTTCCTGTCCGCTCGTGGAATTTCACCATCAAATTGTTCCACCCGTTATTATTGAAATGCGTCGTTATCCTATTTCCAAGCTCTATCTCTTGGGTACATAAATCACAGAATATTATCATGTTGTTTGTTTCCAAAATGGCTGATACGCCTCCATTTTGTTTTCTCAACTAACACCCAAAAAAATCACCAAATAAATAATATATCATAACCCCCAAACAAATTTTCTACAGACTTCAAGCCCTAATCAAACAAAATTTATACATTTTATTTCTATACTTGACTTCTACAATATTTAAGAAGAACAGAAATCTATAGTTTTATAACAAAATCATAGAAAAACTTATAATTTTATTGTTTTTTTTCTGCTAGATATGTTATAGTGTATTACTGTTCTTCTTACACGGATGCGGCCAGAAATCTATATGGATTTTACCCCGAAATATTAGACTCTACATTGGTGAAGAGGGTAAACCTTATTGAGAGCATGATGGAGTGGGCTAATTAAAATGAATCTGACATTGGAGGGCCTCCCAGATCATGCCTTTTCTTTTGAATTCACTTTTCTTGCAAAGCATATTTGAAGGTGAGACAGGATGTCATGAGGAAGATGACTAATGGGGCGCTGTTATGGCGATGACCATTGATGGAGTTGACAATTCCACATCGTCCTGAATCCATGAAATGATGAATCTACGACTCTGAATCTACTGAATAGAACAAGCCTAGACCAAACTCTTCAGTTCAGTATTCGAGATGAAGAGATTACAATGGGTAAGGCTCTATTTAAGGAAAATCAAAGTGGGATCATGATGTGATCCCCCGACCTAGATCTGGTGATGGGTTCTGAAGAGGATGAACATCTTCAAGGGTCGGAGGAACCCGTCTTGCATCGGTTAGTGCTCTGGTTGAGAACTGGGAGAGAAGAAGGAAGAAAAGAGGAGAAGAAGAGAGAGGGAGAAAGGAAGAGAGGGAGAGCGGAAGGAGGGAGGTGGAACCCTGTCCGGCAGCACGATCGCGGAAGTCGGCGATATCGCGGGTGACGGCTAGGGCTTTTGGTGGAGACCAGCCCAGATCAGGGCGTCGCAAAAGTGCCCGACGTCGCACCCGACGGAACCTTTATCGGCCTTGAGTCGACGTGTCACGATTTGTTATATTGTAATTTGTGTAGATTGTTTGTATCCATGAAATATATGTATATATATATATATATATATATATAAATCTAAAAAAATATATATATATATATATATAAATATTATAGAATGAGCCCGGTCCACTGTCTCCCTTCTTCAACCCGAGCGAGCCGCGGATCTAGGGCACGCAACCGTCTGACTTCGGCGCCGCGCTCCAGTCCGCCAAGGCATGCGCAAAGAAGTTGCTCCCCTCCCACGATCTACACGTTTCCGCCTCCTCCAGAGCCCGCAACCGTTGATCCAGCCTCATGGCCCGACCGTGATCGGTCCCGCTTCGCCGCAACTACCGGGGCTGCAACTTCCACGGTTCCTGGCCGCTGATTCTACCCTCGTGGGGAAGAGGTTCCTTGCTATTTCTACGTCGTTTTTGATTGTGAAAATTTTCGGTTGTAACCCTATAAAAGGGGATTTCTGTAGTTCGTTTTTTTGGTTGTTGATGATTTGAGATTGAAACTGCTTTTTGTGTGAGTTTGCTTCTTCCTGTATTCCGTAAAAATGGTGAAGGATTGCTGCTTTGGTTTTGCTTGATTCCCGTTGAGTTGTCTATTGGTATTGCTCATGTAGTTGAATCTCATTGTAGGTTGTGGTAGAGGAAAGTAATGCTGTTGTAGTGAAAATGCTTGCTGTTGTTTTGGTGGGAGAGATCATGAATAGTTGATGTTAACAAAAATTAATTATTTTTTTGTGTACTGAATTTGGCTACCTGCAATCCGTGAGAGGTTCCAGGAAGACTGTTGATTTGCTGTGAGTGGAGTTAAGGAAACCGGAGTTGCTACTGTTGACTCCCGTAAGCTATTGAATGAGACATTGTTGTGAGGTTGATTCCGTTAATTGTCCTGTAAGGAACTTGCCTTGTCGTGAATGAATTTTATGCTTGATTGCTTCCGTGAATAGTTAGAAAATTTGAGTGTCTCCAATTTTGAGATTTCGTGGATCCACCTTGAGCGATTGAGATTTCGTGGATCCTCCTTTAGTGTGAGAGTGAATGAATTTAGGTTTGTTAGGTTTGTGGCTCCTTACTTCGTTGAGTGATTCCGTGGAACCACCTCGTGTGAGGGAGTGTTAATTTCCTTGGTGCCCGTGTGCGAAAGCGGCCGACCTCGGAGTGGAAATCGAAGGTGACGAGGAACTCCTAGCGTGATCGCCATCGACTTCGGATACGGAAAGACAACTCTTTCCGTGGGTAACTTGCTTATATCCCTTTATTTGCGTGTGTCTCTATTTTCTCTTAGGATTTAGACTCATTGTTGGGTTTTCGCCAAATTTTGTCAGCAAACGCTACGTCGAGAACTCCGAACGGGAACGTATTTGGAGTTCACGATTTCCGTTTTGGCTACAACAAAAGAAACGGAACGAAGTTGCGAGCTTTCTTCCCTGTATTTAAATTGAACCCTCGATTTAAGAAAATCTTTTCTTTAAAGCAAAATATTCTTTCTCGTGTTTTGTAAAAGTTGTTTAGAATTCATAAATTCGTGCAAAATCCGCTTCCATTACTTGCTAAAAAATCATATTTCGTTGCATACAATTAGGGTTTCCTAGAAATAGCCGACAGGTGCGTAAACCCTACGTACCGTCCTGCATCAATTTGGTATCAGAGGCAGGTTCCAAAATTTTTCTAAATTTTGGGATCCGCCCTGTGTAGGATAGGAACCCACATAGCTTTTAAACATATTTTTCAAAAAAAAAAGAGAGATTATTATTTTATTATCATTGCATTTATTTACTTACTTGCATGCATTTACGTAGTGATAGGTTAGTGAGTATGAGTTCACAACACCACAATTCACCACCTGAACACCTTCACGAGGTAAACCCGGAGATGCGTCGAGTTGAACATGGTGAACCGAGTCGAGGGATCGAAGGGAATAAACCACCCCCGTGGTTTGTACCTTTTGCCCACCAAATGGCAACGATAACCGAAAGTGTTTACCAAATGAGAGAAGGGCTAGCAAATCTTAGTGTCAGGGTGAATAGCTTAGAAGTACCACCTCGAGCGTCAATGCCACCTGTAGCTAGAGATGAGCAGTCAGTGCGACCCCATTATGAGGCTCCCCCACCTTATGGAGAGAGGTCTGCACTTAGGAGAAACTCTCTTTTCGAGGAAGAGATTAGAAATCCCATAGATAGATATGAGTCTGAGTATAATCAGGGTAGGAATTTCCCGAGAAATTTTCCTGAAACCCCGCGTGAGCCTTTCCTAGGTACGCGAGATCATTATCAGGAGAGACCCTATAATGACGTAGCTAGAGAAGAGCGTCCACGAGACCATCGTAGGCCCATACCGGCCATGCATCGTGATGATCGGCCTAGAGATTGGCATCGACCGCCACCCCCACGGCGTCGAGACCATCGTGATCCTTACGACGATGATTACGACTATCCTCCCCGGGATAGGCGACCAGATCTTACACGTGTAGTGAAATTAGAGCCGCCACTTTATGATGGATCTATGGATCCCAAGGTCTTTTCAGACTGGGTTATAGACATAGAGACCTACTTTGATTGGTATCGTATGACGGAAGATCAGAAGGTTCAGTTTGTCAAGATGAGGTTATCTGGGCGAGCGAAAATCTTTTGGATAGGTGAGGAACGTATTATAGAGAGGAATGGACGCCCTCCCATTACACACTGGGCCCACATGAAAGTCATATTGGAGGAGCAGTACATTCCCCAGCACTACCAGACCCGTCTACGAGACGAGCTGACGTCACTACGTCAAGGGTCCAAATCAGTTTCTGATTATTTAGCTGAGATGAAGGATCTTATGATTAGGTGCAACGTAGTCGAACACCCACGAGATACATTATCTAAGTTTAAGTGTGGACTGCGATCTGAGATTCGCGATGAGTTGATTCGATATGGTCACTAATCCTTCGCTGAGACTGTATCTATCGTCATCGATATAGAGGAACATCAAAAGAGAACCTCCCGGTTCAAATCTCAAAATAAAGCAAACCCTCCTTATAAGAAAGATGAATCGAAAGGTAAGGATAGTGCCTCGAAGCCCACCTCGACCTTTACGAGAGATCCTAAAGGAAAATCCCCCATGGGAACTGTGACCCCTTCACAGATCCGATGTTATGAGTGCCAGCAGATGGGCCATATATCTAGAGATTGTCCTAAGAGGAGAGGCACACTGGTTATTCATGAGGTGACTGAGAAGGATGAGCCTATAGAAGAAGTTGGAGTCGAGAGGGACGCACACATTTTGAATGATGAAGTGTATGGTACGCCTAGTGATGAGGAGATAGATCCTGGTGTCCTAGTGGTGAGATGCATGTTATCTACACCAAAGGAATCAGCCGATTATTGGCGGACGAACATCTTTCAAGCCTACTTCAAGGCAGGGGAGAAGGTGTGTCGTTTAGTAGTAGATAGCGGGAGTTTTATGAATGTGATAGCTGAGACAGCATTAGCTCGCATGGGACTCACTGCTGAGCCACACCCTTCCCCATTCCGGGTAGCTTGGGTCACCAAGACTACCTTATCTGTGACTAGGAGATGTTTAGTGCCCATCACTATCGGTCCGTATACCGATAAGATTTGGTGTGATGTTATGCCTATGGATGTGTGCCACGTATTACTAGGGAGACCTTGGTTGTATGACCGAGATGTACTCATACATGGCAGGTCCAACACATGCTCCTTTCTACTAGACGGAAAGAGAGTAGTGTTAAACCCGGTGCGACCCACAGCACCAACATCCCGCACGAGTAGTGGTGCGAAAGAATCTCTTCCTCTCACTGAAAGGAAGAAGACTCTTAGCATTATACGAGGCACTGATTTCCATCGAGAGAGCTTCGATGGTGGATTTTATTATGTATTAGTAGTTTTACAGACATCTGACGTACTAGAGAGATACGAGTCTATTCCTATACCTGCTAGGAGACTCTTAGAGGAGTTCCAGGATATACACCCTGACGAGCTTCCGGCTGAATTACCTCTCATGAGATGTATTCAGCATGCGATAGATCTCGTTCCTGGAGCTTCCCTCCCACATTTACCGCATTACCGGTTGAATTTTGCCGCCCATGAGGAGCTGCAGAAGCAGATCGGAGAGTTACTAGATAGAGGCTTTATCCGTCATAGCCTTAGTCCATGTGCGGTGCTTGCCCTCCTTGCCCCGAAAAAGGATGGTACTTGGCGTATGTGCGTTGACAGTCGTGCTGTCAACAAGATTACTGTGAAATACCGATTCCCAATACCTCGACTGGATGACATGTTGGACATGTTGACTGGAGCCACGATCTTTTCTAAGATCGACCTTCGTAGTGGTTATCACCAGATTCGCATTCGCGAAGGAGACGAGTGGAAGACTGCCTTCAAATCGAAGGATGGCCTTTACGAGTGGCTTGTGATGCCCTTTGGATTATCCAATGCCCCTAGTACTTTCGCTCGGATGATGACCCAGGTGTTTATACCATATATTGGGAAGTTCGTAGTGGTTTATTTCGACGACATTTTGATATATAGTCGGACTGAGGATGATCACTTGACTCACCTACATACTATTTTTGAGCTCCTGCGAGCCGAACGACTGTATATCAACTTGAAGAAGTGTGTTTTTATGGCGGAGTCCGTCATCTTTCTTGGATATATAGTGAGCTCCGCTGGCATCACTATGGATCCCGAGAAAGTTCGAGTGATTCGTGAGTGGCCTACCCCTCAGAACATTCACGATGTTCGTAGCTTTCATGGACTAGCCACATTTTATCGTCGATTCATTAAGAACTTCAGTACGATTATGACACCCATCACTGAGTGTACAAAGAAGGGAAGTTTTCAGTGGACATCATCGGCAGCTAGAGCCTTTGAGATTATCAAGGATAAGATGTCCACTGCACCTGTTTTGAGACTCCCTGATTTCAGTCAGGTATTCGAGGTATCTTGTGATGCCTCAGGAGTTGGGATAGGAGGTGTACTTAGTCAAGAGGGTCACCCCGTGGGATTTTTCAGTGAAAAGCTCTCAGGCCCGAAGCTGAATTATTCCAACTATGAGCGCGAGTTCTATGCGATTGTACAGACGTTACGTCATTGGAGGCATTATTTGTTGCCTAAGGAGTTTGTCCTCCACTCTGATCATCAGGCGTTACGTTATATCAATTCGCAACAGAAGTTGAACCATCGACAGGCTAAGTGGGTATCATATTTACAAGAATACACTTTCGTTCTCAAACACTGTAAGGGAACGGAGAATAGGGTTGCCGACGCCCTCAGTCGAGTCACCCTTGTATTATCACAGATGCGTACTCAGGTGATAGGATTTAAGCGTGTCAAGGATGATTATTCTAATTGTCCTGACTTTAGCGGTATCTATGATACGATACGTTCGGATCCCTATCACGATGAGACTGATTATCTGATTCGAGAAGGATATTTATTTCGTGGGACCCGTCTGTGTATTCCCCGCACCTCGTTACGAAATTTCATTGTATGGGAATTACATGGCGGAGGCTTAGGTGGACACTTTGGACGCGATAAGACGATAGCCTTAGTAGAAGAGCGCTTATATTGGCCCGGTATGAAGCGGGTTATCGCTCAGATTGTCAGTAGCTGCCGCACTTGTCAGGTAGCGAAGGGCAATAAACAACCCGCTGGATTATATACACCTTTACCGGTGCCCAGTATTCCTTGGGATGATGTTAGCATGGATTCTGTGTTTGGTTTGCCGCGCACTTTTAGGAAACACGATTCCATACTTGTCGTGGTTGATCGGTTCTCTAAAATGGCGTACTTCATCCCTTGTAACAAAACCGATGACGCCTCTCACATAGCCCGTATTTATTATAAAGAGGTTGTCGCACACCGAGGAATACCTAAGACTATCGTTACCGATCGAGACGTTAAGTTCACCAGCTATTTTTGGAAGTCACTCTGGAGACTTTTAGGTACTAAACTTCTATTTTCGACCGCTTATCAGCCGCAGACTGACGGTCAAACTGAAGTTGTAAATAGAAGTTTAGGAACTTTATTGCGATGTTTAGTAGGAGATCACCAGGGAAATTGGGATCTAATTCTTCCACACGCCCAGTTAGCGTACAATAATTCGAAGAATAGATCCACGGGTTTATCACCTAATGAGGTTGTTCATGGTCACACTGCACGAGTGCCGCTAGATTTAGCACCACTACCACACACATTTAGGACTAGCCAGTTTGCACATGAGTATGCATTGCATCTGCATGATTTGCATAAAGACATTGAGCGGAAGTTGCATAGTACTTATGATCTTTACGCAACTCAAGCAAACAAGCACAAGAGAGCTACTAGTTTTAAAGAGGATGACTTAGTGATGGTTCGACTAAATCCGGAACGGTTACCCTCGGGTACCGTAAAGAAGTTAGCTGACCGTAGAACAGGACCCTTTAGAGTGGTGAAACGGATTGGGCAGAATGCGTATGAACTTGAGATGCCTTCCGTTTGGGGAGCAAATCCTGTTTTTAACGTAGCCGATCTGACTTTATTTCACGATTACCCGCATGAGTCTGTAGATTTTCCATTGTCTTCTCCTCCAATTGATTCTTCTGGGTTGGTGAGTGAGAGTGAGGAGCCGCATTCATGGCATATTGATATTCATTTCGCTACTGACACGTCCACTGCAGTTTCTCCCATTTTCACTGACAGCTTACAGATGGAGCATGAGATACCAGATGAGTCTACTTTACCAGTTCCCAGAGCTACTGATCGACTTCCACGACAGATTTTAGTTCCCAAGCAGATATTGGATGACGAGACAGTGACCACTACTGATGGTGGTTTTCAGAGATACTTGGTTTGTTGGCATGGCAGACCAGAGACCGAGACCAGTTGGATCTTGGCCGAGGAGTTACAGCGCATGGATGTTGATCTTCTACAACAGTACCGCTCGGAGCACTCACCAGAGATGAGTGATTTCGAGAGGGGGAGAGTTGGTGGAGACCAGCCCAGATCAGGGCGTCGCAAAAGTGCCTGACGTCGCACCCGACCGAACCTTTATCGGCCTTGAGTCAGCGTGTCACGATTTGTTATATTGTAATTTGTATAGATTGTTTGTATGGATAATATATATATATATATAAATCTAAATATATATATATATATATATATATATATATATATATATTTATATAAATATTATAGAATGAGCCCGGTCCACTGTCTCCCTTCTTCAACCCGAGCGAGCCGCGGATCTAGGGCACGCAACCGTCCGACTTCGGCGCCGCGCTCCAGTCCGCCAAGGCATGCGCAAAGAAGTTGCTCCCCTCCCACGATCTACACGTTTCCACCTCCTCCAGAGCCCGCAACCGTTGATCCAGCCTCATGGACCGACCGTGATCGGTCCCGCTTCGCCGCAACTACCGGGGCTGCAACTTCCACGGTTCCTGGCCGCTGATTCTACCTTCGTGGGGAAGAGGTTCCTTGCTATTTCTACGTCGTTTTTTATTGTGAAAATTTTCGGTTGTAACCCTATAAAAGGGGATTTCTGTAGTTCGTTTTTTTGGTTGTTGATGATTTGAGATTGAAACTGCTTTCTGTGTGAGTTTGCTTCTTCCTGTATTCCGTAAAAATGGTGAAGGATTGCTGCTTTGGTTTTGCTTGATTCCCGTTGAGTTGTCTATTGGTATTGCTCCTGTAGTTGAATCTCATTGTAGGTTGTGGTAGAGGAAAGTAATGCTGCTGTAGTGAAAATGCTTGTTGTTGTTTTGGTGGGAGAGATCATGAATAGTTGATGTTAACAAAAATTAATTATTTTTTTGTGTACTGAATTTGGCTACCTGCAATCCGTGAGAGGTTCCAGGAAGACTGTTGATTTGCTGTGAGTGGAGTTAAGGAAACCGGAGTTGCTACTGTTGACTCCCGTGAGCTATTGAATGAGAAATTGTTGTGAGGTTGATTCCGTTAATTGTCCTGTAAGGAACTTGCTTTGCCGTGAATGAATTTCATGCTTGATTGCTTCCGTGAATAGTTAGAAAATTTGAGTGTCTCCAATTTTGAGATTTCGTGGATCCACCTTGAGCGATTGAGATTTCGTGGATCCTCCTTTAGTGTGAGAGTGAATGAATTTAGGTTTGTTAGGTTTGTGGCTCCTTACTTCGTTGAGTGATTCCGTGGAACCACCTCGTGTGAGGGAGTGTTAATTTCCTTGGTGCCCGTGTGCGAAAGCGGCCGACCTCGGAGTGGAAATCGAAGGTGACGAGGAACTCCTCGCGTGATCGCCATCGACTTCGGATACGGAAAGACAACTCTTTCCGTGGGTAACTTGCTTCTATTCCTTTATTTGCGTGTGTCTCTATTTTCTCTTAGGATTTAGACTCATTGCGGGGTTTTCGCCAAATTTTGTCAGCAAACGCTACGTCGAGAACTCCGAACGGGAACGTATTTAGAGTTCGCGATTTCCGTTTTGGCTGCAACAAAAGAAACGGAACGAAGTTGCGAGCTTTCTTCCCTGGATTTAAATTGAACCCTCGATTTAAGAAAATATTTTCTTTAAAGCAAAATATTCCTTCTCGTGTTTTGTAAAAGTTGTTTAGAATTCATAAATTCGCGCAACATCCGCTTCCATTACTTGCTAAAAAATCATATTTCGTTGCATACAATTAGGGTTTCCTAGAAATAGCCGACAGGTGCGTAAACCCTACGTACCGTCCTGCATCAGCTTTCCTGCGGGAAAACGAGAGGGGTAGAGAGAGAGGGAGAATTAGAGAGAGAGAGTAAAAGGGGAAATTACTTCTTGCTTAGTTCCAAGTCCTACAAGGTTCATAAACCCCCGGTTCCAAAAACGCGCCGTCCACTTAGGCTTAAACACGTGGGATAAATAAAATCACAATACAAAATAAAGATATGATATCGCGTAGCCAACCAAAAAATAGATGAAGTACCCCTCATGTGGATGTGGCCGGTATCGGCGTTGGTAAGTGTGACCCCAACGTGGGTCGGGCTCGTCCGGTATCGTAACATCATCACCCTCGTCAGAAGATAGCTCGTCCTCGAGCTGGGGTGGAATGTCAACTACAGGAGCAGACGACGACGGTCCCACAAACAACTTGAGTTGTGAAATGTGAAAGACATCATGAATTTGGGTTTCGGGGGTAAGGCAAGATGGTAGGCCACGTCCCCAATGCGCTCCGTAATCTGGAAAGGGCCAAAGAACTTGAGCCCCAGCTTGTTGGAGGTCGGGCGGACGACGGTCAATTGGCGGAAAGGGCAGCGGAGGACCCACACCCAATCACCCACGGCAAGGGTGAGCTCGTGATGTCCCCAATTATAAGCAACTTTCATGCGTTGTTGGGCCTGCAGGAGACGGTTCCGGGCATCATGTAGAAATTTGTCGTGGTCTTCCAACTCTCGGTCAACGGCCGCCAAGCGGGCCGAGCCTCCCGTGTATGACAAAAGGGGGGTGTTCCCAGCCATAGACGAGGCGAAACTGGGTGGTTTGCAGCGCGGTGTGATAGGCAGTGTTGTAACAATATTCGATCGAAGGGAGCCAATCGCGGGGTCGGTTGTAGGTGACACACCGCAAGTACATTCCCAAAGTCCGGTTAACCACCTCGGTTTGCCGATCAGACTAAGGATGACAATCTGAAGAAAAGGCAAGCTTGGTACCACTGAGGGCGAACAGCTCCTGCCAAAAAGTACTGGTAAACAACCGGTCACGGTCGGAGACAAGAGTTTCTGGCATGCCATGTAACCGGAAGATCTCCTGGGAGAAAACCGACGCCACGTTCTCGGCAATGAGCGGCCGAGCCAAAGCAATAAAATGGGCCCCCTTCGAGAACCTGTCCACTACCACCATCAAAATGGACTTCCTGCGAACCGAGGGCAGCCCTTCGACAAAGTCCATGGAGAGATCCGCCGAAATTTTTGTGGGCGCCGGTAGGGGTTGAAGTAAACCGGCCAGAAGGAGATGGTCAGTTTTGTTTTGTGGCCACACAACGCAGTTGGCGATGAAGTCATGGACATTCTTGCGCATACCCTTCCAAAAGAATTTCATGCGGAGGCGTTGAAGAGTACGGTGAACCCCTTTGTGGTTGCGAGCATGAACATCGTTTATAATCGTCGGAATGAGGGAAGACGCTGCGTCCACATACATCCGGATGCGGTAAAAAATCAAACCATGCCGTGATGTCCATTGAGGGCACGCGAGCCCTTGTTCCGCCCATGGAAAAGTTAGACCAAACTGGGGGAACGCTGGATCTCTTGGCGAAGGGCTGTGAGAAGGTGCATCATTGGAAAGGAGATGGCGCGAAGGGAGGCGTCTGATGGTGTGTCGCGGCGAGATAGAGCGTCGGCGGCGCGGTTTAGCACACCGGCTTTGTGCTCCCCTTGAAAGTCGAACCCGAGCAATTTACTCACCCACCTTTGCTGGGGAACGGTAGTGAGCCTTTGTTCTAGCAAATATTTGAGACTGTAGTGGGCCGTCCGGATGATGAAAGGCTGCCCCCACAGATATTGGTGTCAATGTTGAACGGCCTTGGCAAGGCCAATGAGCTCTTGCTCATAAGCGGACAATTTGCGATGATCTATAGCGGTCAGCCGACTGAAATAGCTATAGGGTGCCCCTCCTGTTGCAAAATAGCCCCATAGCCGACGCCGGAGGCGTCACACTCCACAAGGAAGGGTATGGTGAAATCCGGTAGACGAAGGACCTGGGCGGACAACAAGGCGACCTGAAGGGAGTGGAATGCCTGAGTAGCGGTGTCTGTCCATGCAAAAGCATTCTTCCGGAGCAGCGCAATCGAAGGGGCAGTGATGGTGTCGTAGTCCCAGATGAAGCGGCGGTAGTATCCCGTGAGCCCAAGAAAACCCCGTAAATCTATAATGGATTGCGGTAGGGGCCACGACGCCACTCCTTGGAATTTTGTCGAGACGCCCGAACTGTCAACGACATGCCCCAAGTAGGTGACGAAGCGCTGACCGAAAGAGCACTTGAAAGCTTTTAGAATCAAATGGTGTGTCTGCACCAAGCTAAGGACGGTCTGGAGATGTTGTAGGTGCTCCTCCCAAGTTTGGTTATCCACAAGAATATTATCAAAGAACACAAGAACATATTTTCGGAGGAGGGGTTGGAATACCTCATTCATCAATGCTTGGAAGGACGACGGCTCGTTAGTTAGGCCGAAAGGCATAACTAGTAATTCAAAGTGGTCATGGTGGGTGCGAAAAGCGGCCTTCTCCACATCAGCCTCCGCCATCTGCACTCGGTGATAGCCCGAAGATAGATCAAGCTTGGTGAAAAAACACGCTCCATGTAAATCATCAAGAAGTTCCTCGACCACCGGTATTGGAAACTTGTCCTTGACCGTGATGGCGTTTAATGCTTGGTAGTTCACGCACATGCTCCATGAATTGTCCTTGCTCACCAATAGAACCGGAGAAGAAAAGGGAGACACACTCCGCCGAATGAGTCCTTGTTGGAGAAGGAGATCACATTGCCTTTCGATTTCATCCTTTTGGAGGAAAGTAAAACGGTATGGCCGTACCACCACCGGAGCCGCCCCAGGAAGGAGACAAATGCGATGGTCCTGTAGTCGTCGTGAAGGAAGGCTCAATTGTGGGCTAAAAATCTCGGGAAACGACTGCAGAAGGTGTGTAAGAGCTGGAGGGTGGTCCCCCCACTGGTGGGGAAAAACGGTCAACGGCTCTATGTGGGCCAAGAAGGAGGTGGGGGCATGTCCCTGCCACTGTATCAAACGAGAGCCCTCCTACCATAAAATAGTCAGACGGCCAAAGTCCCACGTGAGGGGCCCCAACGTGCGCAGCCAGCGAACACCCAGCATGATGTCAAAACCTCGAAGATCCACCACGAAGAAATCGGTTTAGGACGGATATCCCTCCATAATGAAGTCTACACTCCGACAGACGCCCGGACATGTCATTGGTTGGCCGTTGGCGACCACCACCTTGACATGACTACGAGCAACATACGGAAGGTGAAGCCAGAGCGCCTTGTCCTGCCCAATGAAATTGTGGGTACTACCCGTATCCATAAGAGCTAAGAGGGGCGTGCCCGCCACCATAACGTAGAGCTAAATAGTGTAACCTTCCTGCGGCCCGGCGAGGGCATGTAAAGAGAGTTGCGGTGTGTCGGAATCTTCGAACTCCTCATCATCATGGTCTGGTGGGTCGTCGACCTCCAACCAAAATAGGCGCTTACACCGATGGCTAGGTGTATAGAGCTCATAACAATTGAAACATAGCCCCTTCTAGAGGCGGGCGACCATCTCCGATCGGGACAAACGATGGCGGAAAGGAGGCCTCTGAGGATCGTCCCCTCCCAACGGCTTGGGAGGCAAGGAACTGGATGGTGAACGTGGGCCGAAAAACCTCGCGGAGGCCTAGAGGCAGCCGCTCAAGTGCAAATCGGCGTTCAAACGCACGGGCAAGGCTCATGGCCATCAAGAGATCAGGCGGCTTTTGAAACTCAACATCCCAACATAATCGGTCGGGCAGCCCGGCCGTGAAGAGAGGAACTTGATGCGAAGGTAACACTGAAGTGGCACGAGATAGCAACATCTGAAATTGCTCCAAGTATGCGTCGATGGAGCTGGTATGCTTTGAGCGCAATGAGATCGCCCAAGGGGTTGCCCGGCATTGCCGGTCCAAAACGAAGAGTGCATGACGCCCGAAATTCCTCCCAAGAGGCGGCAGGGCGTTCTCGAAGGAATTGGGTCACCCACAGTTGCGCCGGCCCGAGGATATGGAAGGAGGTCAGTCCAACACGTTCATCATCCGGAACATGTTGATTGTCGAAGAAGAACTCGGAGCGCGTAATCCACAGAAGGGGACCGTTGCGGCCCTCATAAATTGGAAAATCCATGTGAATGGAGTGCATAAATGGGCCAAAGTCCCCGCGAGGAGGGGTCGAGTTGACCCGGCTGGTTGTCGGCGAAGTCGCAAGTGTGGGCAACGACGGTGGCGAAGCGCCTTGAATGGAGTCCAAGCGCGCGTTGAGGGCGTCCATCTTGCGGTTTTGAGCTTCCATTTTGTCGTTTTGTGCGGCGAGCATGGATTGGAATAGTTCCATGACTTGGTTGAGAGAGGGGGGTCCTTCGGCCATGGTGGATGGTAGCGATATGGAGACTGTCGGGGCAGGAAGAAGGCCCACTGCGTGACTCGGCGGCGGAGGAACCGCGAGTAGGCGGCGCGGCGTGGTGAGAGCGGCACGCTAAGTGCCGGTGAGAGGAGGTCCGGCTTTTGGCTCTGATACCAAGTTGTTGTGATCCCCCGACCTAGATCTGGTGATGGGGCCTGAAGAGGATGAAGATCTCCAAGGGTCGAGGAACCCGTCTTGGATCCGGTCGGTGCTATGGTTGAAAACTAGGAGAGAAGAAGGAAGAAGAGAGAGGGAGAAAGGTAGAGAGGGAGAGCGGAAGGGGGGAGGCGGAACCCCATCCGGAGGCACGATGGCGGAAGTCGGCGATATCGCGGGCGACGACGAGGGCTTTCTTGCGGGAAAACGAGAGGGGTGGAGAGAGGGAGAATTAGAGAGAGAGAGAGTAAAAGGGGAAATTACTTTGCTTACTTGGTTCCAAGTCCAACCCGGTTCATAAACCCTCAGTTCCACAAACGCCCCCCCCCCCCACTTAAGCTTAAACACGTGGGATAAATAAAATCACAATACGAAATAAAGATACGATATCGCGTAGCTAATCAAAAAATAGATGAAGCACCCCTCATGCGGATGTGGCCGGTGGTCGGTGCTGGTAAGTGCGCTCCCAATGCGGGTAGGGTTCGTCCGGTATCGTAACAGATCTTTAACAACAATTAAAAGTGGGGGTGATTTATTAGAGGAGATGAATGAGAAGAAAATATTGGGAGAAGGGGGAAGATGGTACTTTGATAAGCTCACCGGGAAATTTTCCTCGGCAAAAAGATGTTCAACGATTCGGCTGCGCGACGTCGACGGAGCAAGGAAGGCACTGAATAACAGCGTCCTCCGTCAAACAGGGAAGGTCTTGAATAACAGCGTTCTCCGTCAAGCAGGAAAGGCCTCGAATAGCAGCAACTAGGAGGAGCCTTCAAGAACATACCTTGTGAAAGATGAGAACAGAGACCGATCCGATCGACGAGCATATCTAAAACTGGAAACCGACCTGCAAGCGCCTCGTCTGCACGCAACCTTGTTCTAGCCACACCGTGAATGTGAGCACACTCAGAGGACAAGCGAGCTCAGGAGATGCACACATCGTGGCCACATATAACGTTTACTGTACAACGGAAGGGCGAGCTCAGCGAGCGAGAGAGTAAAGAGAACATGGTCTTGGCGAGCTCAGGAGACGCAAACACCATGGATGTGAGCACACTCAGAGGACCAGCGAGCACAACTGCATGCAAACAGGCAAACTCCATGGATGTAAACAGGCGAGCATGTGAACATCGTGGCCAGAAAATAGGCAAACTCCAGGCACATGAGAAGACGCGAACAGATGAAGATGCGAAAGCTCACAGCCGCAAGGTCCAGCGAGCACTAGCACGCAGTGCCAAACCTCAGAGGGTCGCTGATGTGCAAGGAGAAGCGAGCAAACACTAGACGCCAAAAAATGAGAGCAATGTCCACGATCAGTCCAGCAAGCGCGGTGTCACGCAGAGTTCAGAGGGTTGCGGATGCTGGCGGGAAGAGGGACGGTGGCGGGACTCAACAGGCAGTGCCAAAACTATAAAAGAACGCAGAGGGGCAAGGAGAGGCACACAGAGCTCAGAGGAGAGTTGTGGGTAGCGATGGAGACTGGTGGAGGGCGCGGGAAAGGCAACTCCGCGGGAGCAGGGGCTCAAGCCGAGCGAAAAACTATATGATTCGTGTTGCTATGATACCATGTAGAATTACATGGAAGTGAAAGAAACAAGATAAAATTTTTATTAATTTCTCAAACAAACATACAAGTTACAATTACTTGTACATTTATATAGGAAGAGATAGTGATGTAGGGGTAGGCTAGTGGTGCTCGGAAGCTAGCACTCTACGTGCACGTGTGAGGGGATATGCGAATGCAATGCTACATGCAATGAAACAGTCGGATAGCAACGACAATTAATTGAAGCAATGATAATTAACAACACCACGCATTTAATCAAAATAAAGAAGCAATTAAATAATTTTAGCGATTTGGCAACGGCTTCCTCCGCGCGGAGGGCCTAAGCAAGCGGCGGCGATTAATTCCACAAACAATTACTAACGTAAAACTACAACAACTACCAAACGATGGTCACAGCACAAATATAGATAAACAACCAAGTGCAAATGTCAAATACAAAACACAATACCACGAGATACTCACGATGCAGTGGGCTGATCCGAGGTGGTGGAGAATTTGAGGGACCGGATGCAAACGGGCGATCGGAGGTGGAACCGGTGGCGAGACGACGGTGACGGTGGCTGCCCTCGGTGGAAAGTGGTGGTAACGGAAGGTAAAACGGCGGATCCGGACACGAATGAGTAGATCCGGACCGGGGGTGAGTAGATCCGATATTTAGGAGCGGGTCCGGGCAAAAATGGAAGGTTTGTGCGGTGGAAATAACGGATCGGAGGGTGGTAGCACTAGATAAAAATAGATTTAGGGTTTTTGGGATGGTGGGAAGTGGATCCACGGAGGGAAGGAGGTTGCGGGATTGGTATAGGGCCGGCGGATGAACAGTGCCGGCGGATGAACAGTGTGGGTGAACAATAACGGCGGATGAACAGTGTCGCTGAACAGTGCCCACGAACGGTGTCTGTGAACAATACCCGTGAACAGTAATCGTGAACAGTAATCAGCGGTGGGGATTGGGATTTGGGGGTTGTAGGGGATGCGGATAAGGGTTTCGGAGGGGAAGAAGAAGACTATGGATGTGTATTACCTTGGGGATGAAGAAAACCACCTAGGAGTCGTCACCTAGGGCTCCACGGCGTCGGCACCGGGGAAGGATCGCAGGAATCCGAAAATGAACTCTCCAAATTCTGCAATAGCCTCAAATCAGCCCCCTAGCATCCTATTTATAAGAAAACATAAACTAGGGCATCCCCATCAACAGTTATGATTGGCCGGTGGGTTAGCCCTTAAAATACATCAAAATAAACTCAAAAAATATAAAGTAATATAGCGTTTTGACTCGCGGCGACGCTTCGGACGCAATCGCGGAGCCCGATCGTCGATCCGGGCACGCCATATATGGGAAGTTGTCAAATCAGCCCCGAACGGGCCCAAAACGCGTCCTCGTCTCTGCTCCGCATCAATCTCCCCGGCTTGAAAGAATTCATCTCCCGATGAATAGGGATCAAAATTCTCTCGCTGCATGCCGGGTACAACTCGAAGAAGTCCACCAGAGGTCGCCCAAGTGTCGTCGCTGGAAAGTGTCTGCGTCAATCAACTCCCCCTGACTGAAAAGATGTCATCTTCGGTGAATGGAGACGGACGTGCTGAAGTCGAAGTCCGGGGGGAATCGATCAAGCTCTGCTGCAAGTACCCAAGAATCACCAACGTCTGTATTGGGAATGCACTGGTGGAGTCTGGTCTCCATGAAGCTCTCAACGCTCAACTCACGAGTGGTGGATCCCGGTGCGATCGGTGGTGCCTGCGGTGAAACCAAAGAAGACGAGTCCCCAGGTAGGTGGAGGTCAACAATGGGTGAGGACGTATGAGGGTGATATGGTAACGACAGTGGGTGGGGGTGGCTGGGCATCTCCATTGCTCGGGTCCACATACTCATGAGGTTCATATTATGGAGTCAGATCTTCAACATTAAACATATGACGCATTCCCGTATTGGCCGGGATGTCAAGTCGGTAGACGTTGGTCCCAATACGACTATTAATGGAGTACGGACTCATTCGCCTCGCGCTTAACTTCTTGGCAGGCCCCGAAGGGAGCCTCTCACGGCGGACTCGCACCATTACCTTCTCGCTTACATTAAATATTCGTCGGCGGACCGACTCATGCAAATCATGCAAATGTTGTGCAAATGACTCAGCACACTCATGCAGGTAATGCAAATGATGCAAAGACAACATAACAGACACGGTACACTCCTTATAGGAAAATCTAATAATTCCTGAGATGTCTCTCAAATGTGGTGGCCTATCAGGAGGTTCTTTCGGTGGAGTGTAGACAAACTCATCTTGTTTGTGACGAGCGCTCAGATGACCGTGAGAGACAACCATACTCAAATACGGGAGCGTAAAGAGCCAAATGTCTCTAAGGAAACGTGACACATCAGGGGGCTCACCAGGAGGTGTGTACGAAAAGTCATCGCGGATAAGACAACCACTTGGGTGAAAACTGTGCACACAGACTAGAAGTTGTGACTCTAGAATATGGTGAGCGCCCCAGATAAGGAGGAACTCATTGGGTGGTTCAGCGGGTGGCGTGTCCCAAAACTCATCCAGAGTGTGAGGCGTCATAAGGTAGGTCCTCACAATATGAGTATGCTCAAGTGGACTCAAAGAAGTCCCTGCATATGTCAGGCTCCACTCAAGGTCCCTTCTCTGGGGCAAGGCCATAGATGATAATGAAAGATGCGTCATACCTGAGTGGCTCATCCGAGTATCAACCTCACCAAAATGCGCCGGATCATCAGGAGGCTCAACAGGGGGCTCGTCACTAAGGTCAAGGTCCTCCCAATAATTACCATCGAAAGGGGTAGTGCCCCCGTGCATGGGTGACATAGCCACTACGAGGTCAACACAAGGCTCTGAGCTCTCGGTCGTAACGTGGCTCAGGGTAATGCCAAGGGAAAAGCGACATAGACCTACGCTCAAGAATGGATCTGCGGGTGCGGTGTCAAGACATGAGTCTAGGGTATTAGTGTTAATCAACCCCGGACATGCCAAAAGTGGAGGTGTGGGTGAGGGACACAGCACTACAGACTCAATCGGTCGCTCAGACTCACCCTTCGTCGGGATCACAAGAGACAGGTCAGAAATAAGAGATAGGCCACTCACGGGACTAAGCATCTCGCTGAGGTGAGAGTAACCCGCATCAGGTATCACTCCCATCGTGGGTGACAGGGCAGTGGTAGGCATCGTAGTGACCTCCGTATGAGAAGGGCTCGTACTGCGGAGGTCAAGGTGAGGGTCCAACCGACCAGCTCTGGCAGATCTTAAAGACTGTTCATAATGAAGGGCAAGCTAACACGTCTGCTCGAGGGACTTCAAGCTATGATAAGCCACCTTAGGACGAATGTCAGATCGAAGCCCAGATCTAAATCTGCAATTGGTCATGGCTGGGTCCTCTCGGATGTCGCTCCTCACAACTAACGCATCAAAGTAATCAATGTACTCAGCGACGGACATGGATCCTTGCTGAAAGGAAAATAATTGGTCGAGCAAGCGACTCCGATACAATGAAGGCAGATACCTCTGACACAATATACGTTTCATGTCCCTCCAACTAGTGATACGACGAAGACGGTCTCGCTCGCGGGTCCTCTCAACGCTAGCTCAATATGCCCTCGCCTGATCTAAAAGTCTAAGTTTTGCAAACTTAACGCGACGCTCGCCGAATAACTCAAAATGATCAAGATAAACTCAACATCCACGAGCCAATAACTGAAAGACTCAGGACTCGATGAGCCGTCAAAGGAAGGGGAAATTGTACGAAACTGACTCTCAAGATCTCTCTCAAAGTGAGGATCCTCAAAATAGTCATCCCTAAGGTAATCAGGTCGAGTCGAGGGTTCAACACGATTCGCTCGCATGCAAGGATAAGAACAACGACAATCATCATACTGATCATCTCTAGCATAGTGAGGTTGTGTCGGTGGATCGACACGATCTCTGGAAGTCGTGTGTCGCAGACGATAATAATCATCATGATAACGTGAGGATTTCTCTAAAGTCACTCTATGAGATCGGGTATATGCGGACTTAGAATACTCAGATGGAGGAGACGAACGACGACGATAACTAGACATGGATGAACCTAAAGACTCTATATGACCTGCCACCACAAAGCATGCAAAAGGCCTAACCTTGTGCTCTGATACCAAATGATGTAGGGGTAGGCTAGTGGTGCTCGAAAGCTAGGATTCTACGTGCACGTGTGAGGGGATATGTGAATGCAATGCTACATGCAATGAAACAGTCGGATAGTAACGACAATTAATTAAAGCAATGATAATTAACAACACCACACAGTTAATCAAAATAAAGAAGCAATTAAATAATTTTATCGATTTGGAAACGACTTCCTCCACGCGGAGGGCCTAAGCAAGCGGCGTCGATTAATTCCACAAACAATTATTAACATAAAAGTACAACAACTACCAAATGATGGTCACAGCACAAGTATAGATAAACAACCAAGTGCAAATGTCAAATACAAAACACAATACCACGAGATACTCACGATGCAGTGGGCTGATCCGAGGTGGTGGAGAATTTGAGGGACCGGATGCAAACGGGCAATCGGAGGTGGAACCGGTGGCGAGACGACGGTGACGGTGGCTGCCCTCGGTGGAAAGTGGTGGTAACGGAAGGTAAAACGGCGGATCCGGGCACGAATGAGTAGATCCGAACCGGGGGTGAGTAGATCTGATATTTAGGAGCGGGTCCGGGCAAAAATGGAAGGTTTGTGCGGTGGAAATAACGGATCGGAGGGTGGTAGCACTAGATCAAAATAGATCTAGGGTTTTCGGGATGGTGGAAGTGGATCCACAGAGGGAAAGAGGCTGCGGGATTGGTATAGGGCCGGCGGATGAACAGTGCCGGCGGATGAACAGTGCGGGTGAACAGTGCGGGTGGACAGTAACGACGGATAAACAGTGTCGACGAACAGTGCCCGCGAACAGTGTCAGTGAACAATAGCTGTGAACAGTAATCGTGAACAGTAATCAGCGGTGTGGATTGGGATTTGGGGGTTGTAGGGATGCGGATGAGGGTTTCGGAGGGGGAAGAAGAAGACTATGGATGGGTATTACCTTGGGGATGAAGAAAACCACCTAGGAGTCGTCACCTAGGGCTCCACGGCGTCGGCACCGGGGAAGGATCGCAGGAATCCGAAAATGAACTCTCCAAATTCTGCAATAGCCTCAAATCAGCCTCCTAGCATCCTATTTATAAGAAAACATAAACTAGGGCATCCCCATCAACGGCTATGATTGGCCTGTGGGTTAGCCCTTAACATACATCAAAATAAACTCAAAAACTATAAAGTAATATAGCGTTTTGACTCGCGGCGATGCTCCGGACGCAATCGCAGAGCCCGATCGTCGATCCGGGCACGCCATATATGAAAAGTTGCCAAATCAGCCCCGAACGGGCCCAAAACGCGTCCTCGTCTCTGCTCTGCATCAGATAGCAAAGCCACAACTCTATTCTAAGGTGTGGAACTAAATCCTAAGGAGGTAATGGGCTCTAGTTGGGCCTTTGTACAGATTTATTCAACACATTACAATACTAAGTTTTGCAGGAGTGGTGTACCTAAATTACACAAACTATCTTGAACAACTTCCATCCAGTTGCCTTGGATGGTAAGGAAGCTGCTCACCAAACCATTCAAGAGTAATCATCACCATCAATAGAATTTTTCATCTTCTCTATTAAGGTTGTTTGGAGTGTTAAAACAAAAACTAGACAAATCACCATGAACTACTTTCATCGAAGTTAGCATGGGTCTAGTTCATTCAAGGAAATAATATAATAGGACATAAACAATAGATGTAATTAAAAAACTACTCTATTGAAGTGTAAAAAATTTTATAGGATAAATTAAGGCTGGGGATAAACCTTTTCTCTTTCAATGCTTTGAAGCCGTGTTTGAGCTCGTTCAACCTCATCCATGAGAAGATTGAGTTCGGCTTGCTTTGCAGCTTTTTCTTCCTCTACAAAATGTAAAGTAGAACTATTGTTACTTTAAATACAATTATACATTACAGAATTTAAGCAGATAAAAGAAATTCAAATGACAGAATGCTTAACCCCAAAAATGTTTAGAAGAAAACTTTACCGGACTGAGCACGGAGTTCAAATAATTGGCTTTGGGCAAATTCATGTATCCTCTGCATATTCATGACACTTTCCTTGGCTTGTCGGAGTTGTTCTTGTAATAACTGTTCCCTGCCACAGTGACAACACATGTTCTTAAGGTTCCATAATCAATTGAAGAGATACATAATGCTCAACATTTTGCACATTAAATGCACGATTACCTTTCTTTCAAAACCTCCAGAGTTTTCTGGTTTTCTTCAGCCAGGCTTCGCTGCCTGATCTCGACAATCTCCCTGACCTTCTCTTCCATCTAAGGATCAAAAAATCATCATCAATAGCCTTATCCAACTATTTTGAATTAGCTTTATAGATCCACGTTATCCATACGTTCCTCTTGAATGTTGCATGAGGTGTTACCGTGTTAAAACTATACCAAGTAAATTGTCTTGAACAACTAGGACAGATTAAAACAGAAATCACAAACATAAAAATATTCAACATAGGGAGAAGATAGTTTTTAACATCTGAACAAATGAAAATTTTGATATTAAATAGAATATAGTACTATTAGTGCTGCAATCTTCATGTTAACAACCCACAATAAACATTGTTTTCTTAAGTCCGGAGGTTCATTTGAGGTTATTAAAGCAATCAATTGTTACTTCAACAACATCAAAATGAAAGTTAAAAAAAATACAGGAATGACTTCAGAATGATATAATGAAATATTGGCCGAAACGGGTTGCTAGAAGGAGAGGTACCAAATTCCTTCCAAGGTTTTAGAAGATCCAACTTGCTTTCATTAAGCCCCAAAAAAATTTAAGATATAAGTATACAACTCATACAACACAATTGTAAAAGAGTCCACTTCGATAAACTACGTGACATAAAATAAAAGACAAACTGCATGAGAGATTAATTAATCTCTAATTACAGACACATAAATAAGACATAAAATTAACCCCTTAACTAAAAAAACATGTAACAAAGACACAACACTCCATCTCTCGTTCAATTTGAATTTGTCCACAAGCTTGGAAGGGAAATCCGACTGTTGGGTCATCATCGAGTTCCTTTATCTCTCAACGCAGAAGCTTCTTGCAACAATGTTCTGAAGCAAAGACAGAGTCACAAAGTATAGTCTTAGTGACCCAGTGGGGAAAGGCAGTGATGCTGAAGAGTTGCTAGTTGCTTGTGGTGAGAAGGGATCAACAAGAGTGTGAGTCGATCACGACAAAAGTGGGTGTCTTGCTGGATGATAATATCGGAAGTCGGTGGCTTAAGGAATCATTGGATGAGAACAACCGGACTAATGGTTATGGAGGTGCCCTCTGGCTGGGCATATTAAATATCGATTCATGTGCAACAATAGTCAAGAGAATGAAAATCATGTAAGCTAACAAAAAAGATGTAATTCCTTGTACTTCTTGGCGGTGTCAGCGTGCTTGTCGTTGGATATTACAAAGCATGCTAGCTCCAGTTGAATCCCTTGTCCTTATTGGTCAACATGTGTGTTGTTGCATTGACGTCTTGTAGTGATGGGAAAAGATTGACAAGTTTGCTGATGAGGGAGGTGATGCATGAAAGTTTTTGCATCTCAGCTGCTTGTTGTTGAGCCTCGACTGCTAGGCACCACTCCTCGGCAATTGCTCGGTATACAAGGAACTGTTTGAGCAGTGTACCATTTGCAATAATATCTCGGTAGAGTTTTCAATGATACCAATTTGACCCTTAGAAATGGGGTGTTGCAATCTGATCAAAAGCAAACCTTGTGTGTTGGTCGACTGGAATATACCGGAGGTTGCAAATGCTCCTACGGTTAGGAAACTATTAGAAACCATCGATTTGTCTGTGACTGGGTGCATTGATTGGGGAAGAATCGCATGAAAGAGGAGACATGCGAGAGAAGAATCACCAAGCTTTTAAAAACCGGACCGGACCGGCCGGTCGGACCGGTCAGACCGCCGACCGGGCACCTATCCGGTCCGGTCCATGTTCAAGAACCGGATTACACATGAACCGCCCGAAAATCGGGGAACCGGGCGGGTCGACCGGAAACCCGGGAACCGTGGGCGGTTCCCCGAAACCGGGCGGGATTTTCATAATATTCCACCCATCCTTCAAATCGAGTTTGCCCTCAAACTCAAATGGTACTTGGATGACCGGAGCATCACTTCATCGGGCTCTTAGATTTCCCACTAGAACAGCTCCTGGTAACGCGTCGCGGTAGTGGAGGCTGCATCGAATGGCAAGTCGCCAGCGTGCTCCTCGATGGTTTAAAAAACTGCACGGGGCTGGCGTGGTAGCGATACGTGCTAAGGAGAGACTTCCAGACATATTTGGAGGCGAGACGAGAGACCTGGTTGTATGTAAGCTACGAAAATGAGAAGCAGCAGTACCGAATGGGAACGGTCAGCGGGAGGAACAGATATAGAGGGGCCAGTAGAGCAGGTGGCCAAAGCAAAATTTGTGGGAGGGCGACTGCTGGAAGTGACGATGGAGACACGTCACCAATGTTGGAATGAGAGGCGACCAGGCCGATGGTGAAAACTGCGATGCGGAAACCACTGGAGGTAACGAAGGAGCAACAAGAATTGCGCAGAGCGGAGGAGCTTCGTTGGGTAGCGGTGAAAGCGGCGACTGTTGTAGTGGAATCAATGGCGGGGACGATGGAAGCAGCGTCTGGAGGCGGCCTGTCGGGTCCAGCAGTGGTAGGAATTGCATCGAAGTAATCGGCGGACTCGACGGAGCAATCGTCGGGGGTTGTGGGACCGACCAAGCTGGAATGGAAGAGGTGGCAGCGTGTTATGTCTGGGATGATCATTGTGTTGATGGAAGCGGAACTTCTAAATGTCCTGACGACACCAATCGGTGGATGTGGTCGTTGAGACATGACATGGTGACCAACATAGCATCTAACAAAGATCAAAACCTTCCGTAGCACTAACCTTCATGTCCCACATAATTAATTGATTGATTAATTAATCCAACTAATAATTAATACATTAAATCAATTAATTACAGAGCGCTCGGTAAAGTTGATGTTTGGAAAGCCCGGCACGACCCGAAAAACTTGTGGCGTCTAGCAGGCAGTGTGTGGCGCAAGGAGCAAGGCTGGCACGAACATGATGAAGCGCAGGTGCAGGCAAGGTACGATGGACCGCAACAAATAGAAGGCGTGGGGCTTAATCTCGACGATGGAAGGAGGTAGAAGGCGTTGTCGTCTATCGAAGTTGAAGTTGTGGTACTGCTTGGATTCCAACAAGTGTCGCTGGAAGGAAATCAAGACGAAAGGATCGATTGTAGATTATAATTGAGAAAAAAAAGGATAATTGGTGGCTCCGAAGGAGTCGATCACGGGAAGGCTACGACACAGAAGATACGTCGGTGAGTTGGAGCCAAAAGAGGCGTGATTGGCAGATACATTGGAAGACGCTGAAGCACAGGGATCCTTTACCCGTGCGTGAACTTGTTGTGCTGGTGTGCACGAGCGAGGGTTGGCGGAGTCGATCACGGGAAGACTATTGGGATCAAGGGAAGGAAGTGGGTCCCCCCCCCCAACACATACACACTTCTCTGGAAAAGGACAAGGGCTGCAGTGCGGCTTCTGTTGAAGATAACGGGGATGTGATGTTTGTTGCTATACCAGAAAATGGAGGAAGGATGGTTCTGATACCAGATTTGTTACGAACCTATTTTGGGATTTCATTGAATGTAGCGATCGAGGCGGAGAGATACAAGGGGGGTAACCCTATAATAGAGAAGAAGATGAGAAGAAGAACCAAAGGGAGAGAAGAGGAGACTAGAGAGATAAGGAGAAGAGTTAGAGAGAGAAGAATTTTGATTTAATTCTTGCATACCCCATACATGACCTAAGGGTCCTTCTATATAAGACCATGATGGCATGGGCATAAATACCCAATATAAAAAGATGTGTGAATATTAAACCACTAAGACTCTAATAACTTGTAACTACGACTCGACTCGATTTGACTAATACAACTCAACTCAATACGACTTGTCTCATACAACTCAACTTTATACCTAAAGATTCAATAATATAATTACTAGATAATTGACGGTGTGGGACCCATGATAATGTGGCTTGATACTAAGTTGCTACGAACCTAATTAATAATGATATTGTGATTGCCTTAGGGAGGGCGAGGGAGAGTTATCAAATCGTTATAAAATTTTACAAGATTCAACTTAACTCCAACAAGTCCCATGGGATATTTAAATATAATTCAAGCAACACAATTGAAGAAGTATCCACATATTTGGACAAACTCCAAACATACCCAACATAAAATAAGAGAAATTGTATGAGAGATTGATTAACCCCAAATTAGCAGACTCATAATTAATCCCCTGATTAAAGGACAAGCTACAAAGAGACATAACAGGCCACTAAGAAAATAAGAGTTAAGGACAACAACTCTATCATAAAAATGAAGACAAAAGAAGTTCACCAGTTGATGAGAAAAAAAGCTCTAACCTGCTGCTCCAGTTGCCGGTTCCGCTCTTCAAGTCTTCTTATTGTAGCTTGCTGGTTCTTTAGATGTGTTGCTTCAGTTCTAAATTCTTCTAGTTCAAGCTTCATTTTTCGATTCTCAGACTCAAGTTCTGATTGCCTTTGCTCTTGCTCCTATTTACAAAAGGAGAATAAAATAGAATACTCTGAAGACGCAATTATTTGGATGAATCAATATTTATAATTATATAATGTTTACCACGAAAAAGAATAATAAACGATTAAATCTGCTGTGGAGTTCTAGCAACAGAAGTGATCGTTTCAGATCAACAGGGAGAAAAGAAAGCAGACGCCAACCCACTTACGGCAATAGAGGCAAGAGCTGGATAAGGATCTGGAGCCTCATAAAGCTTTTGATAAATGTTAAGGAAAGTATTTTCTCCAAACTTTGCTCTTTTAGTGAGATTATCAACTTCTTCCTGATAGCCCTTCAGTAAGGAGTTAAACAAGTTTAGTTTTTCCCCTGATGATGCCTTCTTGAAATCTGCAGAGGTAATGCATGACAGAGGCACATTAATTGGAAAAGAAAAAGTGCACAACTTCTCATGACAAATGTTCGAAAACATGCTTAAATAGGAATTATTAAGAGTAATGAGCATACCCCGCGTGTTCTCGGCAAGCTTACGCCTGTTCTTTTGACTAACTTCTTGGTTTTCCGCAATCTTAAGCCCCTCTTCATCAAGACCACTTCTTTCTTTTTCTAAGTTAAACTCTGCAATTTATAAGAGTTAAGTGAAATCAAAAATAGCCGACCCCATTATAGTGGGATAAAGACTTGAGGATTGTAGTTGTTGAGGTAAACCAAAAATAAGTATGGTGTTCAGGGAGCACCAATAAGATCATAAATATTTCAACAATCAAATTTCAAGTATGTTTAGATGTCTGGAACACCATATGCAAAAGTAAAAATCTGAGAGCCGCCAAAGTATCCTGGCATCACTAGCTACTAAAACCTATTTAATATTTTAAATATTTAATAATAAATCCAAAAGGTAAAGAGAAGCCAAGATTAAAAATTAGTAAATAGTTAAATCTTGTTGAATAAAATATGTATGGAGACCCGTAGCAAGACCAAGATAAAGAGCCCATCTGATATAACGCGGCCGCCGCGCACTATTATGAGTCTATGTAGCTCATAAGCATTATCGTACTTTGTATTTTCCTACTCGCCTATATATAAGAGTGGTAGTTTGCTTAGAGGAGTATCTTTTGGAGTTTTGAGTGTTTGGCTCTCTTGAAGAATGGAGTGTCAAGGAGGACTGACGGCACGCCACGACCGACGCGTGTGTATACCCGCAGGAGGCGGTGATCTGCTCTCAGGACAGACAATCGGAGTTTGTGGTCACGTCTGGATACGTTTTTCCAGTCAGTTTTATATTTTGCACTTTTTATTTCGAGTTGTATTTAGCCCCCGATCGGTCCAGACATTATGAGTCGTCCGATCGGGGTGGTTTTATTTGGGTTGTACTATGCAGGCAGCGGTTCATTTGAGTTGTGGTGGTTATATCTTGGGTTATTTAACCCGGCAGTTTGGGTGTGTGGAGTATCGAGGGTTTTGCAAAAGTGAAACCGTCGGTCCTTAAGCAGAAGCGACTCCTGGATCTTGTCTTGGCGTGACGTCAAGGCATCCCCACCCTCCTCCACCTTCCCTGACTGTTGGTGCGACGCTGGCGCCGCCTCCATCTCCCCTCTACCCTCCGGTAAGCACCTCCATAGACACCTCCGCCTCCTCCGCTTCCTCCGTCTCCCTCTACCTCTCTGGTACATCCTCCACCAAGCCCTAGCCGCCCTTCCAGCTACCTCTTGTTACTACCCGCAGAGACCTCGTACATCTTCCTCCTCCCTGTGCAGCCACCCTCCACCGTCGGACCTCACTGTAAACCTCCACCCTCCAGAAGCCGCTTTCCCTTCCTCCGCCCGTAGCCCAGCCACCACGAATGTCTATGCGTGATTTAATGTCAAGTACTGTTCAACATTTTAATAACATTGTTCACTCATCTAATTTCCCCATTAAGCCCACCCACCCATGAGTCAACCCCCCACCTCACTGAATCTACCTTTCCTCCCACAGCCCCGACACACTCCTTTCGTGAGCCTACAACCAATTTACTCCACTGCCAAGACCTCGGATGCCCGCCCATAACCGCCACCGTCGCCGCCTGCATGTGTAAACTGTGATAACTGTCTTTTCTTTTATTGTTGTTTAATTTGGCACTATATCTGCAGTGAATGTTATTCGTGTTTGCTATTAGTACCGCCGCTCGTGTGACTTGCGGAGTTTATTCTGCGCCTGCTTAAAATTGTCTGCGCGCCTCAATTGTTTGCAAAATTAATATTTTGTTCACCTTTTAATTAATTAATTGTGCTTGCCGAAGTTCTGCTCATAATCATATAATAAATTAGTATTTGCTGCAATTTTGGAGCGGGCCACTGTGCACTTTCACTACACGCCTTAGTTAACAATGTGGATAGATTAGGGGTCGAATTAAATGTAAGGTATTGTGAGACCATTATGTGACTTGGGGGGGGGGGGGTAAGATGCTTCAACTTACTCCCACATCTCCTGAAGAGACTGTGATCCTGGTAATTAAGAATGGGGCTTCGTCTTCACATAGTGAGGCGCCTTTTGAGGACAAAACCGTGCAAGCCAAGGGAGAGAGCGGCAATACCTTAATATGTGATGAGGGCTATTACAATAGCTTCCAACAACATTTTTTCCTAGCACGAGGCATGGATAGAATATGATATATGATACGAGAAGAATATGTGATTTATGATTTTCAAAAATCATTGGATTTAGGATACATTTATGAATTTTTAATTATTAAAATATAAATAAATATGAAGTCGTGTTTGTCACATTTACGTTTTCTTCATTTTCTCAAAACTTATACCACTCATATCATCATATATTAAATGAATATAAGATTTATGTGTCACAAAAACATAGCATATCACAGACATGACCCATAAATGAAAGTATGTAATTAATTGACTTTCACTACTCATCATCCAAAAATTTCTCTTTCACATGTCTTCCTCGCTATCATCTTTTTTATCATATTCGAGTGAGTCCAAGACTTTTTATTTTAAAATTAAAATTAAAACAAAAATTTTTCCCAGAGTTTTGGGAAAGAGTTTTCGAGAGTTTCCCAACTCTAGAACAGGGATAGGAGGACCGGTTCCTTTAGAGGAGGAAGTTGCGGTGGCAGAGGAGTAAGAAGAGGAGGAATATTCGTATCGCCACTACTCTCCCCCTGACAAAAAAAGTGAGTCAAAGGTAAAAAATAGAATTCTCCTTCCCGGAACATACGCCTGGAGGGGGGTGGTAACACCGATACCCTTTTGTTGTTGAGGAGTAGCCAAGGAACAGTATTTGTATACTGCAACTTGCAGGGGAGTGTTGAATAAAATATGTACGGAGACCCATAGCAAGACCAATATAAAGAGTCCATCACCTCCTTATAATTTTAGTCTCACATCATAGAAGGAAATTATAGTTCATTCCTCTCTTCCAATATAAATGTACAAATACTTGAATGTATAAGTAAATGAGAAATTAATAAAATATGTTAATTATTTCTCACTATTTCGTGTTTTCCTACAAATCTGAAAAAGGTTTTCAAGAAAGCTTAATGATTTAATCATAAAAGGTATTCTTCTCATTTGGGTACCAGATTTTCCAAACTTAGTCGGAAAAAGAGCCCCATGAGTAACGGACACCCTTAATGTGATACGATCTAGCAAGAAGTAGAGAGGAAAAAGGAGAAACTAGAGGGGAAGAAGAAGAGACTAGGGTTAGGGTTTGAGAGTAGAGGAGGAGAATACCTGATAGTTCATGAATGATCATCCCAAGCATCCCCGGGCTATAAATACCCGGGGAAAGAGGGGGCCGGCCGGCCCCCTCAAGTGGGGCTGAACCGGAGTGGTTCAGCCCCTATCCCGGCCGGTTTATTGTGTGGGGGCTGAACCGGATGGTTCAGCCCCGTTGTCTTGAGCGCGCTCCTTGATCCGTCGTGAGTACTTATGTCCCGAGAACCCAAGCGGGTGTGGGGGCATAACATTCCCCTCCCCATCAAGCACCAGCTTGTCCTCAAGGTGGAAGTCTGGAAACCGCTCTCGGAACTCTAGCAAGTCAACCCAGGAGTTGTGAGCTGCATCCATCTGCTGCCATTTGACAAGCACTGCTGGTCGGTATTCCGTGCCCGACTTCTTCCACTTGGTGAGCAAAATAGTTTCGGGGGATGGCCGCAACTCACCCGTGCTGGTTGCCTCGGGTAGGAAAGGGCTGGCCTGAACGGAAGCCCCGAGCTTTTTCTTTAAAACAGAGACATGGAATGTCGGGTGGATGCGGGACCCCGCCGGAAGATCCAAGGTATATGCGACAGGGCCCACCCGGCGTAGGATGCGAAATGGCCCGTAGTAACGTGGGGCGAGTTTCTGATTGACCCTCCGAGAGACAGACAGCTGGCGGTAAGGTTGGAGCTTGAGGAAAACCTCATCGCCCACTGCGAATTCCCGTTCGGTGCGGTGTTTGTCTGCCTGCGCCTTCATGCGGTCCTGAGCGACCCGCAGATTGTCCCGAAGTACGGCTAAGGTGCGATCCCGGTCCTGAAGTGTCCGTTCCACGGCTGGAAGAGCGGTGCTGGCGGGTTCATAAGAGCTCAAAGTAGGGGGAGGACGGCCGTACACCACCTCGAATGGGGTGAGCTTGCTAGCCGTGTGGAAAGACGTGTTGTAGCAGTACTCCGCCCAATGCAACCAACGGGTCCACGTGCGCGGCTCATCCATCACAAAACACCGCAAGTAAGTCTCCACCCCCCTGTTGAGGACCTCCGTCTGTCCGTCAGTCTGAGGATGATGGGCGGTGCTCATGCGTAGCGTGGTACCCTGTAGCCGAAAGAGTTCCTTCCAAAAACTGCTGATAAAAACCGGATCTCTGTCGGAAATGATGGAGCGCGGAAGTCCATGGAGGCGCACAATCTCCCGCGCAAATAACTCTGCAACTGTCTCCCCGGTGTACGGATGGCTCAAAGGCAGGAAGTGACCATACTTGGAGAGCTTGTCTACCACCACCAGAATGACGGTCTTGCCGTGGGACTTGGGCAGTCCGTCAATGAAGTCCATGGAGATGGTATCCCAAACCTGGTGCGGAATCTCTAGCGGAGTGAGGAGCCCGGCTGGTGATGTGGTCTCGTACTTCTGGCGCTGGCAAACCTCACACTCCCGCACAAATTGCTGCACATCTCGCCGCATTCCTTTCCAGAAAACATTGGCCCTAAGCCGTTGAAGAGTCCGCAGGATTCCCCCGTGGCCGCCGGTGGGAGAGGCATGAAACTCCTGCATCATCGTTGTCCGCCACGGCGACGCGGATGGAATGACCACTCTGCCCTGAAAGTAAAGCCGCTGGCCCTGAAGATGATAGCCCGGCTCCGTCTCCTTACCCTGCTGTAGCGCCTCAACAATGGTGCATAACTCGGGGTCCTGGAGTACCTCTGCCTGTATCTCGTCCAAGGTGGTGACGACCGGTCCCGACACGAGAGAGAGAGAGCTCTCTGGTAGGCGGGAGAGGGCGTCGGCAACCACATTATCTCGGCCCCGCCGGTACACAATCTCGTAGTCATACCCCATCAGCTTGGTTAACCACTTCTGCTGCAATGGGGACGCTAAACGCTGCTCGAGGAAGTGCTTCAGACTCTGATGGTCGGTACGGACCTGGAAGTGCTGTCCCAAAAGATAGGGCCGCCACATTTCGACTGCATGGATAATGGCCAACATCTCTTTCTCGTACGTCGAAAGTCCCAACGTCCGAGGGGCCAAGGCCTTGCTGAAGTATGCGAGCGGCCGACCCTCCTGCATCAGAACTGCCCCGAGGCCGACGCCAGACGCGTCAGTCTCCACCACGAACTCTTTAGCGAAATCCGGCAGGGCTAACACCGGTGTAGTCGTCATGGCCTGTTTCAAGGCCCGGAAGGCCTCATCTGCTTCGGTGCTCCACTGGAAGGCATCCTTCTGTAACAGTTGGGTAAGAGGACGAGCGATCTTGCCGTAGTCCTTCACAAAACGGCGGTAGTATCCCGTCAAGCCGAGGAAGCCACGCAAGGCTCGCACTGTCGTGGGCTGGGGCCAAGACACCATACTAGCAATCTTCTGTGGGTCGGCCTGGACCCCACGGGCGGACACTAGGTGCCCCAGGTACTCGACCTCGCTCTGCCCGAACGAGCACTTGGACCGTTTGGCGTATAGGCGGTGCTCCCGCAGTGTGGCGAGGACATGTCGCACGTGCTCCAAATGGTCGTCCCAAGTCCTGCTATAGATTAGTATATCATCAAAAAATACCAGGACATACCGGCGCAGAAGTGGTCGGAAGATCTCGTTCATCACAGCCTGGAAGGTGGAGGGGGCGTTGGCCAACCCGAACGGCATCACCAAGAACTCATAGTGCCCGTCGTGGGTGCGGAACGCCGTTTTATGGACATCCTCTCCCTTCATGCGAATTTGATGGTAACCGGACCGAAGGTCCAGTTTGGTGAACAGACTTGCGCCGTGCAACTCATCCAGCAGCTCTTCAATCATGGGAATGGGAAACTTGTCCTTGATGGTGGAGCTATTCAGCCCCCGGTAGTCGACGCAGAATCGCCAGGAACCGTCCTTTTTCTTGACCAATATAATCGGAGAAGAGAACGCGCTGGTGCTGGGCCGAATGATGCCCGTTGCCAGCATCTCCCGTACGCTGCGTTCGATCTCCGCCTTCTGAACGTGCGGGTAGCGGTAGGGACGGATATTGGTAGGGTCCACCCCCGTCTTCAGCTGTATCTGGTGATCCCGGAAGCGCGACGGAGGAAGAGTGTGTGGCTCCTGGAAGACATCCTCGAACTGTGCTAAAAGAAGCTGCAACTGGTCCGACTCCACCTGTGTTTCGGGTCCCTCAGCCGTCACCCCAAGTATCATGGCCATCATACTCCCCTGCTCCTCCAGTCTCAGCAGACTTCGTAGTGAGATCTCCTTGGGGGGGGAGGATCGTATACCGTGTAAGCAGTAATCGGTCCCCTGCTGCGTGAACTCCAGTGTCATGCGGTCCCAGTCCGTAGTCACCCGCCGTAGTTGGCGGAGCCACTGTACCCCAAGGACCATATCGGACCCCTTAATCGGCAGGAGGTAGACATCGGTGCTACACACATATCCCGTAAGATGTATCTCCACTCCCTTCAGTGCCCCTTCGCACCGCAACTTGCTACCATCCGCGACCATGACCTGGAAAGCCGCATTCTTGTCTACTGGGTGCCCTGCCCCCAGTGCCACCTCCGGGTTGATGAAATTGTGGTGCTCCCACTATCAATGAGGATGGTGACCCTTTGTTTGCCAATCCTGCCCTTGATCCGCATAGTGAGGGGGGCCATACACCCCTCCATGGCCTGAATCGAGACTCCAAACTCCGCCAAGTCCAACTCCTCCTCGTCCTCGATGCCCGGGGTGTCCTCCTCCTCATCCTCCTCGCGCAGCATGAAGACTTGCACCTTTTGGCAGCGATGCCCCGGGGCGTATTTCTCATCGCAGTTGAAGCACAATCCCTTCTCCTTTCTGGCCTGTAGCTCAGGCCAGGTGAGTCGCGTCACTGTCGGTCGAGCCGCCGGTGCCTGCTCCCTTCTACCTGCCGCTGGGATGGGTGGGGCTCTTGGTGGAGCCCGATTCTTCTGTCGGTTGAAGCGCTCCTCCTGTATGCGCGCCAGACTGATGGCATGACTAAGACTGCGCGGCATGTACGCATGGACCTCATCCCTCAAATGATCCCGCAGGCCGGATATGAAGCAACTGAGGAGCGTCTTCTCCTCCCAATTGACCCGGTTTGCTAGCTTCTCAAAGTCCGCTCGGTACTCCATCACTGTTCCCTTCTGACGAAGCTTCTGTAGCGTGGCCTCCACATCCTCGTATTCCAACGGCCCAAAACGTGCCACGAACCCTTCCACAAAGTTGGCCCATGTTGCGTATCCGTAGGCCCGTATGAACCACTGAGCCCACTGGTATGCGTCGTCTTCCAGATGGAAGGACGCCAACTGCACCCACTGGTCATCTGGAATCTCCTGATAAGTGAAAAACAGCTCAGCCTTTTGCACCCACTCCAACGCATCCCCGCCGCGGAATTTAGGGAAATTCATGCGAGTTCTCTTCGGAGGCATGTAGGGTCGTTGATGCATGTCGCCGTGTCTCCCGTTAAACTCCGGTCCCTGTGGTGGTCGGCCGTAATGGTCATGGAAGTTCGCTCCCCCTTGGCCGCCGCCCCATTGCTGTCCTCCGCCTTGAAATCCTTGTCGGGGAGGCTGTTCGTGCCATGTTTCGCCGTTGCCGAACCTCATCGGCCCTCCCACGTGCTGTGGCGTCGGTAGAAGGCCCATTCTTCCTCCGAAATTGGCGTTGACAGCCCCCGGTGGTCGCAAGGGCACTGCTGGAGCCTCGCGGGTCCGCCAGGGCTCTGCCGCGGCCCTCTCCTGGGTGGCGGAAGGACCGCCTGGTCCGCTTCCAGCCGGCACGCCCGGATGCGGCGGGTGTTGGGCGGCCCAGGTCGGCGGGTGTCGGGGGGGGTAGCTGCCCCCTGGGTGGCTGTAGTCGGCGCTCCCCGACGCCCCTGTCCAGCCCGCCTGGCTGGGCGGCGCTCCGGTCCAGGCGGGGGCCGATCCGATGCCCGCGGGCTCCGTGCGGCTCGGATCGGTCCCGATCCCGCCCTGGAACAGGTTTCCGGAGCCGGCTGCCCCTCCATTGGTTGCCGGTTGGCCATTTTGCGACGCCTCCGCCTCCGAATCGCTGCCCGGAACTGCTTTTCCCTTCAACGACTGCATCAACAGCGCCTTGATCTCTTCCATGCGTCCATCCATGCGTTCTTCCATGCTCTTCGTGGACGTGTTCAAGCGAGCCTCCATTGCCGTCACCGAATCCGCCAACCCTACGTAGTTCTCCTCTAGGGTTGTCAATCGTGACGCTTCCGCCTCCGAGCGAGTCACCATGGTCGCAGGAAAGTTGCTCTGATACCAAATGATACGATCTAGCAAGAAGTAGAGAGGAAAAAGGAGAAACTAGAGGGGAAGAAGAAGAGACTAGGGTTAGGGTTTGAGAGTAGAGGAGGAGAATACCTGATAGTTCATGAATGATCATCCCAAGCATCCCCGGGCTATAAATACCCGGGGAAAGAGGGGGCCGGCCGGCCCCCTCAAGTGGGGCTGAACCGGAGTGGTTCAGCCCCTATCCCGGCCGGTTTATTGTGTGGGGGCTGAACCGGATGGTTCAGCCCCGTTGTCTTGAGCGCGCTCCTTGATCCGTCGTGAGTACTTATGTCCCGAGAACCCAAGCGGGTGTGGGGGCATAACATAATGCTACATGTGAGAGAGCCCCCATGATATTGGGTGAGTAAATCCTTACTTATCTTGTATACACCCACTCTTCAACTTTTCAACAACACTCGTATTTTTGAGGGTGGGTGTGTTCTTGGGGTGTAATGTTTTCTGAGAAGACAATAGTACATTCTTATGAAATATAGAAGATTGAAATAGCACATTTTTATAAGAAATTGCCACTTCTTACTAGGCAACAACATATTTCAAGCATCATAATATTTTCAAAGAAAGTAGTTGTAACGGCCCGTTTCTCACTGTGAAGTATTGTTTGCTTTGGGTCTTGGCTCACACGTTTTTGTCTTCAAAATACACCTCCCTACGTGAAGGCAGAGCTCCGTTGTTCTCTTTGGGAAATGTGGGACTAAGCTGAGGCACCTTCCCCCCCCCCCCCCAAGTCACGTCATGATCCCGCACTACCTTACAGTGTCTCAGACTCGTAATGATCCCACACTCATAAGGTAGCATGGTACCATCATGTGACTTAAGGAGTAAGATTTCTTGGCTTAGTCTCACATCACCTGAAAAGAATGTGGTTATGGTGGTTAAGTGGTGGAGACCAACCTACGTCAGGTCGACAAAAAATGTTCGACGCCGCACCAGTCCGGACCTCTATCGATCCTATGTGTTACATGTTTTATTTGTGTCATTTATTATGTTGCATTTTAAAATTGCAAAATTAATGTTGTCAATTTAGTTCGTGCACGGCTGCGCACGTTGCCATGTTATTGCATGCTTGCGTGCGTCGTCATATTTGGGAGATTTGTGTTGTGTTTGTGTTGCTCTCCAAATAGAGCACATATACATAAGTTATATGTATATATATATATATATATATATATATATATATATATGAATATATATAAATCAGATATATATATATATACATATATATATATATATATTAGGTTAAGTATAGGATTAAGGAGAATCCCCCGGTTCATTTCCTCTCCCGATCAAGAACGAAGCGGGCACTATTCATCTTCCCCCAAATCGGGCGAACAGCACGAAGCTTTCCCGACTTTGGCGCTGCACCCGACACCGGGGTTACCCACGTCGCATCATCCCTCTGCCCACGTCCAGCTCGCCTGCGTCGTTCGCGCGTCCAGAAGCTTCGCCAGCCCTACGATGCTGACTCCCGCAACCGCCATCGACCACGACTACGCAGTCGTCCACGCCCCTGCGTCAGTTCCGCATCCGCCGAAGCACAGCCCTGGTCGGTACCCTATATGTAGGGATCTCTGTATTCTTTGAAGGTGGTGAATGATGAAAAAAAAGATTGCTGCTGTGACTTGCGATTCCCGTTGAGGAAAATTTTGGTGAAAGCTATTGAATGTTGTGAGATATTTAGATTTCCTGTTAGAGTAATTAGTGAAAGCTCTGAGAGTGTTGTTGTTTTTTCCCGTTTAGAAGTGGATATTGACAAATGATTAAGTTGTCAAACCAATTTACTGTTGCCGTGAGTTTTTGTTGATTCTTGTACAATGATGTTGTGCTTACTGTTAGCTTTCCATGGAGAGCGAAGATGAACAGTGGAAAACTTTGATGTTGATTATTAGCTTGCTACCCATGTGTTGTAGGTGTTAGGGTGAAGTTGAAGATGATGCATAGTGATTAGGTGTGATCGATGTTAGGTTGTTGCTTGCCCGTGAACAGTGAATTTTAATGTCGTTGTGGTGAGAGACTTTTAGATCAAGTGTTAGAGATTTCGTGGAGCCACCGCGAGTGACAGAGATTTTGTGGAGCCTCTAGTGTGAGGGCGAGTGAATTTTAGGTTGTTAGAATTGTGGCTTTCTTACATTGTGGAGTGATTCCGTGGAACCACCTCGTGTGATGGAGCGATTTAATTCTCTGGTGCACGTGTGCGATAGAGGCCGACCTTGGAGCGGAGTTCGAAGGTGACGAGGAACTCCTCGCGTGATCGCCATCGACTTCGGATACGGAAAGACGGCTCTTTCTGTGGGTAATTTGCTTCTATCCCCTCTTTGCGTGTGTCTACATATTTTCTTAGGATTTTTAGACTCATTGTTGGGTTTTCGCCGAATTTTGCCAGCGAACGCTACGTCGAAAACTCCAAACGGAGACGTATTTGGAGTTCACGATTTCCGTTTTGCTACGACAAGAGGAACGGAACGGAAGTTGCAAACTTCCGTCCTCGGATTTAAAATCGAACCTTATTTAAAAAAATACATTTTGAAATGAAGAAGTAATTTTGTGCTTTTCATAAAAATTCCAAGTTGCGAGATTTCTTAAGTGTTGCGCCCGCTCTAAATTTTTGCAAAATTAATTTAAGAATCGCATGCATTTAGGGTTTCCTAGAAAAAAGCCGACAGACGCGTAAACCCTACGCGCCGTCCTGCATCAAATTGGTATCAAAGCCAGGTTCTGAAATTTTTCTAAGTTTTGGGATCCGCCCTGTGTAGAATAAGAACTCGCATAGCTTTTAAAATTTTTTCAAAAAAAAAAAGATTTTTTTAAGCATCATCATTGCATTTTTTTAGCATGTATCTGGGTAGAGATAGGATGCATCGTGTTGAACGTGGTCAATCGAGCCATGGGAACGAAGGGGAACCACCCCAATGGTTTTTACCTTTCGCCCACCAAATGACGGCATTAACTGAGAGTACCTGTCAATTGCGTGAAAGGTTCGCACACCTTCAAGGTAGGGTGAGTAGATTAGAAATACCCACTCGAGCGTCGCCTCAAATTCGAGATGAACATTCGGTCCGCGCACATTATGATGTTCCACATCACTACGTGGAAAGATCTACAGTAAGGAGAAATCCTTTATTTGAGTATCACGACTTCACTTACACCCATTCACATAGTACCTCATCACAGAGATCTATGCGATACTTCGATGATTATCATCGATCGCAGTACATCACTGCTAGAGATCGTGTTGACCCACCAACACGTTCTTGTTATAGAGACTATCCGTACGACGACCATCGTCGTTATTATCCTCGTACCCGAGTGGATCCTATTGGTCCCTCGACACCTTATTATGAGGATAGGATTCAGTATCCCTCTAGTTATCGATACTACACGTCTCCTTTATTTGAGAAATCTGAGACTGCATATGTGGAACCACCATCACACGTTAGTAGGATTTATGATCATCCACGAGCACGACATGATTATCATATCGACACTCATCATGATTACCCTCGAACTATCTATAGAGGTCACTATCATCACGAGTACGTCACACCTAGCGATCCTCCTAGTGTTCCGAAGGTGAACATGATGATAGATATTAAGGGGCAGCAAGAACCTTCTACTGCCCGAAGCAGGGAGACGTCACTCACTCTATCTGATGTCCTAGTACAGGATGTGTGGAGTCAACCCTCATATGAGTCCGCCCCACTAAGTGACCCCGTCCGTGATTTTATATCTACTAGCTCTCCTTTGAGTGTAGATTCCTTGCACACTTCACCTGGTGATACACCGAGTCATATCACCACGCCCGATGGCGCATCGAGCCACATCATCACACCTGATGGCGCACCGAGTGATATTACAATCGGGAGTCGAGAGTCTAGTAGTGATCTCGAGGTAGTCACTTCTACCTTTTCCGGGAGTACGACCCATTCTGTTGGTTCATTTTTGGAGGACCATCACTCGACTGATGGTTCATATGACGACAATCCTATTGAGCCTCCAGATGAGCCACCTCGTCCATATGTGGATGAGCTTTATTTAAATAGTACACTTGCGCATTTTAAGACATGGATACCTGCTCCATTGTTTCACTTGATGTCGATAGTGCTTGAGCATTGTCAACTGGTGACTCGCACTTTAGATGAGTTATGGGACGTACCACTTGTTGATCATCGTATTCGCGATGAGTTTTCATATGTCCCACCTGGTGAGCCTCCTGATGCCTCACTTTCTCTTAGCACATTTATTACGATTTTCATACTTCGTGCACATTTATCTAAGAGCACTTCATATGTTGTTGGAGCCTACGTTTGCACGCGTCGTATTTGCGACGAATTTTATCTTGCCCCTCTGGTGAACCCCCAGATGCACAACTTATGGGTTCACCACACATTTGGGATGTATCCATCTTTAGTGACACAGTCGAGTTTGAGGGTGCACTCACTGATTCGTTGAAGTTATATCTTGTCACGCACACTTGCAGCGACAATTCGCACACCATGTTGACACATTTGGTCACTGTTGTCTCTGATTTGCACTTGAGTGATCATCGCCCCCGCGATGAGTTCTTTTATGATCCACTCTCTGAGCCTCCTGATCATGTACCTCTTTCAGGAGTTGCTCTTGGTATCTGAGACCATCGATTAGTGGCGTCAGTCGTATTAGTAATTCATTTATAGCATTTGCATGATTTGCATAAAAGGTTTTGAGCGGAAAAATGCATAGTATTTATGATTTTTATGCAGCTCAATTTTAAAATAAAAGCATAAAAGAGCTACTAGTTTTAAAATAAATGACTTGATTATGGTTCAGCTAGATCCGGAACGGTTACCTTCTAGTGTCGTAAAGAAGCTAGCTACTGTAGAACTGGAACCTTTCGAGTAGTAAATCGGATTGGGAAAAATGCGTATGAACTTGAGATGCCTTCCGTTTGAGAAGCAAATCATGTTTTTAACGTAGCCAATCTGACTTAATTCTACGATTACTCGCATGAGTCTTTAGAATTTTCATTGCCTCTCTTCCGTTTGATTCATCTGGGTTGGTGAGTGAGAGTGAGGAGCCACATTCAGGACATACCAACATTTATTTCGCTACTGACACTCTCCTTGTAGTTCCTTCTATTTTCACTGTCAGTTTCAGGTTCGGCTTGAGCACCAGGAGATTATTCTATTCCAGTTCCCGAGCACATATTAGACAGTGTCCACTACTGATGTTGGTTTTCAGAACTCTTCGGTTCATTGCAATGAATGTTGATTTCTCCCCACTACCGCTCGGATCACTCACCAGAGATGAGTGATTTCGAGAGGGGGAGAGTTGGTGGAGACCAACCTAGGTCAGGTCGACAAAAAATATCTGACGTCACACCAGTCCGGACATCAATCGATCCTATGTGTTACATGTTTTATTGTGTCACTTATTATGTTGCATTTTTAAATTGCAATGTTAATGTTGTCAATTTAGTTCGTGCACGCCTGCGCGCGTTGGCATGTTATTGCATGCTTGCGTGCGTCGTCATAATTTGGGAGATTTGTGTTGTGTTTGTGTTGCTCTCCAAATAGAGCACATATACATAAGTTATATGTATATATATGTGTGAATATATATAAATCAGATATATATATATACATATATATATATATATTAGGTTAAGTATTGGATTAAGGAGAATCCCCAAGTTCATTTCCTCTCCCGATCCAGAACGAAGTGGGCACTATTCATCTTCCCCCAAATCGGGCGAACAGCAGGAAGCTTTCCCGACTTTGGCGCTGCACCCGACACCGGGGTTACCCACGTCGCATTATCCCTCTGCCCACGTCCAGCTCGCATGCGTCGTTCGCGCGTCCAGAAGCTTCGCCAGCCCTACGATGCTGACTACCGCAACCGCCATCGACCACGACTACGGCAGTCGTCCACGCCCCTGCGTCAGTTCCGCATCCGCCGAAGCACAGCCCTGGTCGGTACCCTATATGTAGGGATCTCTGTATTCTTTGAAGGTGGTGAATGATGAAAAAAAAAAAGATTGCTGCTGTGACTTGTGATTCCCGTTGAGGAAAATTTTGGTGAAAGCTATTGAATGTTGTGAGATATTTAGATTTCCTGTTAGAGTAATTAGTGAAAGCTCTGAGAGTGCTGTTGTTTTTTCCCGTTTAGAAGTGGATATTGACAAATGATTAAGTTGTCAAACCAAGTTACTGCTGCCGTGAGTTTTTGTTGATTCCTGTACAATGATGTTGTGCTTACTGTTAGCTTTCCATGGAGAGGGAAGATGAACAGTGGAAAACTTTGATGTTGATTATTAGCTTGCTACCCATGTGTTGTAGGTGTTAGGGTGAAGTTGAAGATGATGCATAGTGATTAGGTGTGATCGATGTTAGGTTGTTGCTTGCCCGTGAACAGTGAATTTTAATGTCGCTGTGGTGAGAGACTTTTAGATCAAGTGTTAGAGATTTCGTGGAGCCACCGCGAGTGACAGAGATTTCGTGGAGCCTCTAGTGTGAGGGTGAGTGAATTTTAGGTTGTTAGAATTGTGGCTTTCTTACATTGTGGAGTGATTCTGTGGAACCACCTCGTGTGAGGGAGCGATTTAATTCCCTGGTGCCCGTGTGCGATAGCGGCCGACCTCGGAGCGGAGTTCGAAGGTGACGAGGAACTCCTCGCGTGATCTCCATCGACTTCGGATACGGAAATACGGCTCTTTTTGTGGGTAATTTGCTTTTATCCCCTTTTTGCATGTGTCTACATATTTTCTTAGGATTTTTACACTCATTGCTGGGTTTTCGCTGATTTTGTCAGCGAACGCTACGTCGAAAACTCCAAACGGAAACGTATTTAGAGTTCACGATTTCCGTTTTGCTAAGACAAGGGAACGGAACAAAAGTTGCAAACTTCCGTCCCCGGATTTAAAATCGAACCTTATTTAAGAAAATACATTTTGAAATGAAGAAGTAATTTTGTGATTTTCATAAAAATTCCAAGTTGCGAGATTTCTTAAGTGTTGCGCCCGCTCTAAATTTTTGCAAAATTAATTTAAGAATCGCATGCATTTAGGGTTTCCTAGAAAAAAGCCGACAGATGCGTAAACCTTACGCGTCGTCCTGCATCATTAAGAGTGGGGTTTCACCTTTTGAAGACAAAAACCATGCGGGCAAAGGCCTCGGGCGAATAATACCTCACAGCAGGTGTGATCCTGGTAGTTAAGAGTGGGGCTTTGTCTTCACATAGTGAGGCGCTTTTTGAGGACAAAACCTTGCAAGACACGGGAGAGAGCGGCAATACCTTAATATGTGATGAGGGCTATTATAATAGCTTCCAAAAACAGTTTTTCCTAGCATGGGGCGTGAATAGAATATGATATATGATACGAGAAGAATATGTGATTTATGATTTTCAAAAATCATTGAATTTGGGATATATTTATGAATTTTTAATTATTAAAATATAAATATAAATTAATATGAAGTCGTGTTTGTCACATTTATGTCTTCTTCATTTTCTCAAAACTTATACATCGCATATCATCATATATTAAATGAACATAAGATTTGTGTCACAAAAACATAGCATATCACAGACATGACCCGTAAATGAAAGTATGTAATTAATTGACTCTCATTAATCATCCAAAAATTTCTCTTTCACATGTCTTCCTCACTATCATCATTTTTATCATATTCAAGTGAGTCCAAGACTTTTTATTTTAAAATTAAAACAAAAAAGTTCCCCAGAGTTTCGGGAAAGAGTTTTCGAGAGTTTCCCGACTCTGGAATATTTCGAATATGATCTGTAATGTCGTTGCAAGCATGTGGATTTTAGGTTATCTACATATGTCAAAATTCACCCTTATGGCGAGACCCTTCCCCGGGAGAGATTATTCCGACCGGGCTCCATTCCGAAATCTCCATCCGGGTGCGAGGTCTCACTGTCGCGTGGAGCTATCAATGGACGGGATTCAGAAAGAGGGAAAACAACAAAAATGCAAAGGCTAGATGGAGGTCGCGCAAGGTCACGCGTGAGCACTTCGGTCGCTCCGGAACCCCGACGGAATAAGCTCACCTTCCCCGGACCCTCGCTACGCAAGGGATGCTTTGTGCACCAGGCTGCCCCCTACATATGTCAAAATTCATTTATTTTCTCTATTGTTTGCTCACTCATCCAGAGTACAACAAATATATATATATAATATATATATATATATATATATATATATATATTTATTTATAATAGGACAAAGTGATATTACTATCATGTAATTTAAACAAATACAAATAATAAGAAAACTTAAAACATGAAATGATTAAAGATAAGAAATACACAACATGAATTGAACAATGGAAACTCTAATTTGACATATTATGGTGTAATACTTGTCATATCTTGTGCCAACAACAAAAAGGCATGCCTATTCAGAAGAGGTGTATTGTCATGATCAGTGTTGGATTGTGATCAATTTAGTTTCACAATCATAGATCAAAAATGAGTCATCCCATCAAGCCTCACAAAAAAGGAATTGATTGGCTCCTGACAGCTACAATACATGGATCCAATACATGGTAGACCAACAATTTTTAAAACATTTCCAAAAAATTTAGGTGGTCCCAAAATCCCCCATGGCCGAGTTTGTGAGAAATCGAGTGATTGTTCAATGGAGTATTGACCGAAGGAAACGTCGAAAGGAAGCTTCTTCTTTCCCCTTGATCCTTGAGTGTTTTTTATGTGTACACATATGTCAATCCGATCAAAGAAGCGTGCATGAGGACGAATCAAAGGATGCAAGAAGCAAGCTCTTTTAATTTTCAATTTTTTTTATTTTCTTTAAGTAAAATCTTTTTTTCCATTACATGTAAACCTATATATATAAAGGAGGGAGTTATTGTAGAATATTTCATGTTTATTTAACTTGAGTAATTAAAATTGATGTTTTGAACATGGGCGAAAGTCTTAACTCTTGAGTTTGTATTGTAATCTCCGCATCAATTTTCTATGGTGAAGGTGATGGGATCTGCGGGAGAACTACGGGCACTGAAATTAGTTGTTTTGCAAGAGATCAATATAGAAGAAGCTTTTTCATCAACCCGAAATTTCTTTACATAACACTAAGAGGCAGACCTGACGAGGATCGGCAGATGATCTGGTTCTGGGGAGGACGCTGGGATTCGAATAAATGTGGATCAAATCAAAGGCCAATCGTGGAAAGATCAGTTTTGAGAAATCGCATGGTGTTGGGAGACGACGTAGATTTACGATTGTGGACAGTGTGGAACACGAAATTGATAGCCTGGAGCATGGTGGGAGATATGTAACCATCATTATGTTGCTTCGTTCGATAGGAGATCATGTGTTGCTTGGGGTGCTTGCAATTTTGTGTGAGATTGATCGACAGGGGAGTCGATTTGTGGATATGGAATCATCACGCGAGAAATGAGGGAGTGGCCATTGTGAAGACAATCAATTGGTGGTTGCTTGAGGGGTCGTGTCTCTGAAACAAAGTTATTAAGAACATAGAACGTAATGGTACATAGAGCCTAGTCATGGTTACAGGAAAGGGGCGAGGAAGAAGAAAGAACACAAGCCAAAAAATCACAAGGAGATAGGATTTAGGAAATACTTCTTGCTTGTCATTCATTACCCCTAAGTCTACTTATGTAAAAAAACACAAAAAATGAATATG
>CM077165.1:161663154-161905194 GCA_039583875.1 Platanthera guangdongensis | reverse complement strand
TTCCTTTGAAAGCCGTATGATTGCCACATACACTGAATTTTCGAACCATACCGAGGGCTCTGCTTTAGGCCGTTAAATGGTCTGTCTTCATTTGGACAGACACGTGTCTCCTCCTGAGCAACATACCCCAGGAGGTTGCTCCATTTATTAGAAGGCCTCCTGAAGATCGCCATAGTGAACAGGCTTCTTCAATCAATGCTGGGAAATAGCCCAAAGCCCGGTTAACAGCCACAGAAAAAAGAGAACCCGGATGGTGCTGAGGCGAGCAACCGGAGAGAAGGTATCAAAGTAATCAACGTCATAAGTCTGAGTAAAGCCCTTGGCCACCAGCCGGGTTTTGTAGCGATCCACAGTGCCGTCGGGGCGAAACTTGACAACAAAGACTCAGCGACAGCCAACCACATCAGTGCCCACGGGGAGGAGGAACCAGGGTCCAGGTACCCCGTTCAGTAAGAGTAGCCATCTCCTCATCCATGGAAGACTTCCAATGAGGGAGAGCGAGAGCCTCCTGGTAGGTACGGGGAGTAAAGGTAGCAGAGATAGCCAAGACAAAAGACCTGCGAGAAGGAGAAAGCTGATCATAAGAAACAACAGCCGTGAGCGGGTGTTGAGTACACGCACGCACCCCTTTGCGAAGGGCAATGGGAACATCCAGGTCAACGGGAGCGTCGGCGACGGGAGCGTCAGCGACCGGAGCGTCCGTGGCGGAGAAGGCTGGCTCGGGACTAGAGAGAGACGGCAGCGGAGAGGAGGGTGGAGGGGTGGGTGGGGAGACGGACTGGGAAGGAGTGGGTGGAGGAGTAGACGAAGGTGGGAAAAGTTGAAGAGGTGTGGAAGGAACGGAGATATAAGAAGGAAGAGAAGGAAGGGAAGAGGAAGGAGGAGAAATATGAAGCATTTTCGAAAAAAGTCACATCTGCGGAGACAAACTGCTTGCGGAGAAGGGGTCAAAGCAGCAATGCAATAGCCTTTTTGAGTGCTAGAGTACCACAAAAAGACACACTTGGTGGAACGGGGGGAAAGTTTGTCGCGGGTAGTGGAGGGAGCGTGAACAAAGGCCGTACAGCCAAAGACACGGAGAGGAAGAGGAAAAGGTTCCTGGTGGGGGTAGAGAAGGGAGAAGGGAGTCTGGCCGTGGAGAACCGCGGAGGGAAGGCGATTGATGAGATAGCAGACGAGGAGCACAGCGTAGCCCCAGTAGGAGCGAGGGACGTGCATTTGCGTCATGAGAGTACGCGCAACATCAAGCAGGTGACGGTTTTTACGCTCCGCCACCCCATTCTGCTGGGATGTGTAAACACAAGTCGTTTGATGAAGGAGGCCATGTTTGTGAAAGAACGCGGAGAACTCATGAGTCAGATACTCCTTGGCATTATCAGAACGTAAGACTTTAATAGAAATAGCAAATTGAGTCTTAATCATAAAGTAAAATGATTGCCAAACAGAAAATAGTTCAGAGCGATCTTTTAATAGATACACCTAGGTACATCTAGTAAAATCATCGATAAAAGTGACAAAATAGGAACTGCCCCGACCAACTGTGAGGGTAGGAGCAGGACCCCATACATCAGAATGAATAAGATCAAAAATGCGAGAGGAGCCACAGCCTTGCTTCGGTGGGAAGGAGGAGCGATGATGTTTGCCAAGCTGACACGCATCACAGTTGAGCGGAGAACTGGTAGGAGGTAAGTGAGGCAGAAGCTGACGAATAAGCGAGGAGGTGGATGACCAAGACGAAGATGCCACTGAAGGAGATCGGTGGAGGAGGAGTAGGCAGATAGAGCGGAAACATCGTCGAGGAAGTAGAGGCCGCCGCTCTCAGTCCCAGTAGCAATCGTCCGCTGGTTCCTCGGGTCCTGAAAAGAACAAGTAGTGGGAGTGAATAAGACGGAGCACTGAAGTTGCCGGCTAAAGTAGTAACTGATAACAAATTGCACGGGAACTTCGGGACATAGAGGGTATCCTCCAAGCAAAGCGATGGAGTGAGTTGAACCATGCCCGTCCCATGAACCGGGGACGGGAACCATCCGCCACACGAACTGGGGGTAAGCGGTCATGGGTCTCAAGACGGGAGAAGCAATGAGGGTTGCCCGTCATATGATTGGTGGCACCGGAGTCAATCAGCCATTTACCTTGGGTAACGACGTGGGCACTACCTGACGTCGTGGCCACAGAGGCAGACGGCCTAGAAGAGCGGAGGCCGAAGGAGCATCATCGGAAGGGCGAAGATGAGGATGTTTCTGCCAGCAGCGGTCAACAGTATGGCCAGTACGACCACAGTGAGAGTAGAGGAACCGGGAGGAACCCCATCCGCCAGAGGAGCCACGGCCACTGGGGCCCCCCCGCTGAGCGTGGTGAGCAAAGGAGTCCTGGGAAGGGGGGGAGGCCAACAGAGGCCGCTGGAGGAGCGAAGTAACGGCGGCAATGCGAGCCGCAGTGGCATCCAAAGTAGGAGATTCCGCCTCACCCAAGATCTGCTGGCGGATCATATCATAAGAGTCGGGAAGACGAAGAAGATAACAAACAACCAGGAGTTCCTGGAAGTGTTTGTGCTGGTCGGCCAAGTCCGCGGGAGAAGGGGCGATTCTGGAGGATTTCAGCACCAAGAGCCTGAACCTGCTGTAAGCCGCAGCCGGTGACATGGAAGGGCGGGCGAAGAGGTCCGCATAGAGAGTATAAATGCGGGACGCCTGGCCCCCCTTAGAATAGAGAGCAGCGAGGTGAAGCCAGGCGGCCTTGACCGTCTCATCATGGCGAATGACGGGAAGGCACTCATCAGAAAGGCTGTTGGCCAGCCAGGTGCGGACAGAGCATCACTCGCATCCCAGTCATCAAACTCAGGAGAGGTGCGAGGAGGAGGGTCATCGGTGAGGTGATGACGCTTGCATTGAGAACGAAGGAGAAAGGTGAAAGAAACGCTCCAATCGGGATAGTTGGAGCCAACAAGCTTGGAAAGGATGCCAAGGTTGCCCAAAGGAGGAGGAGGAGAAGGAGCGACAGGAGTAGTGGTGAGACCGGAGGTAGTCATAGAACCCGGCAAGCAGAAGAAGCCGCGCGAACAGAAGCGGTTAGAAAACAGACGAAGCCGCGCGAACAGTAGCGGCTTGAAAGACTCAAAGGCACAGTGGGGAAGAGGTCGCGCGGACTGAAAAGGCCGAGCGAACAGAAGAGAGGAGAAGAGCAGGTGACCGCGACCAAGATGCGGGTAAGAAAGGTATAACCCGCACGGTCAGGCAGATCACAGCAGCTGCGAGAAGGCGGTCAAAGGCACAGTGGGGAAGAGGCGCGCGGACTAAAAAGGCCGAGCGAACAGAAGAGAGAGGAGAAGAGCTGGTGACCGCGACCAAGATGCGGGTGAGAAAGGAAACAACCCGCACGGTCAGGCAGATCACAGCAGCAAGCCGCGAGTAGAGAGACAACACACGCGGATAGGGACAGACCGCTACGATTAGGAAGTCGGAGCGGTAGGAAAGAACAAGGAGCGCGGCGACAAGGAAACAGGTCGTTGCGACAAAGAGCAGTAGGAGAAGAGAAGTAAGAAGAAGCAAGCCGCGCGAACAGGGCAGCGGACAGAAACAAGCCGCGCGGATAGAAACAAGCCGCGCAGACAGAGAGAAGCCAAGTCGCGAAGCAAGTCGCAGAACGCGGAAAACAAGCCGCGAACAACAGAGAGCGCACAGAATCAGAAGGAAATGACCGTGTGCTCTGATACCATGTTAGAAAAGTAGAGAAAAGAAGCGAAAAGTAGAGAACAAGCGAATAAACTTTTGAATAATTTGAAATTTTATTATCCAAAAAAGGTATCCATTTACAAAGTATGCCTCCCTTATATAGAATGGAGAGATAAGAAAGAGAGTATACAAACAATGTGGGACTAAACATTTACAGTACTGAGCGGCTAGAATAATGGAGACCGCATAGGCCGCGCGGTTAGACAGATGGGCTAACCGCTCGGCAACTCCAGCAGGATAGAACAGCCGCAGAGGTAGACCGATAGACCGCCCGGTCTCCAGGCACTAGAGAGACCGCCAGACCGCTCGGTCAACAAACCGCTGGATCAGACCGCTAAGTCGCCCGGTCTAATACTTCAACAGTGTACATGGAGATACCACTGAGATTCGGTATGACCAAGACAGAAGGCAGTGTCTGCAGGCTGAAAAAATCTCTCTATGGGCTGAAATAGTCACCTCGCACGTGGTTCAACAGATTCAAAAGAGCAATGATTGGGATGAGATATCACTAGATCAATGTAGATCACATTATGTTTTTCAGGCAGAATGAAAGACACACCACCATGCTTGTAGTGTATGTGGACGACATGATCATCACAGAGAATGATGAGCAGGAGATTGGCCGCCTCAAAGGAGCCATAGGCAAGAGGTTCGAGGTGAAAGACCTGGGCCTTCTTAGGTATTTCCTTGGGATCGAGATTGCGTATAAGGCAGAGGGGATAGTCCTTTCTCAAAGGAAATACGCGTTGGATCTCCTCACTAAAACTGATATGTTGGGGTGCAAAACTACTGCGACGTCAATCGATCAAAGGTGTAAACTGGGTGCAGAGGCCAGAGAACCAGTAGGTTGTGAAATGTATCAAAGGCTAGTTGGGAAGCTGATCTATTTGGATCATACTCGCCCAAACATCTCATTCTCTGTAAGCGTGGTGAGTCGCTACATGCATGACCTGAGGAAGGGCAATATAGATGCAATGTACTAGAGTCTGCGATACTTAAAGAGTGCCCCTGGAAAGGGCCTGGCCTTCAGAAGGAATAGGCACGTGAGGATTGAAGGTTATTGTGATTCTGACTGCGCAAGCTGTGCGGATGATAATAGGTCTACTTCAGGCTATTGCATATTCGTAGGAACCAACCTGGTCTCATGGAAAAGCAAGAAGCAGTTGTAGTAGCTAGATCGACAGGCAAGGCGGAGTACAGAGCCATAACAGTAGAGGTTGCATAGCTTCTGTGGCTGAAAGGAATGTTTGGGGAGTTGAAGTTGGACCAAGGAAATATGATGAAGCTTTGGTGTGATAGTCAGTCAACCATCAGCATTGCAAACAATCCAGTCCAACACGATCGCACCAAGTATATAGAGATTGGTAAAAAAAGCTTGATAATGGACTACTGGAGTCGATTCACGTGCTAACCAATGGGCAAGTTGCAGACTGCTTAACCAAGAGACTCAATTCAGATGATATGATCGAGAGTTGTAACAAGATAGACTTAGTGAATATCTTTCGTCAATCTTGAGGAGTATTGTAGTATTAGAACAAGTGTTGTGTGCTATAAGTAGCCATGTTTTTGCCCTAATAATATACGCTTCTTTGTTTCAACTGTTTCCATGAGAAGTGTCCAACGTAATTTTCAGATTTAGGCTCCGTTTGGCACGATGGTGTCGGTCAAGAATAGAGGGGTTAAATCGTAATTTGTTTATGCTCACATAAGAAACTTCATCCACATTCATGTTCAAACGAATAATATTTGTCTGACAATACTTAACGAATGACGTTTAACCCATGCGTTTATGACCGTCACCACCGTGCCAAACAGAGCCTTTTAATCTTTGTTGAGACTCTCAGATGTTGAACAAAAATCAATTTTTAAAATTTTATAATTCATGTGTCAAATGACCTACGTTATTTCCGCCAAAAATTAAACACATGCACAGTCCAAATGTGCCGGTGAATAATTCTGTTCTTGACGCGCTCATGCTCGTCTGCTCTTGATGGTTGTTGTTAACACTTTCACACCACAAATATTTTGGTAATAATTATATGCATGTTGCACTGTGGCTATGTGCAGGCCGTGTATTTGAAAATGGTTATATGCAGACCAATTTTTGAACGGATTCATCATTTCCTATGATTTTTTAGTTTGTCCTGTATTTATCAGTGTACTGCATATAACAAAAAATGACCTGCATATAATATGACCCAATATTTTTCATTGTGTCCAGCTGGAGCCTGTTTGTTCTCCAGGCGTCGCAATCGTTAATAAATCATGATAAAAATTACGAAGCAGACGGCGTGGATGATAAACCGGGCAAATTATTTATTTTTTATTATTATTATGTCTAATAATCGATTTTTATTGTCTTGTTACTTGCCAGATATGAATGGGACCGATAAAAGGACAAATAAAAAACGAGTAAATACTAAATAATTAAGATTTGTTAAATTTTGATGATTAATGTTCGAATATTCTATTTGATTATTAATAAGAAACTCATTTTTGATTATCTGAAAATCTGAAAAAGAAAATATTAATTTATTGAATACTAGAAATCATTTGGTGCAGACCTATTATTTATAGAATTAATGATATTTCAGTAAATCAAAAGAGCCCATGTCCCTCTTTGTGCCAATTCTCAGAATAGATGTTCTTGGTCTATAGCCTCTTTAGGGCATTTGTCATTGTGGGGGGTATTCCTCCGCTGAGCTCGCGGCGATTGCAACCTCAAAGGATGGGCAGGCCGAAAAGACTTGTTTGAGGTTTTTCGGCTCAAAGAGGAGAGGGTGTTGAACTACGGATCTCGTGGTCAGGGCGCCGGCCTTTGCTCCTCTAGCATGGTGGTGGAACGTTTTGGAAGAATAGATTGGTCTGCGCATAACTGTCAAATATGCATTTAAATATTTTGGTTATTGAACTTTTGTTTTGCGACGAATTTTCTTAATCTTTATTTAGGCTCCGTTTGGGGGGACTTATTTTCACCGGTCAAGCGGTTTCGACCGCATGAATCGGACCACAATTAAGGTCTTATTCATGTGATCGTAACCGCTTGACCGGTGAAAATAAGTCCCCCCAAACGGAGTCTTAATTCATCGTATTTTCTAATGCTGGAATACCATGGTTATTCCGAGCAAAGTCTTTGAAATTAACAAGGTGTTTTGTCGACTCTTTGTTTATGTGCTTATCTTGTAGGCTTGGTCGGGACACTCAGGTTCCGCGAGTAAGGCTCTGTTTGGCAAGGTGGTGGCGGTCATAAATATGAAATTGTCATTTCTTAACACTCATCTAAAAAACTTCATCCACTTTTATGTGCAAACCAATGATATTTGTTAGGTGATTCTTAACAAATGACAGTTTAACACATGCGTTTAGGACCGCCGTCAGTGTGCCAAACGGAGCCTAAATAACTCAAAAATATTAGGGCTGAACATATTATTTGAAACTCAAAAGTAACTCGAAAATCGTTCAAAAATTGAGCTGAATTGGAATAAGTTAAAATTGATTCGACTCAATTTGAGTCGATTCAATTTGACGAATCTGATTTCAAGTCGATTTCAAGCGAATCTTGAATCGCTGGAAATATGATTCGAATCAACTCCAATTAATTAAAAAAATTATGTATTTATTAATATATGTTTATTTTAAGATTAAAAATAACAAAATTTGAACATAAATAAAAGAATGAAGGATTTAAATGTTTCATTTGATAAATTTATAGATTGTCAATATAATTTTGAGCAAATTAGGAAAATGAAAAATAGCTCAATTTTGAGCCGACTTGATTCGATTTCGAGCCGACCCGATTTGATTTGGAACTGACTCAATTTGATTTCAAGCCGACACAGAATCGAGTCATTTCGAGTCGAGCCGTCTCGACTCGAAATCAATTTCAATTTCGATTTGATTTCGAGCCGAAAATTTCGATTTCGAGCCGAAAATTTCGATTTCGAGCCGAGCCAAAATCGCACGAACTCGACTCGATATCAGCATCTCAGATGTTTATTGACATTTCAACACGTTTATGTCTCTGTATTAATAGTTTGTGTTCTTTTGTAGGCTCTGTTTGGCACTGTGGCGGCGGTCGTAAACGCACGTGTTAAAATGTCATTCGTTAAGAATCACCTAACAAACATTATCTGTTTGAACATAAAAATGATTGAAGTTCCTTATATATGTGGAAATTAATAAATGACAATTTAACCACGTGTTTATGACCGCCAGCACCATGCCAAAGTGAGCCGCAGTCTCGTTGAAACCCTATATATGTTTTGTATGTTTATTTCAATTTTAATAGAAAATCCAACCTTTATTTTAAAAATGTAGAACAAGGACTCATCATGAACACACATAGGAATACCACTCTAGTTTAGGGTTTATATAGTTTTTTAATATAAAAACATAAATAAAAATTATCAGAAAAATTAGATCTTTTTTTCATAGTTTTAGAATATGGTATTGCAATTGTTTTGAAAAAAAAATCAACAAGAACATTTATTTCTCTGTTACAAATTCGAAAAATTGAAGGTGGTGTTATTAGAAAATTAAACTATTACCAAATAAAAAACTCAAATTTAAGGGCTTTATTTGAAAACAATCTATTTTACGTAGGAAAACCTCCTTCAGTCTCACGCAGCTCACCCCCTCATCCTTCAGTCACATGGATTCAGATTCTCTCCATTTTAACGGAAATGGAGGGGATTCATTTCATTATTTAGTGGACAATAAGTTCAGATAATATCTAGTGAACAAGATTTTTTTGATTAAAAAAAATATAAAATGATGAAAAATGTTAAATCCGTCGGATCAAAAAACATTCCATCATGATCGTGAAATGAAGGGGATCCTGATATCAATCCGACGGGCCGACGCCCCCTTCGCCGGTTCTCACCAGGGCCGGCTGCCGCCAAACGGACGACTCCTCGCCACAAGCCTAATGCCACCCTCTCCCGCCTATTCGCACCCAATGGTCTAAATAATGCAACCAACTCAACTGTTGATGTAGGGTCATCAATATCAATGAACCTTTTTATTATGCAATGTAAAAACATATTTAATTTTTTAGTTTATATGATCTGTTAGTATATATTAAAATAATTTATGAATATAGTTATTATGAAATTATAATTAAATATTAATAATAATTTGCTCAAAATTTAATGTGCTAATAACAGCAGCACTGAAATTCAATGAAAGAACATTTCATCATCATGCTAAACAACATCAGATTTGTGCGGTGAGTGAGAAACTGAGAATCGCAATAAACAAAATAGACGAGAGATTTTTCATCTCCTCATTCCTCCCGCCACCGCCGGTGCCGCCATTGCCGTCAGCCTCAAGCTCTCGTCCCACCCTTCACAACGCAGCCATGCGATTAAAAACAGAGTAAAAACAGAGAGCATTAAAAGATCAAATATACCCGAATCTAAACGAAATCCTCTGTTGCGTAGCTCTCTGTACTCCTGCGCGAGCGCACAGGTCTCGCAGCAGAGATGAACGAGGCAATCCGCACAGGGACCCTCCTCCAAGTAGAAGAGAGTCCTCATCTTCGACCGGTAGAAACACGAGTACATCCAGTGACAACCAGTGGAACAGAGTAAGAGCGCGTACAGCCCGCCGTCGACTCCACAGGCTGCAAACCAAAACATTTAATCAATCAAAGATGAAGAAGCAGAGGAAAGTTTGATTTTTTTTTGCCTATTTGGGCGCTCTTACATGTAGATCCTCTGTCAATGATCTCGGCAATGCGGCCAAAGGTGATGCAGGGGCAGAAGAATGCGAGGCAACCTGAAGGAAAAGCAGAGAAGATGCAGTGATTGTTTTCATCCCGAAGAAGATGAGAATGAGGAGGAGAATATTAAGTGTCTAGCTAGGCGTACAAGTTCCGAAGTCTTCGAAGCAGTCAAAGAGGCCGGTGGACCAGCGTACTGGCAACAGCATTTGGGACGGGTGAACCAGAGAGTGTTGCATTGCTTGTGGTAGTGGTGGCGGCAATGGAGGTGGCGGCGGCGGCGCCGACGGCGGAGGAATCTGGTAATTGGCGTCAACCGGATGAAGAGGATCCATAGGAAAGGGGTGATGGGAATGGTGATGAAGAGAGGATAAGAGTTTTGAATCACAAAAATGGTGTTTACAATCACGGATGAAGAACTCCAATTGCTGTGATTTGAAGGGGCGGTTTTTTCAATCCAACCGCTGGGAAGGCGTGAAGAGGTGTCCTTTCGGTTTTTGGTGACCGTTTGAACATTTTTTAAAAAATAAAAATATTTTTATTTTTTAAAAAAATAATCTACATGCAATTTTTAATGAATTAAATTAATATGTACATGAATTGATTTTCAATAATTATAAATATCAAATATCTTTTCTATATAATAAAGAAATCATACGAACCATTCATCTTTCCCACTTATTTATTATATGCTCAATTTATATATTTTCATATTTTGTTATTTATTTAAGGGCATTTACAGGGATCATCCCTCCAACTTTGAAAAATTACTAACTCCACTTTTCTTATTATGAAAATTACAGAAATCTTTGCTCATTGTTATAAACCATAACATTTACTTTCTATGAAATATACATTTCATAACATCCATGCACAAAAATACATCCTTCCTCGGAGTACATTTTCAAGGGGGTACTTTGTGCACAGATGTTACGAAATGTAAACTTTAGAGGAGGTAAGTGTTATGTTTTGTAACATTGAGGGGATGTTTTTGTAATTTTCATGATAAGAAAGGTGCAAGGTTTAATTATGCTATCTTTTAGGAATTTTTTTATTAATTATTCTTTTTTAAAAATTAAGAAATGCATGTGCATCCATTTCTATTAATTTTTATATTGGACTACAAAATTTATCATAAGGACAACAAGTGAAGATTGTACTATGATACTATCATGATGGACAGATTGCACATTAATTTTGACTATGGGCACCCCTTAAATTAAAATTTAAACAATTTCAAAAAACTTAATTTTAAATTTTTCTCCTAAGGACGCACACGGCCCAACCCGTGTATCTTTCCCCTCTCTCACTCGCTATTATAGGTTTTCATATTTTAGTCCACGATAGTTGATAGCTTTCGAACATCACCAGCGCTCGAAAACACCAACATCCGTGCACATGTATCCCTCCCCCTTTCTTGCCCCCATTTCTAGGCCGCGCGAGTGGTAGCCCTATTTTCCTTAATGAGAGTTCCGAGCATGAGGGGGGGTTAAGGACTTCGTGTTGCATGAAGAGATATTGCCATGTCCGTGGTATGATTGACATGAAAAACGCCGGCAGCCATGGTCACCATGTGCATCTGTTTAATTACTTCAAGGTTTAGGGTTTAAGGTTTAGGCTCAAACGCCCAACAAGTGCGTTATAGCTCTCAACTTTTCTCTTGAAATTCCACCTCTTTTTCTATTTCTTTCTTCTTTGTTCTAGTCTTCTATTTTATTCTTGTTCTTAAAAAGCATGATTGAAAATGAAGGTTGTATCTCAAACTAATAAGGCTCCGCTTGGCACAATGATGACAGTCATGAATATAAGGGTTAAATTGTCATTCGTTAACGCTCATTTAAGAAACTTCATCCATTTTTATGTTCAAACGGATAATGTTTGTTAGGCGATCCTTAACAAATGACAATTTAACACATGCGGCTTATTATTTGAATGTTGAAATGACCACTTCATTTATAATTTGTTTGCAAATAGCAATAAGACCTATGCATGATGATATTAGGTTGACAATAGCAGTATTATGTCATACTTAGCATTTGATTGCTCATAGTCATTATTGTTGTGTTACTAATACCACTCCAAACTATTATATACTAATATATAAAGATATCCCCTTTGTAATGCAATGGTGTGCACCAATTCATCCTGGCCGTCCATTTCATATCAAAACAAACTTAAAGAAAAAACAATCTTAATCATTAATTTAAAATAAAAATTACTTACGTTATTTTTCTCATTAAGGGTGACAATAACTCCGCCCACAGTGCACTGACATGCACGGGAGAAAAATTTTTAGGTGGGTTACTCTCACCTAGAAATAGGTGCAATATTAAATACTGACCATTGATTTTCTGCAAAAATAACATGATTAATCGAAATACTGATCAACGGTCAGTATTTAATATCATATGCATCGTAAGATATCCGATCAACGGTCAGTATTTAACTGAGCACCTATTTCTAGGTCAAAGTAAACCCAACTAAAATGCAAATCTCTTTAAATTAAAAATTTTGTATTAAAAATATGATATGCGGGGCATTTAAAATTGTCATGGCGGCAAACTATCAGTTAGTTGGGGAAGCATCAAAATAGGTAACCAATATTGCGGTCAAGACAATAAAATACAAAAAAAAAAAAACCTTCCCTAAATAATATTTTGGCCCATTCATTTTCATACTTTGCAACCTTGAAACACAACTATCACATAAGAATCTTTCCCTGGTGAGAATGGGGCGCTAGCGAAGAAGCAAAGGTTTTGCGAAGAAAAAACACCGAAATTGTCGGAATTCGGATGGTCGGACCACTCAATGGCGGCGTGCGCACAGCGCGGGCTGCCAGTCTGCAGTTCTAAGCATTGCTCCTGAAGCAGGAATCATGATTCATGAAGAGAGCTCTCTCTTTCGAGCAGAAAAGCTCCTTCGCATGTGCGAAGATGAGGGCCATATATCTCCTCCTCTCCTCGAATCATCCTCGCTATCACTTGCTTCATCTTCACTGCCTCCAAATGTGAACCCTGCGGCGTCTCCTCTCTTCCCCCTGACACGATCTTTAGATCCCGAGCCTTCCTCTGCAGGACGTTCCTGGCTACACTTCCGGCAAACCTCATTCCGACTGAAGTTCAGGAAGTCGCATCTGTAACAAATGAATAAATCATGAGGCGGGCGAACGGCGAAGTAATGGCGTGTGGCGGTTAAAGACTCACCCGGGGCACTCCCACTCTCCGGGGTTTAGATCTCGCTGGGGACGTTGCTCGATGCAGCGGAAACATTTTGTGTTGCGGGCAAAATTCATGAAGTCGCACCTGGTGCCAGAGAAGAAGCGATCAGCACGGAGAAAATGGGAAAACTGTGGGCAGATTTTGAGAAGAATGAGACCTGGGGCAGGTCCAGTCCCCCGGCTTCATCTTCGCAGCAGCAGCGGTGTCGACCCGTTTTGGCCCCTCGGCTTTGCATTCCCGACATCGAACATTCCGACTGAAGTTGAGGAAATTGCAGCTGCAAAAAGAAGAATCACCCAGTTTTATTAGCAAATTTTGTAAGCTAATCTGCAACCCAGCACAAGAAAACCTTCACGTTCCATCCCTACGCCGGACACCACTAAGCAGCCTAGGTTAAGGCTCCAAGTCATCACCGCCAAGCATTGATGATATCGGGAGAGAACCACAGGCTAAATTTCGAATCCAACATTCTCGGCTGAATACTGCCCTCATGACTCGGATCACAGATGAAGAATCATGATAATCTGGTATCATAGCGAGACGTAGTGGGGGGATATTGTTGACAAAGTTAGGCAAATGATGGGGATGATGAAGAACTTTGCGATCGATCAAGCAGTGATGAATGTTCAGATTGCGGCTCTCTCTACAAGAATAGAAGGAATGTCTCACTCAGAGGAAAGTCAGCGGTGGACTTACGGATCAAGTGAAAAGGTATCAATGAGGTTCAACAAGAATTCCTTTGTGTGGTCACCAGAAGCTTCAGAGTCCTTGACACTTAAGCAGTCATTATCCACATGTCACAACTCCAGTGTAGAACATGTGCAAAGCTGATCATTCTAGCAAGGCAGAATACTAGCCCACCAAAAAAACTTACTTGGGCATGAAGGTAACCTGGGCCATAAGGAGTACGCAATGACATGAGATGATTGGATGGACTTGCATGATTCATTATAGAATAAGAGATAGTGAGATGATGGGAATGGCAAACTCAAACCCTTGTACACATCCAAAATGCCCTTATGGATTCAAATGTCACTGACATTTGCAACACTGGGTGGTGAATGGGACTCTAAGCTAGGCAAACTCTAGGGTGTGGTGTCGGGGAAAACCCAATTAAAGCACAAAAACATGATACAAGCATGCAAAAATAAGTTTAGCACATGATTGCAATTAATAATAATTCAAAACATGACCTAACATCAATATCACAATCAATCACAGAACAATTATGCTACGGGTGTCTGATTGCGAGCGGTCCACGATCGGGTAGGAGCGTTGGCAGAGCGTGAGGCGGGCGGACCTATGGCGGAGGCGGAGAGGAGCAATAGGAAGGAAGCACCGGTACGGGTACCGGATACGATACGTATCCGGTACGTTGGTACGGTAAAATTTAAAAAATAAGGATACGGGTACGTCATGATACGTTATAACAAATATAATATATATCTATATATCACAAGTACAATAAATAATTCTCAAAACATCGAAACATCCAAGATAAATAATAATTTGAAGTACAAGTTCACAAATAAATGCAACGTAACATGAAGTTTTCAAACATTAAACATTCGTAAATATTACAAAATTTAACATCTTATATGTTTAATCAAAATGGATAAAATTAAACTTAAGTCTACTTAACAGTTTTTTTTCTTTTTCTTTATTGTTGGAGATCAACTTCAATGTTGGAGATCAACTTCAATGTTGGAGATCAACATCTTCAATCTCTGATTAGTCTAGAGACAAGTTAGTCATTTTGTTAATAACTTGCGTTGAATCAACACGTTCAATACACGTATTTTTCATAGAAAAAACCGATACAAGAAACATGTTTGGTACAGATACACAACCTAATTGGACGTACCAACGCTTCTTAGCATAAAGCCAACATTTGATTACTCTAAAAAAACAGACTCCTATCACAATATGCAGAATGATGTGCTAAGTCCAAGTGCGTCCACATAGGTGTATCCGCCGAGTATCGGGTACGTACCGGTACCGGATACGTATTCGGTATCGGTGCGCTGCCTTCGGGGAAGTATCCGTGCTTCATAGGCCGGCGGTGGGCGTCTCTTGGCGATGGGGGGAGAGACCGCGGGCGAGGGGGATAGACGCAGTAGGCGGAAGTAGGGATTAGGGTTCGGGAGACGGGAACCCACGTGAGTCTTAGAGAGAGAGAGAGAGAGAATTTAGATAATAGATTGCGCTTCTTTCATCTTGGCCCCAACCGGCCCTAATAAGAGTTACAAAAGGTTCCCAAAATGTCCCCTCCTTGGGCTAAGACACGGAGGATCAAAATGCGCGTAATTAAAAATAGAAACTGGCTACGGACCGCGTGATCGCGCCGACAATATACATGACCGAATGCAGGTTCATAACATCTCCCTCCCCGACAACAAACTTGCCCTCAAGCTTGTTCTGTGGTGGCGGAGGTCACCAGATCCCCATTATCCATGTCAGCATCCCTTTCTGCAGAAGGGTCGTCCACCTCCAGCCAGATGAGACGCTGGCAGCAATGTCCACAAAAATATGGCTCGTCGCAGTTGTAACAGAGGCCCTTGTCACGAGAGTCGATCATCTCCTATGTAGACAGTCAGCGGGCGGTGGCTGAACGATCGACATCGCGGTCCTGAGAGAGGAGGCTGGTTGTGGGTGACGGCAGAGGATGAGGGTTGTGGCTGGGCCCCTCGTTGTCTGGGCGATGAAAATGAGGGTGATTCAACAGCAAACATTTCTCGCGGCTGCAAACCAAGCTCACGGCAATCGTCAGATCTGTGGGGGCCTGAAACTCCACGTCCATGTGGAGGCGCTCATGGAGACCCGCCATGAAGATGGGCACCCCTATTAAGTAGGAAGAATTTAGGGAGGCCGGGCCAGGACCTGAAACAGTTCGAGGTACTCGTCGATCAGACTGGTATGTCGTACAGAAATGAGATCCCCCAAGGGATTTTTGCAAAGGGGTGGGCCGAAATGGAGGTTGCAACTGAATTTGAATTCCTCCCATGATAGGAGTGGTTTCTCCCGTTGTTGTTGGGAAAACCAAAGTTGGGTTGAGCCTATTAGGTGAAAATAAGTGGCATTGAGTCAATCTTCCCAAGGGGTGCGTTGATTGGTGAAGAAATGCTCCCAACGAGAGAGCCAGACCAAGGGTCTTTGTGGCCATCGAAAATTGGAAAGTCCATCCGCATGTATCGTGGGCCACACTGTTGCCCTCGTGCCTCCGGGGTAAAAATTTCGGTGGAGTTCACAGGATCGGCCCGTCATGGGAGGATCTCGTCGCTGGTTGAACTGGTCAGTTAGTCGCTAGTTGGGCGGTGACAGCGTTGATGAGAGCAATGTTGTTATCTGCTAGGAGCTTTCCAAGGGGCTCAAAAAACTTGAGATAGGGTGGGTGGCTCGGCCATTGCCAGAATAGAAAACGGAGGGTTGTGGGCACCGCAAGGGCTGGAGGAAGGAAGGATCGGTGGAGGTCGCAGTCTGGTAGAGGCAGCGAGCAAGGAGTCCCCGTCGATGGAAGAGCCCAAGAGTATTGGTTGTGGAGCCGACTGGATCGGAATAGGCGGAGCGGGCGGCCGCAGAAAACCCGTGTCCGAGCGACTGTGGGCTAAAACTTCGTCAGAGAGGGCGTGGTCGGCCACAGCGGAGGTAGGCGGTGCAGGATCGGTTGCTACGGCGGAGGGGAGGAGCGTTCCCTCTGATACCAAGTTGTTACGGGTCGCCGATTGCGAGCGAGTCCTCATTCGGGCAGGAGCGTTGGCCATGGCGTGAGGTGGGCGGACCTATGGAGGAGGCGAAGAGGAGCAACAGGAAGACCAGCGGTGGGCGGCTCTTGGCCACGGGGAGAGAGACCACAGGCGAGGAGGAAAGACGCGGCAGGCGGAAGTCGGGATTAGGGTTTGGGAGACGGGAACCCGCGTGAGTCTTAGAGAGAGAGAGAAAAAAATAGGAGAGAGAGAGATGGAATTTAGATAATAGCTTGCCCTTCTTTCATCTTGGCCCCAACCGGCCCTAATAAGAGTCACAAAAGGTTCCCAAAAATGCCCCCTCCTTGGACTTAGACATGGAGGATCAAAAAGCACGTAATTAAAAATAGAAATTGGATAAGAGCCGCGTGATCGCGTTGGCGATTTACGTGACTGAATGTGGGTCCATGACAAATTACAAATAAAATTACATGTTTTGAATTGCGCACGTGCTGGCGTTAGAAATTTAACGTATAGTAAAATAAGACACAAGACACAAACATCAATAACAATATAGTGTCAGATACGTACAAATGAGAGTAAAGAAACCAAATAGTTCCACATATGTTGTAGGCATACCATTCACAGACGGACGAGCAAGCTGAGGTGGTAAATCGAACAACCAAAATGTATCTATTCCTCATGCCATTCGGACCTTCTAAGGACTCCATTTTGAGTGGTCTATGGAAGAGATCCACCGGGATTGTTATCTTATGTGTCCAACTTCTCTTCCTATCTTATGTGTCCAACTTCTCTTCCTATCTTATGTGTCCAACTTCTCTTCCTATCTTATGTGTCCAACTTCTCTTCCGTAGATGGAGTTGATCATCAAACTTTAAATTACGCCCGGGTGTACATGCAACAAACACAAGACCACATGAGCGGGACATCTTACCTGATGACGGGGCATTGCTCAAGTTATGACCATGCCTACAGAAGTCAGTGATGATGTTAACAAATCAGAAAGTGTCGCCTAAGTTCTATGGGCTTTTATAATTATGGAGAAAATTAACATCCTCACTTACAAGTTTGGTTTTTATAATTATGGAGAAAATGAGGATCTTTAATATCTTTATTTCAGTCCACAAGAGATTTATTGGAGTTGCACCAACCCAACCTCCACCATTACCCCAAATCGTTGACGGTCTGATGGCTCCTACTCCAAAATAGTTCTCTGTTTACAAATGTTCCATGACAGGACCAAAATACTCATTCATTAGGAAGGAAGCATATAGATTGGACATGGGTCCACCTCGCTTTGCTAGGCAGCAAATTTGACATCAAACAACAATACAGACAACATACCAATCCTCCTGAATACACTTTCACAATAAATATATAATTGGTGTAAAGTCAGGAATTTTAAGTTGAATGCCTTGAAACGAAATATCCATCTCTCCACGGATACTCGGCATGGGAGTTTGAGACTCCGAGGTTAAGGACTCACTCGCCTTACAACTAGGGCAACCATTTGACATTTTGTTAAATCTTACATCTGCATCATCTGCAACACGATGCAGATTCGGCGTAATCGCCGTAATGCATCGACTATTATGTTCTCAACACCAAAATTATATTTGAGGACAAAAGTGTACTCACTCCTCTAAATATCATATCCACTTAAAACTTTGTACAAACTTTGCTTTGTGCACTCAAGAACTTAAAGAGTTTCATGGTCAAAGAGAAAGTAAACTCTTTGAATTGTAAATAATATCTCTAGTTAAGTAATGCTCAAATGCGAGTAGAATTCTCAATCATGTCAAGTATTGTTCTGTGGTACTAACTTTCTTTTGTGCAGCGGTCCCATAAAAAATAACCTAATTCATGATCAGAAAAATAGATTCCTTCTAGATTTGGGGAGAAGGTTGGTTTTCCATGCAGTTGTTTACTCGACAGGCCGACACTAATCTCCAATGTCCATATCTTATTAGTAAGGGTTCGGCTAGCTATCTCAAGGGCTTAATTAGATGCTTAAAGAGTCCACCCACAATTGTAGCATCTCCTTGGGAGCCCTAAATTGGTTCTTATCATAGGTAGCCTCACTACAAGTTGATATGACTCAAAATAAACAAAAGACAACAAAATTAGACCTGACATAAATTTTGTTTTGTAAAGAGTTGTATAGGTATTGAAGTGAGTAACAGACCGGGATCGACCGCGTGTTCGTGATCGGAGGAGATCGGGTCACCGCATAGCGGGACCCACTTTGGCAGATTTGTCATAGATTCGTTGATCGAACCGGCGATCCGAGACTGCGAGCGTGTCCGGAGCGTCCTTTTTCATTTCATATGTATTTTTTATATATTTTTGGAGTTGTATTTTTTTAGGAACCTGGCGTAACGAGCGATCGTAGCTGTTCACGCCGGGTGCCCAACCACCCCCTCTTGTTATAAATAGGGGCATATGTTCAAATTTTGGTGTATTGTGTATTTTGTGGGAGAATCCAGAATTCGCGAATCATTCGTGGTGTGACGCCGCGAACCTAGGGTGTGAAGCCTTGGTTTATTTATCAATTTTATTATAGTTTTATCATTTTTTGTCACTGTTCCCCTTCCCTAAACCCACGATCTGCAAATTATATTCATCTCTTTGAAGGAAACCGCCGCAAACCTCCTCAAAACCCACGATTTTTGCTTTCCGGAAGACGGAAACCGCTCCAGCCCTCACTGTTCATCACCTTCCCCGCCAGTCGAACACCTCTTTTCATCTTTACCAGTAACCTTCACCGCTCAACATCAATTTTCCCTTCATCTTCCTCCAGCAACGCCTCTTGTAGAAGTTCGCCGCCCCTCCATCGCACAACTCGCTCGACTCCCAGTTTTCGACAAACATTCTCCTACATGTCCGCTTCACCCGCCGACCACCATTTCACAGCAAAACCTATTTCTTCTCCCATCGACCACCCTTCACAACAAGCTTTCTCTCTCTTGTTCGATATCATCCGCGATCACAAACCTTGTCTTTTCAGCCACTGTCGTACCTTCTTCTACAAGCCATAACAACTGCCCTTCTACTTTTGCTGGAATCATTACTTGCTGCTCCTCTACATTCCTAATTACAGTCGTGGAATCACCTCCCATCTCAGCAACCCTAGTCTCTTCATCTTTCCCTGTTCGATCGTCTGAAGTTGCTGCCCCCATAAACATTCGTAGACCTGGAGTTCTACTTCATATCTTATGCTTGTGAGTATATCACTGTAATGTGTATATAATGGATATTTTTTGACCTTGTGTAAGTGAGAAGTTTGACAAAAACAATAAAACCCCGAGACAAATTGATATCGCGTCACGCCCGACACAGGTGTATTCCCGCAGGAGGCGGTGATCCGCTTCCCAATCGGACGATCCGAGTCTGTGGTTACTTTTTATGATTTGAGTAGTATTTGACGTCCGATTGGCCCAAACATTGTGAGTCATCCGATTCGGGAGGGTACTTATGTACATTTACTGTTATAGCATTAGGGTTATTTATATATGTGCAGGCGGCGGCTCAAGGCATTAAAGGTTTTGCAGTTTGCAGGAACCGGCGGTCGTGCGTCTCCTGATGCGACTCCTGGAGCATTTCCTCGATGCGACGTCGAGGCCGCCTCTTCCTTCCTTCCCCCTCAATCACCAGTCAGCCACTGTAAGCCTCCCTTCCCCTCCATTTACACTAACCCTCATTCCTAGATCGAATGGAATTCCAATATCATATTCCTTCGCCCTCTTCCCATCGCTAGTTCACTTCTAGTCGACCTAAATCCCACCTGCCACCTCCTCCCCGTTAGTTTGCTGACCAATCCAACCTTGAATCCCCTGCATCTGGCCATCCGCCACTCCTGCCTGACTCTGTACCTATGAAGCATGAATACTTCCCCGAAGGCAGCGTACCCGTACTGGATACGTATCCTGTACCGGTATGTACCCGATACTCGACTGATACACCTATGTGGACAAACTTGGACTTAGCACATCATTCTGCATATTGTGATAGGAGTCCATTTTTCTACGGTAAGCAAAGTCCGCTCTATGCTAAGAAGCGTTGGCACGTTCAATTAAGTTGTGTATCTGTACCAAGTATGTTTCTAGTATTGGTACGTTTCTGTTACAAGTACGTGTATTGAACGTGTTGATTCAACGCAAGTTATTAACAAAACAGCTAACTTGTCTCTAAAATAACCGAAGATTAAAGATGTTGATCTCCAACAATGAAAAAAAAGAAACAAAAACTGATAAGTTGACTTAAATTTAATTTTCTCTCTTTTGGTTAAACATATATAAAAAGGCTTGAATGTTGTTGTTTGGTTAAACATATAAGATGTTAAATTTTGTAATATTTATGAAAGCTTAGTGTTTGAAAACTTCATGTTATGTTGCATTGATTTGTGAACTTGTACTTCAAGTTATGATTTATGTTTGATGTTTTGAGAACTATTTATTGCACTTGTGATATATAAATATATCTTATATTTGTTATAGCATATCATGACGTATCCGTATCCTTGTTTTTTAAATTTTGTTGTACCTCCGTACCGGATACGTATCGTATCCGGTACCCGTACCCGTACCGGTGCTTCCTAGCTCTATACTATCTCCAGCCGGTCCAAAATCACCACCTCCTGCTTCCCGTCAGCCACTGATTCCACCCCACTCCCCCTTCATCAGTCATCCCGACCCCTCTCTTCATCCCCTTGCTCCTCTGTTGTAGCTTCCAGTTCAATTCAGCCTTCCCTCCCCCATTCCAGAGACCCCCTACACGGCCCTAACCAAGCCATTTCAGTCCAAATCTCCTCTTCCAATACCTCAATATTGTAGCGACCTTGGATGCCCTTCAACGACCGTCATTGTTGTCGTCTGCACGTGTGGATTGTGGTATAAAGTTCTGTTCTTTACTGTTGTTTATTTTGGCACCCCTCTTGTTGTGGATGTTATATTATCTACTATAAGTTCAGTCGTTGTGCGATTTGGAGGGTTTATTTTGCGCGCGCTTGAAATAGTTGCGCCTCGTTCGATTTGCGAACACGCGTGCTTCCTCTTAAATTAAAGAACTTTGTGAATTCTTGTGCCTCTGTGTATTTATAATAATAAATTATTTGCTACAATTTTTTTAGCAGACCAACCCTTGCATCGTCAACATTTTCATCATATTCAGGTTTGCATTTAGCGAGTCCACCCCGAGTCATCCCTCCACTGCACCACAAATGTTACGTAAAAAACATAGCTCTTCTAAGAATTTATGGCCAAAATATTGTGTGAGATTAAGGCGCATATTAAAGTTTTGGCCTAGAAAGTTTCACATTAATTGGATTCTTACACAATCATTTTTCATAATAATAAACAGACTAACAAATATGTATGGATGGAGATAACAAGAAGCAAAAATATGGAAGTTTATGATTTTTCTAGCAAATCATACAAGATGTCAAGATCAAAATGATTTTAAAAAATTTATGAGCATCTCATCATGGCCATAGAAACACCAAGAATTTCAACTAAAAATCATTTATTTCCTAATTTTCGGTATTCAAACAGTAGATTATGTCATTAGAAAAAAATTAGCACTAAAAAAAGTGCTCTCTAGGAGAAACTTGCTCTAATGCCAACTTGAAGCAACGGTTCATAAATATATTAGAAGAGATGCAAATATGCAATTTATGGTAAGAATCTACATAACTAATTTAAAATTTATAATCTTAGAAAGTGATGCTCACTTTTGTAAGCAATCAGAAATAAGATATTGACAAACTCATGTCTTGCAAAAGAGATGGCCAACACTAAAACCTAAATCATCAATCTACTTGTAGCGGAATGAAAGGTATAACTTGAGTCGGTCGCAACATGAAATAATCCTTCAATGGGTTATGGCATCCTCACTGCTTGATGGAACTTAACCAACTGGATCCACAATTAATTTATAGACCAAAAACTGATGATAACTTTTTTAAGCAATTGGAAATAGGATATTGGTAAACACATGTCATGCAAATTAGATGTTAATACAAAACCCCAATCCATCAATTTACATCTAGCGGAATGAACTGGATAACTCGAGTTGATGGCAACACGAACATTCATTTGTTGGGTCATGACATTTAACATTCCTTGGAGTTAGTTCCTTAGTCAAGCGGTTGCACATTCTCACTCTAAGAAGTCCTTTATCAGGAGGAAAAGAGTACTAGAGGCGAATAAATTCACTCAAAATAGCACAAGACAAATCTTCATTCATTAACCAATCATCGGAATGTGATAAAAATGCTAATATAAATCTTCGCAGATACATGAAGTGGGAGAAGAGGGTTGGTTAGTTGTTGTGGAGGGAGTGCGGGGAGTGACGAGGTTGAGGATTATTTTGAAGTTTGATTGTATAAGGGCTTGCATTGATTTGGAGTGGGGAGAGTAGTGAAGGGTAAAATAATGGGAAAAGTGTGATTTACTTGGCCCAATGGGAGTGGAAGTGGCTAGATTAAAGAAATGGTTTGACTTGGTCCAGGAGGACGTGGTGTTGGCATTTCAGGATCAAGAGGGGGTCAAATCTGACCCAATAAGATGTGGATAATTTGGGTCAAGTATGAGGTGATGATGAAGTCCAATAGTCAAAAGGATCTAGGATTGGGTTAAGGGTAGATAATTAGGCTATCTTAACTAAAAATATAAGTCCACGAGGCAGCGGCTCCAAAATATATTGACTGTCCCTCATGACTCATGGTGCTTATAACTGACTAATACATAAATTAAAATCATACATTTGACCTTAATTTAAACAATAAAAGAAAACATTTCATATATGCATAACAAATGAAATGCAAAATCAGACTTAATGACAGTGCTGCTTATGATAATGTTCATAAAGTACTACATAATGAGAAGGACAGTGCGAAAGTTCACTTGTGGTTGATGAAATTTGTGTATGCATATTGTATATTGATATGCTAGGAAAGAGTGGTTAAGAAACTTTGGAACCCCGCTTTTAAGGAAGAGATGTTGAATTTTCAAGGGTGCCCGTGCATGAACCCTTAAACAGTGACATCCGAGAACGTTAAAAAATGAAAAAAAAAATGAAGCCTAAGAATGTCCCATAGTTGATGAAGATGGTGTAACTGAAATTTATTTTATATTTGGTGCTGATGATGAAGATTACAAATGAAATCTCTAATTTTGTTTGTATTTAAGCATAATTGATGGGGATTGGCCGCTGGATTGTCACTGGACTTCGGGCCGCCACTCGGCGGGACTCGTATTTGTGTACGCGCACAGGAGGCGTTTATCGGATCGTTGATCCAACACTACAAGCACGTCTGGAGCGTCGTTTCTACAATTTTTATGTATTTTATTTTTTTTGGACATTTTAGTGTTATTTGAGCATAGACCGAAGCGGCCAATCATAATCGTTCACGTCGGGCGCCCTATACCCCCTTTTGCTATAAATAAGGGAGAGGGCTGTCATTTTGAGGCATTGTTAGCCATGCGAGAGATTCCATAGCCGACAATTACATCGTGGTGCGACGGGTGAGACCCGGGGTGTGAAGTCTCGGTTAATGTTAGTCTTTTCACTTTACAAATCCACGTCGGTGGTGACATCCCTAGGCCTAGCCGCACAATCTCGCCCCATCTTCCTCCAATTCTGATGTCGTCGACGCCCCGACCACCACCAGTCAAGCCGCCAACCTCCATCTGCATCTCTCCATGTATTTGTCGCAGCTAGATCACCTCCTCAAAACCACAAGTCCCCCCTCTACCGGTAAAGCCGCAAACCTCCATTTCCATACACCAGACTACGGTGTTGTCCCTTCCTTGTATCCGACACAGTCCAACCATCTCCCCCTCCAACCCGCAAATTCCCCTCCTCCCCTTACAACAGTCTACTTACAGTAGTCGTGTAATACCCCAGTTCCCAATAATAAGGAATCAATGGACAAAGTGACTGTAGCAGAAAGCTAACGCAGCGCAGTAGGGATACCGCCGACGGTAGTTTCAACTTATCGATGAAAAGCTCCAGTCTATCGACGTGAAGCTCCAATTTGTCGATGAGAGAACAAGTCAACGAGAAGCTAGCACTGATCGGTAGATGTTGCCACTGGTGGTAGGCCTTCCAGTCGATAACGCTGAAATTGCCGAAGAGAGTGCAAATCGACAAGACGACTTGTTTGTGTTGACAAGAAGATTAATGTCGTGCATTGGAGGATACCGTTGGCGATAAACCTTCTAGTCGATAGCACTTATAGTATCAACGCGAGTTCAAGTCGATATGATGATTGTTCAGGATAAGATCGCGACCACCGCTTCGGTACCGCGGCGCGGTATGTACTACAACGCGATGGCTGACGGAAACAGATTCGCAAATCTGCGATCTTGGTCGTTAATTCCTATATGGAACTTGATCAAATGATCCAAAATAGGCCGCCATTTACTCTAAAAGAGGCTGACAGTACTTCCTCATTCCTTTTCAATTTTGAGAGCTTTGGATAGGTTTGGTTTGGGAGAGAAAGAAGAAGGAGAAGTGATTCGGCAATTATTGGAGCTTCGAAGCTCCAAATCGCAAGCCGAGTTCAGATTCACGGAGGTCAGTGCGTTGTGGTCCTGTCCATCGGACTAGATTTTTTACTTCATGGTGCCAAAGAGGTCGTCAAGGGTAACGATCCTTCTCTCCAAGTTTAGGATGTGCTTGTCCTTTCATTGTGTTGTTATTCTTGCATAGGAAGAATCTCTTCTGCTAATTAGCGGAGTGCATGACTTCCTTTGGTTCATACGAAACCCACGGGTTGATTGTGTCCGTCCCCGAAATTATTACATATAGATGCGAACCTACCCATGGTCGTTGGTCCGAATCGATGGTGCTTGATTGGGCGATGCATTTAGGCTATGCCTAGTTTACGTGCCGAAAACTTACTCCGATAAATGCATCATGACATTGCGAGAGGTAGGACTAAGGAAGTGATGTACTTAGTAAAACCTCATTGCTTTTGTGGTAGAATGCAAACTTTCTCCACATGTCCATCGTGATCGTGAAACCTATGTCCCCTCGAGTGGATTAGGTGTGTAACGTGATATTGGCTAAACGAGATCGGGTCGAGGTAACGTTGTTCCCGCGCCACGTTTAAATAGACGATGATTTGAACACGGGCAGTGGCTGAACCGAACCCACACCATGTTGTTCGGCATGAGGGAAGTCCTCATGAATGTTGTTGCCATGGGAGAGACTAAGTCTAGCTTGATTACTAGACTAGTAAATGTTCAAGCAGAATCTGAGTTGACAATACTTAGATTGGTAGTCATACTCATGCGAGTGTATACCTAAACATGCCTTGAGAGCATGAAATGTGTGGTTGTATGTACCAATATTTGTGATGTTATGTTAGTCTCATGTGTAATTGCTTAGATGTTTGATGGAACCTTCGGGTAAACCAGCCAAAATCATAAGCATACCTAGGTTCACCTTATTTCGATGCTCAACCTAGAAGATTGATCGTGCTTGAAACTTCACTTTGTTTAGAGCAGTCACACTTTATCTTTTGATATACATGATGCTTATTATGGCTTACTGGCAGGAGTGTGGTACCACCGCCCTAGAGTCAGGTAGAATGATTGGGGGGTGTGATCGTTACACGATTTGTGGTCAGCTCATAGTTGATCCTCATTTACCGTTTATTTGTGGACGATACAGGTACTGGCGAGCCAAGCAGGAAGTAGCAGGCAAAGACCCCAATCCGAGCTGGCCCTCGAAGGCCATAATTGTTTATAGCTTTTTCATGTATTGTGGGCCCGCGTGACGATTTATGTAAAACATGTTAAAGTATGTTACATTTGATTAACATAAGGCCTTAAGGCCAAGACACATATTGTAAATATTCCTAGTGATGTGGACATTCATTGTTAAATATATAAAATGCTTTCGCTAGCGTTTCATGCTATGTTGCGAGTAGATGTACTTTTTTGTTTATCATTCCATAACTGCAAGATGAGTGTCTGATGAGCTGGTAGCTGTGAAACGCACGTCGGACCAACAGTTGAAGCACTTTCTGAGCTTCAATTCTACATCCTTCTCGGGGACGGAATTCCCAATTGAAGCTCCGAATCGCAAGCCAAGTTCATATCCACAGAGGTCAGTCTATTGCGGTCCTTTTTTACTTCATGGCGCCAAAGAGATCGTCAAGGGTAAAGATCCTTCTCTCCAGTCTTAGGGTGTGCTTGTTCTTTTACTGTGTTGTTATTTTGCACATGAAGAATCTCTTCTGCTAATTGGGCGATGCATTTAGGTTATGCCTAGTTTACGTGCTGAAGAATTACTCTGATAAATGTGTCATCGCATTGTGAGAGGTGGGACTAAAGGAGCTCATGAAGTACTTAATGAAAACCTCGTTGCTTTGGTCGTAGAATGAAAACCTTCTCCACATGTTTGTTGTCATCGTGAAGCTTAAGTCCCCTCGAGTGGATTAGGTGTGTAACATGATATTGGTTAAACGAGATCGAGTCGAGGTAAAGTTGTTCCAACACCACATTTGTCTAGTCTGTGTGATTTGAACATGGGCAGTGGTTGAACCAAACCCCCACCATGTTGTTCAATATGAGGGAAATCCTCATGAATGTTATTAGCATGGGAGAGACTAAGTCGGGCTTGATTGCTAGACTAGTAAATATTCAAACAGAATCTGAGTTGACAATACTTAGATTGGTGGTCATACTCATGCGAGTGTCCACGTAAACATGCCTTGAGAGCATGAAAACGTGTGGTCGTGCGTACCAACGCTTGTAATGGTATGTTAGCCTTACGCGTAATTGCTTAGGCGGTTGATGGAATCATCGGGTAAACCAACCAACATCATATTCATACTTATGTTCACCTTACTTTGATATTCAACCTAAAAGATTGATTGTTCTTGAAACCTTACTTTGTTTAGAGTAGTCACACTTACATGTTGTTTGTTACGGCTTACTTGCAAGAGTGCAGTACCACCGCCCTGGAGTCGGCTAGAATGGTCGGGGTGAGATCATTACACGGTTTGTGGTCAGCTCATAGCTAACTCTAATTTACCGCTTATTTGTGGACAGTACAGGTACTGGTGAGCGAAGCAGGAAGTAGCGGGCAAAGACCCCCAGCTGTGCTGGCCCTCGAAGGCCAGAATTGTTTATAGCTTTTTCATGTATTATCAACATGCGTGCCGATGTATGTAAAAAAATGTTAAAGTATGCTACATTTGATTAAAGTAAGACCTTAAGACCAAGACACTTATTGTAAATATTGCTAGTGATGGGGCATTCGCGGTTAAATATATAAAATGCTTCCACTAGTGTTTCATGCTTTAATGTGAATAGTTGTACTTTTTTTGTTTATCATTCCATAATATCATGACATTATTTCTGATGTGTTGAATTATCAATATATTCTTGGAAAATAAATGTGTCCCGATAAGAGACCGCAGTGGAAAATATATGACAAATTCATATAGAGTCATAAGGTAAAGAAATTTTACATGAACGTACAAGAGGGAAGACATTTTACACGAACGTGCAAGAGAGAAGACATTTTACAAGAATGTGCAAGAGAGAAGAAATTTTACATAAAAGTAAAATACAAATATAGCTGCCTTGTACTTTTATACAAATTATCTTAAACTTCCTATATACAGAAAACCATCCTGATATATTATTTTCCTATATTATTCATTTTCATGTAATTTTACTTGAATGAGATAGGAAAAAACAATTACCTACTAGTATTCATCCATAAAAGGGTTATTTCTAATATTACAAGGGACTCACGAACTTTAACACAAGATGTGGGACTAAAACCCACTCACGCATACAAATACTCATAATAATAATAATGACAGTAAATACTCGACTTGTAAATACTAATGAGTACCTCTCAACTCTCCCCCTCAAGCCGGACAGAAGATGTCGGTCATTCCAAGTCTTTTGAGGTCATCAATAAACACATCACTTCCCAAGTTTTTAGTAAACACATCTGTTAGTTGATCTTTAGAGTAGACAGATGGTGTGACCACAGTTTTTTTATCCAAGTGATCTTTGATAAAGTGTCGATCCACCTCAACATGTTTTGTCCAATAATGTTGAACTGGATTGTGAGCTATACTAATCGTTGTCTTGTTGTCGCAAAACAAGGAAAAAGGAGACGTCACGCAACCATAGGCCCTCACACGTGCCTTGTGCCATTGCATGGTATTCTGCCTCAGCGCTCGATCTAGCCACCACATTCTGCTTCTTACTGCGTCATGTCACAAGGTTTCCTCCAACAAAGGAACAGTAGCCTCTTGTTGTGGATTTCCGATCATCGCGACATCCTGCCCGATCAGCATCAGTGAAAACTTCAATCCTCAAGTGGTTGTTTTTGGAGAACAGAAGACCACGACCAATGGCTTTCTTCAAATACTGTAACGCATAATATACCGCCTCTTAATGTCTGATCCTGGGAGCATGCATGTATCTACTCAGAATGTCAACTGCATAAGTAATATCGGGACGGGTATGAGATAGATATATTAGTTTTCCTACTAATATCTGGTAGCGTGATGCATCTGCCTGATCACTATCACCATCTTCACTAATTCCATGATTTTCTTCCATCGGGGTGTTCGCAGGAACACGGTCAAGCAACCCGGTCTCCTGCAAGGCTGCAATAGATCTAGAATGTACTTCTGTTGAGGTATAAAAATACTCTAATCGAATCTAGTCACCTTAATACTCAGAAAGCATCGTAATCTTTCCAAGTATTTCACCTCAAACTCAACAGATAAGAGAGACTTGAGATTCACAATCTCTTCCAAATCGTTACCAGTGATCACAATGTCAACCACATAGACTGTTGAAGCCCGAAAAAATTCCCTACTTTAAAATATTCTGATCAATGCAGCCTAAGATTACTGATTCTACGGTCCGACGTCACAATTCGGATGGCAAGCATACAATTTCCTCTCCGCAACCAAAAGCTGGGTGAGGTACGAGAAAGGCATGGGCTTGGCGAGTATCCAACTTGGGAGGACCTCAACCTCTTCCAAAAGTGTCATTTCTAGTACCCTGGGGGTTTATTTATAGAGAAATCCAGGAGGGTTGGCAAGTATCCAGCCTCTGTTAGCGAGTTACAATGGCTACTTGTCCATACTAGTAAGGTACTCACCCAAGCTCGCCCCTGCTCTCTAAAGCTCGTATTTGCTCGTCTTTGCTCGTCTCTGCTTGCCTCTGCTTGCCTCGAGGTCTGCGAATAAACGTCCCCTTAAACATTTCTGAACTTGACGAATTACGGGTTATACATAGACAATAAGGACCACAATACCCTGATCACGTCTCCGAATAAACATAATGTGATCAGACTGCGCCTGTTTATACCCAAATTTTAGCATAACCGTGAGGAATCTTCCAAACCATGCTCTAGGAGATTGTTTCATGTTATATAGGGGCCTCCTTAGACGACATACAAGACCTTCAGCTCCCTTTTTCATGAACCCAGGATGGAATTTCATTTATACATCTTCATCAAGCTCACCAAGGAGAAATGTATTCTTAACATCCAGTTGGTGAAGATCCCAGTCCATGAAAGTCGCGCATGACAACAATACCCGAATAGAGTTCATCTTAGCCACAAGAGCGAAAATCTCATGTTAGTCAACTCCCTGAGTCTGGTTGTATCCCTGGGCAACCAGTCGTGCCTTGTACCGTTCGACCTTACCTTTTTGATTCTATTTGACCGAAAACACTCATCTCGATTCAATAGCTTTCTTGTCAGGAAAAAGGGAAGGGACATCCCAGGTATGGTTATTGTCCAAAGCTGACATCTCTTTCATAGTCTGAGTTCAGGCCGGGATACCAAAGCTTCTTGTCATGTCTTAGGAATAACAACCGAAGAAAGAGAAGAGACAAAGGCCTGATGGGCCGGGGTAAGATGGTGGTAAGCCACATGATTAGAAATATGGTGTTTAGTATATGCAACCTTACCTTTTAGCAACGCAAGTGGAATATGCAGATCTGCATCATCAGAATCTAAGGCAGAAGTGGACAATGGTAGAGGCGGAACCTTAGTAGCTTGTATACCTGAGGAGCGTCAGTGGTACACAAGAGGAAAAGGAGAGATCAGAGTATCGGGCAGAGGAATAGGGATAGGAGGACCCGAACTTGTGGAGGAGAAAGATACAGTGGCAGAGGAGTAAGAAGAGGAAGAGGAATATTTGTATCACCACTACTCTATCCCTGACAAAGAGAGTGAGTCGAAGGTAAAAAATAGGATTCCCCATCCCGGAACATACGTGTGGAGGGGGGGGGGGGTAGACACCGATACCCTTTCGTTGTCGAGAAGTAGACAAGGAATACACACACTGATAAGCCTGAGGGTGCAGTTTGTCCCGGTGAGGCAAATGATATCCACAAAACTGACACATCCAAAGACACGAAGTGGAAGATGGGAAGTATGAACCACAGTCATGGTAAACAGCCGAGCTAGGGGAGTAACATAGCCAAGAACTCCTGAGGGAAGTTGATTCATAAGGTGGGCAGCAGTAAGGACATCACCCCAATAGGATTTGGGAAGGTGCATAGTAGCAAGAAGACAACATGAAACATCCAAAAGATGCTGGTTTTTTCGTTCGACAACTCCATTTTGGGTAGATGTGTGGACACATGTGGTCTGGTGGATGATACCATGACAGGTAAGATATGAGTCAAACGCTCCCCGATCGTTATTTTTCTCCCCCCCCCCCCTCATTATCACTTCGAAGGACACGAATAGACCCTTAAATTGGGTCTGAATCATTTTATGAAAAATCTGAAAACAAGAGAAAACTTTACTCTTTTTTCAACAAATAAACTCAAGTTGAGCGACAAAAACAATAAAAAAAAAGTGAAACCAACAAAAGCTAGATATAGATAAAACATGGGACGACCGCCACACATCAGAATGAACAACAACAAACAGAGTGGTACTGGGAGAAGATAAATGCGATGAATTATATCTTACATGTTTAGATATATCGCATACATCGCAGACAAAAGTTTGTAAAAACGATAAAAACTGGAAACAATTTCTGAAGATAAGTAGGAGACGAATGTCCAAGCCGCAAGTGTCAGCGGCGAACATCATCAGCTGTAACAGTAGAGCAGAAGAGAGCCTGAGAAAGAGGCTGGATATCCAAGTAATACAGTCCACCGCGGTTCCTACCACTATCAATGTTTTGTTTCGTACCCAGTTCCTGAAAAACACAGGAATCATGAAAAAAGGTCACTTAGCAATTAAGGGATCGAGTAATATTGCTGATGGAAAGTAAATTAAGAGGAAAAGAAAGAACATGAAGGACAGATGACAGAGAAATAGTAGAACATGAAATATGACCTTTGCCAGTAATGAAAGCAACAAATTATTAGCAGAAATGACTTTGTCCTTACCAGATAAAGGAGTATAAGAGAGAAAACATGAGAAAGAGCATGTCATGTGGTGAGTGACACTAGAATCAATCACCCACTCGGAAGATGAGACAGTGGCCGCATGAGCACTCGACATAGCAATAGAAGCAATGGAAACAGGGGCACCCGAGGACAGGTCAGGCTGAGAGTGCAGCAGGCGACGGAAAACATCCAATTCATGAGCAGTGAGCTGCCCAAAAACAGCATTGGAGGTCTCATCATAGATGTTTGTAGAGTAAGTAGCATCATGAGGCTTGGAGCCACCTTGGCGATGGCCCCCACGTCCTGGTCCCCGACCACGTCCACAGCCACGAGGGGTAAAATGTAGGTGGAGTTTGTAACACACCTCCCGAGTGTGGCCTTTGCGTCCACAATAATCACAAGTAGGAGCAGACAAGCTAGGGTTGAGAGCATGACCACAGCCAACGCTAGTTAGAGCAGAGCGCTCAGGAGGAGCACTAATACTTGGAACTTTTGACGGTCTTCATCACCAAGAACCATGTTGAAGGCCTCCCGAAGGGACGGGAGAGGGGAACGGTGAAGGATACGTGTCCACACCATATCTAACTCCATGTTCAGTCCCATCAAGAAGACATGGAGACGAAAGCGGTCCTCCCGTTGCTGTAACTGAACATCATCCGCAGTGCATGCTGGAGTGAAATGCAAAAAATAGTCAAATTCCCGATATAGGAGCTCGAACTCTGAAAAAAAGGACGACAATGTCATAGAGCCTTGTCACAGTTTCAAAATGTGGCGAGTAAGTTCATAAACCTGTGTAGAACTGCCAATTTGAGAGTATGTCTCACGGGCACGGGTCTAGATTTCGGAAGCAGAGTCCATCAACATGTAAATCTGATAGACCTTCGGAGACAAAGAGTGAAGAAGCCACGAAACGGCCGGGGAGTTTTCTGAGTCCCACCACTTCCATCAATGTAACCAAACATCTGATGGCTGTAAATGACATGTTGCGCAGCCCGTGACCATTCGAGATAGTTTGTGTTATCTAACGGGACCGTGGTAATCTTCAGGGAGCCAGAGTGGTCATGGGACCGCTGAGGGTCACTCATCTGAGGTTGAATCACACTCGACGACCAGACTGAGGAGTCACTCATGTCTACTGACACCAAAGATCAGCGAGCAAATAGAGATGCGGCCCAGAAAGCAGAGATCAGGAGCAAGGCAGCAGAGGCTACAGGAACAAGAGGCCACAGGAGGGATCACTGGACCCGTCAGACTTGCGGGATCGAGGCGTCGACGGCATCAACGACAACAGTGGAGTCGGCGGCATCAACAACAGCAGTGGATCTAGGCGTCAGCGTCAACATACAGTGGATCTAGGCGTCGGGGGCATCAACGGTTGCAGTGGAATCGGGGGCATCAGCAGCAGTGGATCTAGGCGTCAGCGTCAACATGCAGGGTCAGCGGCATCAGCAGGGGGCGGCGGCGTCGCTCCCTTCAGCAGCCGGTGGCAGCCTCCAACTCGCCCGGAGACCGCATCGGAAGAGCGGATGCGCGAACAAAACGGCAGAGCGAGAAATTGGGGCTAAACGAGACAACGCGGGGGAAAAAGGACGTGCGGCTAGGGTTTTGTACCTAGCACTGATACCAAGTTGAATGAGATAGGGAAAAACAATTACCTATTATTATTCATCCATAAAGGGCTATTTATAATATTACAAGGGACTCACGAACTTTTAACACAAGATGTGGGACTAAAACCCACTCATGCATACAAATACTCGTAATAATAATAATGACAGTAAATACTCGACTTGTAAATACTAATGAGCATCTCTCAACTATTTTAACTCTCTTAAAAATGGTATGCATTGGGTTGTGTGATGTTGTTATGAGCTGCTCATTCTGGCCGGGGCTTAATCCCCAGACCCCGGTCGAGCCACACAACAGGGCCGCGACCCATACATCTCAACCAGCTCTTCGCACTGGATACAATTAATGTGGTAGGTTGTTGAGGCCGGGGCTTGATCCCCAAACTCAGTTGGTGAAGGGAGTCAAGATGAAGAAGGGAGTCAAGATGAGGACTCTCTTCAAGGAGGTCAGGGGACCAAGCCCCGGCCTCAACAACCTTCCGCAATGATTATATCTGGTGCGGAGAGATGGTTGGAGTGCATGGGCCGCGACCCTGTTGTGTGGCTCGACCGGGGTTTGGGGATTAAGCCCCGACCTAAATGAGCAGCCCATAACAGATGCGCTATGGATCCAAAGAACCCAAGCGCCATGGCATGCGGTGCGCCCTTAATAACTATAAGGAATCCAAGACGTGTGATAAAACATGCCGTAGAAAAAGAAATGTAATACTCAAACTTACTTGGGGCATAACCAATCCCCCTTCTTCATTTCAATATCTTGATCGTTCATATTTTTTCTAATGGTTGTGTTCGGTTGACTAGATGATCTCTTCTGATTGGCAATATTCAGAATGCGGTCTGTAAGGGCTGGATCAATAATGGTGTCACTTAATTTAATAATTTCTGAAAGAATCCTGCGGGCAGACTCCTGAACCGGAACCTTTACAGAAGAACTTTCTCCGCCTAAAAGAGCATTTGGATTGCAAGCGTAGCTTAATAAGACGCGCATAATATCCAAAGTGCGGGCACCTTCTTCTTCATGCACAACAAAATATGCTCTATCACATGATCCGCGGAGACTGCAAGCACTACAGACCTGTAGCAAAAAAAGATGTTTTAAAAGCCATATGATTTTGGGAGAGAATGTAGTTCAAAATAATGTTCTTGCACTCATATTTGGCAATTCAAAAGAAAACGTTCCAAGGAGAACATAAACATCTGAAGCTTTTTGTCTTGAGATGACATTACAAATTATGGTTGTTTGATGTGTACGAGTCAAAAGAATCTAGCAGCAGGATGCATCCTTGCATAAATTTTTTTTAATCTTTTCTTTTTCATCTTTTGATTTCAAATAATGTGCAAAATCAAAGGTCATATCTATAACCAATCGTGGAAGGAAAGCATTGCATTCAATCCATCATGGAGCACAAAGTTAGATCACAAGGAAACAAAAATAGGGTGTCTAAGTGTTTTATGGTATAAAATAATTAAAAGACATAAAAAAGACGAAAATGGAGTACTGGACTTTACACCAATATTGAAAGTTCAATGAACAAGAAAAATAAAAGTAAATATCAAGCATATACCAAATTTTCCGGGTTATGTTGCTTCCTGCCCAAGCAAAAAAAATAAATTTAATAGATTCTACATAATTTAAGTGACCATTCTCTACCTTAGACGAATAACAAAATAGGGAAGCAAGATGGACAAACCAGGAGGCAGGAAGGATATTTAAGTTTTAGATTTAAGTGTTTAGTCCGAGATTGATGTTATCACTTACTTATAACTTATAAGATACAACCTAACACCTCTTTATATAGATAGAGGCATAGAGGGTAACAACTATTAAAACATACTCCCAATGTGAGACTAAATAAAATACAGAATAACAGTAAATGTGTAACACATACCCCCCCCCCCCCCCAAGCTAGAGGGAATATAATAAGTACACCCAATATAATATTTTGGGGCCTCTGAGAGAATTGGTAAAAATATCTACAAGTTAATTATTTGAGTTGATAAAAGATGCGAGTATTTCTTCTGATGGGACTCTCTCGGATAATGTGGCAATCGATCTCAATATGTTTTGTCAATTCATGAAAAACTGGATTAGATGTGATATGCAAGGCAGTCGCATAATCACACATGAGAGTCAAGATAACATGGGAATTGTTAGATGCGTCGTTATTATTCATGTATTATTATATTTTGTATTCCGTACTTTGTGCGTGTGTATATATATATATATATATATATACAAGCTCTTGTATCTCTATTGAGGTATATATACAAGCTCTATCTCTATTGAGGTATCAAGTCTTTTTAATATTGTGTTAACATTGTATCAAAGTTCGGTAAGGGCGTTCTCGCCGCTCGACTGTCGTTTCTCCATCCGGCGGCGCTGCTCAAAGATCACGACATCGGACACTCCTAAGGTTCACAACATCGACATCTGACGTCTTCTCCTTCTTGGCACACCAGTAAGCCCCTTCCCTAATCGACGAGGGAAGTCGACTATCCACCTGCCGTTTTGACGATGCAGGACGACCTCGTCGACGCCTGCCTGTGTGCTTTTCTGCGATGTCATTCTGAGCATCGCTCTGCAATGTTGTTTTGAGTATCGTTTTGCGATGTCGTATGCCGACCTTGGAGGAAGTCGACAACCGCCGCACTTGCTTCCATATCGCTGATTCCAACACCTGATGCCTGATCTGAAGGTCCTAATCTCTATCGTTGTGTTGCTTCTTCTGCAGCAAGGATATTTGTGTCTTCTCCCCTGCTTCTATCTTCTGATTGTGGACATGGTTTCCTCAAGTACCAATTCCTCAACTGCCAGTAACTCCCTGACGACCGTTTCTCCCCGGGATTACAACAATGCATTTCCTCCTAATGGGAGGCTTGCTACTACAATCATTACCTCCTCAAACTGCCAGTTGAGGAAAAAGGTGGTCACTACGTCCCTATTGGGTATATGGCGTATACACCACCTTACTGGCCTCCCACCTCATACTGTGGGCAATCAAGAGTATGAGGATTGGTACAATGATGATTGTCATATTTTCTCTCTCCTATCGAGTTCCATGGAACCCTCAATTCAACAAACGTGCAAAAACAATGATAGTACTAAGGAACTATGGGATAACTTACATATGATGTTCTCCCAGGAGAACAACCTCACTCGTCTGGGTGAACTCTTCCCCGAGATGGTTGAATTGAGATAAGGGGCACGTTCTGTCATTGAATATTTCGCAGAATGGAGGGTCCTTGCGGATGAGATCTTGGATCTTTGGGAGAACCCTGCTACCAGAGAAGAGCATCAGGCCCAACATGAGCGCCTTGTACTACTTTGGCTGGTAAATGGCCTTGATCCGAATTTCTCTACAACAAAGACCGAAATGCTAGGGAGTCCCTCTACTCTGCAGGTTGCTAGTATGTACCATCATCTAACCAAAGCCAAAACGGCCAATACCACTACCACATTTGTGCTTACATGTTTCCTCTGCTAATACGTCGGCTCATGCTTCTCGTGGTGGAAGGGGTAGTAGCCATGGAGGCCCTCTTTGGACGTGGTCGTGACACTGACATGAGAAATTGCACCCATTGCGGGCGTCGGGGCCACACGAAGGATTCATGTTGAGTTATCCATGGGAAGCTTGATTGGGCCTCCAAACCTCCTTCATCGTCACGCTTTTCCCACCTTGCTGATTCGTCTTCAGGATCTGGGACTCTGAGGTCGATTGAGATCTTAGAAGAGGAGTATCGTCGTCTACAAGCTCTCCAAATTGACCCTCAGGCTCATAGTGTTGTTGCTGCATAAACCATTTTGTTAGTGTGTACTTCACAACGCACTATTCGTTGGTTGGCAAACTCTGGGGATTCGGATCACCATACTAGTACCTCAAGTATCTTGCGCTCATACAAACCAAATAGTGGGTCTTCGATTACTGTTGCAGAAGGTTCGACTGCACGCATTGTTGGGTTTAGCAGATGTGATGTGACTCCAGACATGACTCTGTCTTCAGTTGCTCATGTTCCTCAATCTTCTTACAATTTATCATCTATTAGTAAGCTTACTAGTGATTTAAACTGCATTGCTGAATTCACATCTTATGGTTGTGAATTTCAGAAACAATCGACGAGCCGTATTATTGGTAAAGGGAAATTGAGTGGTGGTGTGTATGTCCTGGATGAAGGTTCATCTCTTGCTTGTTTTGTCGCTTCCACCAAGTTTTTGGATCTTCATTACCGCCATGGTCACTTGTCTATTGATGTTATGCGTCATTTGTATCCTGAGTTTGGGCATGTTCCTCATCTCAATAGTGAGCCTTGTTAATTTGCTAAACTCCGCGGAGTTAGCTATGTCCCTCGTCCCGATGTACATACTACAACACTGTTTGATTTACTTCACTTTAATATTTGGGGACCCTGTCATGTCCATATGTTGTTAGAACATAAATATTATGTTACTTTATTGATGATTTCTGTCGCATAATTTGGGTATATTTAATGAAAAATCATTCTGAGTTTCCTTTCATTATTTAAAACTTGTAGAATGAAATATTTACTCAATATTTTGTTCATCTTAAATATTTACGCACTAATAATGGTAGAGAATACTTATCTCAATTTATGTCTACCTTCTTCGCGGACAAAGACATTTTGCACCAAACCACTTGTCTTGATACCCCCACAACAAAACGGTGTTGACAAAAGAAAAAATCGTCACCTCTTTGAGGTCGCGCGTGTTATTCTTCATCATAAGCAAGTACTTAAACACTTCTGGGGTGATGCGGTCCTTACAGCTACACACCTTATTAATCGTCTTCCCACTCTTATTCTTCGAGGGGAGACACCCTACCATATCCTTCATCCAAACCATTCCATTTCTCTCTACCTTTATGTGTCTTTAGGTGTATTTGTTATGTTATGAGTGTTCATCCCTCTGTCTTCAAACTTGACCCTTACTCTTTGAAATATATCTTCCTTGAGTATTTTCGTACTACTAAGGGGTATCAATGTTATTCTCCTGACTTACACAGATACATTATCACGGTTGATGTTGTTTTCCTTTAATCTGACTCCTATTCTACTCCTACTTGTGGATCAACACCTCCCGATCTTCTCTTGATTATATACTTGTTCCTCGTCCAGAGCTTGTTGTGCTTTTTCCTGATGACATCCTCAATACTCTTTGGGGACAAGTTTACTCTTGTCGCCCATTTAACAACACATCCGAACCTAAGTGTGTGTCTATTCGAGTAAATATACTGGATCTCAAGGATTGCTCGTAGTGGAGGGTGAGTTAATATACTTGCTCGACAAACACTACATGATATGTCAATTCAGCATATATCTCGAATCAAAGCCCATATAGAAATCAAGAAACAATCGCAGTAGGCTCCTCTCAGAGATTGCTCCTCGATACTAACTCATCAAAGGTAGACATATAGTCGGCAACAGACATAAATCTTGACGTGAAGTGAATAATTGCTTGAGGAGGTAATTCTTATATGATGTTGGCAAATACTTTAGGCAGAATCTCCGCTTCATATCCACATAACTCCTGATGGGGTGAAGACGATCTCACTCAGGAGTCCTTTCAATGCTATCCCAGTGAGCTTTCGTCTGAACAAGGAGTTTAAGTTTCGCAAATCTAACGCAACACTCGCTGAATAACTCAAAATGATCGAGGTAATAATTCATGCTCACGAGTCAATAACCAAAAGACTTAAAACTTGATGAACTATGAAACAATGAGGTCACACTACAAGTCTAAGAAGCTCGTACACGAGATCTTTCTTGAAATGATGATCCTCGCACTAATTATACCTAAGATAGTCGAGTCATGTCAAAGGTTCAACACGGTACGCACGTGCGCGGGGATGAGGACAACGATAATCATCGTAGTGATCGTCTCTATCATGGTGAAATCGTGTCGAATGGTCGACATAATATCTGGAAGTGGTATGCTGTGAACGAGAATAATCCTCGTAATAATATGTAGAACTCTCAAGGGAAGCTTTGCAAGGTCAAGTATAAACAGACTCAAATTCCGTAAATAAGGGAGATGAGTGGCGATGATAACACCGCATGAAGGAACCTATAGACTAAAAAATTACGTATCAAAATAAAGCCCGAACCTGGGGCTCTGATATCAACTGACACAAGACGAATCTACAAGTGATTGAAGGCGAATACCCTACCCCAAAATGCAATGCAAACGAGCATGTGACGAATGCAATGGATTTATGACTAATCCTAGAATGTCGTGAAAGCATGCACACAATCCAAAGAATAAAATACTCTCTAACCACAATCCTAATGTGATGCAAATGAGTCAGTCACACAAAATTGCTTCCGAGAGATATATTAATTAAATAATGAACTTTAAAATTTCAAGCAAAGGTTGCAGTTAATCTCAAATAGTTCAAGTTAAGCAAGCAGATAATAATGACACAATTGAAATTGAACTGAAATGAAATACAAGGCGAATATGTGTTGCACGTTTATTGAAAGCGAAATAATCACATTAAATTGAGTAAAATATCACTTGAAATAACATCATATATTTACACAAGTGTAAAGCAAAATGAAAATAAACTACAAACTCATCGAGTAATCAGCGTCAGTGGTGAAGAACTCATCGAGTAATCAGCATCGGTGGTGAAGAGGGGGATCAGGTGGTGGTGGTGGCTGTCTGGGAGTGTATATGCTCAAGTTTATAGGTTGTCGGAGGGGGAAGCGGGTTGTTTGTGCGCTATAATTGGCTCAAAGAGGCTTGGAAGGGTTAGGTAGGCTTGGGAAGGGTAGGTGATTGAATGGGGGATGGAATGGGAGGCTTCAAGAGTGGGGGTGGTCGGCGGAGTACGGGGGCAGAGAGGAGGGCTGATCGGAGCTTACTGGAGTGGTGGAGGGCTTGGAGAGGGTAACCAGAGGTTATAGAGGGGTTTGAGGGGATATTGGAGTGGCTATGATGCTGGTGGAGGGTGTAAAAGGAGTCAGAGCTTCCCTTAGCAGGGAGGGACGGTGGTTGTGCCTCACTAGCAAGGAGAAGGGAACTGTGGAGACTAGAGGAGGTGTCATGGCTCCATGAGCCACATAACTGCAAGGGAGTGACTTGCGTACGTGCAGTGGGAGGCGGCGAACGAGGGTGTCAGAACACTTCGAAGCGGAACCCGGAGGCTTCGAACCGCGCAGGAGGCATGGTGTCGCACCAAGCCACATAATAAGTGACTTCTCCTTGGAGAAAAAACCTAAATCCTTAATGCTTAAAACAATGACATAAAAGGGGTATAAATATTGGTTTAGTTTAAGCATCTCTGAAGGTCCTAATTGTTCAATCAAATAACTTAACCTAACTTCAGAAATAAAGCTCAGAAAATAGAGGAAAATCATTAAAATAGGGAAAAACGAGTCGGTCGCAATCGCGGGTTCCGATCATTCATCCGATGATCCAAAAATGTCGGCCCAGTCAACTCCTTCGATGTCGCGCGAACAATCTCCATCAAAGAGTACCATATGTATCTCTTTTGGACCTAGAGTAACTTATAAAAACACATTTGACTGCACGAGCAGGCCAGACAAGAGATTATGAACGAAACAAGTAGATCCAAATACCTGAAGGGGAACCTAGAATAAATTGTCATTGGGAAATTGCTACGTGTTTGGATGGTGGGTTCTCGGAGCGCAGCGAAGATGAGAATAGAGGTGGGGATACAAGGGTTGTTAGCCCTAGTGGAAGAGAAGAACTAGAGAAAGAGGAAGTTAGAGAGATAAAGAGAGCTTTGACTAATTTCTTGCATAAGAATTACATGACTCCAAAGGCCCTATATATAAGCGTTGATGGCATCATCGTAATTAACACAAGCATACGATAAATATTAAAACACTTAAACGCTACGACACGACTTGATACAACACAACTCGATACAACACGACTCAATATATAAATAATAATAATAATGCAAGATAACTGACGGCAAGTCCGTAACACTCAATCTGTCCTTCAAAACGAGCTTGCCCTCAAGCTCGTGCACCATGCGGATGGCCGGATCATCTGGTATCTTGACCTCCCGCCAAAACAAGGCCTGATAGTGCGATGTGTCGGCGCCGATGTTAGGGAGCAGCAGTGGTGTCGTCAGAGAGACGTGTGGCGGAGGTAATGGCGTCCGCAAGGCCGGTAGAGCGGTGGTAAGCAGCAGCAACAGGGATGGCAGAGAAGCAACGGTTTGCACCAGGAATGGATTCATCGGGGTCACCGGAGCATGGTTCGGTAGAAGAGGCGGCGATGTGGCCGGTGGGAGCGGCAAGGCAGGGGCCTGCGGAGCAAGAGCCGGAGGAGGAGGCGGTGAGATGACCGGGGGAAGCGGCAATGTCGGGGCCGGCGGAGCAAGAGCCGGTAGAGGAGGCGGCGAGATGACCGGAGGCGGTGGGGCGGGTGACCGGAGAGGAGGCAGAAGCGGTGGAAGGACAACCACCGTGGAAAGAGGGGGTACATCAGCAACCGGTGGAGGCAGCGACAATGGCGGTGGTGGCGACTGCACGAGGCGAGGCAGTGGCGGGGCAAACGAGGGAGGCGGAGTGATGGAATAGCCGCCCTGGAAGGTGGCAAGCCGCAGTGCGTAGCTATGCGGTTCACTCGCGCTTTCATACTATCAAGCCGGGCGAATATTTGTTGGATGAGATCGTTATTGGCGGTGAAGAACGGAGCAGACATAGTAATTAATTAATCACTTAATTAATCAGGGGAATAAATAATTAATTCAGGATGATTAATTAAGGAGGGAAATGAAAAGGAGGCGGAATTGGCGAGTGCAGCCGGCTCTAGGAGAAAAGTAGGGAAAAAAAGAGGTGTACAGACTGGTGGGCCCCAGAAAAAAAGAGGAAAGTAGGGGATGGAAGAGGTAGCGCGCAGGAAGAGGTATTGGAATGAACTTGTTAGAATAAAGTATAATAAAAAAGTGGGATGGGCGCGATGGGATGTCGAACAGGTCGATGGGATGCAGGCTTGGAAGATGATGGGGCTCTAGGAGTCACAAGAGAGTGGGGAGAAAGGCCCGCAGGTGGATTTGACGTGGCTGTGCGGAAGTGACGTCGACTGCTAATGGCAGAATGGTTTATCGTCGATTAGATCACAGGAGTTGGTCACGCAGGAGTCGACCGGGAAAGATGATGAAGAAACGGAGGGTTGTCGTCGTTCAACCATGGGGAGACGAGAGCAAAGCGCGTGATGCCGAAGAGTAGCGCTGGGGAAAGAAGGATCGGGAGGAAGAGCGTTGATGCCTTGTAGACTGGTAACAGAGGGTGTGGGGGGGTTATTGGCGTCGCGTGACTGGTGCTCTGGGTGGTGGAATTAGGGGAAGCAGCGGGAGCTGCGACCGACGGTGGTGAAGCTGGAGCCTCTGAAACAGCGGGTAAACCACGGGGAACGACGGAAACGTCGACAGGAAGGGAGGAGACTGATGGACCAGAGAGAAGAAAGATCCTCTGATACCAAAATGTTACGTGCATGGATGGTGGGTTGTCGGAGGGCAGCGGAGATGAGGATGGAAGTGTGGATACAAGGGTTGTTAGCCCTAGAAATGGCGGAGGAGATGAGAGAAGATGAAAATCCTAGAAGGGAGGGAGTGAGAAGAGAATAACCAGAGAGAGAAAGTTAGAGAGATAAAGAGAGTTTTAACTAATTTCTTGCATAAGGATTACATGACCTTAAAGACCCTATATATAGGCGTCGATGACATAATCGTAATTAACACAAACATACGATAAATATTAAAACACCTAAACGTTACGACACGACATGATACAACACGACTCGATACAACACGACTCAACATATAAATAATAATAATAATGCAAGATAACTGACGGTGGGTCCGTAACAGAAACAACGTAGAGTGAGGTGCTTTGTTATCTAATGTTGATGATGGCATGTCGGTGATTAGGTAGACAGCAGTGAGAACATCGCCATAGATATTTTGAAGGGCATTTGTATATATCAGAAGGGTGTGTCATTTCCAGAATATGACAATGTTTTCATCTGCAATCCAACTTTGTTGGGGCATATCCGCATATGAGGCATGTGGATTGATGGATAAAGCCATAAGATGGCATGAATTGAGTGAGGGATGATGAAAAATATCCTTTGGCAGTATTACTCTAACATGTGAATGGATTGTATGAATTGATTTTATAAAATAGTAAATATTTTAGAACGGCCATTCATTAAGTAAATCCAAGTGCACCTTGAAAAATTATCAACAACAAAAATAATGTACACATAACCTTAAATATAACTGACACGGCTGGGGCACAAACTATTTGAGTGAACCAAATAAAAAGGAGACTCGTGGTGAACAACTCTTGGAAAAGAAGTTCGAACATGTTTACCAAGATGACATGACTCGGACTCTAGGGACTGCAAATGAGAGAGATGAGGAATCATTTTCTTCAATTTAATTATGTTAAAATTGACCGAGACGACTATGTAGAAGACTTAGAGATTCAGAAATGGCACAAGCAACGAGAAATTGTTGCTAGAAGTAGCACAGTCCATGTGATTCGTTTCCTGCTCGAATCATGTTACAAGTGCTTTGGTCCTGTATAAAGAAGCATTTGTAAGTAAAGGTAATGAAACAATTAAGATTCGAGTAAGTTGGCTACCTGAAACAACAATACATGGGCATCCAGGAATGAGCAAAATAGAGTGAAGAGATAGGGATGGAAGAGGAGCGCCTTTGTCAATACCTGCAACTTTAGCTTTGGAACCATTGGCAAGAGTAATATGGTGAGTTGTGTTGATGATAGGTTGGAGAAAAGAGAGGAATTACCAGCTAGATTAAGCACCGAAATCCAAAATCTAAGATCCCATAGGTGTGGTATGAAAAAGAAAGACAATAGGGTTGCTGATATATGTTGTGGTAGTATGAATGGAGCTCTGTATTCCAGCTTTGTACTAAAGATACTCATTAAACTCAATGTGGCTCAATACATATTGATGAGCATTCTCTTGATCGGTAGATTATGAGTAGGTGACATAAGCAGAATTGTCAGAAAACCCTAATAGTGAATAACATTTATTCAAATTATGGTACATTCATTTATAGTATGTACATCGTGGTCCAACCACCTCTTCCTCGACCGCGACCTAGTCCTCCGCAATTGGATTTGAGTGTAGAAGTGTCAATATATGGTTGGAGACAAAAACCAAATGTGCTATCTGGAGAAGCAACTCTGAGCAATCAATCAATGAGAGCATCAGCAGTGGGAACACTAGGGTTTTTCAAGATCCGAGTCTTGACAAAGTATAAATCTTTATGTAGGCAGTGTAGAGCAAAAAACCAAACACATACTGCCGATCTTATTCAGTGTGATGCAAAGATCTTCACCAAACAGATGCATTTTTACCACTTCCATTGCAGATAGAGCTATGTATAGATATTATGGAACGTCATAATTTGTCATTTGAAGGGTGACAAGCTTGTGAATAACACCATAAAAACATTGAACGTCATTTGAGTATATAACCTGAGCCATTCTCCATGTGTCGCAATAGGTCTTGTAAGTTTTAAAGTGGACTAGCGGGCTTGAGTCAATAGATTCATATGAGTGCCATTAATTGATAGTCCACCTTCCTTTATTACTCCCATTCACTTATGATTATCATATTGATTTTCATGATTAAATGATAAGGCAAATTTTGACCAAGAAATCAAATTTGAATTGCAGCTTGCCAATCCATGTTAAAGGCGCGCCTCAAGCTCAAGACTCACCGGGCTCAGAGGTTTGCGCTTTCGTGCACCTTTTTTGTCTTTGGAGAATAAAAGGTGCAACAGGATGCTATTTTTATTGTATACTTTTCAAAATAATGAAAAAAATAATGCAAAAACTCAATAATATTTGTACGATTTGTTGTTTGTGAAACATAATCGAACATTGAGACTTAGATATGATGCAATCGGACACATTGATTTTATTTTGTAAGTGATATAAATGATAGTAATGAATGATTAATTAGTAGAATAGATGAAGAATATGTTCAAGAAGATGAACTGATATTTGATGCTGAATATTTGAAATGAATGTGGTTGCATCTTGCCTTATTCAGGCACGTGTCTGCGTCTTGAGCCTAGGTTCCAAGACCCCATTGAGTCTTGGTGCGCCTTGGTGCATCTTGCGCCTTAATAAACGGATGAACAAATGAGAATTTTTTGATCGATGTGGCTGTCTTGATCTCAGACAGAATCTATGAGAGCGGCAGAAGAGTGAAAGTTGGTATAAACCTAGCGTGGGCGCTCTGATATCATGTGAGGTCTAAGATTGATATTATTTAATATTTACAAGATACAACCTAACACCTATTTATATAGATAGAGGGTAACAACTAATACATACACCCAATGTGGGACTAAATCAAATACATGCTAAGATTAAATACATAACACCTGACAGTAAGAAATATGCATGAAGTCAAAAGTAATAAAAAAAGCAAGAATCATACATCTGCTTCATTAAGCCTCAGAAAAGCTCTCAACCTTTTTGAGGAATTAACAGATTTTCTGAACAGATTGGGGCATCCACTTTCAACAACAGCTCTAATTTCTTCCTTGGGTAGAGACCTGCATGGTAAAGTAATTCAGTATGACGAAAATTAAAAATGAACGTTAGAAACTAGATTCTTTAGACAAAATTATACAACTTGCATATTGGTTTTTAATGAAATCATAAATAGTTTGGAACTTTGCTGTTAAAAATGATAGTCAAGCAATGAAGAGGGCAATCAAAAAAAAGTAAAATAGAAATATAAAATCACATATGAAACAATAAATTTGCATGGTTCGCCCAAATTAGGCTACAACCACAGTCAAACAATAGATGTTCACTATGGAGAATAGGGTTTTAAAGACGAAACATAATAGGCGGCTATCCAAATTTATTTTTGGCACTCATCAAACTTTAATACTAATGGATTTTATGCATCGCTCTACAAATCAAGCGATTTTTCTCAATATACCTCGGATTCTAGAAAAAAAAACAAAATCACTTGTTATCAGACCAGTGAGCCCCCAAAAAACTTTGTGAAAGGGGAATTAATGTGGGAGTCAACTCAAAGGGATTTAAACATGTAGACATCGCAACAAACGTATTTCGTATCTAAGAAAAGCCCACTATGACCTAATGTCGGAATAAAACTATGAGGATTTATTCTGAAATTTTCATGATAAATACTATTAGGATTTGTTATGAAACCCAACCATGATACTATCAGGTTTTAAAATAAACCTTAGTGATAGTGAGAAACCGTAAAGTTTTTCAATGTTTCAACAAACTCTGACAAAAGCATGGAATTTATGGTTCTTGCATGCAAAAAATGGGTAGATATTACTCTTATATGAAGTGTTTTGAAATTATTGTTCATTTTCATGGAGAACAAACTACAATGAATTTAATGCAGATAACCCTAAGGATCCATCTGGTTGCATGAAATTAGAAATCATGATTTGAATAATAATAAATTTACTAGATTCATAGTTTTTTAATGTAGTTACAAGTCACTGTTGTTCTTAAACAATGACCTTCACAATCTCCCAATATGATGATTCCAACTTCAAACACTAAATAAGTGGAAACAAAATCACAATTTTAAAATATGTTTTATATATAAAGGCAATCAAGTGAGCCCTAAAAACAAAAGGGAAGAATAACTTTACTTCTATATCAAATATTGAATCTGCACAACATTATTACCATGACAGTAGAACATTGCAAGAGACTGATACAATCAAAACCAATCTCAAGGCAAAATAAGTAAAATGGATCGTAACATTAAGAGGAATGATTACAAGATAACGGATCTCACCTAAGGGCACCAACCCTGAACAGTTCGATCTTCCGGCGAGGGGAGACTCTCCCAATTCAACCGCACAAAACACACAAATCATTCAACATGAACAAACCCAAAACTAAGCCCCACTATTTATAAGAGTCATTGCTGGGGGAGATTACATAAATACCCGGAATATAAAATAAGAACATATCATTACTCCCTCCTCCAAATTGAGCTTGCCCTCAAGCTCGAGCGTCAGAAGGGTGGGCGAGTCGTTTGACATTTTTACTTCGCGCCAGAACAACTCCCGGTAGCACGTCACGGCAGCTGGGGCTTCGGCTAGCAGCGGCGGCACCGTCCAAAAAAAATGCCCGGAAGGAACGGGGTCCGACAATGTTGGTGAAGCGATAGGTAGCAACATTATTAAGGCGATCGAAGGAACAATGTCCCACAACAAGAGCGGGTCTGGCGATGGGGTAGTGAGACGTCGTGGCACGATGGCCGGGCCGAACATGGCCGGTGGAACTACGATCGGCAAGAGCGGCGGCAAGGTGACCAGAGAGGGTGGTGGAGCAAGGGCCGACAAGGGCGGGACCAGCGGCGCAGGTGTCCGCATCAGCGGTGGCGGTGATTGTCGGTGGGCTAGGGGTAGTGGCGGAAACAACAATGGTGGTGAACTTGGAAGAATGGGAACCACAGCGGGAGGGTTGGCTTCAGTGGTTGACTGTGGTGGCTGTGAAATCGGTGGAGTTGTGGCGGTTTGCGGATGCAGTGGCAGAATAATGATGGAGTCACCCGTAGTTGGAGGATCCATCCCCGAGGGGACATCGGCGACGGGGCATGATGAAACCTGAGCGCTGAGAGCATCGATCAATGCGCCATTGCGCGCGACCTGAGCATTAATATTGTTGAGCAAGGTGAATATTCGTGTCCATCTTTCTTCCATAACATTCATAGGTTGAAGAAAGGATTGGGAGGGGAGGCTGCTGTAGAATTAATTATGGAGGGTTTTGGGTGAGATTTGACTGGAAAAGGTGGGTGAGGACCGAAGAAATTTAAAAAAAATGACAAAAGAGGCCTGAGGTAGTGAGGTGTAAGTGGCAAGAAAATTAAAAGGAGAAGGTGGAGAGAAAATTAAAATATAAAAGGGGTGACTTGTGGAAAGAGATAAAATGAGGCAGATGGTGTGAGAGAGTGCGACAGCAGATGGCAAAAAAAAGAGTGTGTGAAATCCTGTGAATGCAAGAAAATAAAAAAAAAACGATAAGACAGAAAAGAAACAGATGACGGTCAAAAAAATAAAATAGAGAGAAATGGGAGGGCTCGAGGACAACTGGCGGTAAAGAGAAACAAAACAAAAAAAAAAGAAAATGAGATGTAGGGGAAGGCGGACTGGCGGAGCTTACAAAATTACAGACAAACAATAAAAAAAATAATAAACACCAAGAGATGGGGGCAGAGCAGGTTGGCAGAGGGGTTGGGGCTCCCAAAAAAATTAACTAAAAGATAAAAAGATCAATAAAGCAAGCTTTGGTTGGGGCTCCCGAGGAAAGAAGCAAGCCTACAGTGCTCGAGGAAGAAGAAAACAGAGTGGCTTGAAAGGTCGCCGGAGGGAAAGGGATGCACGAGAAGCGGTGGAGGTGGAGCGGCTTCGGGGATGGCTAGGTCGAACCGCGACTGGGAAGAGGGAAGGCTCGGCGTCGAGGAGGTAAGGAACGGTGGCGACCGGTGAGTGAGATGGGTGCTTGTGCGGTGATGCAGTGCAGATGCAGCGGTGGTTAACTGGGTGTGCGGTCCTATGATAGTAGGAGGACGAACTTGCAGGCGGAAGGAAGGAAGCGACGAGGACGTCTTGGAGGACCGGTTGTTGTAGAAGATGTGGTCGAGGGTGGAGGCAGAGGGAACGGCTTGTACAAGCGAAATGATTGAATAGCTCTGATACTGTTGATACGATCCAAACCATTCTCAAGGCAAAGTAAGAAAAATGGATCGTAACATTGAGAGAAATGATTACAAGATAAACTGATCTCACCTAAGGGCACCAGTCCTGAACAGTTCGATCTTCCAACGAGGGGAGACTCTCCCGATTCAGCCGCACAAAACCACAAAACACACAAATCATTCAACATGAACAAACCCTAAATTAAGCCCCACTATTTATAAGAGTCATAGCTTGGGGAGATTACATAAATACCCTAAATATAAAATAAGAACATATAATTGATACGACCCAAATCCTTTGATACGTTCTAGCTCTGATACTTTTGATATGACCCAAATCAATATCAATGAGAAAACACAGAAAATGTATCGTAATATTGATGGAAGGGATTATAAGATAACTGATCTCACCTAAGGGCAGCATCCCTGAACAGCTCGACCTTCCGGCGAGGGGAGACTCTCCCGATTCAGCCACACAAAACCACAAAACACACAAATCATTCAACATGAACAAACCCTAAACTAAGCCCCACTATTTATAAGAGTCATAGTTGTAGGAGATTACATAAATACCCTTAATATAAAATAAGAACATATGAGAGACTCTCAATGCCACAAACCTTAGAATATCGAATCGATCTCTCGCAAACTTGAGGCAAGCGTTCTTCAACTTATTAGCATCCATGGCAGTCCCTCTGCTCCCCAAGGCAGGGGAGGCAGCTTCAGGGAAAACCTCCCCTTCCTCATCTACGGTTTCAGACGAGGAAGCGTCAAAGTATCCCTTGCTCATAATCTTCTTGACGAATTGATCCCATTCTGGCCAGGGGTGAGCGGCGCCGGCCGCCTCAGTGTCTTCAATGGTGACGGTGGATGCTGCGGAGAAGAGCTGAAGCTGTTGGAATTGGGCAAAAGGAAATCTTCTCTTGAGAAGAAGGCGGGTTGTGGAGCAGAGGGAGAACGGCGGCTGAGAGAAGGCAAGGAGGTTTACCCGAGGGCGTAGGAGGAAAGAGGACCTTAGTTGGAAGATCTTGGAGAAGGCCATAGGAATGGAAGGGACGAGACCTGGAGGCTAGAAAAGGAAGCGAATTCCAGCGTCCGGCATGGTGGCGGCGGCCGCCGATAGGGTTTTGAGGAATTTGGGAGGGGTTTTGGGAAGAAGAACGGAAGGAGTATAACGACGGGAAACGCGAGAGCTGCTTTTTCCTAGTGTAAACTGTGCAAGCTCTTTCTTTGAGATAATTTCCATTTGCAATAAACCAATATTACTAATGGTCCACTGGAGGGTCATGGAAGTGTGCAAAAAAAAATCAAGATTTTGAGAACCGGACTGGACATAGAATCGGTCTTGAGAGAGGTTCAAGATTTAACGAACCGGAATTGGACCGGAGTTGAACCGTTTTGATATTAATGACCAGAATTATAACGTATCATATACAAATTAAATATATAATATATAAAATTTTGAACTTATATAAGTAATAAATATAAAAATATTGATGAAATAACTATTCTGAAAGAAGACCCAAAAACATACGTCTTGTACATGCAATTTCAGGAAAAATGTTTAACACGAAAGTTGTAGATCTTGACGAGATCTACAACTTTTGTGTTGAACACTTTTCCTGAAATTGCATGTACAAGGAGTATTTCTTAAAGGCGCAAAATCTGAGCATATTTTGAAAGTACGTTTTGTACATGCATTTTTAGGAAAAGTGCTCAACACGAAAGTTGTAGATCTCGACGAGATCTACAACTTTCGTGTTGAGCCCTTTTCCTAATATTGTATGTATAAGGCGTATTTCGAAAATGCCCGAAAAATTATGAGATTTTGGGGTGCTACTAGCCAATAACGGGCTGCGGTTAACAATCGTCTAAAATTAATGCTGATTTTGGGAACCGCACGGTTAGCCAAAAACCGGCCCGGTTTCCGGTTATCCGGTTCAACCGGCCGGTTTTCCGGTTCCTGGCCTGTTTTTGGCCAGGACGGTTTTAGGAACCAGACCGGGCCGCCCGGAGGACCGGTTAGCGGTTCAACCGGTCGGATCGGCCGGTCCGTTCCGGTTTTTAAAACGTTGAAAATAACCAACCAATTTGGGTTGTTTCAAATAAGTTTGATTTAGGTCTGATTTTCATAATATTAGAATCGACAATACGAAATCTAGAACGTACCCAACAACCAAAAATCAATATTACAAAAAAAAAATTAGACAAACTTTATAATACACCAAAATTTTAGAAAATATAATTGAATTGCTTAAGAAAATAATATTTGAACTCATGTAGTTGTATGACTGCAATGTTATAAAAAAACAGTGACGAGGCCGTAATAATTTCTATAAGGGATTAGGGGTGCAAATAATCCATTTATCATGATCTCAACTAACTTAGTGGTTTTTTACGCAGTTGAGGGATTTTTTCACGTAAAAAATAGCGTGTCGTAGCATCTTTCTTGTTCTGTGACTATGTGCGCACTTGACCGCTTCACGGGCTAAGACGGTCAAGTTTAGTCCAATCTACCATGCACGTTAAGTAGACCGCAACAAACAGATTCAATTATTTTGAGATATTGGTTGGTATTTGCGTGACAAAAAATCATGGTTGAAAGAGTCATTTTTTATAATTATTCTGAAACATTGGTAGAACAAAAAATCAGATTAGGACTGAAACAAAGTGAACTGTTCGAATACGATTCTTTACTTTAGAACTGTGGATCAATTCTGATTCCAAAAAATTGAAACAAACCTATGTGGATCAGTTCTTGATCTTAGGTGTAATCGAATCGATCTGAATTGTACTCATAATTACTAGTAAAATTGGAGGATAAAAACTAATATTCAAAATATTTGTGATCTAAGATAAAATTTTAATGCATATATAGTTAACCTAATTTATGTTAGGGTAACGGGGGTCCGAAGATAACGGCAACCCCCACCGATCAATAGAGTCAAAACAATAAGAAGCAAAAACAACAAACACCACAGATGAACACAGAGATATACGTGGAAAACTTTCATCACTTGAAGGTCAAAAACCACGGGGCACGACACAACGAAAATCCACTATAATAAATAAGGATTACAAAAAGTATCTAGGTTTGCCCAAAACCTAGAAAGCCCTCCGGATTTGACACACAAATCCACTCATCTCTACCACCAAGATCAAGCCACAACTTCTCTACAACAAGGATAAAAATCCTACTCTCTCTTCAAGCAAAATAGCAAACGAAGACAAGAAAGGGTACACCTTAAACCGTAGACGAAGAAGCCATTGAAACGGTAGAGAAATCTCCTTCCAATAGCACCGAGGAAACACCTCGTTCAAGCGGCGAAGAACCGCCTACAGCAGCGGCAAAACTTCCTTGCAACAGCGGGAATGGCGGCCGAGGACGGCGCGGGCGCGGCGATGGCGGCCGGCGGTCGGGACAGGCTCGGCGATGGCGGACGAGCGAACGGCACGCGGGCTGGGGTTTCCGGCTGCTACTTTTCAAGACCTAGTCACACTAATCGGGAAGAAGATGAAGTTTTAAAAGGCCCGCACCTTTATGACAAAACTGCTCACTATTTAATATAAAAAACTGCTCAGATTTTATAGATATAAAATCTGCCTTTCACAGCCCAAGAGCAACCAGCACTAAAAAGGTTGCCACCTCAAAAACCAGGTTGCAACTCCTGAAATCCTGCACAAAAAATCTGCACCTTTAGGGGCTGAACCCCAACAAACTCCCCCTTCAGACCATAAAGGAGAGTATCCCACCTTGACTTCTTCAGGTGGGGATCATGCCGATCAACCGCCGGCAGAGATCATGTTTTTCCCTTGGGACGACCTTCGTCATCATATCCGAAGGATTTTCATCCGTGTGGATCTTCTCCACCACCAACAGTTTCTCCTCCACAGCATCCTGAATCCAGTGATACTTCACGTCAATGTGCTTTGTCCTGGAGTGAAAGGCGGGATTCTTGGCCAAAAATATAGCACTCTGACTGTCACAAAAAACTGTGTACACGTCCTGTCGGAGATTAAGCTCTAGCATGAACTTCTTCATCCAAATAAGCTCCTTTGACGCCTCAGTCAACACAATATATTCAGCCTCCGTCGTCGACAATGCCACGCACTTCTGAAGCCTTGACTGCCACGACACTACTCCCCCTCCAAAAGTGACCACGAATCCAGAAGTAGATCTTCTCGTGTCAACATCTCCTGACATATCTGAATCTGAGTACCCACTAAGTTCTGGTGGACCTCCACCAAACTGTAAACAAAGGTCTGAGGTACCTCGGAGATAGCGGAGTATCCATTTTACAGCACTCCAATGGACTTTCCCTGGGTTTGCCAAGTAACGGCTCACAGACCCCACAACATGAGCTATGTCTGGCCTAGTGCAGACCATAGCATACATCAGGCTCCCCACTGCGGATGCATAAAGAATTTGGCTCATCTCTTCCGCCTCCTTCTCAGATGAGGGGCTTTGAGAACTAGAAAGTCTGAAATGCCCGGCGAGAGGAGTAGCAACGGGTTTTACCTTGTCCATCATGAACCTCTTCAGCACTTTCTCCACATACTCAGACTGAGACAGCCATAGTTGACCAGCACTCCTGTCCCTGGTAATTTTCATTCCAAGGATCTTCCTTGCCGGTCCCAAATCCTTCATTTCAAAGGACTCACTGAGCTCCTTCTTCAACTCAGCTATGTTGGCCTTGTCATCCCCAACAATCAGCATATCATCTACGTACAACAGCAGAATAGTGAACATCTTCTCAGTCCTCTTCACATACACACAGTGATCAGCCCTGGTCCGTTGGAATTTGCTCTTCATCATGAAAGAGTCAAATTTCTTATACCACTGTCTGGGTGCCTGCTTCAACTCATAAAGGCTCTTCTTGTGCCGGCAGACCAGATGATGCTTCCCCTTAGCCACAAAGCCTTCGGGCTGCTCCATATATAGCTCTTCCTCTAAATCGCCATGCAGAAATGCCGTCTTGACGTCCATCTGCTCGACTTCAAGATCCATGGAGGCAGCCATACCCAACACCAGTCTGATAGAGGACATTTTCACCACTGGGGAAAAAATCTCGTCGAAATCGACACCTTGTTTCTGACTGAAACCTTTCACCACAAGTCTCGCCTTGTACCTTGGCTGAGAGCGATTTTCATCTAACTTTAACTTGAAGACCCACTTGTTCTTCAAAGCTCTCTTCCCTTTAGGTAATGGGACTAAATCATACGTCTCGTTCTTCTGAAGGGAGTACAACTCCTCTTCCATAGCAGCTGTCCAAGCCTCACGATCTTCAGCACTCTGAGCCTCCACATAGGACTCAGGCTCTCCACTATCTGTAAGCAAAATATACTCATGAGGGGAATACCTGGTATTGGGCCTTCTGACTCTCTCAGATCTGACAAGAGGAACCTCCACCACAGGTGGTACATCAACTGACAGAGCTCCCCCTGCATCCGGAATCATCTCCTCATCAGGAATAAGCTCACCAACTTCCTCCTCAGCATGCCCATCATCAGCAGCAGTCTCTACTGGCCCATCATCAGCATAGAGTCTCTCCTCCGCAGGTGGCAACTGTGGAACTTGTGACTCCGCAGCATTATGCTCACCAACCACTTGATCTTCAACAAAGATCACATCTCTGCTTCTGATCATTTTCTTGTTCACAGGATCCCAGAGTCTATAGCCAAACTGCTCATGGGGAAATCCCATCAAGATGCACTCCCAAGATTTCTCATCAAGCTTCGATCTCTCTTCCTTGGGACATGAACGTGAACTTTGCACCCAAACACCCGCAAATATCCGTACGACACTTCCTTCCCGGACCAAACACGCTCTGGAATATCACCATTCAGAGGTGCAGAAGGAGATAGATTTATCAGATGAACAGCAGTTTGCACAGCCTCAGCCCAAAACTGTTTGCTAATGCCAGCTTGAGAAATCATACATTTGATCTTCTCAATAATCGTCATGTTCATCCTTTCTGCTAACCCATTCTGTTGCGGCGTCCTTGGGATTGTCCTTTCATGTACTATGCCATGCCTTCTGCAGTAAGCGTCGAAGGCACCAGTGTACTCTCCTCCGTTGTCAGATCGAACTTGCTTTATTTCTTTCTCGGTCATCTTCTCCACCTTCGCTCTAAACTCTTCAAACTTTGCTAGAACATCACTTTTTTGCTTCACAGAATATGCCCAAACTTTCCTAGAGTGATCGTCAATGAACGTGACAAAGTAAGCGGCTCCGCCCACAGACTTGGGCTCAATAGGACCACACACATCAGTGTGTATCAAGTATAGTAACTCCGCCTTCCTCTTTGGTTCAGAATCAGCAAAGGGAACACGTTTCTTCTTACCGGCCAAGCAGTGCGTACACGTATCAGGAAGCCCTCCTGATAGCTCCAGAAGGACCTTGTTCTTCACCAAGATCTTCAAGTTCTTCTCGCTGATATGTCCAAGTCTGCGATGTCATAACTCCATAGAGTCGCTCTCTGCCGCATTCACACTTGGACCACAAATCTTGGCTTTAGTACGATAAAGGCCACAACACTTCCTTCCTCTGACTACTACCAAAGAACCCTTCAACAACCTCCAGGTCCCTCCACCTTCAATGCTTGTGAAACCACCATCATCAAGCCTACCAATGGAAATCAGATTTATTCTCAAGTCAGGAATATGCCTGACGCCCTTGAGAATAATCTTCCCCAATTCAGTCTCTAGATGGACATCACCACTGCCAACAATCAACGACTCACCGGAATTTGCCATCCGGATCACACCAAGATCTCCCGCAGAATAGGTATAGAAGTAGTCTCTGTGAGGAGTGCAATGATAGGATGCACCTCCGTCCACAATCCAGTCTGTGTCAACGCAGTCCTGGCAAGACGACCCACTGCACTGCAAGCATAACGGCTCAGCCTCCACAATCGAAGTCGTCGCATCACCACTGGATTCTCCAACCTCCTTGGTCTTTCCCTTCATGTCTCTTTTCATTTGAAAGCAATCCTTCTTGAAATGACCATTCTTCTTACAGTAGTAGCACTCGATGTCCTTCTTAGACTTGCCCCTGGACTTACTCCTGGAACTATCCCTGTGCTTCACATCCTTCTTCACAGACCGACCTCTTCCCTCCATGAGAAAAACACCCGAAGTGGAAGATCCAGAATCCTTCCTTCTCAGCTCTTCGTTCAGGAGACAACAAGACACCATCTCCATAGTTACCACGCCATCAGGTGCTGAGTTGCTCAACGACACTACTAGAGTCTTCCAACTCTCGGGTAAAGAACTAAGGATCATTAGAGCTTGGAGTTCATCTTCCAAAGTGATCTTCATGGACTCCAACTGATTGATAATACTTTGAGCAAGATTCAGATGCTCAGTCATCTGTGAACCTTCCCGATACTTCAAATTGACAAGCTTCCTAATCAGAAATGTCTTGTTACCTGCAGTCTTCCGCTCATACAAAGCTTCAAGCTTTTTCCATAAGGCCTGAGCCGAGGTCTCCGTGGAAACATGATGAAAAACAGAGTCATCGAGCCACTATCTAATGAACCCTACTGCCTTTCGATCCATTTTCTTCCACTTTTCATCATCCTTAACTGAAGCAGGTCTCCCCGTCAACGGAGCATGGAGATCTTTACAATATAAGAGATCCTCCATCCGAGGCTTCCAGATGCTCCAATTCTTGTCATTCATACTGACCATCCTTGTGTTCTGTTCCATTGCTTTCTCAAACACACAACTCTATTACGGTCCACAAGTCGATTTATTTCAAGGGATTAACAAGAGAGGATAGGGAGCGGACCGATGGTCGTCACCTACCGCACCAAGTTAGAAACCGAGAAATAAAAACGACTAGCCAAAGAACCTGGCTTTGATACCACTTGTTAGGGAAACGGGGGTCCGAAGATAACGGCAACCCCCACCGATCAATAGAGTCAAAACAATAAGAAGCAAAAAACAACAAACACCACAGATGAACACAGAGATATACGTGGAAAACCTTCACCACTTGAAGGTCAAAAACCACGGGGCACGGCACAACGAAAATCCACTATAATAAATAAGGATTACAAAAATTATCTAGGTTTGCCCAAAACCTAGAAAGCCCTCCGGATTTGACACACAAATCCACTCATCTCTACCACCAAGATCAAGCCACAACTTCTCTACAACAAGGATAAAAATCCTACTCTCTCTTCAAGCAAAATAGCAAACGAAGACAAGAAAGGGTACACCTTAAACCGTAGACGAAGAAGCCCTTGAAACGGTAGAGAAATCTCCTTCCAATAGCACCGAGGAAACACCTCGTTCAAGCGGCGAAGAACCGCCTACAGCAGCGGCAAAACTTCCTTGCAGCAGCGGGAATGGCGGCCGAGGACGGCGCAGGCGCGGCGATGGCGGCCGGCACAGGCTCGGCGATGGCGGACGAGCGAACGGCACGCGGGCTGGGGTTTCCGGCTGCTACTTTTCAAGACCTAGCCACACTAATCGGGAAGAAGATGAAGTTTTAAAAGGCCCGCACCTTTATGACAAAACTGCTCACTATTTAATATAAAAACTGCTCAGATTTTATAAATATAAAATATGCCCTTCACAGCCCAAGAGCAACCAGCACTAAAAAGGTTGCCACCTCAAAAACCAGGTTGCAACTCCTGAAATCCTGCACAAAAAATCTGCACCTTTAGGGGCTGAACCCCAACAATTTATTTGGGAAGAATCGAATTAAAAATATCACAATATTCAAGCTTTAATCCATTTAATATAATCTAAAGTTGTTATATCATACAGATTAAAAGCCTAGGCATTATGGTTATTGGCCACTTCCAGCACTCTCCACTTGCCATCTTTATGATGGTTTCTCGTCGTCCTCTATTAAGGGTTGGTTTGGTTTCACTTTTCCTCCCGCCTTTTGGAGCAAACGAAGCCGAAGGGCTGGTAACCAAACAGCCTCCGGGGGTGTTTGCTCTGTATGCCCCCGTCGTGCCCTGAAAAACGGAGCAAAAAGCTCCATCTGGAGCGGTTCCTTCTCCCCTCCGGTTCGAAAGCCGGATTTGCTCCCGCCGGTTCCACCCGCCACCGCCTAATCAAAGGAGGCCTAAATTTGTTAGGAAATCCCTCCTAGGCCAAGGTTAGGTTGCTTCCTCTATCTCTATGATGGCTTCTCGTCGTCGCCTTATAAATGTTTTAGGTAGTTCCTCCTCGGCCAAGGTTGAGGATGCTCCCTCTATTGGGACGTCGAGTGCTATCGCAGCTGCACGCTATTCATTGTGACGTCAAGCGGCGGACCTCGTGCACTCTCATTTTTGTGTGTGTAATGCTTGGAGCATGAATTATTTCAGCTCTTTAAAATCTGTACTCCTGGTCATAATGAGTGCAATTGACATTAATTTTCTTGGTGTTCATTAAATTCCTCAAAACTTAGGCTCTGTTTGGGGTACGGCAGCGACGGTCGTGAACACGGTGGTTATGAATTGTTGTTTGTGAACACGGTGGTTATGGATTGTCATTTGTAAACGCCTGACCTCATAAGGAACTCCATCCACTTTTATGTTCAAAACTACCTTTCATGTATAGTTGATTAAACAATGTTCTTGAATCGGGCTTCTGTTATGGGCCGCTCATTTACGAGCATAATCCCTCCGATCGAGCCTCAGAACAGGGTCGTGGCCCGCACAGCCCAACACATCTTGGCGTGTGTCCTCGACGTTATTGGATGTTGAGGCTGGGTCTCGAATCCTTTACCTTCTTGATGAAAGACATATCAGTTTGTGATGAGGGTAAGCATTAAGTGACTTTCATCAAGAAGGTGAAGAATTCGAGACCCGGCCTCAGCATGTGTTCGAAAACACGCGGGCTTCTTCCATGTGGTTGGAATCTGGCTTAAAATGAACTTTTGAGGATTAGTGATTTCAAATAGATGCCATTTACATAGTAAAAAAAATAGTATTTGCATTTTTGGAGAAAAAATGTAGAATATTAATTATGAACACACTAAATAAATAAGCATCAAACCCTAGAATAGATAATAGATATATCCCCTTAAATATGTGTATAAAGTAGTATTTTTTATGTTAGGATTGTAAGTAGGAACCAACTGAATCACATAACCGAACAAAATCAAATCAAACTGCATGGTTCAGTTCAATTTTGGTAGTCTACGATTTGATCACAGATCCATGTTTTAAAAAATAATGTGGTTCGGTTCGATTCCCTACTAGAAATGTCATACTGAAGCAAGTCGAACAAAATCGTATTAAGTTTAATAAAATTTTAATCTATTCTCAATGAAATTAAGTCTTAACTCTTGTTACAACTCACATAGAAGTCATAGTTTTTGGTTTCATAATAGGTCACTAGTGACAATAATCTAAATGTTGCATGTTTTGTTAATACTTTTTGCTCCTTTCCAATACTAGTTCCCTACAAATATACAATGATATTTTGTTTTCCTTCATATCCCAAATTTCTATTTTATATTTTTAAAATCACACGAATCGAATCAAACAAAACTGAACCAGACAATTCAGTTCGGTTCGATATTTTTGAAACCACATACATGTGGTTCAGTTAGTGATTTTGATCAAAAATTGAACCAAACCAAACTGTTACATGCCAAATTTATGCGTATCTATGTAATATTGAGTGCATATATGCAGGTTTTCTTATGGATACTGTTCTTATTACATAGACTATGTGTTTCGATTTTCGATAGTGGGAGTGAAATCCCTAATAAAAACTAAATGCATAGTCATTAGAAAATATATATTTTAAACAATTTTATTATCACAATAAAGTTAATAAGTATTTTAATTAAGAGATACAAATTAGAAAATATACTGCAGAATAACTCATGCTACAAAAAATTGCGCGAGAGTAATATGAATTTGACTACTATTTGTAAAATGGACGAACAAAAAACGTATCAAAATAAACCTTCGTCGCCGTCAGATGACCAACCGCCGCCACCACCATCGAAAGGAGATCCAAGTCAGGACTTTGACCTTGTTGCGAACGTGCAGCCCACCAACGCCACCACTTGTGCACAAGCACCACCGCTTACAAGCATACAACCATCGAGCACCGTGCATCTTCCAGCCACCCGCGAATCTTACGCATTGCCGCTACCTTCACTCTTTCCATTCTTCATTGTCGATCCATCCCAAAATCGTAGGTTTATGCCCATCGTCGTCTACCGTGGCCTTCGATCACGCACTACCGCTCTTCTCGGTCTTCAAAACTTTACCTCTTTTTGATTTGACTTTTGACGTGTCCTTCATAGCTTGTATCCCTCTCCTAGAAGATTTCTCTCATGTGCTCTTTCACAACAAGTGAGCAATTTGGAGAAAAATATGCATTGACCTACGAAAATCATTCTAAAAATTGATCACCATAGGCTCAATTGTGCCAAAGAAAGATTCTTTTCAAAGCTAGAGTAGTTTGAAAGCCCAAAGTAACCTGAAAAAAAAATAACATAGGATGCTTGTCATCCCCTTTATTAATTCATAGTCCCTCACAAATCCCTATCACTACATCATGCCATCTGAAATAGGGACTTTTTCAAAGTCCATTAGCTTAAGACTTCTTTTCATAAGGCTTTTTTTTGTTGTGGTGGTGAGTTTGGAGAATAAGGTTATGACAGTCGTCAAAAAAGAATACTAGCTTTAAACATAAAAGTGAAAGAATTTTCTTAGTTGGGGTCAGAAGCTTAGGAACAACAGTTCATAACCACGTGTTCATGATCGGCAACTCCTCCCCGACCGCCGTAGACGGTCCTCCCCTCGTCGGCGAACTCGGCGGCGAGTTCGCCGGCTGCCTGTGGAGTTCCGCCCCCGTCGTCTGATTGGTTGGGGACGTTCCCTGTCATCCGATTCGCGTGTAACCACGCACTAACCACTAGGTTAGTGGGGGGATTTAATTTGTAATTTAATTATTTATTTAGGGGTGCAAACAACGGTATTAATTATCACAAATGCGCATCCTTAAATTATGAGAAAATATTAGTTTTGGGTGGTTACGGTGTGCGGATAGCCGCGTAACCATCATAACCACCCTCTGGAGCCTATAAAAGGAGTCTCAGGCCTCCGCATTTCTCACATTTTTCCTCTAAGTCTTCTTCTTCCTCAGGTCGAAATTCTGTCGAATTCCTCTTACGAGCAGAACCCGAGCCGCACCCAAGACGCACCCAAGCTGCATCTGGGCCACGTGCGAGTCAAGTTGAAGTCACCCAACGAAGCTCAATCTCTCAATTTCCAAGTGGCCTCCGCAACCGCAAGTTCAGGCGCTCCGCTCTCACGCTCAGAATCAGCAAGACAATAAGCGAAGCCCATCAACGTCAAGTGCAATTTGTAACAAACTCCGGCGCGATGGTATGTCGTCCGTCGTGTGTCAAGTGTTCTCTCACCTCAAAACTGTAACGTGAGGTGGTCTGTCACCCTCGATTAACAATAGTGATATATATATATCTAAGAGAGTGCAGGAAAGAAAAACTAACTAACACAGCACACAACACACAGCACACGACAATAAGAAAACAGAAAGCAATCCAGCACACAGCACACGGCAATAAGAAAACAGAAAGCAATCCAGATGACACATGAAATTTATAGTGGTTCCTCTAAACTTGTGTACATCCACTCTTCTACCACCCTGGTAGGAATCCACTACAGGTTTTTAATCAGGTGCCCTGTCACCAACAGGTTTTTGCTCGGGTGCCCTGTCACCACAAGATCTATTTACAGAGAGATCTCACAACCCTTTAGGCTTTTGATCAGGTGCCCAAAAATCAAGCTAAGTCTTTTGATAAGGAGACTTACGAACCAGATGGTTAACTTTTGAAGGGAGTTAAAACCCTGTGTACAATGGTAATAAGAAAATTGATGTTGTCTTCTCTTTCTCAAAAGCAACTGAGAAGACTAGTGGATTTGATCTTATCAAAGCTCGCCCTGAGATGAATATTGTTGTTCAGGAATTTTGCTGGAAGCTTTGCAGGGTGTAGGCCTTCAATGATGATCTTCAGAAGCTTTTAGACTGATTGTATTCTGTTGTCTCTTGAAAGCTCTGAAGAGTTGCAGAAGAAATTAGGGAATTTGGGGTACGACTAGCCAATAACGGGTTGCGGTTAACAATCGTCTTTTTCTATTGTTCGGCACTTTAAAACAATTGGTTGATGTTCGACTGTCTCTCAAGTCAACAAAACTAAGGCTCCGTTTGGGTGAACGCCCACCTAAGGAACTTCAACCGTTTGAACATAAAAGTGGATGAAGTTTCTTAAATGGGTGTTAGCCAATGACAATTTAACCCTCGTGTTCACGACCGCCACCACCGCGCCAAACGAGCCTAAATCCCCGCACCACTGTTTTTCTGCCTAGGACAAAGAAAAAGGTTCTGATCAACTTCTTGGATCGAATTTGTTCGAACGTGTCATGTCGCACTTAAATCTAGTCACCATTGTATACCGGCCTTTCCTTTTCCAACCATGGTAACAAAGTTGGCAGGCGCAGTCTGGTAAAACATGTCTGCTTTATTATCAGTCTCTGGTATTCTGGATTCATCTCTTTTTGATTGCTTGCATTCGGAAGCACAGTAACCTCACTTGTTGCAGCTTTATTTTACGCTTTAGTTGCTTGATGTCAGCAACTGCGGATGCACTAATAGGCGGTTTAGTCTTCCCAGGCTTATGCTTTTGTTTAGGATGCGTAATCATATTAGCAGCAGAGTTCTGCTTACTAACTGTCTCTAAAGCGTGTCTAGTCTGGTTCTCGTTCTCAATACAAATGCAGTGTTTTAGATCTTTCAGACTAACGTGCATCTTTTTCCAATATGTCTTTGTCTTGAAGGAGTACCATGCCGATTATAGTTTGAAAATGATAGCTCTCGCAACAAATCAATCTGGCAGAGGAATGTTCTCACTGTTGAGCTTGTCTACAAGAGTTTCAAGGTCTGCAACCTGTGGAGGGATCTACCTATCTCTAGCGAAGGTGCAAGCTATGAATTTGTCCATCATGTGTGTCTTTGACATGTTTTCTTAGTCTCTGAACTATTCCTTCGGAGCATCATATATCTCCTTTGCTGTTTTTATCTTACTATAGGTCTCTGCCAGTAGGGGTGAGGAACGAAAACCGAAAACCAACTAAACCGACCGAACCGCACCGACTTTGAAACCGAGCCCCCCGGTCCGGTGTCGGTTTGGTTTGGAGCTTTTGAAAACCGAAGGCTTATCAGTTCGGGTCGGTTTTCAAGTTGTGAAAACCGACTAAACCGAACCGAGCACTTCACCACTGTTTTGTGGTGTATTTGATCGAGCAACTTTCAGATTATCTTTGGGTCTACAACTAAGTTAACTTTCCCCATCTCCGTGCTTGGTGAGATTTTTCTGACCCTTCTCCTTAGGTTTAGAGAGTTCTTCATATGCTAAGTAATTCTGTTGGGAAAAAGTTTTATTAACAGTTTAATTATTTGGGATGTTCTGTATATTAAATTGATTTAATAACGACAATGATTATCTATCGTGATACTCCAGTTGCTTATTGATGGATCTATTATTATTAAATTTGTCCAAGTTATTATAGAGAATTGTGAGATGTCATAAGGAAGGTTTGCCTCAATATACTCAAACTCTGCATGTCTAAAAATGCATGAATATAATAGTTATTTGTGTGCGATGTGGATTTAATAAACATTCTCTCTGACTTGTACTCAAAATAATTGTATGCTATTTATTTAATATAAACATTCAATCGATAAAGATTATGAAATTAGTAAAGGGATGATGACCGATCCAACAAATAACACTTGATTATGTTTGTTAGCAGAAAACCGACCCGACAAAAACCGAACCAACTTTGAACCGAACCAACTGGGTTCGGTTCGGTTTGGACAAACCAAAAACTGAGGCATGTCGGTTCGGTTTCGGTTTGGGTCCAAACCGACCCAAACTGAACCGCTCGCACCACTATCTGTCAGTCTGTTTGAGAGACAATTGAGGAGATAGTCGCGACGAAAATCTTCATCGCTGATCTGCTGATCATCATCAGAACAAAGCCAAAAATATATATTCAGATACTTCATACAGAATTAGGTGTTCCTCTTCCAAACACCGAACTCTTAATTTGAGAATTTTTCCAGCTTTATTATCGGAACAGGAGATGAAAGATTGCTTCCTTTAGACATTTTATGTCCCTTTGCAAATCTCTGCAAGAGGTCAAGATCAACTATAAGAGGGACAAGATTTCCTCGCTTCACTAGATCTGCAATCAGAGTGGATGATTTCTCTAGATTAGAGTTTTCAGGGGTATGATTGCCCCAGATCTATTCTTTCAGATCTCCAAGCACAAAGATCAACCAACAAACTTCCCCCCTTTGTTAGGCGGTTTCTCTGCGTAAGCAGAAAGTAGGCTCTATCTTTACAAGATCTGGAAATTGGCACAAGAGGTGTATTATATATGGTCGTGTGCAGAGCGCGACTTGTCCCTGAAAGGCAAGAGGCCTTTCAGCCGCCGTCCCCCTGATCGCCTAGATTTAGCAGCCTCCTGGTTGCTTAAATCCTGGCGTCCCTCTTTGATGTAGTGGGCAGGCCGCTGCCTCGCCCTCTGGCCGGCCGGATCGGGCGGCTTCTTGGTCGCCGGATTCGGGCGGTAACACTTTTTGTTGTAGAGGGTATGCGCCTCCACCTTGTTCTCTGGCCGCGCCGATCGGGAGGCCTCCTAGCCGTCCAGATCCGGGTGATGACAACCTTTTCTGCAGAAGGTGGGAGGCCTTCAGGCCGCCCTGCCCCTCTAGTCGCTTGGATCAGGTGGCCTTCTGGCCGCCGAAATCTGGGCAAATCCATTTGCCAAGGAGGGCGCACGGGAGGCCTTCAGGCCATCCCTCCCTATGACTTCTCACATCAGGTAACCTCTTGGCTGCCCGGATCCGAGCGCTCCCTTGGCCACCTACGATGAACGGCCCCGCTGTGGTTGCCCGGTCCTTCGGCTGCTCGGCCCTCAGTCGAGATCCCGCCGCCAGCCAGCCTTCGACGAACGGATTTTCCCTGTCGAATAGTTTCCTCGTCGACCAATTCTCTGTCATCCGAACGCACTCACGCAATCGCCACCGTCGGTTATGTGGGTAACCACCCAGAAAACCGCCCGCGTAACCACATGTAGTGGATGGAGTGCATAGCAAAAAATAGGTATGGTTTGTATTTAATAAAATTAATAAAACTATATGCGCATAATACATTATAAAATTGGTCTGCAATTAGTGATTATGGTGGTTATGGTCTGCGAATAACCAGATAACCACCATAACTACCTCTGAGGATTATAAATAGATCCCCAAACCCTCCTTCATTTCATTATTTTCTCTCTCCGGAATTCCTCCTACGATTTTATCTCCTCCTCGGTTTTTCTCCTACGCTCCTCCCTCTCCTGCTTCTTCTCATCCAACATGCGCATGTCCCTCCGTGCGTGCGTACCTCCTTACGTGTGCATATCTCTCCGTGTGTGCATTCATCCTTGTGCGCTCCCCCTTTTATGCGCGTCTCTCCTCCAATATGCACACGTCTATCTGTGCGCGCATTCCTCTTTTTGTGAATCCCTCAGTTCGCTCTGCTCTCAAGACCATTACAAGCGCGTCGTCGTGCCCTATGCTCTCGAGACCTTTCCAAGTGTGTCATAGTGCACTCCGCTCTCCAGACTGTTCCAAGTGCATCGTCGTGCACTCCGCTCTCAAGACCATTCCAATTGTGATGTTGTGCGCTCCGCTCTCAAGACCGTTCCAAGTGTGACGTCGTGTGTTTCGCTCTAAGTGCGCCTCCGCGTGCACCGCTCCCAAGATTGCTACAAGCGCTTAACGCTCTCAACATAGGAACGAACATACCAGTAGTCGGCAAGACCAACATTCTAGACTCATTCAAACATAGCAAATGACAAGCCACACAGGATAAGGCGTGCTGAAAGCACCGTCCAAGCTTCCAAGCCATCGGTGTCAGGAGAAGCAAAGTCAGCTGATTTCGGCCCCAAGCAACAGTCAGAGACACTATAGCATCCATAGTGTGAAGCTCCATATTGTACAGAAAAAATTAGATCTGTGAGAGGTGGTTTGTCACCCTCCGAGCCCAATACTCTTTCTCTCTCCTTAATAATTGTAACTAAGGGCATTCTGTTGTCCTCGCATTCTTTGAAAAGTTTTGTATCAAAACCAGAACTAGTGAAAGTTTGGTCGGCACAGATCCAACCACATAGTTTTTCACCTCTTTCCGGGATGTTACAAGTTAAAAAGATTGTCCCGTCAGCTTTCTACTCTTTGTGACTGTGCGCGCTCGACCGCTCCACGGGCTAAGCCGGCCTAATTTAATTCAGTCTTCCAGAAGTGTTGAGTTTGCCGCAACAATGATAAAAAGAGGTAAAATCGAGAAGTTAATGTTTAACCGAAAGTGTTTTTTTTAATATAGCATATCACATGATATGATTTACTACTTCATATTAATTGATCAATATTTTACTGAAATGATTCATAACCTCCTTTCAAAAACTTTGCTACCTTAGGCTTCATTTGGTTCGGCGGTGGCGGGTCGATTCGGCGGGTGAAAATAGAGTGTTCGAATCAGAGGGGGGAGGTGGTTTCTCCAAACGGAGCTTTTTTAGGCATTTCTCAAGGCAGACGGGTGGAATCGGAGCAAACGCCGCCGGAGGTTCATTTGTTTTCCCGCCTTCCGGCGACGTTTGCCCAAAACGGAGCTGCAAAACGCCGAACCAAATAGAGCCTTACGTTCTATTTGTTTGTGCGTTTTGCAACTCTGTTTTGGGCAAACGCCGCCGGAAGGAGGGTAAACAAATGAACCTCCGGCGGCGTTTGCTCCGTTTCCACCCGCCCGCCTTGAGAAACGCCCCAAAAAGCTCCGTTTGGAGCAGCCACCTCCCCCCTCCGGTTCGAACTCTCCGTTTCCACCCGCCAGATCGACTCGCCACCGCTAAAACAAATGAAGCCTTAATCCAAACATATATGAGTATTGTTAAAATCGTAAAATATTTTTTAAAAAAAATTTATTCTTGCAAGTAGTATAGTGATTTTTTTGCCCCCTCTGTAAATTTAGGCGATTCTTAACTGCAACCCATTATTGGTTAGTTGCACCCCAAAATCTCATAACTTTTCGCGTCTTTTCTAAATACGCCTTGTACATGCAATTTCAGGAAAAGTGTTCAACACGAAATACGCCTTGTACAAGACGAATTTTGGAAATATGCTCATATTTTGCGCATTTCAGACATGGCTTTTTGGCACTTTGCACCCTCCAATTACCGGGTTTTGGCACTTTGCACCCCCAAAGTTTAAAATTGGCAGATTGCACCCCCGAATTCATAAATTCTGGCACTTTGCACCCCATGACCAATTTTTGAGGGGTATTTAGGTCCGGCTCCTCTCCAAAAAGCCATTTTGGCATTTTGCACCCCAGAATTCTTTTTTTTAGCTATTTGCACACTGTAATTGATCATTAATTTTTCCAACGGATTTATTATTAGAAAACGCGGCATGATGAGAAACTAACTTTCCATATAAAATTTTCTACTCATTTTTAACAAGCTAAAAAAAAGAAGTCTGAGGGTGCAAAACCCCAAAATGGTTTTTTGGAGAGGAGCCGGACTTAAATACCCCTCAAAAATCAGCAATGGGGTGTAAAGTGCCAGAATTTATGAATTCGGGGGTGCAATCTGCCAATTTTAAACTTTGGGGGTGCAAAGTGCAAAAACTCAGTAATTTAGGGGGGGTGCAAAGTGCCAAAAGGCCTTTCAGAAATACGTCTTGTGTTGAAACCGGAATCCGGTCTCCTGTGGAGTTCGACCCTTGGGGAAGGGGTGACCTCACACATACTACACTCAAGAGAACGTCACAGACCAAAAACTTGGGAAACTATGAACAGACCCTCGGCTCTAGCGCGGAGGTCCCACCTCACACCCGGAAGGCTATCTGAGCTCTTCCCCTCCCTAGCCAATGCTCGAGCTAGGGTGCCTTGGAGGAGCCCTCTCTACTCTACCAAGGAGGAACTAAGGGAGGAGGAAGCCAAAAAAGATCCTCTCCAAGGCACCCAAGGGGGTCTATTTATAGTTTTCCAAATCCCTTGGGCCAAAAATGACCAAAATACCCTTACGCCCAATACACCTCGGACAAATAGAAAACAGCCACGCCGGGGGGTAAAGGGGTAATCCCCCCCCCCCCCCCCCGAGGGCAAGACAGTAAAAGCAGGGAGGGCAAGGGCGAGAAGGCTAGGCGAGCTGGGCGGCCTGGCGAGCTGGCCTCCTTGGCGAGACGGGGCAGGGCGAGCTGCGGCCTGGCGAGCTGGCCTCCTTGGCGAGACGGCGGCCTGGGCGAGGCGGCGGTCTGGCGAGACGGGGCAAGGCGAGCTGCGGCCTGGCGAGCTGACCTACTTGGCGAGACGACGGTCTGGCGAGACGGGGCAAGGCGAGCTGCGGCCTGGCGAGCTGGCCTCCTTGGTGAGCGGGCCTACTTGGCGAGACGACGGTCTGGCGAGACGGGGCAAGGCGAGCTGCGGCCTGGCGAGCTGGCCTCCTTGGCGAGACGGCGGCCTGGGCGGGCGGCGATCTGCTTGCGGGCTGGGGCGGCCTGGCTGGGTGAGCTCGGCGGCCTGGGACCGGGCTGAGGCGGCTTAGGCGGCCTGGTGCCGGGCTGAGGAGGCTTAGGCGGCTTGACCGACTTCTCAAGAGTGCCTTGGGGGAGAAATATTTTCTCCCCCTACTAGTATGTTTCCAGGCTAGAGCCAAAGTTGGTCACCGAGAGTGCAAAATCTCCAAAAAGCTTAAAAACGGGTTTGCATTATTTGTGGCCCACTATTCGCGAATACGGGATTGTACATCTTGTACATGCAATTTCTGGAAAAGTGTTCAACACGAAAGTGATCTACAACTTTTATGTTGACCACTTTTACTAAAATTATATGTACAAGACCTATTTAAAAAAGAAACCAATAATAACTGTTGCGGTTAACAATCACCTAAATTTACGTCGCATTGACTCCTTCACATATGTGTATCTTCGGAAGACTTCTACAGATATTCGTGTCTTTCCTGGTTCTTTTGTCTCTCTCTTCTCCAACTTGGAATTGTTCGCTGGTCGACTCTTCTTCTTCCCTCCCCCTCCCCCTCCCCCTTCCCCCCCCTCCCCCCTTTCTCTCTCTAGTTCCCACATCGATGAAAACTCATTTTCTCAAATTTTCAGCCACCTCCGGTCTTCCTTGATCTGTTTCAATTCATTACCAAGTCTCTTTCTCTCTCTTCCAAGTAGAAGTTGAGAGAGAGAGAGAGAGATGGCGGCCAGCAAGTTTGCGAGCAAGCTTCGCCGGAACACGGACAGGATGACCTTCCTTCTAATATACACAGCGTTGGAATGGATCTTAATCATTTTCCTCTTCCTCAACGCCATCTTGTCCTACGCGATCGAGAAATTTGCGTCGTTCTTCGGGCTGAAGCCCCCCTGCATCTTCTGCTCGAGGATCGATCACCTCTTCGATCCCGGAAAAGGGCGGATCCCCTTCCGTGATTTTCTCTGCGAATCCCATGCCGGAGAAGTATCCAGACTCGGGTTCTGCTCCAACCACCGGCGCCTCGCGGAGGCCGGCGACATGTGCGAGGACTGCGCCGCCTCTAAGCCCGGGGAAACTGATCGGACCTTTTCCCTCCTCTCGTGGATGAAGCGGAGCGAGCAGGGTGAGAAGGATCTGCGCTGCTCTTGCTGCGGCGTTGCCCTAGAGAGTGGCTTCTATTCTCCGTACATCCTTCTCAAGACCAAATCCTGGGATGTTTTGGAGTGCATTCAGAAAGAGAAATCGGAGGTAGACGCGGGATTTGAACTGGAGGAGGCGGGGACAGCGACACAGAATAAAGAGGAAGAAGAAGAAGCTCGTCTGGTAGTGGAGGATGCATCCATGGATGTTTTCGCTCTCCGGGCGGAGAAGACGGCCGATTTTGTTGAACGAATCCTTCCCATCGAATTAATCGATTCCTCCACTATGGCGAAGTCCCTTCATCTTGATCTATCAACAATCTCTAAGCAGGAAACCATGGCGATTCCGAGCACTGAAATAGATCGAAGTGAGATTATTACATCGCTCGAAAATCATTCGTGTGTTCTACTTCCAGCACAGGATCCCTGCGATGATTTTTCAACAGATCTGAAAAATATCGAAGCGATGAAGCCACCACTGGAAGATTTCGAAGAACACCAGGGTGAGTATTTACTTTTCTTCTTCTTCTTCTTCTTCTTCTTCTTCTTCCTCCATTAATTCTCTAATTAATTAATATACGTGTTTGATTATGATCGAGTGCAGCTTCCGAAGAAGATGGGAAGGGAAACGATGAGGCTAACTGTGAAATATCCATTGGCAGTGAGATTTGCGACCAAGAACAGATTGAAGAAACTCAGTTTCATGAAGTCGTCTCCCAACCTGATCCCGCATCTCATCATCAACATCTGAATGGTGTCACTGAAACCCTAACTAAAGATTCAGGTAACAATTTCAGTTCCCCATCAACACCTCTCCATATTATTGCTTTCAGATCCTCATAGCTTTTCCGTCAATTGAATTGTATCAGTCGCCGAAATTGAACCATCGGAACAACATTCTCGACAGGGGAAGAATCTGAAAATTTGTCCAATTCTCAATGAGATTGAAGAGGAGAGGATGATGCCTGAGACACCCACAACTCCTAGTTATATTGACAGCTATCCTGTGCAGCACAAGAGGTTTTTGCTAGAAAGGAGAGAGTCGGGAACCGAGTCTTTAGACGGAAGTATTGCCGGCGACGTCGATTATCCGGAGCCACCGACAATAGATCGTCTCAAGGCCGCTCTGAAATCGGAGCGGAAAGCTCTCATTGCGTTATACACGGAGCTGGAAGAAGAGAGGAGTGCGTCGGCCATTGCTGCCAACCAAACAATGGCGATGATAACCAGGCTTCAGCAAGAGAAGGCTGCAATGCAGATGGAGGCATTGCAATATCAGAGGATGATGGAGGAGCAGTCGGAGTACGATCAGGAGGCGGTGCAGCTCCTCAATGAGCTCATGATGAAGAGGGAGAAGGAGAAGCAGGAGCTGGAGAAGAAGGTGGAGGTGTATCGACACAAGGTTCATGGTTATGAGGCGATGGAGAGGAGGAGGAAGTCAAAGGGAAGCGGGAGCGGAACCTCTTGGAGCGCGGAGGAGAGCGATGAGCTCTCGGTTGAATCTCAAGTAGGCACAAATGAATTCATAGGCTCAATGGAAGAAGAAGAAGAAGGTGATGATGATGTTGCAGCAAAACATCTCATGCAATTTGAGGAGGAGAGGCTCTCCATACTTGGGCAGCTAAAGACATTGGAAGAGAAGCTTTTGAACCATTTACCAGATGAAAATGGCCATGGAATCAATGGAGATTGTGAATTATCAAGAAAAGATGACAATGGAGGATCTGTAAATGAAAAGATTTCTACAAAGAGCACAGAGAGGAGTGGGAAGAAACTCCTCCCCCTCTTTGATGCCATTAACTTAGAAAATGAAGAAGATGACAGCTACAAGAAGCTGGAGATTGCCGAGCAGGTCGATCATGTCTACGAGAGACTGCAGGCTCTCGAAGCAGACCGCGAATTCCTCAAGCATTGTTTATCTTCCCTGAAGAAAGGAGACAGGGGACTGAATCTTCTCCAAGAAATCCTTCAACACCTTCGTGATCTGAGAATCATGGAGCTTCATTCAAGGAATGTTGATGTCTAAATTTTTTGTTCACCAGGTACTCGATCAGTGGTAGAACTCGTTTCAGTGCCTCTTTCCTGTTCAAAAAATCATTTCTTTTGTTTTGTAAAGTTTAAGGCTTCTTGAGGAGGAGGAAGAAGAAGAGACTCCAGCATATGGAAATGGGCTCTCCTTTACTTTTCTTACTTTTTTTTAATGAAAGGCTGCCCCCATGATCCCCACCATTCACGGAGAATTGTGTGGTTGATGATGCCTGATGGGGGACACCCAATTGATTTGGTGTGGGAGAAAATCATGGCATCCAAAGCTTGACAGGTACAGAAATTGTCTGGAAAGAAAAAGGTTGTTTGAATGGAGTTCCTTTTGGCCTTTTTATTATTACTGCAAGTTCTTTCTTGAGTTTGGTGCCTGTTTTTCTGTAATATACTCTTTACCATATGTTTTTGGTTTGTTTCTTTTTTTTGTTAATATACATAAAGAATGTATAATATTTGTCAATGATTATGGTTTATGATTCATTTTAATTATATGTAGGGTTAGACTCCGTTTGGCACGGTGGTGAGAGTCGTGAACACGGGGTTAAATTGTCATTTTTTAACACCCATCTGAAGAACTTCATACACTTTTATGTTCAAACGGATCATGTTTGTTAGATGATCCTTGACGAATGACGTTTTAACCCATGCGTTTACGACTGCCACTACCGTGCTGGACGGAGACTTAGGCTCCGTTTGGGAGGACTTATTTTCACCGGTCAAACGGTCATGACCGCATGAACCGGACCTTAATTATACGGTGGCGAGATCGTCCGGCCTCCAGAACAAAACATTACATGCCTATTTATAGGCTTAACACAAAGTCTTGGCTATATGTAGCCCAAATAGACATAAGAATAAAAACACTCCAAAAGTTAAATAAAAACATGATAAAAAATATAAAAGCTCTCAAGCTTGGAATAAAATAAGTTCAATTATTTAGTTGTCTTGCGACGAGGGCGGAGATTGTAGCGTCGCTCCGCATGATTGTCATGACGCCACAAGTCTTTGATTGGAGATGGAGAAGGATCGTCCGCGAGCATGTTGACATCATCTTCTATAGGTTGGAGGTCATCTTCTATAGGTTGGAGGTTGTCGTCTCCATCAACCCTCCCCCGCTCAGAAGGACTCATCACCGATCAGTTGGCATGCAGGTACTGGCGCAGAAGAGCATCATCCAAACGAGCCACCTCCGATTCCGGAAGCCAAGAGCCATCAGAGGCCGGACGATCTCGCCACCGTATCAAGTTTAATACAAGTTTGACATTTAGTCACATAATGAGCTATGTCATTGTTTAATAACCTGGATCTCCCTTCGGGAGTTTGCACCCGTCTATCTTTAGAAATGCCATTTACATTACAAATATAGATGAAAAATGGTCAAATTAGTCGAATTATTTTTATGATATTCAGTTTTATTCTTTGTAATGTCTTTACATTGAAAAATGTGATATTCTCATTTAGAATTATAGATGGAAAATGATCAAATATATCAAATTATTTTATGATATTTCAATTTTTAGATATGATGTACTTAGGCATTAGTGAGATTATGACAAAAGATTTGACACCATGACGACAAAGGATCCAGATAAGGGCTTGAGTGTTGTTGTATTTCAATTACCCTTTGTGATAACTCTACGTTGAAAATGATGCATTGCAATTTACCCTTAATAATGAATCTAGAATCATTGTAAAAGGATAAAATTTAAATATCATAACATAATTTATCTTATTTTATCATTTTTCATTCATATTTATAAAGGATGGGGCATTTTTGTAAACTAGGGAGACTTAGAGCTTAGAGGGGATGTAAATGCAATTTTGAAAGAGAGGGATGCAACCTATAATTATGCAAACTCGCAGGGGTGGTCCCGGTAATTAATCTTATATATCTATATATCTATCTATACTATAAAATGAAATATATATATATATGTGACCATCATGATTCTCATAAAGATCATTGAAATCATTAGAATCGCTGAATTAGAACTGTTACCCCTCATCCGTCCTATCACCAAAAAAAAAAAATATCACGCTCTCTATTTTCTCCCCCACAAATACCCTAACCCTCCTCCACGTGCGGAATTTTTCTGTCCGGGTTTCGTAGCACTCGCGCGCGATTGTAAATGCTCGTGTGGGGGCTTCTCCCTCCTTTGTTTTTGTTTATTTTTTCTCTCTATAAATCGTGATCGTTGATAGCTCCATGTGCGAACTCGTGCTCTCACCCGGATGGAGATTTCCAAACGGAGCCCGGTCCTAGTAATCTCCCCCTCCACGCAGACTACTCCCGCCGCAAGAGCACTTGCCCGCCCCCATCTCCACAGCACGCAACAACGCCGCGCCTCGACGCCACCCCGTCGACGCCGCCCCCTCGACGCCCCCGCCTCGACGCCCCCGCCTCGACGCCCCCGCCTCGCCGTCACCGCCTCACCACCTCTACGCCGCCGCCTCATCGCCCTCACCTCGATGCTCCCGCCGCCATCACCTATCCTCTGCCCTCTGTCAACGCCGCCACCGTCAAATCTCCAACTCCCGTCCCAAATGTTCAACAGAATCCTCTACTTCAAGCCCTCGATCATGCACCTCCATCATCTTGCCCGCTGGTAAGCGCCTCCTAACCTCTCACCTTCCGCTATCACCCTCCTGTTCGCAAAAACTGCCACTCTACTTTCAAAATACATTGGAATTTTTTCCACTGCAGGTCCTCTCAAAACACATCCCTTAATCAGGTGGCCTTATTTCCAGTTCAATATTTATTGTTTTTATTTTGGGGTTAAACTATAATCCACTGAATTTTTTTTGCTTCAATAATGGTTATTCTGTATTGGTTTTGATCATTATAGTTGTTAGGTTTGGCCTAACTCGACCTGAAAAACCGGCTCAACAGGTGAGAGTTGTCTTGCCATATAAACAGATCAGACCAGAGCGGATTGGCGGTGTGAGATTATTATTAACATCCCCCCTCGCCCATAGCATGGATTGACCGGACGGAACCGGGACACAGAGCTCATGGGCGGACCGGACGGAACCGGACAGAACCTGGCTCTGATACCATGTTAGGTTTGGCCTAACTCGACCTGAAAAACCGGCTCAACAGGTGAGGATTGTCTTGCCATATAAACAGATCAGATCAGAGCGGATTGGCGGTGTGGGACTATTATTAACAATAGTAAAAAACAATGATTCATTCCACCTGATCAAATGCATGAAGATTGTATCAAAGATTCAAAGCATAGTATGTATAGCAGCCATTTAAACTCGAAAGATATATGCTCGATGCGGCCGTGTCAAAATCAAAATTAAAACTCTCACTCCGTCTATTTCTCTTTAGAGAGCGTCTTCAACATCTCACTAATATTCATCCTCTAGAAAACTGCAGTGCAATTCAGTAAATAGATGTATTTCTCTGCTCAAACAACCACAATGATAGTTTCACAATTTCATCCATAAGGAATGCACAAAAGAATAAGATTTTGATTGGGTGTAAATAACAATATATATATATATATATGTTAGAAGGCTCCGCTCAAGATAGTCCACTAAGGCTCATCGGTGTGGAATTACCTTATATAGTATCTCCAGCGTAGACCCGTTACACTCTAGTGACACGAAACCCAAAGGGTCGTTCCGAGACGGTCTTGACATATGCGGACATATATTAAATACCCTAACAATATATACATTGCCCAATTACACATTGCTTCTTAGTTATTAAAGTGGGAAAACTACATAAAGATGAAAGGAGAATTTGTTCCAACTGCAATTTTGAAGACTCCTGCTCTCTCATGGAATAGTTGTCATTCGGGCCTACAAAAAACTGGAAAAGAAATATTATGCAATTCAAGCATAATTAACACATAATATAAATAGATATTGTTGCGATACAAATGTCCCCCGCACGACAAATGTTCCCTGCACGACAAATGTTGCTCTCACGATCAATGTCACCCACACGACAGATGTCGCCCCTACGACAAATGTTGCCCGCACGAGAGCCCCCATGTACCACCACTCGTATATATTAACACATATATGTATATATTTAATTATTGCTTAAAGTTGGAGTGAGGGGGACTGCTGGGGAGGGTGAGGTCATGGTTTTCAATTGGGTTTGGTTGGTGGTGTATTGATTAAAAATTAGATTTTTAAAATGTTTTGCATTTGATGCTGGTGGTGGTTGTTTAGGGTTTGATGATGAGGGGCTCTTGTCCTTTGCTTTCTTGATGATAATTAAATGAGAATAATTAGTTAATAATGCAACATTTGTATTTTGTGGTGTATCTTGGGATTCCATTGCTCTTCATTAAAATGAAGCTATGGATTTTTATGCATTGTTTGTGTGAAGGCACACGAGCGTGTTGGTTTGGCCGTGTATTGAATGTTTAAAATATATATGTTGGTGTGAAAATAATGTGGTTGGCCAATATCCGTCACCCCTTGTATTGAATATGAGTTTGAGTTGTGAAATTTTTGGCGCGGTGTTTTTGCTCCTATAAGATTGGACAAATATGTCATCTACATAGAATAAAAGTGTAAGTTCAAATATGGGCACCAATCCTATGATATTTCTGCACCAACATATTAATGTATCTGATCTGGGGACTAAGGCTCTGTTTGGCACTATGTTTTTGCTAAGGAAAAACTAAAAAAATTAATTTTGAACGTAAAAGTGAATGACGTTCCTCTTTAGGTGAGGTCTGGCGGTCACAATCACGAACGATGATTCATAACCACAACGTTCATGACCGTCACCATCGTGCCAAACGTAGCCAAAGTCAATAGACTGGTGTTTCTTAACGATCTCTCAATCACACGGGCCTTTCCACGTTCTTTCTTTTTGATATATATTTTAAAAATGTACACAATGTGGAACCGTTGTTACAGTCAACGAGTCGTTCACTCGTAAACCCTGCGCAACTATAATTGAGGATGTGGATCGAATCTTGTTTTGGTCGTGCACTAAGATCTGTGATAATGATGTGTGAGGTGGTGAATTGCTCCAAAAAAAAAAAGAGAATTGAGGTGGTGAAAGAACTTTAAGCCAATTACATTCAGATTTCCTGAAGGCTTTTAATCGGTGTATTTTATCAAAAAAGCAAGGCAATTATATAATATAGATTTACATATACGAGTGATAGAAATGAGGCTTTGCTTCTACGTTCAACTGCGATAGTAGCTCAATCGAGATAGTGCACGGGTGGGTGGGTGGGGGGGGGGGGGGGGGGTCGGGGATTCCAGTGCACTGCATTATCCCGGCCACGACATTGTCACACCGCGATGACACTGCCGCTGCTCACAAACCCATGAGTTTTATACTCTGCTCTTCGCTCAAAAACGATGTGTAAGAGGTCTGGTAATAGCGGACAAAACACATTTTTATTTGTAGTTAAAGTACTTTGTTTATATGAGAGTGGTTTTTTAAAATAAAAGAAATATATATAAATATTGAAAGTTTAATTTTTTTTAATAAATTAAGATAAAATCAGAATGTAAATGTTTAATCAGATTGTATTTTTTTCAAATTAAAATTAGTTTTAAAAAGAGAGGAAATATTAAAGGAAATGACAATTATATTTAATAATTTAGGTGGTAAAAAGAAATTTAAGCGAATTACATACAGATTTATTAAAGTTTTTAATCGGTGTATTTTTTTAAAAGGCCAATTATGTAAAATAGATTTAAAAAATGCTCTCGTTGAGAGTTGAACTCAAGACCTCCCGCTTACTAAACGGGTGCTCTAACCAACTGAGCTACGAGAGCTTAGTTCATATACAATTATATAGTTATTTAAATAACTTTCTTAATGCAACTCATATTTTACTTAGCCTAAAAACTAAAGTTTACATGATGCGTGTTTTTGCTCGGATGAGTTTAGAATGAATATTTGACATGACATTCATGAACAATAATTCATAATCATCCCGTTTATGACCTTCGCATCTGGAAAAGAGAGAGGGGTATTATACTGTACCGTGCAGTGCGTCATTCAATGACTGCGGGTGCATTAACACTCGCGCCAAGATGTGTGCGCAAGATGAATGCACTCACAGTCGTTAGATGTGCTGCACTACACGGTACAGTACAACACACCCCCAACTTTCTTTACACTTGTGCCAAACAAAGCTTAAATCTCCTAAACCTATATAGCGGCACCTATACGATCAAATCAATATGTTGCCTTTTAAAATGATTGGCATTCAACTATTTGTAATACTTGATTTGGTTGGCCAACTATTTTTAAGAATAAAATTTAAGGATAGTTCAACTATTTTACATAATTTTTTAATTATGTAAGTTGTAAATATTATTTTTTTCATTCAAATAATATTTTTTTCCAATCACAACTGTGGAGAGCATTGAGCATGAGCGGAGCCCGCGAGCATGCGGGAGCAACTATTGCGAGAGCGCTGAGCATGAGCGTAACTGTAACATCAGTAATTTGACGCGAAGAAAAATTGTAAGTGCAGAGTCCGATCTCGAGCGAATTTAATCGAGACAGGGTTTGGTCGAGGTACGATTATAGTATTGTTAAATTGTGTTTGTGAATTTATCGATCAAGTGTAGTTGTTTAAAAGAAAATATATGTTTCGTCGCATGTTAGGATTGGTGCGCTAACATAAATATGTTTGTATTTTTTATTTGAATAGGAAATGACAATCTTGAGTTTAAATGGAAATACATAATAATAGCAAATAAATAAATTAAAAAGAAAAAAAAATATGTTTTGTCGGATCAGCCACCTTGCGACCGTTTAAGCAACCACACACCCTTGTGAAGCGTCGTCAGTTATAAATTAAACCCGGAAACCTTATTCTTCCGTAAGAGCCGCTTCTCCCTTTTCTCCTGCACGACTTGAACGAGAGCAGGCTAGGTCATCTCGTTCCTCTTCCCAACTTCAGATAGCGAGCCGTCATCTACTCATCTCCGCACGCCTTCGTGGCCGTCGATTGTAACGATCGACTACGCCCCTTCAGTAAACCCGAGGCGCAGTTGGCAGTTCTTCCGCGACGTGAGGAGGTTGCCGACTCTTGCCGGTGGTGGTTCAACACTGGTTTTCTTCCCGAGTCGGGGTTTGGTTTAGTTTTCGCTCACACTCATCGTTATTGTCATTACGACGGTCGGACCTCAAGCGGAAGATCATTTAAGTGAGCCTTATCTTTCGTATTTCAGTCCGAGTAAGAGAATTTTTCCCCTCGATCTTTTTAATCAGAGTAATGTTTACTAAGAATTCAGTGATCCCATTACCCTTGAGTGATATCAAATGTGTTTTTCCTCCGATTGCAGAAATTAGGAAAGTTGACTCCTCCGTTTCAGAAACCCTAAACCTTTGTTTCTAGAGTAGTGGTAAATTCCTTCTCTTCACTATGTAATAGCATGCCCAAATTTTCTATAAAAATGACGACTTTAAGTTTATCTGCACTTTTGGGGTTGTAGGGAAAAATCAAAGGGGAACGTTTAGCATTTTCAAAGTAGCATACATAAGAGTCATGTCGTCGCGTCTTGTGTACGAGCAACATAATACTACTGTAAAAAATCTTTATTCTTTCTGTCTAGGCATATCAAATAGATTTTATGGTAGTGTATTGTATAATTCAATAAAATTAATATTGATGTATGGAAGTACTATTGTTGTTAGGAATTGATAGTTCTACTATCACCTAGTTAATATATGTTGTTCGTAATTAAATAATAAACCTCTCAAACAGTTGACCATACGAACCTCACTATAAGTATGATTGTCTAGATTTAGTAACACGAGTTAATGACTTCAAGAATATGTTTTCTAGTCGAATAAATTAATATGATGAACTGTCTTTATCATGCATATATATTCACAAGTAGAGTAGCACTAGATAGATATATATTTAGTGGGCACGGTTGAGTTCTTCTCCCATGTTTGATAGAGGCGCATTATCTTTCTGATGGGTTGTAGTGTACCTTATGAGTTTTAGTGTTTGAGAGATGTTATCCCATGTTAGTAGATTAGCAGATTCAAGTTTGTGTTCGTGTGACACTAAAACACTTGAGTTCGTTAGTAGAACTCAGATTATTAGATTAGTATTGCGCGATAGAAGTTACGCTGCCTAGAGTCTTATTGAATGACAATCATAAGCGATTTTAGAACTCAAGTTTAGACCGAACCTTAGAAACTTCAAGTTAACCAAATTATTCGAAACTTGAGTAAACTGTTCACTATATGTTTAATTAGAATAGTTATTTATTTTGCTAGTTTTATTTTAGAAAATCTTGCATAGTGCACTAGCATACAAATTTTTTATATCACAAAATTATTTTTTAAAGTGTCGATCCTAGATGAGGCGAAAGCTTTTCTAGGAGGCACGGTGATCCCCGTTAGAATGAAAGGTGGATGGACAGAATGCGGCGGGCGATGCCCTTGATTGCACCCCTCTTATTCTGAAAATTACAAAAAACTCTCATCAATGTTACAAAACATAACATTCATCTTCCCTGAAATACACATTTCATAACATCCATGCACAAAAATACCCCCCTCGGAATACATTTTCAAGGGGGTATTTTGTGTACGGATGTTACAAAATGTAAACTTCAGGGGAGGTAAATGTTATGTTTTGTAACCTTGAGGGGAGGTTTTTGTAATTTCCATAATAAGAGGGGTGCAAACTATAATTATGCTATCTTCCCGGGGAAGTTTTGGTAATTATTCATGTGTATATATATATATATATACATACATACATGTACATGTATGTATGTATATATATATATATACATATGTATGTATACATATACATACATACATGTACATGTATGTATGTATACATACATATGTATATATATGTATGTATACATACATATGTATATATATATATGTATACATACATATATATATATATATATATGTAGACGAGTTCCTGACACGGGGCTCCGCCCCTACTGCCAATCGCGGCAGTACCTGACCCGCCCCAACGGCCCCACGCGACTGTACCTGGCCCGCCACTACGACCTCGCGCAACTGTACCCGGCCCGCCCATACGGCCCTGCGCGACTGTACCCGACCCGCCACTATGACCTCGCGCAACTGTACCCGGCTATAGTATATTTATATGTAATAATGAATTATGTTATACCTATATTTATATAATTTTTTTAATAAAAATACATAAAATATAACAATATAAGTATAAATTATTTGAACTATTATCACAGTTGTCTTCTTGCCTCATTGGATTGAGTTGTTCCTCCTGTCCTTGAGGTCCTAGGATTGAAACCGAATAGCTGCGTTTAAATTAAAATATAATTTTAACAGTCAACCGTCCGGTTTTTTAAGAGTTATAGGGGCAAAATTGTAATTTCATATAGATTTAGGACATCCTAGTAGTAGGTTTAGGAGACCTACTAAAATGTGGGGAGATGGAATAATTTTATTGTGCTCGATCAGACGGTTGTTGAATTATGAACTCATGATCTGACTGCTTGTGGAATTTTGAACTCATGATATTCGCAGACCACAGTATTTATTTATATATGGTAGAGATATGCAGATATATGTATATACACGCAGCGCGTATATACTGTTGAACCGGGTAAAAAATGACGGGATTGTTTGCTATTACAAGAAACCCTCTATATATAGAGGTGAATATAATACATAATTAAAACATAAAACATAAAGTATAATCACACTCCCCCTCAAGTTGGGCGTGTGATGTTAACCATGTCCAACTTGTCCACAATATTGCTAAATGCGTTCTCACTCAATCCTTTGGTGAGAATGTCAGCTAGCTGTCTGTCGGTGGGCACAAAAGGTGTGCATATGATTTCTCTCTCAATGTTCTCCTTGATAAAGTGTCGATCCACCTCGATGTGTTTTGTCTGGTCATGTTGCACATGGTTGTGACTTGTGCGCAATACTGATGGCTGACTTATTATCACAATACAGCTGGATGGGTCCTGCTTCAATAAGACCAAGGTCACTCATCACAGATCGAAGCCATAACCCTTCACAGACCCCGTGACCCATAGCTCTAAACTCTGCCTCAACACTAGATCTTGCCACAACTTGTTGCTTCTTACTCCTCCAAGTAACAAGATTACCCCCAACTCGGGTACAATATCCTGAGATTGATCGCCTATCGTCAACAGATCCGGCCCAATCAGCGTCAGTATAGACTTCAATATTTAGACCAGAATTAGGAGCAAACAGGATACCCCTTCCTGGTGTAGACTTGAGATACCAGAGGATTCTGTGAGCAACATCGACATTACGAGTTTTACGAGCATGCATGAACTGGCTAACGACACTCATTGCATAAGAAATATCTGGACGAGTGTGAGACATGTATATTAATCTCCCCACTAATCTTTGGTACTCAGAGATATCAACAATTTCCTCTCCATCATCGCGCCCCAATCGGTGGTTTGCTTCAATCGGGGTGTCAGCTGGTGTACATCCACTTATCCCCACCTTCTCAAGGAGATCTAAAGTGTATTTACGCTGGGAGATGAAAATCTCCTGCTTAGATCGAGCAACTTCAATACCCAAGAAATACATGAGTTCACCCAGATCTTTGACCTCAAATTCGCCAGCCAATTTTTGTTTCAACCTCTGGATTTCTTCGATATCATCCCCTGTTATGACAATATCATCAACATACACAATAAGTGCAATGAGTTTTCCAATGCTTCGTTTAATAAACATAGTATGATCGGCATTGCTTTGATGGAAACCAAAAACTAGCATGGCCTTGAGAAACCGCCCAAACCACGCTCTTGGAGACTGCTTCAGCCCATATAAAGCCTTTCTCAATCCGCAGACTTTCCCTGCAGCACCTGTAGGAATGAGGCCCGAAGGAATAGACATGTAAACCTCCTCATCTAGATCACCGTGGAGAAAGACATTTTTCACATCAAGTTGTAAGAGCTCCAAGCCTTTGCAAGCAGCACGAGATAACAAGACCCTGATAGTATTCATCTTTGCCACCGAGGCAAACGTCTCCAGATAGTCAATACCAAGGGTTTGCGTATAACCCCTTGCCACCAACCTAGCCTTGCATCTTTCAACAATCCCTTGTGAGTTCTGTTTCACAATGAACACCCATTTACACACAACCGTCTTCTTTCCATAGGGAAGGAGAACCAAATCCCATGTATGGTTTTTCTCAAGAGCATTCATTTCCTCAACCATCGTCTCACGCCACATAGGGACCTCCAGAGCCTGTTGTCATGATTCAGGTATGGAAGAAATAGCAAGGGAAGATGCAAAGGCCTTGTAGGTAGTAGAAAGAGAATTATACGATACATAATGTGATAAAGGATGCCGAGTGCAAGACCGGATACCTTTCCTGAGAGAGATCGGTTGATCAGAAGGCCCTGAGTCAGGTTCCACTGACTATCCTGGTAGCATAGTCGGATCTTGCGTGCTCGTCTGCTTTGTACGCCGGGTATAAACCTGCAAGCTCGGAGGAGGAGGCCCAGGAGGAGGACGTATGTCCACTGGTAGAGGAGGCACAGGAGGAGAGCTCACTTCCACTGGTAGAGGGGGCACGGGAGGAGGACTCACTTCCACTGGTAGAGACGACAACGAGCGACTTCCAGGAGATGACGATTCTTCCGCTCAGCCACACCATTTTGTGTGGGAGAATACGCGCAGGTAGTCTGGTGGAGGATACCACGATCAACAAGATATTGCTCAAACTGCGAATCGATGTATTCACGACCATTATCACTACGAAGAATTTTAATTTCGGAGTGAAATTAAGTGGAGATCATACAATGAAACCGTCGAAAAATCGAGAAAACATCATTTTTGTTACGCATCAAATACTACCATGTAGTAGGAGAGAAACAATCAATAAAAGTAACAAATCACACACATCCAGAAATAGAAGATGTCGGGTAGGGACCCCAGATATCAGCATGAATAACAACAAAAGGGATAGAACTTGGCAATGAAACATGCTTAAACGAAATACGATGATGTTTGTTTAAGCTAAATACATCACAAAAAAAGAGTCAAAGACAACAGTAGACATAACAGGAAATAACAATTTCATAACAGAAACAGAAGGGTGTCCCAGGCGACAGTGTCAGGAGTACAAAGTATGGACAGTGCTGGAATGAAGATCCAGAGGAGACGTAGCCTGGCCGGAGTCGAGCATATAGAGTCCATTTATCATGCTACCAGAGTCAATCACCTTCCCCGTCGTCAGGTCCTGAAAAACACAAGAAGACGGAAGAAATGTCACAGAGCTGTGCATGGAGCTAGTTAGATGACTAATAGAAAGAAGATTACGAGTAAAATTAGGAACATGGAGGACATAAGATAAGGTGAGGGAGGAGTAGGAGATGGAACCCTTGCCGGCAATGGAGGAAAGGGAACCATCGATAATGCTCACTTTATCACGGCCAGAAAGAGGAGTATGCGATATAAAACCTGTTGAGGACCTAGTCATATGATCTGTGGCCCCTTAGTCAATAATCCACTGGGTAGAAGGATGAGAAGCAGCAGAGTGAGCACCTGGGAGACCCATGTGAGCGTAGGAGGAAGATGCAGAAGGCTCTGTAGAAAGGCCCTGCATCATGCATCGAAGAGCCAACATTTCATCCGCTGTAAACTGAAGGTCCGTAGGTCGTTCCTGCGTGAGAGCACCAAGAGGGGTCGAGCCATCAGAACTGGAATAACCAGGAGGGACCGCGACAGAAGCATTAGTAAGATGAGCAGAACGTGGGGCAGCATGATGACCAGAGGAGCACCCAGAACCACGACTTCCACGAGGCGGAGCACCACCTCTGGGGTTAGGAAACCCATGAAGCCGGAAGCAGGTATCCCGAGTATGATGGTTCCTGCTACAATAATCACATAGCAGATGATCCTTATCAGAGCCCTTCAATCTGGAGTCCTGAAATGGACGAGTACCAAGAAGAGAGGGGGCAGTAGCCGCCAAAGCTGACCCCTCAGGCATCGGGTCTGGAAGAAGAGTCAGGCGACGATCGCATTCCTGCTGCACAATATTGTAGACCTCAGGAAAGGATGATATCTGCGGTCGGCCCAAAATCTGAACACTGATATGATCGAAGTCGCGATGCAGTACATGAAGAAACTCAAATATACGATTGTGGTCATCCCGGGCCCGAACCATTGCCTCATCAATAGGGCTCACAAAGGTAAGAGGATCAAAGGGATCATATTCCTGATACAGCTGTGTGAACTCCAAGTAGTATGCAGACGGCGGACGGTCACCCTCCCGAAGTAAAGAGATCTTCCGGCGCAACTGAAAAATCTGAGCAGCATTGCCGCGGCGAGAGTAGGTAGACTCTGCGCGGCGCCAAATGTCGGCAGCGTTGTCGAGGAATAGGTAGTTTCGGGCAATGGACTCCTGCATTGAGTTAGTAAGCCGGGACATGACCAAGGAGTTCTCCGACTCCCACTGCGGCCATTCAGACGAATTGATGTCGGGCTTCTTCATTTTGCCAGTGACATAGCCAATGAGACCCCAACTTTTGAGCGTCAGAGTGATAGAGCGAGAGCACGAGAGATTATTGGAGTCGTCAAGACGTATGATAGTGATTTGGAGTGTGTTATGATCATTAGTGCCACGGAAGAGGACCGTCGGAGTGGAGGCACCGGAAGAGGGAGCAACCCCGGAAGAGGGAGCGGGAGATTCAGCATCTCCAGACATGATGGCTCAAAAATAGAAATCCAGAGCCAACCCAGGATTAGGGCATCAAAAAACCGGAGGGGAAAACGAAGAGATCCACTCCATTAGAACATCCAAAACAAGGAAAAAAGGCGCCGGATAAAAAAACAAGGCTCTCACGGCTTAAGCATACCGGCGCCGGATGGAGGGTTGGAGACCCGGCTGGAAGAAGAAGAAGAGTTGGAGACTCGGCGAGAAGGAGGAGGAGGAGAAGGAGGAGAAGAAGAGGAAGCGGCGGAAGGGATCGAGCAGGAGCGGGCGAACGGGAGCTGGCGAACAACGAGCGGGAGTGGGCGAACGGCGAGCGGGAGTGGGCGAATCGCGAGGAGAAGGTGAGCGGGATCGAGCGGGAGCGGGCGAACGACACGGCAGGCGGAGGCTGGGGCGCGCGGAACACTGCTGGCTCTGATACCATGTTGAACCGGGTAAAAAATGACGGGATTGTTTGTTATTACAAGAAATCCTCTATATATAGAGGTGAATACAATACATAATTAAAACATAAAACATAAAGTATAATCTAACATATACATATATCCGCGTATTAATATAATGCACTTAAATCAATCTGATTCCCTAGTATATGTTAGAATTAAGTAATTACCATGTATTACTCCTCTTATATAAGGAGCTTTCATTATCGAAATATTTGCATTGAGTTCACTTTAACATGGTATCAAAGCCCGCATGACCTAAACCTCTTGTTTTTGTTCGTTCATCTCTCGCTGCTCGTTGACCGACCATCACCGCTCCTCGCCGGCCTCCTCCCTCCTGTCGCCGTCCAAACACAAGCCCCTACCTCTCGTTTCCCTTCCTGCAGCACCGCTTGGCTCGCGCGACTCTTCCTGTCGGCCGTCAGTGTTGGCTGACGGGATGGCTTCTCCGGAGAATTTCCGACTGTTCGATTGACCCCAAACTTTGGGAAAATTTTTGTTTTGCCCTTCTTTTTGCCATACTGTTTTTTACAAAATTCCAACGGATAGTTGTTGCAACGGGTTTAACCGGTAAATAGATAGGATTAGTATTAGGCTTGCTTTTAGCATTTGTATTAGAATACTCAGCCTATATAAAGGCCCTATGCTGTAATAGACGGATATACTGAATAAAGTTGGTTTAATTCTTCAAGTTCCCTCCCCTGTTCACTTATCTCAGCTCCAGCCATCTTCTAGGTTGTTCTTCTTCTTCCTCAGCCTGTCTCTCTCTCTCTCTCATTCCCCCTTCTTCCCCCTATTTTCTCCTAACGCAGAAATTAGGATCTAACAGATGTCCTCCAAAATCAGATCTAGTGTATTAGCTTTGTTGTCTCAAGGCCTAGTGCAGAGGCAAGGTTTCGAGCTATGATACATGACATATGTGAGGGATTATGGTTACACTCCCTTTTGTGGGATCTGGGATGAAACGAGGTGTTATGGACTGGCTCATTCACGGGCCTAATCCTGCCGGTCGAGCCCAAAACATGGGCCTCGGCCCTACACACCCAACCCTTCTCCGCACGTGTTCTCGGTGCGGCAGGGTGTTGAGGCCGGGTCTCGAACCATTTACCTCCTTGATGTAAGCTCTTAACGCCAGCTCACATCACCAACTGGTCCGCGGCTCTACACACCCAACCCTTCTCCGCACGTGTTCTCGGTGCGGCGGGGTGTTGAGGCCGGGTCTCGAACCCTTTACCTCCTTGATGTAAGCTCTTAACACCAGCTCACATCACCAACTGGTCCGCGGCTCAGTTGGTGATGTGAGCTTGCGTTAAGAGCTTACATCAAGGAGGTAAAGGGTTCGAGACCCGTCCTCAACACCACGCCGCACCGAGAACACGTGCGGAGAAGGGTTGGGTGTGCAGGGCCGCGTCCCATGTTGTGGGCTCGACCGGCAGGATTACTCCCGTGAATGAGCCGGTCCATAACACGAGGCTAGTCCTATCTGGTTGTATTGTGACAACAAAGTTCCAATCAATATCGCCAACAACCTCGTTCAACACGATCACACCAAACATATTGAAGTTGATAGACATTTCATCAAGGTGAATATTGAGAAAAAGATTGTTTGTATTCCATTTATTATTTCAGAGAGACAATTAGTTGATATTCTTACTAAGAGTCGGTGAGTGAATGTTTTCCATGGTTTTATTGACAAGTTGGGTATGAGAAAACATGCCCAACTTGAGGGTGTATTAGAATTAAGTAATTATCATGTATTACTCTTGTATATGAGGCTTTCATCACGTTAATGAAATATTTGCTTTTTTGAGTTCATGTTAACGATATCCATCATGGTCAACTTCAAGTTCATCTGAGTCACTAATAAACTGTGGTCAATCCTCGCTGAATGTTCCTCTCATGTGATTAGATTCTTCTTTGGTGGGGAATATTTGTTGCTTCTACACCGGTTCTAAAAGACGCCGAATGGCTCGTTGTATTTGGCCCAGTCTTCGTGACCCTTCTGCTTCTATTTGTCAGCGGTATTCCACTTCTCGAGGTCTGAATCCCTCCTCACTGTTTTCTCCCTCGAATTATCACATTGTTCTTCTGTTGACTTAATTCATGCAGGCTTCGTTGAATAAACGATTTGCTTCTCAGGAGGAGTATAATGTCTACGGATCCAGAACTAGGTATGTTTATAAGGCATTACTATACGTATTTATTACTGGCCATTTAATCAAATCATCCTGCAAGTTCTATATCTCAACTGAGGCTTTTCCCTCTTTTAATTGGCTGTAATCTAAATAAATAGTCGATTCAAACTGCTTTGTAGTACGATTAGTCGAGTCCTCGCGCAAACTAACCAAAATGAGTCAACTCGGGTTATTATAGAGGCGCTTAATGTACCAGTTTTATGGCTTCCCACTTTTAGTTGGCCTTAAAATCTTTAAAAAGTGATCGATCTGGCACCTTGGTATTCCAATTCGACTCACTTTGATTTGCTTTTGCTAATGTTAGTAAAATTAGCCCCAATAAACTAACTAAAATGAGTCAAGTAAGCCATAGAGATACTGGAATAGTTCAACTTTAAGGCTTCTTCCTCTTCTAATTGGCTGTAAAACCTTAATAATGGCTGGTTCGACTTATTTGTAGTCTGATTGGACTCATATTGGTTTTACCACGAGAAGTTTAATTTGATTGGACCAATTATTACAAAACTTGCCTTTACAAACTAACCAAAGTAAATCAAATCACCACAAAGGAGTTGCAATAGACCAGTTTTAATTCTTCCTACTTTTACTTCGCTGTAAAACCTTTAAAATTCTCAATTCAACACCTGTAGTCCAGTTCGACTCGATTTGATTTTCCTACGAGGAATTGAACTAGCATGGGAAATGTCAACCAAATCAGCACACACCTACCAAAATAAGAGAAATCCGGCCATAAAGGTGCCAAAGTAAACCAGTTTTAAAACTTTCCTCTACTAATTGGCCGTAAAACCTTAAAATATGTTCTATTCAGTTCTTTTATCGTCCAATCCGACCCATCCCGTGAGAAATTGGACATTTATGGGCTAATTTAAACCACATCAGCCCACACGAACTGAGCAAGTCAGATTAATCAGGCTACAAAGGAGTTAAAGTAGAGCAGTTTCAAGTCTTTCCTCTTCTAAAATGTTCGATTCAACTCCTCTGTAGTCTGCTCCTTAATAAATAAACAAGCAGAAACATCTAATATTTTTTATGTCTCCTTGTTGAACCTCCTGCAGCCCTCTAATTCCACTGCCACCTGCATTATATGGAAGTTTGCCTGTGTGGATCAAGGTGGCATTTCTTCTGGAGCTTCCCATGTACAGCAGCCCCAGCGCTCTTAATGAAGGAATGTTGAAATGAAACCTGGTAATTTTCTCATGTATTTCTACTTTAAATGAACAAAATTTGATGTCCGTTTCAGTATAAAATTTATGGATTCTTGTTCGACGAAGAGCAAGAGGAGAGAAAGAGAGTACTGGAAACTTGTGAGAGAACATTACACGCATAAAAAAAACTTCATCCTTCAACACATTATTGTAGTTGAAAGAGCGAGGAGAATGTTAGGTTGTGATGTTTTGTGAATTTATGAGGCTTTATGTGAATTAGTTTTTCTATATCTATATATCATGTAGTAAAAGAAGTAGGCCTTGGCGCACTGGTTCAGTTGTTGCCGTGTGATCTTAAGGTCACATAATTGAGTCTTGGAAGCAGCCTCTTGCAAAAATGCAGGGTAAGGTTTATCTATATGTCACCCTAGTGGTGGGACCCTTGCCTGTACCCTCGCTGCGCGGGGATGCTTTATGCACCGGGCTGCCCTTTTATATCATATAGTAAGAGAATTTTTATATTTAGGTGCCATGTCATCAAATTCATTGCAATCATCCAGTTTTATAAAACTTCAAAATTTAGTTGTCATATTTAATATTTAGGTGATATAATCAAACACATCACAATCGTTTGGGTTAAGACTTTGGCGCACTGGTTGAGGTGTTGCAGTTGTACAACCCGTATTCGTCGAGAATGAGCCCTACCACGGCCAGGTCAGCAGAAGTCAAGGTCAACAAGGTCAAGACAGAAGTCAGCATTATCGTGCAAGACCTTAGAAGGCCTGGCGAGTATGGCGAGCTCCCCTCGCATACTCGCCAGGTAGGCGACTAGGAGTGATACCCCAGCCCGTGCGAGTTCCTCCGGAAGTCGCCTAGTCGCCGGGGGGTGGGGTATAAATATGACCTCCCCCTCCCCCCCCCTCCTTGGATTTGCCTATAAATAGGACCCCAGGGGTACGAGGTGAGGGACTGGAAATCATCTGTAGGATACTCGCGAGCTTTCTTTTCAGGATACTAGTCAAATTTTTGGATTTTTTTCCTTAGAAGCCAGGTCGCGACCTTGCGACTTGTCATCAGCTAGTCTCCCTCGTACCTAGTTCAGCCATTTTTGGTTGAGAAGGGACTGCTCCTTTTGAGCATCCGGGTACGTGGTGGGACCTTCCTGCCGCAACATCTGGGGTCCTGTTGACATTCATCCTTCATTCTTCATTCTAGTCGTCTGATCTAACCTCTGAGACGGTAACCTTAGGCGGCATTGGTCCGAATTCGAGGTTGAGAATTTTCCTGGCTTCAACAGCAGTGTGACCTTGAGATCACGTAATCGAGTTCTGGAAGTAGTCTCTTGCAAAAATGCAGGGTAAAGGTTTCTCTATATTTCACCCTTATGGTGGGACCCTTCCCCGACCCTCGCTGCGCGGGGATGCTTTATGCACCAGGCTGCCCTTTTATACCTTATAGTAAGTTTTTTTTTAATGTTTAGATGCGACATCATCAAATTCATTGCAATCGCCCAGTTTTATAAAACTTCAAAATTTAGTTGTTAAGTCATAATTAAAATTTAGATGATATCATCAAACACATCACAATCGTCCATCAAATTTATGAATTAACATGATTTCTTCTAAAAAGTAGCAAGAAAACTAGTATGCTTAAATAAACATTTTGCTTCTTATCTTGTCTGGTTGGTTTTTATTACTATTGTACTATTATGAATATATATATAATTGCAGGTATTTTGTAATATTAATTGTGGAAGAAATATTTATTTAATTACAACTTATAATATTTTATGTGGGACGATGCGTTATTTGATTGTTCTGTTTGGGCTTGGCGTATGAAGTGGCATATTATTCTTTTCATGATGGAAAGAATCAAAGAAATGAAGTATAATAATTTTTTGTTCGTATTAAAAAATCTTTAAATACACTTGTGTAGTCTAAGCTTCGTTTGGAGGAACTTATTTTCACCGGTCAAGCAGTTTAAGGTCCGGTTCATACGGTCGTAACCGTCTGACCGGTGAAAATAAGTCCCTCAAACGGAGCCCAAGTATATAATTTATATGATTAAGGCTCTGTTTAGCACGGTGGCGGCAGTTATAAAAATCATGGGGGTTAAATTGTCATTTTTAACGCCCACCTAAGGAACTTCATTTATTTTTATGTTCAAATAAATGATATTTGTTAGATGATCCTTAACAAAAGACGGTTTAATCCATGTATTTACGACCGCCACCACCATGATGCCAGACAGTGCCTAAATACACCATGGTTGAAATATTCATATTTCTCATTTTTTCCTTTCATGATTACAAACTTTTCACTTTTTAAATTTTAAAAGAGCATCATTTTCCTTTCAATTTTTATTGGTGATTGTTAATCGCAACTCATTATTTTGCTAGTCGCACCCCAAAATCTTCCAATTTTTTTACGCATTTTCGAAATACGCCGAGTACATGCAATTTGAGGAAAAATGTTCAACACGAAAGTTGTAGATATCGACGAGATCTACAACTTTCGTACTGATCACTTTTCCTAAAAATGCATGTACAAGGCGTACTTCGGAAATATGCCCGGAATTTGCGCCTTTTTGAAATACGTCTTGTACATGCAATATCAGGAAAAGTGTTCAACATGAAAGTTGTAGATCTCGTTGATATCTACAACTTTCTTGTTGAACACTTCCTGAAATTGCATGTACAAGGCGTATTTCGAAAAGGCGTGAAAAATTAGAAGATTTTGGAGTGCGACTAGCCAATTACGGATTGCGGTTAATAATCACCTTTTTATTTTGAGTGTGACCAAAATTTTATGAGAACGGATAACGTATTATCACGTCGGGCTATGGAGAATGTTAAAAACACACGGATATCGAATATTCACAATCATATTATATCCATAGTGCAAATAATTAGGGTTGCGCACAGACATTATTTGCACATGAAAAATAATTATATAATTATAACAACAACAACAACACTCAAGCCTTTATCCTAGTATAGTGAGGCTATATGGATCATTTGGTGTCATTGTGCCCTATCTTTTGTCATAATCTCACTAATGCCTAAGTACACCATGTCTTTCCTTATAATTTCATTTCAAGTCTTTATTGGTATACCCCTCCCTCGTTTAACATGTCTAGTGACTGGACTCTCACAACGCCTAACAGGTGCCTCTAATGGTCTTCTTTGTACATGTTCAAACCATCTTAGATGAGTTTCCCGCATCTTATCTATAATTGGTGCTTCTCCTGTCTTATCCATGATACATTCATTTCTAATTTTATCCAATCTCGTGTATCCACACATTCATCTAAGCATTCTCATCTATGCAACTCTCATTTTTTGCTCATGTACACAATTCACTGCCCAACACTCAGAATCATAGAGCATCGCAGATCTAATTGCAGTACGGTAAAACTTACCCTTAAGTTGTAGTGGTGATTTACGATCACATAAAATCTCTGATGCGTCTCTCCACTTGAACCAACCCGCTTGGATTCTGTGTCACATCTTTATCAATACCTCCGTCTTTTTGAACTCTCGATCCAAGAAATATATATATATATTGTGTGTAAATTTTCAAATTGTTTCACATTCTTTCATTAATGGTAAATATGTAAGGCAAACACTTAGGTACAACATTCAAATAACTTTTAATCCTCTTTACTATGGAATATTATGTATGTAAGAAAGTGATTTTCAATATCTATTTGACTGATTTAGGTGTCTTCTCAATTAACAATAACTTTTGATGTACACTCTTTTTTTGTTGTGACAAACATATGTTGAATAATTCAGACAAACAAAAATCTAATTGAGTATTGCATTCACCACATGAATAGGAAAAAAATACAAGTTCAACAAAGGAGAAGTTACATTAATTTCGGGTTTATAATCTAAAAAATAAGTCTTTCATGCCGCTTTTTGGGCGATTAGTTTGGATAAAAACAATTTTCGTGCACATTTGAGGAAATTGAGTATTGCAAAGGAGAAGTAAAATGTATGTTTGGCATGGCAATGATTATGACCGTCATCAAAAAAGAAAAGCGTAGTTTTGAACATAAAAATGTATGAAGTTACTTGGGCAAGATCGTTCGTAGCCACTTTGTCTCACTCTAACTCATTGTTAACCGTAACCCGTTATTAGCTAGTCACATCCCAAAATCTCATAATTTTTCACGTTTTTTTGAAATATGTCTTGCACATGCAATTTTAGAAAAAGTACTCGACACGAAAATTGTCGAAATCTACAACTTTCGTGTTGAGCACTTTTCTTAAAAATACATGTACAAGACGTACTTTGGAAATATGTTCAGGTTTTGCGTTTTCAGAAATACGCCTTGTACATTCAATTTCAGGAAAAATGTTCAACACAAAAGTTGTAGATCTCATCGAGAACTATAACTTTTGTGTTGAACACTTGTTCCTGAAATTGCATGTACAAGGCGTATTTCAAAAAATCACGAAAAATTAGAAGATTTTGAAGATGCGATTAGCCAATAACGAGTTGCGATTAACAATAGCCTTCAATTATTATCAGCAAAAGTCATTATACATCCACGAGAGAAAATAAGTCGGAGTTTTTCAGTTGGGGTTCGAGGGCGAGCAGAAATGCTCGCGCGCGAGCACGCCGTATGACTTTTCACGTATCAACTCCTCTCATCCGGAGGGAGATTTCCAAAGGATTTCCAAAGGAGATTTCCAAAGCAGTCCGGTGGTAATATGCTTCGACGGGATTTGCTAGGGAAGACGATCGCTAGCTTAGGTATGTGCTCGGAATGACGGCAGGACGGTGGCGGGAAGAGCTCTCGACGACGAGATTACTTTGGAACCGGTAACTGGTTGAGCGCTGGACGACGACGTCCGGCGGCAAGCTCTGAATGACAGGCGGCGGAGATGTGCTCGGCGGCGGCGGCGATAACCAGGCGGCGATGAGGGATCTTGTGTCGCGGGAGCCGGATTGGGGCGCGAGTAGTGGGGTTTAGGAATTAAACTTCATTTCCATGAGAAGAGTGGAACCCCTAAATTACAAAATCTCAACCCTTATTCCCGCGCGAAGAACCCTAATCTCCCGATCGTCTTATCCAAAAAATGTTGACGCTCAAGCCATTAAAACCGGCTTCGACGTTGAAATCTTCCATGGGAACCAGCTCATCGACGCCCTCCTTAGGAAAGGAGAACTACGAAGCGCCCGGAAGGTGTTCGACGGAATGCCCCACAAGAACACCTTCACCTCCAACCGCATGCTCTCCGGCTACGCCAACTCCGGCCGCCTAGAGGAGGCCCGGGAGCTTTTCCACCGCACGGTCGACCGTAATGTGGTCGCATGGACCATCATGATCGGCGCATATTCTCAGTCCGGCTGCTCCCGCGAGGCTTTCGGGCTCTTCCACGAGATGTCGAGCCTCGGAATCACGCCGGACCGGGTTGCGGTCGTCGCGCTGCTCAGTTCATGCCAGAGCCCGGACATGAGGGAATCCACTGCTCAGGTTCATGCCCATGTCGTGAAATTCGGATTCGACGATTCTGTGCAGGTGTCCAAACACTTTGCTAGATTCCTACTGCAAATCCGGGCTGATCGGCTCCGCGATGAAGATGTTTGAAGAAATGCCGGAGAGGGATTCGGTGACTTACAACGCGATGATGAATAGCTATGCGAAGGAAGGACTCCATGAGGAGGCGTTGGAGCTCTTCGGAACGATGCAGGAATCAGGCTTGAAGCCCTCGCAGTTCACTTTCTCCGGTGTTCTCTCCGCCGCCACTGGGATCGGCGATCAAGGCCTCGGGCTGCAGGCTCACGGCCTCATAGTAGGGACAAATTTCAACTGGAATGTGTTTGTGATGAACTCGCTGCTCGATTTCTACTCGAAAATCGATTGGATGAATGACGCCAGGTCATTGTTCGACGAAATGCCGGACAGGGACAACATCTCCTTCAACGTCATGATCGCCTGCTACGCCTGGAAGGGACTGATCGAAGAGGTTGCAAAACTCCTTCAAGAGCTTCAGTTCACTGACTTGGATCGCAGGCAGTTCCCTTTCCCCAGCTTGCTCAGTTTCGCCGGTTCGCTCCCCGATCTCGAACACCGGCAGGAGGATCCACGCGCAGGTCATTCTCGCCGGTGCGGCATCCGAAGATCTCGTCAGCAATTCTCTCATCGATATGTACTTCAAATGCGGGGAATTGGAGGCGGCGAAGTCGATATTTTCGGTGAAATCGGAGAAGAACACCGTGTCGTGGACGGCAATAATCTCAGGTTACATCCAGAATGGACTGGACGAAGAAGCGTTGAGATACTTCTCCGATATGAGAATGGCCGGAGTCAGCCCTGACCGAGCCACTTTCTCTTCGGTTCTATCAGCTTCTTCCAGCCTGGCTCTTCTCGGTCTCGGCAAGCAGCTTCACTCGTCCTCTTTTCGGCTTGGCATTTCGTCGAACGTCTTCGTTGGAAGTGCGCTGCTGGACATGTACGCCAAATGTGGATGCCTGGAAGACATCCGTCGCGCCTTTGAAGAGATTCCCGCCCCTAACATAGTGTCCTGGAATGCCTTGGTGACTGCCTACGGCCAAAACGGCCGGGCAAAGGATGCAATGAAGGTGTTCGATGAAATGATCTCGCGAGGAATGCAGCCGGATTCAGTCACTTTCCTCGGCATCCTCTCCGCTTGCAGCCACGCCGGCCTGGTGGAGGAAGGGATGGAGTACTTTGATGCAATGGAGGAGCCGAGGAAAGAGCATTACGCTTGTGTTGTGGATCTGTTGGGACGGGTTGGGAGGCTCGATGAGGTCGAGAGGTTGCTGATGAAGATGTCGTTCGATCCGGACGAGATCATATGGAATTCAGTTTTGAATTCCTGCCGGAAACATGGGAAGGATGATGATCTTGCCAGGCGAGCTGCCCAGAAGCTATTCGCTATGGATCTTGGCGACGCCGCTCCGTACGTAATCATGTCGAACATTCATTCACGAGCCGGGAGGTGGGAGGAAGCTGCGGGCATGAAGAAGATGATGAGGGATCGAGGGATGAGGAAGGAGACGGGATGCAGCTGGGTTGAGGTGAAGGAGAAGATCTATGTGTTTTCATCAGACGACGAGACGAATCCGAGGATCGGAGAGATTAGAATGAAGCTGGAGGAGTTGGGGGCGGAGATGGAGAAGGCGGGGTACCATCCGGACACGAGCTATGCGCTGAGGAACGTCGACGACAATGGGATGAAGGCGGAGGCGCTGAAGCGGCACAGCGAGCGGCTGGCGATCGGGTTCGCGCTGATCAGCACGCCGGCGGGGTCGAGGATTAGGGTGATGAAGAACCTGCGGGCGTGCGGCGATTGCCATGAGGCGATCAAGCTGATTTCAAAGATCGTGGGGAGGGAGATCACGGTCAGGGATACCAGCCGGTTCCATCATTTTAAGGACGGGATTTGTTCTTGCGGTGATTTTTGGTGAGGCGTATTTTTTGCATGAAATGTTACTAGTTTTTTAATTAGGAGTGACAATGCACGGGAGAACCATCGTGCCGCCGCAACAATATCCTGATCACGATGGTGTCGCGGCGCATTGGCGCTCCCTCCACTCGCACCCTTGGAGTGTATGGGGAGATTGCCCGACAATCGTACTAAACTCTGGATGTGAGCGAAGCAGCCCTGCGACACCACGACACGATGTTTCCCGTGTACTGTCTCTCATAATATTATAAAATTGTATTTATTAAAACTTAAAAATTTAGTCTATATATATATTCATATACTTATAATTATAAGTTGTCTTTGTTACATAAAAATTGTTTGATCTGGTCGATTAAGGGTATTATATTAATGCTCAAATCTCAGCATTATTCTGATTTTTCTAATTGTGTGAGAGCAAATGAAATTGTTTTTAAAAAAACTATATCCAATGCGATAAACGGTTAGGATTGCTTCGATGGTCTTCCACGATTATATCCATGTGCCTCACAAATATTTCTTTGTATATAGTATAAATATATGTATACTATCTTAAAAAGATATATGATGGTATGTCAATAGCGTGAGTTCGAAAATAGAGGGAAATAGGTGGGCGTCGGATTTGAGTGTTTTGATTCAGAACCGTTGGATCTTGGGCTGCAAATAGCGAAATAGGTTTACAAATAAAACAAATCCAAAAACCCTCACCCTTTCTCTCTCCTAAATCTTGATCACCATTGTCCGCCAAAACATAAAAACCCGATCTTCACCGCAGTCGGCTGGCAGGAGCCCGGCAGTCGCCTGATCGGAGAACCCCGCCCGGAGATGCCTGACCCCGGAACACCGTCCGGCAGGTTCCGCCGGTTCTCTCCCGGCGAAGCCCGTCGGGAGTCTCCGGTTAGGCCGCCGGCGGCGGAGAAGACCGGAAGGTTTTGTTTTTTTATTAAAAAAAATCAAAAATTCAAATTAAAAAATAAATCATATTAAAAATATTAACAAATCATTTGAAATACTTAAATATAATACATAAAAGGTGTCACGACGTTAGGGCGGGCGAAGCCCACCGCCGCAGGCCGGGTACTGTTGCGCGGGGCCGTAGGACTGGAGGAGGGCGAAGCCCGCCGTCGCCTGTCGGGTACTGTGGCGCGTAGCCATCAGGCCGGAGGCCCGTGCCTGTCACTAACAATTCACCCGCCTGCTTTATGATTCGGGTGTGTCTTAGGAATAGAAGCGGGTTTCGCCATTTTAACGCTGTCCACTACAGCAAGCGGCGGTACATCAAGCCGGGATATGCTCATGCGAGAAACTCGTTTTTCGATAAAGCAGATATAAATCTTCATTTAGATTATTGTTTAAAATGATTATCTTACAATACCATGTTAATAAATAAATTTCATGGTTAAGCAACTATATAAATTGCGCTTTGTAAATTAAAATTTTGTGCGGCCCATCTTGGAATCTGTTTGGCTTGGCGGTGGGACAAAATTTAGGATCCATTTGGCACGAGGATGTCAATCACTTAAAAACTTCGTGAATGCCTTGAACAGTCATTCGTGAATGCCTTGCATCACCTAAAAAACTTCGTGAATGCCTTGTACAGTCGAATGTCTCGCATCGACCTAATTCATTTTTTTTCAAAATTAATTTTATGGCGGGAGTAGGCGCATTTTTAATTTTGGCGAATCCGGCAGGGCCCCCACCGGCGCCCCTGCCCGTTCGCCTCTGGCTTAACTCCTGCCGGTGTCATCGGGGTCTGACGACCCCGGCGGCGGCCGGCGGAAATCCAATTTTTTTAAAAAAAATAGCAGGGCTCAAAGGCAAAACCGGATAATCCAATGTAATCCACGTGTTTCTCACTGAAGAACCCGAACATTTCCTTATATATTAGTATATGCATATATTATATAATATATGAACCAGATTGTACAGTGGAAAATATGATAGTCATGTGCAATGCAATTTGTTCAAGGCAAACCCCCATCATAGCAAAATAAAGGTCATCTAAGGGCTTGAATACACTCGCGCTACCGGGTTATAAGCCGGCCATCAAGCGGCGGGATATTGCTCACAACATGCGAGAAACTCACCTAATGTTTTTCGAATAATGCATATGCAGATATAAATTTCATTTGATTATGGGTGTTTAAAAAAAGGTTTCATGATCCGATTGCTGGGCAGTAAGCTAATACATTTCAATAAATATGGAATGAAATAGTTAATCCGATAGTTAGGTATGCAACCTCATATATGTAGATTGCGTTGTAACATTAAAATTTTGTGCGGCCTACTTTGACATCTGTATGAATCTGTTTGGCATTTGGACTGGGACAAATAATATTAGTGATACCAATGCATTGGCACATAGGGAATGTCTAACACATCACAATAAAATCAAATGCATTTGCACTGTAAACTTGAACAGTCACTCAATCGTGATATGCCTTGCATCACCTAAAAAACTTCATGAGATGCCTTGATACAGTCGATATCGTGAATAGTCATCGATCACCTAACAATTAAGTATTCAGTAAATATCATTTTTATGTTCAAAATTAATTTTATGGTTGGGGAGGCGCATTTTTGCGAATAATTCTTTCGAATCCAGTCCAAATTTCTACCTGATGAACGGAGCGTACTCGTTCACTGTCCCAATGGAAGTGGAGCGCAATCGCTATGATTGATTCAAACCAAATTTTGAGGCAACAAAGAAAAAGAAGCCTTTTTTTCATCCACAACCTACGCTGCGCTCCCAAAGCGAGCCCGAACAGGTTTAGGATCCAACCAGCAGACAAATAGATCAAAATATTGTTCTCAAAAGGCACCGGCTTCAAGTAGTAAGATAACCCAAATAAAGGGGTGAATAAGACCATTTTGGAACCATTATTATTATATTAAATGCTAAAACAAGCTTAAATAAATAATTTACAAATATACGTATATCTTAAAATACAGCAGCATGAGCAACAATTATGTGCAGACATTAGGAAAGGAAACTCACGGAGTTGCGGCCTCAAGGGGGGTTCCAAGACCTGCCGTGCGTCGTGTAGACCAAATGGCTGCGGTCAGCAGCAGCAACGGCGCACATGACACCGCAGGGACAAGGCCACGGGCTTCGTTCCGTAGGCACGCATTATAGTAACAGCTAGCTGCAGAAAATTAACATGTTAGCTCATAACCCTTTATCATTAATCGACTTAACCCTATCAAGGTTTATCATTTATCTCCCATGAGGTTCAGCTCAGAGCTGCTTGCAAACCAAATAGTTCGTAAATAACTTTGGAATCGATTTGTGAAAAATTGATGACTACAAACACAACCACAGATGTATAGTAAGTATCCATGCGTATAAATGTCATCATATCTCATCCCAAACATACATTCTATGACAATGACGTTCTCGTCCAACCAAATAGCTGCGATAAGTACGTCATAAGTATCCATGTTTTCTATTCATCCCCGATTAGATTAATTAGTTGCATGTTTGGCTCAATTCAACTTCTTGCAAACTTTGATCCAAATAAATCCATGCAAAAAACATATCAAATTTGAAGATATTAATCCCATCTTCGATTTAAGGCAACCCATTGAAACACCAACACCCACCCTCTTAAGCTCCATTTGGCGTGATGGTGGCGGTCGTAAAAATGGTGGTAATGAACTGTCGTTCGTGAACGTCCAACATCACCTAAGAAACTTCATCTACTTTCATGTCTAAAACAAGTTTTCTTTTCTTGGTGGCAGTCATAATCATTGTCAAGCCAAATATTCATTCTATGATGGTGGCGTTTTTGTTCAAACTCACCGGAGTAAAAACGCCGCACCAAACAGAGTCTTAATCTATAAATATAAAACTACATTAAAAAAAAACTGCTCTTACCTTTAGATGAATGCAAGCAATGACTGCAGCAGCAAACAGGAGAGCCTTCCTTGACCAACCACTGCAAATTATGCAACCTGAAGATCCAGTCTCCTTGTAAGATTCTAGAAGAGGTCCACTCTCTTCCGGAACCGATGCCACCTTCGTAGCTGGGCAATATGTTTTCCTGCTAATATGCAAATAGGCAGCAGATCTTTCGGTGTATAAACTGTACACAGCGAGAAACAAGGGTGCGATAACCAAATACATGAAAGGCAAACTGATAGCAATTAGATCAGGAGCACCGATCCTTTCATCGCTGCTTGAAATATTAGTTCTCCAACCAAACAAATACGCCTCAGAAATATCGCCATTCTGGGAAGTCCCAAACCCCCAAAACCACGGTAAAAACAGCAAGTAAAGAAGATAAATTACCATGGCGGACCATATTTTTTTACTTCTGGAACCCTCTATCAAGAACAAGAGCAACTTGGATAAGAGATTTCTCTGTGCCAGATACAGAACATCATTTTCCTTGAAAAGATTCAGAAGTTTTGGGAGGCAGAGCAGTACTATATTAAAGCAAATATTGCTCCAAAGGAGGATAGAGTAGATGTTCTCCCACTGCAAATAAAATATTAAATAAACCATCCAAGTTGGCGAAAAATCTGATGTTCTACCTTCAACGGAAATTGGTCTCCGATCACTGGCAATAGTATTACCCGCAGAATCTAATGCGAATATCTGTAACCAATAACGAGCAGCAGAAACACTCCTGTAGTTTTCAACATCCCACTTAGCATGAAACAGAGGCTTGGTTATCGACTGATTCGATGCAGGCTGCATCAAAATCTCTTCGATTATCATGAAGCCACTCGACGAATCAAAAATCTTAGCCGTCACATTGATGATTGATCGAGCTGAGAAAACTAGAGCGCTGATATCATTTCTTAATGGCTGATTATGCTGCTCCACTCGGTTATTTAATCTCGAATCTATCGGGTATGTGATGAGTATGGCCTGGAATTCATCTTGTGGCCCAGTTCTAACAGGAAGCTCAATGTCGAAAAACGAAACCTCTCCTCGATCAATGGATATGATTCTGATGAATCTGGAATCCTTCCAATCACCAAGTTCCCATTCCCAGAACTGATTTGCTCTTTCATGTTCAAATTCATGAAGCCTCCAAAGCTGCTTGCCGAATGTCGCGTGAAGGTGGCCGCAGATATACGCGGAAATAGATTGATTGGCGAATAACGACTCATACCTCTTTCCTTTTTCAGACGAAGCGGTGAAAGACATTGGAAAATGGCCAAAAACAATTTTCGTGACAGGACCTGGATGGGGATTCCAGTACTGGAGCGCTGCTTCTGCTGCAGCAATCCTTTTAGAAGTTGGGTGGCCGAACAGATTTGATGGCCCACGAAGCCCGATGCGCATAGTGTCATCTATTCCAACAAATATGTACTTCTGATCATCACCCTAAGGATCTTTGAGAAAAAATCAGTGATAATGATGAAAGAAAATGTCCAAAATTAGAGATTTAATTTAAAAGATCAAAGTAAGGTGACGTTACCCGCAATTGCACACAAGAACACATGGTAGAAAGAAATCATTACTAATTTGTGGATTCTACACAACGAATCACTGGCTAAATGCAAAGCACCCCTTTTGTGAAATTCAGATGTCGATGGTTTGTGCTGATGACCATTGCTAGAGCAAGAAATATCATTGCTCAGTTCAAGATTATATTAGAGATAAATATTTATAGCCCTTGCAGAGGATCCTGTCACAGGGTGATGCGGAATGGAGTTAGGAAGAGGACCTACTGCTTTCCTCTGGTATCTCTTGGATTTCCTATGATGGAGGAGGGGCGGAGCGCTTGCACGCTTCCAATAAGGGATCAATGGAGCGCTTGCACGCTTATCAATGGGATCAACGGACAGGGGAGCTTCAACCACGTGAAACAAAAATAGAATATAATAACTTACTTTCATTTAAATATTCAGTTAAGTACATGGTTAAAAGTAAACTAAATGGGCTCTTCTAACAATAAACCCTAGCATGCGCCACAAGCCGCATACTTCTAACAAGATGTCCCGTGAGATGGGTGAAGTCATGCAGTAACATAAATTGGAAAGCAGGATAATTTATTTATATAACCTACTGATGGTGCGCAACGCCCGACACAGGTATATTCCCGCAGGAGGCGGTGATCCGCTACTCAGTCAAACGATCTGAATCATTGGTTGGGTCTGGATGATCGATCTGAGTCAAGTTCATATATTACTTTTTTTTTGAGTTGTATTTGACACCCGATTAGCCCAAACAGTACGAGTCGTCTGATCCAGATGTTGATGTGTCTAGCAGTTATGTAGTAGTTTTGATTTTAGGGTTATAAAACAAGTGGTGGCAGGCGATTCATACAGTATCAATGGTTTGCGCAGTTTCATTAACCGCTCGGCCCCCTCTTCTTCGAGTGCGACGCCAGAAGGGTTCTCTTCCTGGTGCGACTTCAGGTAAGTCGCACATCTCCCTCCCCGACCCCTCCAATCAGCCCGCCACCACCCACAGCCACAGCCTTCCCCCCATCCTCCGTTTGCCTTTCGTCCGCCGATCACAATGACTTTCCAATTATCTCCCTTCCACCTGTCGCATTCAGCCACCCCATTCCTATTTCCGCCACACCCAAGCCCGTCAGCCCCTTCCAGCCCCCTACCCCGCCTCCAGAGTCATTCTCCACCCTACCACCAACACCTTGAAGCTTTTCCCCAGCCGATAACCCCAAATCTACCATACCCTCCTAACAGCTACCACACGTTCCCCCCGGTCTCCACCGGTCCAGAGCCCAACTTCCAACACCACCCTACTTGCTACGACCTTGGATGCCCGCCAACAACTGTCTTTGCGGCCAACTGCATGTGTGAGTTGTGATATGATGTATTATTCTCTGTTGTTATTTATTTTGGCACTCTACATGTAGTGGATATCTGTTTTATTTGCTATTAATTCATTCGCTGTACAATTGCAGGGTTTATTTTGTGTGTACTAAATAGAAATTGCACCTCTGTCATTTGAAGAATTGATACTTGTTTTCTCTTAAATAATATTTGTGTTTGTTAGAGCCTCTGCTAGTATTTTTATAATAATTAATTACTGCTGCAATTATTAGTGCGGACCTACTCTTGCATATTCAACATTTTTCGTCACAAATTGGGTTGCAATTAGATTCTCCATCCCGAGTCGTCCCTCTACTGCAATTTTCATCGTGGTTACGAGTATTGACAGGATCCAAGGAGAAATTACCGTCCGCCAAATGTACCACGTCCACCACCCCCACCAGGTCGTAGAGAACGAGCACGATATGACTTTGACTATAATGATGAGTACAGTGACCACCGTGAACCACGCCGTGGGATGACTCCAGAGGAGGATGAAATCACCCGGCGTATCCGCATTGACGCATCCTTCTTCGATGGTTACCTAGACCGGAATGCATTTAGTGATTAGCTCGTGGACATGGATCACTATTTTGACTAATTTGAGATGAGCGACGAGAGGCGGGTACGATTTGTCAAGATGAAGTTGATCAGCCAAACAAAAAATTATTGGTCGAGTCTGGAGAGGTCTCTTGTGCGGGACGACTATTACCTCATCAGCCGATGGAACGAGATGAAACAGCGCCTGAGAGATAAATAACTTTCGGCCTCATATCGTGATCAGCTTTTAGATCAGCTTTAAGCACGGCGTCAGGGGACTCTCTCTGTTGCTGATTACATGTCACGATTTGACGAGTTAGTGGTTCAGAGTGATATTCAGGAGGATCTCATCGCCACTACATCTCACTTCCGGACTGGACTTAGGGCCAACATCTGAAGGCAGTTGATTCCCTATAGGATTGAGACAGTAGAGCAGGTTTTTCAGCTTGCTCTGGAGTACAAGCATTATTTGCACACTGCGGGCCTGAGGCAGATCACATCTTGACCCGATGCCACCCCAGCTAGGAGACTCACTCCTGCCATGACTATTGCCACCCCTCACGCTCCCGCAAACACGACGGGAAAAGCTATTGTACCTGAAGGCCCCAAGCCTAAGGGCGTCCAATGTTATCGATGTTCTGGCAGAGGGCACTTAGCGGCACAATGTCCGACTAGAAATCTACTAATTGAGGACTCGGGCGAGCCCAGCACTGAGTCTTAGGACGTTGTCATTGAGGAGATTGCAGTCGTCGTAGAGGACGGATGGGAAAGCGTTGCTGAGAGATCGCTAGAGTTAAGAGTCCTCTGTTGCATCTTCCACACCCCATGTGCTGAGGAGGATTGGAGACACGCCACTATCTTTTCCACATATTTCCCGAGCGCAGGAGGCCCCAACAAGCTCGTCATTGATAGTGATAGCCACGTAAATATAATCGCTAGGAAAGGGTTAGAGAGGATGCAGCTTACGGCCGAGACTCATCCGCATCTGTATCGTGTCATATGGGGGGACAAGTCCACCATCCAGGTTACACAGAGATGTCCGGTGCTGATTCTCTTAGCGACCATTGAGGACCAGGTTTGGTGTGATGTTATCCTCATGCACGTCGCACATGTTTTTCTCGGGCAACCTTGGTTATATGATCGTGATGCCACGTGTTATGATCGGTCTAACACGTGTGTGTTCTTTAACAAAGGTCGAAAGATTACCCTGAACCCGGCCCAGCCCAGGGATCCTCCCAAGGGCAAGGTCGAGTCATCAATTAGTGCGAGATCTTCAAGACCCCTCCATGTCTTGAGGAAGGGAGATTTATTGAGAGCATGGTTGTCAGGATCGCGATCTGAATCATTACGATCGGGATCATTACGATCCTACGATCCAGATTTTGTAAATCGATCCTGATTTTGTAAAGCAATCCTCGATCCGACCCTAATATCTGATCCGATCCTGACAACCTTGATTGAGAGAGAGTTTAGAGGCAAGAGTTTTGTTTATTATAGCGGCCATGATGGCGACCGAGACCCCTAGCGAGACTGAGATTATTGATTCAAACGTTCGTCAGTTGGTGGATGATTATATAGATATTATGCCCGAAGAGCTCCCTGATGAGCTCCCTCTGTCGAGGGACATTCAGCATGCGATCGATCTGATCTCAGGGGCATCTTTGTTCAATCTCCCACATTATCGCCTGAATCTGAAGGAGCATGCCGAGCTAAAACGGCAAGTTCATGACCATCTGCGGAAGAAGTTTATACGAGAGAGTCTGAGTCCATGTGTCATACCAGCCCTTATTACCCCGAAGAAGGACGGGAGCTGGTGTGTGTGCATTGATATTCGTGTCATATATAAGATCACGTTGAAGTATCGTTTTCCGATTCTCCACCTTGATGATCTCCTGTACTCGATGGTCGGTGCCCCGATCTTCTCGAAAATCGACCTTTGTAGTGGGTACCATCAGATTAGAGTTAGAGAGGGGGATGAGTGGAAGACGACCTTCAAGACGAAGGACGGCTTGTATGAGAGGCTAGTTATGATGTTCGGATTATCAAACACGTCCAACACGTTCATGAGAGTGATGACACGGGTTCTGCGGCCCAATAGGGGCAAATTCTTGGTAGTATATTTTGATGATATTTTGATATACAACCAGGGCCGCACCGAGCACTTGTGTCATATTCGTCTGGTGTTCGAGCTCCTACAGAAAGTGCATCTTTACATTAACTTGAAAAAATATTTGTTCATGTCCACATCCATTCACTTCTTAGGTTATGTAATTTCGACGTTTGGTATATTCGTTGACCCTGGTAAGGTTAGGGCGATTCGTGAGTGGCCCGTCCCGACGAACATTCATGAGGCTCGTAGCTTTCATGGGCTTGCCACCTTCTATAGGAGGTTTAACCGCGCCTTCAGCTCAATTATGACCCCCATTACGAGCTGCCTCCGCAAGGGGGATTTCGTCTGGATGAAAGTAGTCACTCGAGCCTTCGAGGAAATTAAGGAGAGACTATCGACTGCTCCAGCTCTGCGCTTACCTGATTTCAACAAGGCATTCGAAGTAGCTTGTGATGCGTCAAGAGTTGACATCGGCGCGGTACTTAGCCAAGAGGGTCATCTTGTTGTCTACTTCAGCGAGAAGCTGAATGATGTCCAATAAAAGTATTTGAACTATGATCGGGAGTTCTACGCCATTGTACAGGCACTGTGATACGGGCGTCATTACCTCCTGCACAATGAGTTTATTTTGTACTCTGACCATCGGCCGCTGAGATACCTCGACTCACAGAAGAAATTGGGTCACTGTCATGCAAAATGGGTCGAGTATATATAGGAGTTTCATTATGTTCTCAAACACCGAGCAAATGTTGAGAACAAACCGGCTGACGTCTTGAGTCACTGAATCAGCATTCTCCGCACCATAAGCACTTAAGTAGTGGGCTTTGAGCGATTAGACTATGATTATCCAGAATTCCCAGATTCGGGGACATTTACGCTGCTTTATCGAGGGACCCTCCTGATCTTCGTGAGGGTTATTCGATTTCAGACGGGTACTTATTCATGGGCTCACGCCTCTGCGTTCCTCAGTCGTCCCTCCGAGATTTCCTTATCTGGGAGCTACACGCAGGCGGAGCAGCGGGACATTTCGGTCGAGACAAGACGATTGTGTTAGTGGAGGACCGCTTCTTCTGGCCTAGCCTGAATAAGGATGTTACTAGGGTTGTCAGACATTGTTGAGTCTGCCAGACCGCGAAGGGATCCCGCCAGCCCCGCAGGCTAAACACCCCACTGCCAGTGTCCCAAAGGCCCCAAACCGATATTAGTATGGACTTGATTCTCAGGCTCCCCCGCACTTTGAGGAAGCTCGATTCAATCTTTGTTGTGGTGAATCGTTTTTCTAAAATGACCCATTTTATCCCTTGTCGAAAAACCATTGACCCCTCTCACGTGACTGCGTTATTCTTTAGAGAGGCATTTAAGTATCATGAGCTTCCCACTTCCACAGTCTCTGACTGCGAAGTGTGTTTCATGAGCTATTTTTGGAAGACATTATGGAAGGAGACCGGTACTACCCTAAAATTCTCCTTCGCCTACCACCTGCAGACAGATGGGCAAACTGAGGTTGTTAACAGTAGTCTTGGGACACTACTACGTTGTCTTGTTTGCGATAGTCAATCCACCTGGGATTCTATTCTCCTCATAGCCGAATTTGCATATAATAGTTTTATCAATAGGACTACGGGTTTGCGTCCATTTCATATCATGTTAGGGTATGAGCCTAGAAAGTCTATTGGCTTGATGGATATTTCTCTCGAGTCCAGACCCAATGAGTCAACAGAGTCTTTCAACCAGTATGTGCATAGATTTCATGAGTCGATACGTAAGAAAATTGTGTCTAGTAATGGTTATTGTAGAAAGTAGAAATGAAATAGAAAGTGCAAGTTTTATTCATCCACATAGGGGCAATATATAGGATTACAATAAGACACCCAACACCGATAGGCGGTGTGGGACTAAACTCACTAATAGTAAAATACTAACTCTAACACTCCCCCTCAAGCTGAAGGGGAACCCTACAGCTTGAACACAACATAAAATGGAAGGTAAAAGAAGGTTGGCAACGTGAGACAAAACAACAGCCACCGAGGCCCAATCGCGTGTCACCGACGATACTTCAACCGGGCAAAGGCCACACGACGTTGGTCCCAAACCGACCATGACAACGCTGGATACACTCGGAGCGGAAACAAGGTCAACCACGAAAGACCAAACCAACTCTACCAAATCCATAGAAAACAACGAGAAGACACAAATAACATACGAGATCGACCTGGGGGTCATGTATGACTAAGGCATGAGTCGGGAAAGAGGCATCCGAGTCGCCGTTATCACAAACACTCCCCCTCACGTGGAATACGTGCATGAAGGCATAAACAATGCCTGGAGGTCGTGACGTACACTCCCCCTCACGTAGACCACGTGCACGTGTGAGACCCCAGTCGGGTACATGAACCCAGATCACGTGGAGGAAGGCCGAAATCGTAACGAGACGCAAAGCGACACAACAACCACAAACAACAATAACAACTGAACAAAAAACATTAAAACTGAAACCCTAAAATAGAGAGCGGTCGAGCAGCAGCGGCACACAGAGCAGCCGGAGAAGAAGAGAGCAGCAGCAGAGCAGCAGCGGCACGGAGAGGAAGCAGCTCCTGGCAGCCAGAGAAGAAGCAGCTGCAGCAGCTGCAGAGCAGCATCCATGTCGGAGAAGAAGAGAGCTGCAGCAGGTGCAGACAGAAGCCGGAGGCGTCGAGAGAGAAGCAGCCGTCGGGAGAGAAGAAGAGACAGAGAAGCCGTCGGGAGAGAAGCAGAGACGGAGAAGCCGTCTGGAGAAGACGGCGACGGAAGCACAGTCGTCGGAAGTAGATGGCGAAGCCGTCGGGAGAAGAAGACGAAGCCGTCAGAGCCGTCAAAGCCGTCGGAGCCGTCGATGTCGCAGAGGAGAGCCGACGGGAGAAGAAGACGACGTCGATGTCGCAGAAGAGAGGCCCGCTCTCGTCTTGGAATCAAGGGCCGATCCCGTAGACGGGAGCAGGGGGGTGAGAAGCACCCGTCGAGCCCTAGCAGGCGAGCGGAAGCGGAAGAGGAGAAGGGCTCGAGTTTCGGGAGTAAGTAACAGTAGTTGGAAAAAAAATTTAATTAGGTTCCAGAGTGATCGAACCTTCTGATACCATGTAGAAAGTAGAAATGAAATAGAAAGTTCAAGTTTTATTCATCCACATAGGGGCAATATATAGGATTACAATAAAACACCCAACACCGATAGGCGGTGTGGGACTAAACTCACTAATAGTAAAATACTAACTCTAACAGTTATTATAAAAATCAAACAGACCAGCACAGACGGGAACAAATCTTTGAGGTGGGTGAGCAAGTGTTGATTCATGGACAGCGAAGAAATAAAGCGTCTGCAGAATTGGCCCCTATACAATTGTGCAGCGGATTGGTACTAACGCATATGAAATTGATATCCCTCGCAGTATGAGCATCAATCGAGTATTCAGCGTAAAGGATTTGACTCCTTACTATGAGAACGTGCATGTAGACCCTTTCTCCATACCCCTCCCGAGCCTTCATCTCTCATTTCCCGTACCAGTCCCTCCATGTCGCCATCTAAGGAGTCGCTCCATGAGGATCGCATTGCACCACCGACCCAACAGTCAGACGGAGAAACCTTACAGCCAGAGCCATCTACTTCTACAGACGACATACTTCAGGTCATTGGTCACGACTTCTACACCGCAAGCGGGCGTTGACACGATATTGTGCGTTATCTTGTTTGTTAGAGCGGTCGGCCTCGACACGATACTACTTGGATTTCTTCAGAGGAGCTCGTGAGACTCGCCCCACGGTTACACAACGAGTACGATCATCTTCACTCACCGGAGATGAGGGCATTCAAGTCGGGGGGTGTTGATGGCGCGCAACGCCCAACACAGGTGTATTCCCTCAGGAGGCGGCGATCCGCTACCCAGTCGGACGATCCGAGTCCGTGGTTGCGTCCAGATGGTCAATCCAAGTCAAGTTCATATATTACATTTTTTTTTTGAATTGTATTTGACGTCTGATCAGCCCAAACAGCACAAGCCGTCCAATCTGGGTGTTGATGTGTTTAGCAATTATGCAGTAGTTTTGATTTTAGAGTTATAAAAAAAGAGGCGGCAGGAGGTTCATACGGTATCGAAGGTTTGCACAGTTTCACCAACCGCTCGATCCCCTCTTCTTCTGGTGCGACGCCAGAAGGGTTCTCTTCCCGGTGCGACTCCAGGTAATCCTCGCGTTTCCCTCCCCTACCCCTCCGACCACCACGCCACCACCCGCAGTCACAACCTTACCCCCATCCTCCATTTACCTTTCGTCTGCCGATCACAATGCCTGCAACTTTCCGATTTTCTCCCTTCTGCCTACCGCATCCAGCCACCTCATTCCTATTTTTGCCACACCCAAGCCCGACAACCCCTTCCAGCACCCTACCCCGCCTCCAAAGTCATTCCCCGCCCTACCACCAACACCTTGAAGCTTTTCCCCAGTCGACAGACCCAAATCTCCCCATCGTGAACCCCTACAACCACCATACCCTCCTAACAGCCACCGCATAGTTTCCATCAGGCCTCCACCGGTCCAGAGCCCTACTTCCGACACCACCCCCAATTGTTACGACCCTGGATGCCTGCCAACAACCGTCTTTGTCGCTGCCTGCACGCGTGAGTTGTGGTATGATGTCTTATTCTCTGTTGTTGTTTATTTTGGCACTCGATTTGTAGTGAATATCTGCTTTTTGTGATATTAGTTCATTCGTTGTGCAATTTGCAGAGTTTATTCTGTGCGCGCTAAATAGTAATTGCGCCTCAGTCGTTTGAAGAATTGATTCATGTTTTCCCTTGATTAATATTTGTGACTGTTAGTGCCTCTGCTAATATTTTTATAATAATTAATTACTGCTGCAATTATTAGTTCAAACTTACTCTTATATATTCATCATTTTCATCACAAATTGGGTTGCATTTAGATTGTCCATCCCGAGTCATCCCTCCACTACATCACATACATTCAATGATCAGATGTCATGGTAAGCCGACAAATTACAGAAAACTCAAACTTCATTAATGCAGATTAGATCAAAGAGCTGGTACAAATCAAAAGGCCAAGAAGCTTAATTTTGTAATAGAATGAATCCAATGGCGATGAAATTTAGCTGTGTTAATAATAACTTTACTGAGAGTGAGAGAGAATCCACGTTTCATCATGCAGTGAAACTTATAAATTGTGAGGGGTGCATAATCACAAACAACGTAGAATTTTATGTAAACTTTGTGAAATGTGAATTGTGATGGCATGCATAATAGCCCCAAAAAAGAACCTTGTGGGCTCAATAAGTTCATTTTCACATATCACAACAAAATAGAAACTCAATAGCATATTGCTACTCATAAAGAATGAGAGCGTTAAGTTTGCTCCCGTTGTGTACTAATCAAGGTTTGTTTTTATGCTAGAACAATGGAGGAACAACCACAAAACACCACTTAATAGGCAGGAGAATATCAGATGATGTTTGACAAATCTATAACAGTTCATTCAGTTCGTCGGAAATAGCCCGGTGGAAACAGTATTGGTTCAAGTAATTCATTTGTGGTTGTTTGGGTGGACAAAATTGGCGGCAGAATTGGTTTTGGTCAAAATTGAGGGTTTTGCTTTATACCTAATCACAATTCTTGCCTCCGGGGCCGTTTTTTTGCCGCTCCCAGTCACGACCCTCCGCCTCTTCTTCTTCCTCCTCTTTATCTCATTCCTCCTCCCTACCAAAACTCTCAAACCGAACAAACCATAAAGCGAAGTTATTGAAAGCGCAGGGCGCATCGAGACGTAAAAGGGTCGTGGAGCCTGGACGCAGACGTGCATCGAGGAACGAGAGGCACAAAAATGAAAAAAAAAACTATAGAAATACAAAAAACACGCAAAAAATCTACCACCATATCAACACAATAGAATTGCATATATCACAATCACAAAAATAAATAGCATTTAATAAATCAGATTTCAGTTAAAATTTCGGTGAACAAGGCAGCCAGTTCACTAAAAGGCTATTAAATACAGTCAATCACAAATTGAAAAGCAAATGATACTTGCACATATAGGGGATGGCTTCTTTGAAAGGAGGCAATGATGAATCCATTTTCCAGAAATAAATAAACTAACATAAATAAATAAAAAAAATGGAACGTATTTATCTTGAACAACAAATTCGAATTAAAAACATAGATAAATAATAGAATTAAATAAAATAATAAAAGTTAGCATAGAGTCATATCTCTTCTTCATTCCCGAAGTGAGAAAACGCAGGTGAGAAGAGGAAGAAGAACGAGCTCTCCAAAGTACAAAACTGACATTTTGTAGCAGAGGAAGGCGATCATTGTCCAGCCCCGATTATGTTGGATGGACTACGAGGTGTTTTTGGCATTCGTGTGGGTACACTTAGAGACGTGGATATTACTCTGCGTTTTGATCTCAAACGCTAATTATTCTTCTAGAAATTTGATTTCAACAATGGTATAAAAACTCGTATAATGATTTGATGTGTTTCGCATGGATCCTGTTGAGGGTTTTTTGTATTTTCATTGTGCATCTGATGCCCCAAAAACCCAACAGTGATATCAGAGTAAGCTGCGAAACCTATAATTCAGAAGTCGATTTTTATATGTTGGAAAAGCCCCTGTAAAGTGGCTCATTTATTTGTTTTTCTTCTTTTTTCCTCTTTAGTCCCACATCATGTATAGGACTCTCTTCTCTCTTTCTCCCTCCTATAAATGTGTATTCATACCATGTATTTCATTATTGAGAAAGTATATACAAGTTTGAGGTTTTCTCTACATGGTATCAGAGTGAACGGTCCGGCCTGATTTTTTTTCTAACCGCCTGCTTGTCCGGCTTAACGGGCGGCTTGTTCTCCCGCTTAGCCGCAGTGTGTTGTGGTCTGCTCCCTTACTAACCGCAGTATCTTGCGGCCTGTTCCCTGTTTGTAACCGCGGTTTCCTGCACGGTTAAGGCTGTTCTAACCGCTTCCTCTGCCTCCCTCTTTCTCTCTCTCGTGGCTTCCACCCCTTCTTCCCCTTCTCCTCCCTTTTATAACCTTTCTATCAGGTGCGGTTTTCCCTCCCTTGTTTCCCTCTGACCGCGCGGCTTCATCCTGGCTACCCGCTTCCTCTCTACTCAGTGTGGTCTCCCTGTCTACCCGTCGAGATCTTCCCTTCTCTCTGCTCTCCACCCTTCTCGAAGCGAGTTCTCTTAGCCGTCGAGTTCTTGCGGTTTCATCCCGGCTACTCGTTGCGGTCTCCTTGGCTACTCGTTGTGGTCTCCTTGTCTACCCGTCGAGTTCTTGCCTCCTCGTTGCTCTGCTCCCTGCTCGTCGCGGCTTGTCTTAGTCGTCGTGGCTTCTCTTCTCGACGCGATTTGTTCTTCTAGTCGTTGCGGCTTCTCTCTTCTCGGCGAGCTCCGCATCTAGGTCGTGGCATCTTCCCTTACCGCCGGTGTACTCACTGAGACAATGCAGCCTCCTCGACTGGCTTGCTCCCTGCTTAGTCGTCGCGGCTTCTCTTCTTGGCCGCGATTTGTTCTTTTAGTCGTTGCGGCTTCCCTCTTCCCAGCGAGCTCCGCATCTAGATTGTGGCATCTTACCTTGCCGCTGGTGTACTCACCGAGACCGTGCGGCCTTCTCAACTGGATTGTGCCTTACTTAGTCGCTGCGACTTGTCTCCTCGAAGGCGGCTTCTCTTCCCTGCTGCGGTCTCCGCATATTGGTCACGGCATCCCCCTTGCCGCTGGTGTGTTATCACTGTGACTGTGCGGCTTCTCTTCTTCTCTAGTCGCGGCGGCTTCTCCCAGCTAACCGCACCGCACTCTGATCGCGGCGACTTCGGTGCCTTGCCACTGGTGTGTTGTCACCAAGACCGTGCGGTCTCCCCTCAGTTCCCTGGTTGTCTGTCCGCCGGCCTAGCCTGCTCGCCTTGCCATGGCGTCCTCTCCTGATTCTACCGGACAGACGGCTTCCTCCTCTGCAGAGCGACCGGCCTCTACCCCTGAACTTCATGATGAGCTTCGGATTACTACTATTTTGTTGGCTGGAAGTAGAACTTTGTGAAGTGGGTCCACTCTGTTCGCAGCGGACTCAGGCCAAAGCCTTTCTTCATCACTTGACCCAAGCGGCTCATGCGGCTCCTACTGACGATTGGTTGCGTAACGATGGTCGGGTTCAGACATGACTCCTCAACTCCCTGGATACCGAACTCTACCGCATGACCATGTATCACGAAACCGCCAAGGCAATGTGGGATGAGCTCCAGTCTCTATATTCCGGTAAAGATAGTCTCCAGCACCTATATGACATCATCACTGATCTTCAGACCATTGAGGTTGGCGGGGCCACCGACGTCACCTCCTTTATTGCTCGGGTCAAGACTCTGATTGAAGCATGGATCCAACATCAACCTCCTACGCTGAATCTTGCTGCACAACGTGCTCAGAAAGAAGTTGTTGGTGTTGCTATGATGATGACTTGTGTACCGCCTCATCTTCAGAGTGTTCGGGCCCAGATCCTCTGCTCTGCTGCTACCCCATCACTTTCAAATGTGTGTTCCATGTTGCTCAAGGTCTCACCAGCTCCTGATAGTTCTGCTCCTCTGTCACCGGCTCTTCTTCAGCATACTTCTGCACCCCTACTGCCTTCCCCCCCCTCCTGTTCGCGGGGGGCATTCCGGATCTTGGGGCCGAGGTCGGGGAGGCCGGCCTCGACCAAAGTGTTCCTTCTGCGGTAAGGACGGCCACCTTGAGGCCACCTGCTACCGCAAGCATGGGCTTCCTCCTCGACGACAGGCCACTGTTGCTGCTACTGACTCCTTCGCTCGTACTGACCTTGAAGAGGTCCGCCTTCAGCTCCAACAAATTCAGGGTCTGCTCAGTCGCCCACCTGCCTCTATTGCCTCTGCTGCTTCCATCTCTCAAGAAGGTATCGTTTGTCTCTCCACTAGTCCGCACTGGATAGTGGACTCAGGTGTCACTCATCACATCACCTCCTTGCGACCACATCAATAGTTGGATTCTCCTCATCCTAAGTGTATCGCAGTGGCCAATGGGGACATTGTTCCCGTCTCCGGCTCTGCTGATATCCCTCTCACTTTGTCTCTCTCTCTTTCTGCGCGCGGCTCTTCATGTTCCGGGCTCCCCGTTTAATTTGTTTTTTGTTGGTCGACTTACTAATGATTTAAACTGCTCTGAAACTTTTACCACTTCTTCTTTTCTGATACAGGATCGACAGACGCGGACTATCATTGGTAAGGGGCGACTGCAGAACGGACTCTACCTCCTTGATGACTCTCCGGCTATCCTCTCTTTCGTCTCCTCCGTCAATTGGCACCGGCGTCTTGGGCATGCCCCTTTACCAGTCCTCCAGAAGGCTCTGTCAGATGTATCTCTACCTTCTTTTCAGTGTGAAACATGTGTGTTAGGCAAGCAGCCTCGTTCATCTTTTTTGTCTCATTGTACTCGGAGCATTGCTCCTTTTATTTTAGTACACTCCGATATTTGGGATCCGTACAAAGTCACTAGTATTTCTGGTTATCGCTATTTTCTAATTTTTATTGATGATTATTCGCGAATGACGTGGCTATGCTTACTTTGTGATCGCTCTGAGCTTCCCCGTGTCTTTCGGGTTTTCCTCCTTGAGACCCGCACGCAATTCTCCACGAACATCAAAACTCTTCGAACTGATAATGCTCGCGAATACACTACCCCCCAACAAAATGGAGTCATTGAACGTAAGAATCGACATCTCGATGTGGCCCGCTCCATCATGCTTCAAATGCAGGTCCTCAAAACTTATTGGAACTTTGCCCTTTCGACGGCTTGCTATCTAATTAACCGTCTTCCTTCCCCCAACCTCCGCAATGCCACTTCGTTCAGCCTCATGTTCCCGTCTACTCCGGCATTCTCTCTCACACCCCGCATATTTGGGTGCACTTGCTACGTTCACACCCTTGGTCCATTCTTGGACAAATTGGATCCCCGGGCAGCCAAACACATCTTTGTTGGCTACTCCCGGACTCAGAAAGGCTACGTATACTACTCTCCGTCTACCCGCAAGGTGACAGTCTCTGTTGATGTTACCTTTCGGGAGGAACTTCCTGTCTTCTCAGCTTTAGATCCTACACCTCTACCATCAACTGTCTTATGCCCTGTTATTCACGTTACCAGTCCTCCACCACCAAAACCTCTTGTTACCACTCTTCCACCACCACGAATTCCTGCCCACCCCCCCCCCCCTCCCCACATTTCCAAACAACCTTTTATACGTGTATACACTCGTCGCCATCCTACCTCTGCTGCCCCACTGCAGTCGACTTTGACCTCTGATGCTCCGCGTCCTCCTAATCCGGCACCAGAATCTACAGCTCATCCTCTGGCGAATTATGTATCCTTACATCGCCTATCTCCACAACTTCAAACTTTTGTCACTTCATTATCCTCAATTTTTATACCTAACTCTGTGCAGGAGGCTCTCCAATATCCTGGCTGACGGACGGCCATGGAAGAAGAAATGACAGCTCTTTGGGCTAACCAGACCTGGAACTTGGTACCTCTACCTACCGGTCAGACACCTGTTAGGTGTAAATGGGTCTTTGTCATCAAACATGCTCCTGATTGGACGATTGACCGTCTGAAGGCCCGTCTGGTGGCTCGTGGATTCACCCAACGGCAAGGTCTGGATTATGAGAAAACATTTTCTTCAGTGGCCAAGCTTAACACCGTTCGTGTTCTCCTCTCCGTGGTTGTGCATCGTCAATGGACCTTATACCAACTGGACATCAAAAATGCGTTTCTCCACGGCGACCTCCAGGAAACGGTTTACATGCAACAACATCCCGGGTTTGAAACTACGGGGGAGTCCCGAGTTTGTCATCTTAAGAAGTCCATCTATGGTCTCAAACAATCCTCTCGGGCATGGTTTGACAAGTTTAGTAAGGTCGTCCGGCAAGTCGGCTTTACTCGAAGTTCAGCTGACTTCTCTCTGTTCACACGTCATCAGACAACGGGAACTATTCTTCTATTGGTTTATGTTGATGACATCTTAATCACTGGAGATGATTCGAAGGGCATCCAAGTGATCAAACAGCACCTCAGCTCTGTCTTTCAAACAAAAGATCTGGGATGTTGAAACCGAAAAACGGTCTCCTGTGGAGTTCACCGTTGGGGAAGGGGTGGTCGCGAACCTATTTCACTCCTGCAAGCAAAACAACAAAAGAAACAAGGGGGACCGACCCAAGGGCTCGGCGGGGAGGACCCACCACACACCCGGAAGATCTGAGAGCGCTTCCCCTCCTTAGCCAGAGGCCGAGCTAAGGTACCCTCAGAAAGCACTTGAAAACTGGAGCAGGAGAGCACATGAAGCATGCCTTCTGGGGTACCCCTTGGGTCCTATTTATAGTTTTCAGAATCTGAACTGTCAATAACCAAAATGAACTGACCTGAAGTTACCAGAAAGCCTTGGTTGGGTCTGCCAACAGCCAAACTCCGCTGTTTTGAAGGGTTATAGGCAGACCAGTGGGGGCAAAACAGTAAAGAGTACCTCATAGATCTGGACGAGTTGGGGAGCCTGGCCACCTCGGCGGATCCTGCTCGCCTGCTGTTGCCGAGCTCCGTTGCGAGAGCGCGAGTTGGGGCGACGAGCTCGCCCATCCGTTGGTCGTCATCAGTCGACCTTAGCTCGACGATTCTTGGACTAGCTCGGCGAATGCCGAGCTCGCGATCGACGAATGCCGAGCTCGCGATCGACGAATGTCGAGCTCCCGGTCGATGAATGTCGAGCTCCCGGTCGACGAATGCCGAGCTCGGGCTCGGCTTCTCTACTGCCGAGCTCGCCCACTATCTTCAGCCCGATCGGTCTGGTTCCTGGCGACCTTACTCGCCGGACACGGGGTTGTACATGGAGCATCTTCGATACTTCCTCGGTCTTGAGATCGCGAGACGACCGGATGGACTTGTCATCTCCCAAAGGAAGTACTGTCTGGATCTCCTTCACGATGCTAGCTACTCTGGATGCAAGCCTACTACTACTCCAATGGATGCAAATCATAAGTTGTGTGCACATTCTTGTGATACAGATCTTCCTCTTCAAAATCTTGAATACTATCGACAACTGGTTGAAAAATTGATCTACCTAGATTGGATATATCCTTCGTTGCTGGAGTGGTTAACAGGTTTATGCATGCCCCGCGAACATCTCACCTTTAAGCTGTTGCGCGCGTCCTTAGCGACCTTAAAACAGCTCTGGGTCAAGGATTGGTATAAAAAACCTCATCCTCCACTCCAACATTAGTTGTGTATTCTGATGCAGATTATGTCGCTTCCTTGGATGATCGTCGGTCAACCAGTGACTTTTGTACCTATTTTGGAGGTCATCTTGTTACCTGACGAAGTAAGAAATAGTGGCTGCTCGATCCTCAGCTGAAGCAGAATATCGATCGATGGCATATGTTGTCTCTAAGCTTATCTGGCTTGAAAGTCTCCTTGCTGATCTAGGGGTAAAACTTCCCTCACATGTCATCCTGCTATGAGACAGACAAGCTTATACACATTGCAAAGAATCCAGTCTTCCATGAAAGAACAAAACATATTAAAGTGGATTGTCATTTTATCCGGGAGAAAGTCCAAATGAAGAAGATAGAATTGAAGCATGTTCCGGGTACTGAAAAAGTTGCAGATATCCTCACAAACGCTCTACCAAGTACCATGTTTTACCAATGTCTGTCGAAGCTGGGTGCATACGACTTGTACGCTCCAGCTTGTGGGAGAGTGTTGGAAAAGCCCATGTAAAGTGGCCCATTAGTGGCTCATTTATTTGTTTTTCTTCTTTTCTCCTCTTTAGTCTCACATCATGTAAAGGACTTTCTTCTCTCTTTCTCCCTCCTATAAATGTGTATTCATACCTGTTATTTCATTATTAAGAAAGCATATACAAGTTTGAGGTTTTCTCTACACTATACATGAAGAAAAACGACGCAAGTCGATTACGAAGAAACGACATGAGCTGATTTCCTATTTCGACGCAAGTCGACTGCCTATTTCGACGCAAGTCGATTCCCTATTTCGACGCAAGTCGATTCCCTATTTCGACGCAAGTCGATTCCCTATTTCGACGCTAGTCGATTCCCTATTTCGACGCTAGTCGATTCCCTATTTCGACGCTAGTCGATTCCCTATTTCGACGCAAGTCGATTCCCTATTTCGACGCAAGTCAATTCCCTATTTCGATGCAAGTCAATTTCTATACACTAAGAGAAATCAACATAAGAAAAAATCAACATAATTAGAAATCGAATTGAGTCAATTTCCTATTTCGACGTAAGTTGATTTCTATACGTGGAGAGAAATCGACATAAGTCGATTTTCTATTTGACCTAAGATGATTTCTATTTCGTCGAATGATGGATTTAAAATATACGTGTGTGTAAATCTGCTAGTTTAGAATGAATCTGAAACATTAGATTTAGTTCAGGAACATTAAATGTGGATGATTTTCTATGAGAAATGATGGTAATTTGACCATAGCCAGGGGCGCTGCCCCTTAGACCCCGTTAGGGGCTCTACCCGTAAGACCCTCTCAGTGGCGCTGCTCCTTGGAAACTCACCAAGAGTGCCATATATTTTGATGTGCATTATATGTATATATGAGATGTATTTGCAATGTGAATGTTGTAATATTTTTCATGTTCTCGTTTAAATGATTTAAATAAGCGCTCGATTAAAACATTAATTATATATATTATATTTAAATAGTGTAAATATGTGCACGATTAAATGTTAATCATCAATTTTGTTTAAAAAGTTTAACACATTAACGATTAAATATTAATCATATTTCATGAAAAATCTTTTAAAAAAAATTAAGTGCTCAGATGTCTTCCAATGGATGATGTTTTTCCTATCTTGATCGATGAAGTGTGCGATTGTCAAAGCAAGGGTGTATCAATTTATCTTGGCGAGATGCGATCGTATAATTATGATATCCAGTTGTCGGCATAGAATTAAATTAAACAGGTGACCTCAAGGTCCTCAATAAGTGTCTAGAGGCATAAAGTTAGCATGCAGCATAAGATAGATGTGAATAATAGTTATTCACAAACCATACAAGAGTTGCATTATATAATTGGTAAGCGTTGTCTACCTTAAATAGTCACTTCATAAGTGATCAACCAAAGCCAACTCATGATGGGGGTGAAATATGGATCTTGTCCCACATAAACTGTTCGCATTATTATTGATGTTTATTAATTTGAAGAAACTAATGAGAGTTTTTTTAATAAAAGATCTTATTAAAATGAAATGAATATTGAAATATAGTACAAATATAAATTTGCATAATTTTTATATAATATCAATGGTAATTAATACACATCACACCATATCGCTGTTATCAGTCATTAAGAAGGACAAACTCAGTGGGGCGAACTTTCTGAACTGGTACAAAAACTTAAGAATTATCCTCAAAAATGAACATAAGCTCTATGTCTTAGGAAATGACCCCACCCCCACCCCCCGAAGAGCCAATCGGAACTGTCTCTCGTAAAAATAAAGATGCTTATAAGAAGTATCGGGATGAATCTTTGGACGTCGAGTGCCTCATGCTCGCTATCTTAGAGACTTATCATATATCTATGTCTATTGGGCTTGTAATAAAGTTTGAGAACTATTATTACTAAAAACATTATATTTATTTCTTGTTTGAACTTGAAAAGATTTTTGTTCGTTATTAAGAATAATTGTTCTTTTATATATTTGAATGATATTTGTTTTGGAATTGCAGAAATGTTTAATGGTCTTTATGCCTTAAACTTGGACCAAGTCATATATAACAATAATAATACTAAGAGATTAAAAACAAATGCTTCTAATTATATGTATCTCTAACATTATTATTAGGGCTATATAAATGAGAAGCACATTTACAAACTCCATAAATCTAGACTTTTGGACTCTTTTGATTGTGAATCATATAAGAGATATGAATGTTGTTTGTTAGGAAAGATAATCAAGACCCCTTTCGTTGATCATACTAAGAGGGCGGATGATCTCTTAAGTATAATATATAGTGATGTATACAGTCCCATGAGCTAGATGACTAGAAGTGGATTTTGCTATTTCATTATATTTACTGATGATTTCAGTAGATATAGATACATGTATCTTATGAGAGACGAGTCTGAATTCTTTGAAAAATTCAATGAGTTCAAGAATGAAGTACAAAATCAATTAGGAAAAACAGTTAAAGCACTCTGAACAGATCGAGGTGACAAATACTTGAGTCGGGAGTATCAATACTATCTTAGAGAGTGTGGCATTATATCACAGCTCATTTCACCTATGACATCACATTATAATGATGTTTCTGAGAGGAGAAATCATACCTTGTTTGACATGGTGCGATCTATGATGGGTCATGCAGATCTGTCTATTTTCTTTTAGGGATACGCTATGGAAACAAATGTTTTTACACTAAATAGTGTTCCTACTAAAACGGTTCAGAAGACAGCATATAAGATATGGAATAGGAAGCATCCTAGTATGTCTTTCATAAATAGTTAATGTTGTGAGACATACGTACGATGTCAAATGTCTGACAAACTTGAGTCTAAATCAGAAAAGTGTTATCTTGTGAGGTTTTCTAAGGAAACTGAATGGTACTGTTTATATAAACACTCTGAGGATAAAGATTTTATCGCGAGGACTGATGTTTTTCTGAAGAAAGAGTTCATATCTAAAAAAATACCAAGATAGATCTTAAAGAAGTTCAAGAACAACAAACGATGAATGAACCTGAGATGGAACCTAAGCAAAAACAACAAATTGTTGTAGCTAGAAAGTCTGCTCAAAAAACACAAGTCCTGCGTAGATTAAGTAGACCGCAATTTAAGCCTGAGAGATGAATTTCTCATGACAAGAGATGGTAATGTATTGCTCATAGATAATGATGATAAGCTTGCAACCCATCCCTACCCAACATCAAGCTCCATCTCATATCCTTCTCTACTACAATCATTTGTCTTCCCATTCTCTCTCACATTGGGTGACCGACCAGCAGTTTCCTTCCATCCAGACACACTCTGAGCATTCAGAAGCCCGTCGCAGTAGCACTGCAAGGCAAAGTGATGCAGTGGTCCAGAGCCGCCCCACTCTGGTTCTGCACTAGAGGAACACGTCCGGTCCCACCACCGGGCTGCAGCCCAAGCACCCCACCCATGACCGCACCTATTCTCAGTGCGGCGGGATGTTGAGGCGAAGTCTCGACCCATCCCCCTTGATAGTCCCTGTTAGGAAAGGGATTTATCAAGGGGGCTGGGTTCGAGACTCCGCCTCAACATCCCTCCGCACTGAGAATAGGTGCGGTCATGGGTGTGGTGCTTGGGCTGCAGCCCGGCGGTGAGACCGGACGTGTTCCTCTGGTGCAGAACCAGAGCGGGGCAGCTCTAAACCACTGCATCACAAAACCTCCCATGAAGCCCGCGAGCAATCCTCCGAACAGTGTGTGGCACTATTTCTAGCACCACCATTGAGGGATTTGCCTTGCACAGGCCTCCAACGATTCTCCTCCGCTTAGCTCCTTGACACCCCTAATTCAAATGTCGCAAAAAGGACCCAACCTTCGACTCCGTCATAGGTCACCATCAAGGATCAATGGGAAAAGACCACAAACATAGATTCTTGCCTCTTCTTTCATGACATTTCGCCCAGTAACCCGATCCTAAGCACGAGCCTGTGACAGAAGGGAAAATCACCTTACAAGTGTCATATCAATGTGTTAGAACAATAAATCAACTAATAGATGTTTGCACGAGCACGATATATGTCGGGGAGTAGAATGATGCATTATGGCATGAAGAAGGTATTGGAGAAGGGGCCAAGAACTCTTCCCCCGCATAGCGGGCTTGCTCCATAGCCCGTGGCAAGGTTGTAGGATTGTGAACTCATAAGCAAGCACAAATGTAAGATCGTAAATTGGCAAGAAAATTACCGAGATAATGATCAACGGTGAAGATCGGCTAATATGAAATTTAGAAAAGAAGAATAAGGGTGAGATAAAAGAAATTGAGGAAATGATGTGGCGATAGACTCCTCGCTTATTTTTAATGAGAGAGCCACCCATCCAAAAAGAAATAAATTATAATTTGTCCCCCTTCCCACACACACACAAACAACAGCCTACTGATTGGAAGGGCTCGGTTGGACCGGCGAACAGTCCTAGTGAATAGCCAGCCCCGATACATGGCTCCCTGGTTCCGCGTCCTTCTTTGAGCATCTTGAATATGCGCGCATGACCCGCCTTGAGTGCCTATCGGTATCAGTATGCGTCTTGCCTTCACTAGGCACGCGCCGGTAACTAGGCTGGAGGATCTCTTTATGGCTGATGCGCCTTGAGCCTTTTAACTAGCTTTGCACTTGCATCCTCCATGCATGAATTGCAAATATATATTATAATAGAATAAATAACTAAGGGAATCTAAATCCATGTCTCTCGAGCTATAAAGCAAAATGATAACTATGAGAATGGAAGAAAATTCTTTCGGCAAAGTCCTGTTAGGATGGGGAATAGTTAACATATACATCACAAATGTCACTGTAAGATGTAAGCTGTCAAAAAACTAACCATGAGGGTAACGCTCTGAATGGTATGAAGCCTATTGAACTGTGAACTAACACTATGAGTGGAGAAGAAATCTAAATCGCTCCCAACATAAGGAACCCCGTATTTGTCATGATTGCCTCGTATATCAAATATTCTTCTCTTCTCGATGCCAGTTAACTCAACCAGTGCATCCACAGAATTCTTGTACTGAATCCACTCTGATTCATCTTGCCTTGAGCTTGTCATTCCTTTGCTTTTAGCATCTGAACCACAAAAATGAAATAACAAGAGTATCATCAATAATAATTATTTTTTACAGAAATGAAATATAAACATTTGAAATAAAAGGTGTGGAAGTATTATGTCTACAGTTCCGAACAGGTGCATTAATTTCAGTGGACCCCTTGTGAGCTTGTAGAGGTATTTTAGTAATGTGTGAGTTGTATTCCTATATAAGTGGAGGTCATGAGTGTGTCTAGGCATCTTTGGTTTCTATTAAAGTCCAAAGTTAAAAGCCCAAAAAAAGCCCATTGTATAATTTCTCTTTATTGTATTTAGTCTCACATCTCCAAATGTAAATTTTTCTTATTACTCTACTCTATATAAAGAGGGGAGCTCTTTTGTAATATTTAGATTTTTCTTTTAAATAGTCATTTATATTTCAAACTTTCACATGATATCAGAGCAGGACGTAATTCCAAATTGCTCTCCTCTCGTGTGAATTCTCCCGGCCTTCACACGAAACTTTTCCGGTCTCGCGTGAACTCTCTAGCTTTCACTTGAAATCTCCCAAAATCAATATTTATTTAACAGAACTCGCCAACCTTTGAGTGAGCTCGCGTCTCAGCTCTCCTCTCGGTTGAGCAAGATTTGTCGCTCAACCCCTCCCCTTTTGTGAGCTCTTCCAGAGACCCCCCACCCCCCCCCCACCCCCCACCCCCACCCACGAGTGTGCTGGAGATCGATTGTTCCACATTTGAGAAATTTACGAGATTGATAACTTATGGATCATCAGATGGACGATCGAAGACCATCATCGTGATCATCACGATTTCTCATACTTTCGTATTATTTTTTTGGACTTGCTGTTCAAAAGTTTGGTTGGATTATTTGTCAGGCAATCGTGTCCATCGGATATATTAAGCCTACCCGCCCCAATATTAGAAGAGCAATCAGGTAAAAAGGGGATCAAAGATTTCATTTTCCACAAAGAAGAAACATCGGTTGAGAGGTGCACAATGTTGTGGATATCGGCCAACATGTAAGTTTGGGAGCAAAAATGCAACGACATCGTTGTAGATTTTGAATGTGACGTTTTGAAAAAAACGGGCCAACATGCCGGCCCCAAAAAACGGCCGACACGGCCGTTTTTTTTAATTTAAATATTTAATTATTTTATATTTTATATTTTTAACATCTTTCGCTGTTTTAAATTCCCTACTCCGCTCATTTCATTTCCTTTCATCGCTTTGTCCTAGCTCTCCCCGTTGCTCCTGGTTCTCTGGTTCTCCGGTGATCTCTAGCTCGCTGGTGCTCTCCCTCTCTCGTGCGCTGTCGGCACTTTATTTATTTGGTGCTCTCCCTCTCTCAAGCGTTGTCGACACTCTATTTCTCTGGTTCTCTGGTGCTCTCCCTCTCTGGTTCTCTGGAGCTCTCCCTCTCTGGTTCTCTGGTTCTCTCCCTCTCTCACGCGAGGTCGGCGCTCTATCTGGTTCTCTAGTCTCTCCTTCTCTGGTTCTTTTGTGCTCTCCCTCTCTCTAGTTCTCCGGTGCTCTCCCTCTCTCTGGCTCTCTGGTGCTCTCCCTTGTCTGGTTCTCTGTGTCTCACTGGTGCTCTCTAGCTATCTGGTTCTGTGGTTCTCTAGTGCTCTCTATCTCGTCGGTGCTCTCTTCTCTCTCATGCGCCGGTGCTTTCTTCTCCCTACCTCTCCCTCAATTAATACTTGTTGCAATGCTGCCTTGTAGGTTGTTGCCTTATAAATTGTTGCATGTTGCCTTATTATTTGTTGTCTTATTGGTCGGCTGCCTTGAGTTGTTGCTTTATTAGTTGTTACATGTTGCCTTATTAGTTGTTGTCTTATATGTCTGCTGCCTTGTGGGTTGTTGCCTTATTAGTTGTTGCATGTTGTCTTATTAGTTGCTGCCTTATAGGCCGACTGCCTTGTGGATTGTTGTCTTATTAGTTGTCTTGTTTTTATTTGGCTCGTTTATTAGTCAACAAATGATTTTAAATGTCTCTATTATTAGTTATTTATTCAACTTCATTTTGCAATCAATGATGAATATATACGAGTTGTTGCCTTATTAACTCTTGTTTTGTGGCTTTTGATAAATAAAATGTGGGATGCTTTTAAAGTTTGAATGATACGAGACTGAAGATCCTTTATTGGATACGCCATACTTTAAAACTATGGCTATGAAGATTTTAAGCCTAACTACTTCATCATCTGACTGTGAGAGAAACTGGAGCACTTTCGAGACAGTATGCATTAATTTATTTAGTTAAACATAAATATTTTATTATAAAATTGTATAAATTATTTAACTTTTTTTAAAAAATTATAGATACATTCTAAAAATAGAAATAAACTCGATAGCAAAAGATTGAACGATTTAGTATTTGTAAAGTTCAATGTTTTGTCGAAGTCAAAATATTCAGATACATCTCGAGATTCACTGACAGCTAACAATGTTGATTCTGGAATGGTACAAGAGTGGATGGTGAATGTTGATCCTGTAGAGGACAAAAATGAAGATGATGGTGATGATGGAGTCTTTCCTGGAGATGGGCTGACATGGGAGCAAATTGACAATATAGTCGATGTTGATCATGATGAAAGGAGGCCTCCAAGACCAGCTACAAGCAAAGCAGTGGCTGTTAGTTATCAAAGAAGGGGAAAAAAAGAAAATTATCTGAGGTAGACGAGGGAGATCTAGAGGGTTCATCTGATGAAGATCATATTCTATCTAATCTGCCAACTATAGATGAGTCTTTAAGTGACGAAAAATGAGGTATGTTTGAAAATTAATTATTGAAATTTTGATCTCATAAAAATAATATATGGTTGATAGTTTCTTAAAATCACTAGTTTTACAATTTTTTATCTTTAAAGTGTTGTATGTTAATGTTACATATAGCTTTTAATATTTAAAAGTTCAATAGATTGTAAAATAGGTAGTACTGTGACATGTATAAAAAAATAATATTTAATTACATCTATAATTAATTAAATATTAAAATCCGATATATGAACTATCCCAGATATACCCCCCGATATATAAAAAACCGACATGAAAACCCAAACCGACGTGTCCCCAACATCCGACATCTGCAACATTGGAGGTGCAGCACCTCTTCGCTCGATGCGACGTCGAGCAGTTTCCGCTTCCTCATTGTCGACGCTAAGCCAGCCCCGCCGCCCTCCACCACCTCCAATGTATTTTCCCTGACCAACAGTCGCCTTCTGACACCTCCCCGCAGCAGACCGCCGCCGTCCGGCACCTCCCCGCTAAAAATCACTGCCTTCCAGCACATCCGCACTGCAAACTACCTCCTTCCGGCGCTTTCCCACAGCAAACGCCACCTTCCGACACCTCTGCGCTGCAAACCGCCGCCTTCCGACACTTCCGCGCTGCAAACCGCTGCCTTCCAGCTCGCTGCAAAACACCGCCTTTTGGTACCTCCCCACTGAAAACCGATGACTTCTAGCTCAGCCTCGATGCAAACCGCCGCCCTCTGGTGCTTCCCCGCAGCCAACCGCAGTCTTCCAGTATCTCTTCGCTGCAAACCGCTTCCTTCCAGCCCATTCCCATAGAAAACAGCCGCCTTCTAGCCCATCTTCGCTAAAACCGCCGTCTTTCGGTGCCTCCCTGTAAGAAATGGACAAGGAGCTAAATAAACCGCGAACTTTATTACTCCAAAAAAATAATTATTACATAGGTATGCCCCCTTATTTATAGAAACTGGGGAAAATGAGAGAATTACAACAAACGATGTGAGACTAAATACAATCCGCGCGGCTTATGCGGTTTGATAATGTCAAACCGCACACTATACAAAAGAATATCAAAACTCCCAACAACACCAAGGCAACCCGCCAGTCCGCCAGGGAAGACCGTTGGGCAAGCCGCCAGACTGCAATTGCGGGTTGCCACCAGGCCGCAGTTGCGGCTAATCACCAGACCGTTATTGTGGGTTGCCACCTGACCGCATCTGCGGGTAATCATCAGACCGTTGTTGCGGCAAACCTCCAAATCGCAACTGCGAGTTGCCACCAGGCCGCAGTTGCGGCTTATCATCAAACCGCCAACAGAGGATCACTACCAGACCGTTGCACCAACCCGCCAGACAACCAGACTGCCTGAACTAGCCGCGAGGACTAACCGCCAGACTGCCCGAGCTGCTAACCGCCCAACTAGAGAGACAAACCGCCAATTTCTAACACTCCCCCTCAAGCTGGAGTGTATATGTCAACCATGTCCAGCTTGCTACAAACATCTGAAGCGGAAACTGGTTTTGTGAAAAAGTCTGTCAGTTTTTTATCAGAAGTGACGAATGGAGTACAGACTTGATTCTTCAATACCTCTTCTATAATGAAATGACAATCCACCTCAATGTGCTTTGTCCTCTCATAAAAGACAGGATTCTTTGATATGTAAATGACGGTTTTATTATCACAGAACATAGAAAGAGAATGGTTGTAGACTTCTCCCAAGTCAAGCATAAGTGTCCGTATTCATTTTAACTCACAGGTAGTTGAGGTTATGCTCCTATATTCTGCTTCAGCACTTGACCTTGAAATCACTGTCTGTTTTTTGCTCTTCCAGCTAACAAGGTTTCTTCTTACAAATGTGCAAAAACCTGACGTAAACTTTTTATCTTCCTTGTTATCAGCATAGCTGGCATCCGAAACGCTTCAATCTTCAGGTGACCACTCTTCTGAAACAACAAGCCATTTCCTGTAAATCCTTTCACATACTCCAGAATCTTCATGGTAGACCGAAGATGACACTTTCTAGGATTTTACATAAACTGACTGACCTTTCCAACTGCATAACAGATATTTGGTCTAGTAACAGTCAAATAAATGAGTTTGCATACAAGTCGCCTGTATATAGTGAAATCTGGAAGAATAGGAGAATCTTCATGGCAAACCGAAGATGACACTCTAGAATTATGCATAAAACTGAATGGGCACACGAAACTGTGTGGAAATCTCATTATAAAATGTAGTGAACACAGAGAATAGCTCAGAACGATCCTTCAAGAGATACAGCCAAGTGTACCTAGAGAAATCATCAATAAATGTAACAAAGTATAAGTCGTCTCTACCAACAGTGGCAGTAGGAGAAGAACCCCAGATGTCAGAGTGAACTAGTTCAAAAAGACGCGAAGAACTACGTCTCGTTCGAGCTGGGAAAAAGGAGCGAAGATGTTTGCCCAACTCACAGGCCTCACAATTCAAAGGAAAATCCTCTGAAGGAAGTTCTGGAAAAAAGTTGATGAATGAGGCGAGAAGGAGGATGACCAAGACGACGATGTCATTGTTGAAGAGACGAAGAAGCAGAAAAAGCAACGTCTTGATCAAGAAAAAAGAGACCACTGCGTGCAGTTCCAGTAGCAATCGTAGCTTTGGAGACAGAATCAGAAAAAGAACAAGTGGTGCCAGTAAAAGTAACCGTGCAATTCATCTGAGTGCAAAGAGCATGAACAAAAAGCAAATTACACGGGAAAGTAGGGACATAGAGAGTATCTTCGAGCACCAAAGACGAGGAGAGATGCACAGTCCCACTACCATGAACAGGAGCAGAAGTCTTATCTACAATAACAACAGGAGATAACCTGTTCTGGGAAATCAAAGAGGAAAACAAACGAGAGTTGTCGGTCATATGACAAGTAGCACCAGAGTCAATAAGTCACTTGTCAGAGGAGGCCACAAGAGCATGAGCTGTAGAGGAGAGAAGAGAAATCATCTTCAAGGGGAAATAAACCAGAAAGAAAAAATATCTAACCGCATGGTTAGAAACAAACCGGACAAGAACAAGACGGCAAACTGGTCGGAAAAGGAAACCGACCACAACAAAGAGACCGGCAGAAAAATTAAACCGCACGGGTTGAGGAGAAGCCGGAAACAACAACACAGCGAAGAGACCGCGCGGACCAAAAAACTCGCGAACAAATCGCGGGAACAAATCGACCAAGAACAGTCGCAGAAAGAAGCAGAGAGCGCACGGTCACGGTATCAACACACCAGCGGCAAGAAACAAGCCACGACCAAAATGCGGGACTCGCAACAAAGAAGAAACAAGCTGCAGGAAGACAACCCGCGGGGAGAAAGAAGAGAAGAAAGAGCAAACAGCTAAGAAGCCGCGCGAACAGAACAAGCCGCAACAAAGAACGACTAACAAAGGCGACAAGAGCAAAAGAAGTCGTACAGCAAACCGCGCGAACACCACAAGTCGCAGGGACAAGCGACTAGCAAAGAAGCCGCGCCAATAAGAAGAAAGAGAAGAGCAAGAGTCCGCCCGGTCAAGGTGACAACACACCCGCGACAAGGAAAAAGCCGCAACCAAAAGGTGAAACTCGCAATAGAGAAGAGAAACTTATCAGTTTCCTTTCCCTCTCCATTTTTCAACTCAAGCAAACTTACATGTTTCATTGGACCAAATTAGCAAAAAAGGTGACTAGGAGCCTAATCTTTCACACAAGTAAGCATCTGCATTCCTACTTTTTAAGCTCAAGTTTCAATAGCTAAAAAGACATTGGCTTTGTTGGTGGAAACTTGGCAATGCAGTGAAGGCCATGAAAGAAAGGAAAAAAAACAGTTTCCAATAACCTATTGATGCGGATAACTTCAATTTGCTTCAAACAATCAGATGGAAAACAACTAGCCTTCATATGCAAAATTTCAACCACGCCCAGAAACAATGTGTATAGTTAAAGAATCAGCTCTCATAATTGGGATCTTTAAGCTCAAAAATTACCCTTCAGGAAATTAGGTAATGCTTCCATCATACCAGAAACAACGTGTATAGTTGATTTCCAAGCCCTACTAATGTCTGTCAAGCATATCGCAACCTCAAAATTTTCATAATATATATTTGCAACGGTTTGTTTTGATCCAAATTGCTCAGGATTCACTCTACCAGGATTTGCAATCGTGCAGAGAAATTGGAATGTGAAATACAAGTTTAACAACCCTTGAAAAATATTGTCTCCGTGGGAAACTGATCTGGAGTAAATACTGCCTCCTACAAATCCATACAGCTGACATCTTCTCGGGGGCTTTCTACTAATACCACTTTTTTTCCTTTCTACCCAAGTGAGAGGCCTGCCTAGCCAGCTTGTGAGAGCCCGGTCAGCAGTATCTTCTCGAGGGGCTTTCAACAAAAATCACTTTTTTCTCATCAACTGAGTGAGGGGCCTACCATGTCGGCTTGTGAAAGCCCGTTTAGCGGTATCTACTTGGGGGCTTTCAACTAAAACCACTTTTTTCTTGACACCTGAGTGAGGGGCATACCTTGTCAGCTTGTGAGAGTCCAATCATCGGTATTTTCTCATGGACTTTCAACTAAAATCACTTTTTCCTTATCACCCGAGTGAGAGGGACCTGCCCTGCTGGCATGTGAAAGTACGGTCATCAGTATCTTCTTGAGGGCTATCAACTAAAACCAATTTTTTTCCTTGCAATGCGAGGGGCCTGCCTTATCGGCTTGTGATAGCCCGATTAGCGGTATCTTCTCGAGGGATTTAGGGGTGAGGAGTGAAAACCGAAAACCGACAAAACCGACCGAACCGACCAAACCGCACCGATTTTGAAACCGAGCCGCCCGGTCCGGTGTCGGTTCGATTTGGAGCTTTTGAAAACCGAAGGCTTATCGGTTCGGGTCGGTTTTCACGTTGTAAAAACCGACCAAACCGAACCGAACCGACTAATATTATAATAATTTTAAATTATGTAAAAGCAAGCTTCTATTTGATATTTTGATCTGAATTACTAAATGTGAGCTTCCATAAATTATATTACGTATAATGTATAGCTGAATCATTTCATATATGTTCAATAAATTATTCCATAAATTATATATTTATATTATGTCAGGCTTATCGTCGAGACCGTCTGTAAAGTATCGAAGGCATGGGTTTCCGATTTTTCGTGATTCATGAATCCTGAAGGAGGCCAGCACAGTTGCACTTATAGTTAATAATAAATGTATAAAAGAATTTTGGTCTTCTCAGTTCTCAAGAGACTGTCTTTTCTCATTTGCTTGAGGCGCCTTCGCGCTGATCGTGAGGTATGAAAGAGAGTCACCAAAGACTCCTTTTCCTTGCCGCCTGCGCCGCCGTAGAAGGAGAAGTTACTTCTTGACTCTTGCTAGTATTTGAACAGAAAGTTTAAATAATGTTTTATTTTTCTCTTGTTAACGCACTTTGAAATAATCTTACTCTTGAGAGTAGACCATATGAAGACGTGTACGTGAAGTTTAGGCGCATGAAAATATAATTTTATCAAAACCTTGATTTAAATCAAGTGGCTAAGTGAGAATTAAAACACTATGACAAGTAAGATTAATTTGAGAAAATGAGTTATAGCTTGCTGAAATGAAATTCTAAATAGATTCAATGATTTAAGAAAATATAGACTAGAAAAGGCTTATTAAGAAGCTAATATCCAAAAGTACCCGGGGCGATAAATGGGCAATGCAAAACTAATGTCCTGTGATTAGGAAATCAATGGTTTTGATTACTGGTAAGGAAGGAATTGATTCCAAAGAATTCTACAGACTTACGAAGACTTTAGAGAGAAAGTCCTAAAGGCTAGTAGATCTTCTAGAAGCTTAAATTAAGGAAATCACATAACCAATGAATGAAAATAATAAGTAGTGGAAAATCAAGGTGGGTTGTGAGTATGAGGATTTAAATTGAGGGCTAAAGTTAGGATATGGTCGCAGGATGTTCACAAATCTTTTGTTATGTTTTTTTGTTGGAGTTAAGTTCATAAAAAAACCGACACCGAACCGCCAAAAACCGATAAAAAACCGAACCGATTTTGAACCGAACCGATCGGATTCGGTTCGGGTCGGTTTGGACAAATCAAAAACCGAGGCATGTCGGTTCGGCTTCGATTTGAGTCCAAACCGACCCAAACCGAACCGCTCGCACCCTTACATACAGGTCTTGGAAAATAGTATAAGTTCGCCCTAAATTCTAGCAAAATTTCCGGAGAGCATTCCCTTAGCTTGTAAAACAACTAAATAAATCATCAATCCATAGACAAAATACTCCTCTAAGTCATAAATCGGAACAACAAGGATACTCAAATTACTGATAGAAACATACCGGTGATGTCGCCGGTCACGAGAACGAGGTCAGGCCTGATGGCCTGCAGAGCGGGGGCAAGAAGTCTCTCAAGGTCCTTCGCGCGCTCGGGATGATATGCACTGAGGTGGAGATCGGATACCTGAACGACCCAAGCCACGTTCCCCGCCATCGGGAAAAACTCCCTCGACACCGTCTCCGTCCCCGATGCGCCATCGTCGGAGAAGGTAGAAAAGGAGGGATGAGATGCGAAGAGGAGTAAGATGAGGATGCGACGGGCTACAAAAGAGCAGGTCGCCGGCGCCGACATGCTTTCCGTCACCCCGCTCTCCCGCCACGGCGAGGGCTCGACGGCTCGAATTCGATAGAAAATTTTTTTTTAACTCTGAATCCCTCAGGTTTCAATCTGAAATTATTATTAATCTGAGATCCCAGTTCCGGGTGGGTTCAGCCTAAATGGCATTATTGTTCCTGATTTTTGTGTTTTTTGTTTCGGTATTTTTGTTGTGTACGTCACGATCGTGCACAAAAAAGTGTTTAGTTCCAGTCAACTAGTGTAGAATCCTTGCGTAGATGAGTATGGATTGTGATTTAGGCTTTATTTGATTCGGTGGCAGCGGGTGCATCCGGTGGATCGAAATGGAGCTTTGGAACCGGAGAGGGAGAAGCGGGGGTCGAAACGGAGCGGATCGGGTCAATTCCTCCTTGCTGCGGGTGTAAACGGAGCAAACGCCGCCGGCGCCCGTTTGTTTTACCGCCGGCCGGCGGCGTTTGCTCCAAACAGAGGTGGCGAAATGCAGAACCAAATGAAGCTAGGCTTCGTGCACAGTGATGACGGACGTAAATACATGAGTTAAAACATCATTCGTTAAGTATCATCTAACAAACATCATTCTTTTAAACCTAAATCATTAATTTCAATCACAGGGAGAACCAAGTGAATGTACAAAAAAGTGTTTAGTCCCGGTCAACAAATGACCCCCCCCCCCCCCCCCCCCAGTGTTTTATGACTGTGACCACCGTAAGATCATGTATCTGACCGTCCGCATGAATTTTTTAAGTGAGGTCGGGCGTTCACGATCGACGGTTCATGACCGCCGCATTCACGACCGCCGTCACCTGGCCAAATGAAGCCTTGAGTGCAATAGTGCACCTAGGGCGACGAGATCATGTATCTGACCGTCCGCATTCTGAGCTACCGATAACTAAAATTTGAGAGTTTATGCATCTGACCGCACGACCATGCGCGCTTTCCATGTGATCGTGCGCATTCTGAGCTATTGATAATCGAATTTTGAGAGTTCTGTCGTTTTTTGGTGTTTTTCACGTACTACTATGCGCGCCTTCCTTGTGATTGTGCGCCTGCAACAGGTTACAGTTTAAGCGATATGCACAACGTACCGTGTCTGCATTGATTGTGATTTACGCACGGCCTTGCGCCAAGGGAGACCCGGTCATGCATCTGACCGTATTTTGAGCTATTGATAACCAAATTTTGAGAGTTCTGTCATCTGCATTTATATCTTCCTTGTGATGCACGGCTATGCCTTCGACGCAAAGCTAACGAGGCAACGTTAAATCGAGGTATGAACCACGATCTAGGGCCAATATTTTATTTGGAGCAGACTAAAATCGATTACTTTGTTATTTAGAACTCATGTAGGGTTCTTTCGTGGCGGGAGGAAGGAGGAGAATAAAGAGGGAAGCTTTGGGCTTTAGGCTTAATAATACACCATTGCCGGAGCTAGGGAGCTATGGTTTATGATGTGTCACCAGCAATGCCTAGGGGATCTCTATGTACACCTCTTGTGTGGGATTTTTTGGGACATTTATGGCCGGGCTGAATTCTGGCTGGATTCAAATAAGGTAACCACTTTCTTCATCTGGTTTTAGGATTTCTCGTAAATTTACTCGGTAATGTCTTGTATTTGAGCCTATTACATTGCCAACTGGTGAGCAATGAGTCATCCCTTCATTTATAACCATCGAGGCATAGAATTGCATCCTTGTCATGATAGAAATCCACATTTTCGATGAATGATATCAAGGCTGCGTTTGGTGTGGCTTATCGTGACTTATTTGCTCCAGTGAGGTTGGACAAAAATGTCATTATCATATCAAAATCTTATGGCTCAAACTGATTTCTTTTTTTTTGTAACATTTGTGATGTCAAACATACATTCTATGACAATGACGGTTTTGTCCAAACTCACCAGAGCAAATAAGTTGCGATAAGATGCGCCAAACGCACCCCAAGTGTAGGCGTTGGGCTGAAATCGTGGTAGCTTTTTCAACTTAGGCATTGTTTGACAATCCGGCGGGGATGATCCGGACTTGCGGCGTTTGAAAGAAAAAGTGAGCACCGCGGCCGGTTGGAACAAGCCGGAGGAGCGCCGTTTGGGAAGAAAAAGTGTCGCACCAGCTCACGACGGCCGGCGGGGCCAAGCCGTAGAAAAGGCGTTTGGGACACCGGCGCGCCCTCCCTTCCCCGACATCCGTTTTGAACGGGTGCAAACCGCCCTTTTCCACGTTGGTCCTGGGAGCACCAGCGTGCAGGTCTCCGCCGACCGTTTGGGACTACAGCGTGCAGGTTTTCACTCGTACCCAACGTGCCACCAGGCCAGTTCTCAGCCGAAAAAATGCAAGCTCAGTTTCACCGGAAAAGACCGCCCTATTTCTCTCTCCTCCTGCTCTCCCCATGCAACGGGGTTGTCAACAGAGTCTTAAACGATAAAATTTGTATAACGCTCGGCTAAGATTTTGAAACTTCGGCTCCGTTTGGGAGGACTTATTTTTACCGGTCAAGCGCTTACGACCGCATGAACCGTACCTTAATTAAGGTTCTGTTCATGCGATCGTAATTAATGTCCGGTTCATGCGGTCGTAACCGCTTGACCGATAAAAATAAGTCCTCCCAAACGGAACCTTAATGTGATTGAGCGAAGAAAATGTCATCTAAATTATATGCCGACCATGAAAATTACCCCATGATTTTGTAGGAGTCGAGTGAGAAATGCAGGGTAAAGACCCTTGGTTTGATGTGTTTCCGGTTAATGGTAGTAAGAGAGAGGGACAAGTGTGTGTATTTTCATCATGCTATGGTGGATGCGATATAAGAGCCAATCGGCATAACTGATCGTTTCTCCGTGCTTCAAGACACAAAGCTGTCAAAGGGTGTAGCAATATAACTGTTTGTATCTGTTAAATTTGATAACGTTACATTATTTTCTCGAGACGAGAAATGACAGAAAGGTATATAGGCATAAACGCCCAGTTTGGTAATGTGCAGTATAGCGGAAGGGTTTATATAGCATAACTATCTGAATGCGAGTGTAAAAATTTTTTGGAAGCTGAGAAAGGTCACAGAAATACTCAATCAAATCAAATCAAGTAATTAGAAGAAGTAGAAGAACAAGAGCCACTAAAATTAATAATTTTATTTACAGCACGAGACATACATTGCGTGACATGATTTCACAATGCATCTATTGGAAGCAAAAAATATAAGCAAGAGTAAAACCGGCGGACTGACACCAGTAACCGTCCAAGCCGCCTATCCGCCAAAGCTGTCCGCCGAAACCACCAAGCCGTCACTAAAAACTCAAACCACCAAAACCGCCAAGCTGTCAGACCGCTTCTCTAGCCGTGCGGACTGTTTGCTTGATGAATGTTGAGAACAACCTTATCTGCTACTTTTTAGTCTCCTGACTGCATGGTCGCTTGACCGTTGAAGCTAACCACGAACAGATGCCAATGAACTGGAAAATAGCATACCCGTTGAGACCGGCAAACTGTCTTATTGAACTATCCACAAACTCGAGTAAGAAAACTTCTAGTCGCACAAACCGTGGCCTGTTGTATACCGCAAACTGTTAACTGCAAGTGTTTCGCACTGAGCCTCCAACTAGTTGCATAGTCGCCCGATACTAGCCACACAACACATGTCAATCTTCACTTAGCTGTGTGATTAACAAAGTTAACCGCAAGTTCGAAACACGAGCTGAGTTCTCACTGTTCTCATTATATATGACGAGTTGGGAACCCCTATTTATAGGCGATCGGGGGAATGCGGCCACCCCCGTAAGCGATAGGGTAACCGCCTATCATCTCGAGGCTAGCAGCAACAGACTGCACACTAGCGCGAACATCAACACCGGACCGCAAAGCTAGACGCCACTAGACAACTTGGCGACAAGCCGCACAACCCATACGGTCTCCGCGAACTAGGCAACAACAAAGACTTGACACAACGTCGTGACCACGTACATAATCCCTGTGGACTCTAGCTATAGACCGCGCGAATAGACCACAACGTGCTCTGCGGGTAATTTCCACTAACTGCGCAAACCGCGTGGTTTCCACATGAACCAGGCCTCGCCAACTCAGTGGTCTTCGTGGTCTCCCAATCCACACCGGAAAGCCGCGGTTAGATCAACTCTAACCTCCCAATTACCTCCAGGATGCTTTCTGAGACAGACCGCATGGAGATAGCATTAGCTAGAATTCGGTTATCCGACGACACCTAACCGCGCTAACCGACAACGGTTTCTACAGTTTGTGCATTTTGCACAATTTAGACAGTCACTTCCACTTCAACAAATTCAACACTCCCCCTTGTAGTGGGAAGTGGAAATCATCCCGAGCAATCCCTGTAACTGCACAAATGGTCCCTTCTACAACGATTTCGTGAAGATGTTTGTGACGTTGTCTTGGCTCTACACATACTCTGTCACTAGAGATCCCTCCAGCACCTCTTGAACGAAGTGATGCTCGATCTCAATATGCTTTGTTCGTGCGTGGTGGACTGGATTATTAACCAGTTCGAGGGCACTCTCCTTGTCATCACGTAACAAAGTGCGACCTCGCACCTCCTCCCGGATATCCTCCACTAACCTCTGAAGCCATATGGACTCCTGAGCTGCCAAGATCGAAACCTTTGTATTATGCCACTGTATTGGAGACAGACACTGGATCTTGCTTCTTGTTGCAGCACAAGATAGATGTCGATCAGCACATAAAGACAAATCCGGACGTTGACTTCTGATTGTCTGTATCTCCCCTATAACCAGCATCTGTATAACCGTGCAGGTTGAAGCTCGTATTCTTCTCATAGAAGAGACTCATATTTGAGGTAGGCTTCACGTACTTCAAGATATCCTTAGCCGCCACAAGATGAGATTTTTACGGCTATTCCATATATCGACTTACTCGGCTCACAATATAAGCAATATTCGGCCTTATAATTGTTAAGTATATCAAGCTCCCAACCAGAGCCCAGAACACCAAGGGATCTGGAAAAACTCTTCCCTCATCACGCCAAGGTTTTAGACCGACCTCTAGTGGAGTAGAGATGCTCTTCCCCTCCCGCATGTTGAATCGCTTAACGATCTGCTTTACATAGCCTTTCTGGAAAACGAGCACGCTGCTCTTTTTCCTCTCCACCTCAAGACCAAGAAATGGTGTAGCTCCCAAGATCTTTCATCTCGAACCTGATAGTCAACTTTACCCTGAGCCTAGCTACCTCATCCCCCCGAGTTCCCCGCGACGATTATATCGTCGACGTACAACAACACCAAGACTTGAAGCTTCCCCCTCTTCTTAACGAACAGGTTTGAATCGGAGTCTGAAGCAAAATATCAGCATAACTGGAGGTATTATACGATCTTTTCATACCAAGGCGCCTAGTTTAAGTTATAAAGGGACTTCCTGAGCTTACAAATGTGTCCTGGATGTTCTTTAGGAATATAACCAGGTGATTGCACCATAAAGATATTCTTATCAATCTCGCCATAAAGAAACGCATTTCTCACATCGAGTTGTCAAAATCCTCCACCCTTAGCAAGCTGCCAGGACAATTACTAGTCGTACTGAAGTCATCTTGGCCACCGAACTAAACGTCTGCTCATACTCTTCCCCGTACTTCTACGAGAACCCCATAGCTACAATGCAAGCATTGTACGACTCAATTTTGTCGCCAGCCTTCTTCTCGAGCCTATACACTCGCTTGCAGGTCATATGAGTGATGCCATCGACTTTGGGCACGAGATCCCATCTTATTCATCCTGAGAGAAACCATCTCACCATCCATAACATCTACCCATTACTTGATCCCAGTGGCTTTCTCAAAGCATGACGGCTCCCACTCATCCAAGGGACCTGCGAAGAAACATAAGATGAAACTCACTACATTCTCGTCCCTGTACTTAGCTGGTGGAATAATTGTACAACCCGTATTCGTCGAGAGTGGGTCCTACCACGGCCAAGTCAGCAGAAGTCAAGGTCAATAAGTCAAGGCAGGAGTCAAAGTCAGCATTCAAGATCACGGAAGGCCTGAACGAGTATAAGCGAGCTCCCTTCGCATGCTCGCCAGGTAGGCAACTAGGCGAGATACAGCTTGCCCAGCCCATGCGAGTCCCCCTGGAAGTCGCATAGTCGCCGGGGGGGTGGGGTATAAATATGACGACCCCCTCCCCTTGCATTTGCCTATAAATAGGACCCCAGGGGTACGAGGTGGGGTACTTGAAATCCTCAGCAGGATACTCGCGCGCTTCAGTTTTGGGATAATAGCTAAATCTTTGGATTCTTTTTCCTTAGAGAGCAAGTCGCAACCTTGCGACCTCGCCTAGCTTCTCTCGTACCCAGTTCGGCCATTTTTGGTTGATAAAGGGTTGCTCCTTTCGAACATCCGGGTACGTGGTGGGTCCTTCCTGCCGCAACATCTGGGGTCCTGTTTGACCTGATTCTTTGTTCTAGTCATCTTTGCCGTCTGATCTAGCCTCTGAGCCAGTAATCTTAGGCGGTTTTGGTCCGAATTCTGAGGTTGGGATTTTTCCTAGCTTCAACACTTGGTGCGGTGAGCGTGGATCGCAGCCGAGGAGGAAAGTTTGGAAGTTGAGGGAGATGGCCATAGGTGGCGAGCAGGGAGAGTTGGTCGGCAACTCGGCAGTAGGAGGAGACGCCGCGCGAGGTGGCGAGTTTGTAACATTGGCCGCGTTTGAAGAGTTCGCGAGCAAGATCGAGCAAACCATTCTCACTGGTTTCGCTCAACGCCCAGAGGTCACGACGACTTCTCCTCGTCGCCTGACGCCGCTAGAAGAGGAATCGCCGCCGAGGCGAGCTGGAAAGGAGCCCGCTTGGGCAAGGGAAGAGCGAATAATGCAGTCTCGGCTTTATCCGGCGAGCAGCCAGGGGGTCCGTTTTCGGGATCCAATGTCGTCGGCGAGGTTCAGAGATACTCGTCAATACAACGAGTATGACGTCTCCATCGAGGATGAAACTCGTCACCACCAGGGAGGGAGGAGCCCCTTCTGTGACGAGATCCTCGCCGCCCCAGTTCCAGAAGGGTTCAGAGAACTCGTACTTACTTACTACTCCGGCAAAGACGACCCTGTCAGACGCCTCCAGTTGTTTGAAGACGTCGTCTCCATTCGCAGCATGTCTGATGTCTTCAAGTGCAGGTTCTTCTTCATCACCCTCAAGGGGAATGCTCGGGACTGGTTCCATCAACTACCGGCAGGGTCTGTGTACTACTTCTCAGATTTGCGTCGGGGCCTTATGGCAAGGTTCGCGACTTCGAAGAAGAGGAAGAAGGAAGTGACAACCCTCTTCAAAATCATCCAAGGTCAACACGAGAGTTTGGGGCACTACATCGACCGTTTTCAAGAGGAGATTTTGGAGGTGGAGGAGGTGGACAGTTTTACTTTGATGGTGGCCCTCAAGTTTGGGTTGAAGCAGGGACTCTTTAGTTTGGCGATGGGGTCCAATCCCCCGAGATCTTTTGAAGAAATGATAGAGAAGGCGAACACTTTTGTTCGAGGGGAGGAGAAGAATAAAGATTTCTTAGCAAGGCTGGATGGGGGAGATAGCGACGAAGAGAAGGGGGACAAGACCTTCGAGGTCAAGGTCGAGGAGGACGCCAGAAAGGAAGGAGGAGAGGAAAAATGAAAGGAAGAAGGAAGAGCCAAGGAGAGAAGAGAGAAGGAAGAAAGAAGAACCCAGAAGGTTTGAAGAAAGGAGGCAGGAGAGGCCTCAAAGGCAGGAAGAGAGAAGGCCGGCGGAAGTTCGGTAAGGAGGAAGGGAAGAAAGGCGATTCCAGTATCCAGAGAATCGCCCCAAACGGAGGCCAGCAAGGCAGCAGTATCAAGAAGAGAGGAGGAACAGAAATCGGTAGTGTTGAAACCGGAACCCGGCTTCCTGTGGAGCTCGCCCTTGGGGAAAGGGGGTGGTCTCGCGCCTACTTCGCTCCTGCAAGGAAAAACAACAAGACAAGGAGAAAACAGACCCAAGGGCTCGGCAGGGAGGTCCCACCACAAACCCGGAAGATCTCAGAGCGCTTCCCCTCCTTAGCCTGAAGCCGAGCTAAGGTACCCTCAGAAAGTACTTAAAGATTTTGGGGAGAAGAGCACATGGAGAACCTGCTTTCTGGGGTACCCCTTGGGTCCTATTTATAGCTTTTGAAATCCAGACTGCCAATAACCAAAATAACTGACCTGAAATTACCAGGAAACCCTTGGCTGGGCCTGCCAACAGCCAAACTCCGCTGTTTTAAAGGGCTATGGGCAGACCAGCAGGGGTAAAACAGTAAAAAGTACCTCTGACCCCCAGGCGAGCTGGGACCCCTGGCCACCTCGGCATGCTCTGCTCGCTCGCTGCTGCTGAGCTCCACTGCGAGGGCGCGAGTTGCAGCCCGCTCGGCGAATGCCGAGCTCGGGGTCGCCGATCGACGATCTCTGGCCGACGGACGCCGAGCTCGGGCTCGCCCCTGCTGATGCCGAGCTCGTCTGCTGCTGCCGAGCACCCCTGTGACCTTGCTCGCCGGACACGGGGTTGTACACGACTTCCAGCCCTGCCAGCTAGGTGAGAGCCTGACAACGGGATCTGCTCGGGGTCCGTTACTACCACCATCGAGTGACTTCCAGCCCTGCCAGCTAGTTGAGAGCCTGACAGCGGGATCTGCTCGAGGCCAAGGATGACACCGAGTGACTTCTTGCCCTGCCAGCTAGGTGAGAGCCTGACAGCGGGATCTGCTCGGGGTCCGTTACTACCACCATCGAGTGACTTCCAGCCCTGCCAGCTAGTTGAGAGCCTGACAGCGGGATCTGCTCGAGGCCAAGGATGACACCGAGTGATTTCCAGCCCTGCCAGCTAAGTGAGAGCCTGACAGCGGGATCTGCTCGGGGTCCGTTCCTACCACCATCGCGTGATTTCCAGCCCTGCCAGCTAGTTGAGAGCCTGACAGCGGGATCTACTCGAGGCCAAGGATGACACCGAGTGACTTCCAGCCCTGCCAGCTAAGTGAGAGCCTGACAGCGGGATCTGCTCGGGGTCCGTTACTACCACCATCGAGTGACTTCCAGCCCTGCCAGCTAGGTGAGAGCCTGACAGCGGGATCTGCTCGAGGCCAAGGATGACACCGAGTGACTTCCAGCCCTGCCAGCTAGGTGAGAGCCTGACAGCGGGATCTGCTCGGGGTCCGTTACTACCACCATTGAGTGACTTCCAGCCCAGCCCTGCCAGCTAGTTGAGAGCCTGACAGCGGGATCTGCTCGAGGCCAAGGATGACACCGAGTGACTTCCAGCCCTGCCAACTAGGTGAGAACCTGACAGCGGAATCTGCTCGGGGTCTGTTACACATCTCATTCTACCATGCAGGCTAGTTACAACATTATCAGAGAGCTTGAAGGAATTTATTATAATCAAAGTGTTGTTTACATGTTTTAGGGGAAAATCGCTTGAGGTCGTCACCACTCCAGGTGAGACTCAGGGTCTCGCCCTCTACATTTTGGAGTCGGTAGCCCCTGACCCCAAGGCTACCTTTACAATGAATGGTCCCTCCCAGCTGGGATTGAGCTTTCCTACGGATGCTGACCTCCCTGCCGCATCTACTTTCTTCAGCACCAAGTCCCCTTCCACGAACTGCTTGACCCTGACGTGCTTGTCAAAGTACTTGGTCATTCTTCTTTTTACCTCCTCCTGCCTGATAGCGGAAAGGTCTCTTACCTCTTCCACCATGTCAAGGGAAAGCCTTAGTTCCTCCTCATTCTCTGCTTGCCATTCCTCACGGCCTTCTTTTGTTGCCACGACTCGTGGTGTTTGGACTTCGAATTCAATGGGGAGCATGGCCTCGCACCCGTGGGAGAGTTTGAAGGGGGGTCTCTCCTGTAGTTGTGTTGGGGGTGATTCTCGGGGCCCAAAGAACCGCGGGAAGCTGCTCCACCCAACTCCCTTTCAGGTTCTCCACCTTCTTTTTGAGGAGGTTGACGATGATCTTGTTTGCGGCCTCCACCTGCCCGTTACTCCTGGGGTGATGGACCGAGGCGAACTTGAGATCGATCCCAAGCTGTTCGCAAAAGCTGGTGAACTCGGCACTGGCGAACTGGGGCCCATTGTCTGTGACGATGGCCTGGGGTAGCCCATGGCGACAGATGATCTCCCCCCAAACAAAGTTCCTGATCACCTGGGAGGTCACCTTGGCCAATGCCTTCACCTCCATCCACTTTGAGAAGTAGTCTATCATCACCAGGAGGAACCTTCTCTGGCCGCTGGCTTGGGGGAACGACCCAACCAAATCCATTCCCCAAATTGCGAAGGGCCACGGGGCCGTGATACTTCGGAGCCGCTGGGCCGGCTGCAGCTGGAGAGGGGCAAACAGCTGGTACTTGTGACATCTTCTTGCGAATTCTGCAGCGTCCCGGCCTAGGGTGGGCCAGAAATAACCTTGTCTGACTATCCTCCCTTCCAGGGTCCGACTCCCGGAGTGACTCTCACATTCCCCGGAGTGGACCTCCTCCAAGATCCTTCGCGCTTCTCCCTCGGTTACGCAGCGGGCCAGCATCCCTGAGAGGGTCTTTCTGTATAGCTGCCCGTCCTGGAGGAGGTAGTATGTTGACTTGTGCCTCAGCTTCTTCTTGTCCACCCCCTCCGGATACTCTCCTGTGGAGAGAAAAACAATCACTGGATCCATCCATGAAGCTTGATGATCGATTTCCATGAGCGCTCCTTCTTCGATGGAGGGGCGAAACAGGTCGGTGATGGTGCCCCCCACCTGGGGACCATGCTTAGCCAATTGATCGGCTTGTTCATTCTCTTCCTTGGGCACGTGTCGGATGGTGAAAGTTTGAAAAGTGCCAATGACCCCCTTCACCTTGTGAAAGTCCACCTAGTGTCGGCTATGTGCACCTATGGGGGGGGGATAGGTGACGTGTGGTTCTTTTGCGGAATTTACAGATGTACCTGCACAATAAAAACAACAGACACAGCACACAGAATACACAGCAAATTTATAGTGGTTCCCCGACTTGGGTACATCCACTTTCCCCCTTCGACCTATCTCCCCAACAAGGGACGACTCGGTCACTTCACCCACGGGATTGAAATCCAATCCCTGCACTAACGGAAGGAGCCCTTCCACACGTGAGAGTCAACACTCCCACAAAGCGGGTTGCACCCAACCCTTACAACTCGGAACAACAGTTCCTTTACAACGAAATGAAAATGTAGAATGTACACGTGATACAAACTTCTTTTGGAGACTACGGTGTTCCTCTTTGTTCGACGACGTGTTCTTGAAGTCGATGAAGAGTCTACGACCTTGGTCTCTCTTGGAGAAGATCTCCCCGGAACCGGCGGCGGCACACGAGCGGCGGCTAGCTTCGGGATCGGCGGCTACGATGAAAAGTGGCTGCAGAACTTGGAGATCTAAACTTCGTAGCGAAGCAAGCTAGGTCTACCAACGGTCACTCTAGGATCAGTCGTCTCGATCGATTCGGACGGGGGAGTTTTCCCGGTCAACAAATCGAGAGACAAGAGATCTCCGGATAGACGCGTGAGACTCAAGCCTTGCTAAGCTTCTGTCACCGGAGATCGGGAAGAAGAGCGATCAGCAGCGGCGACCACTTGACGCGAGCGGCGGCGGCGGAGCGGAGCGATTTCGCGAAGTTAGGGTTACGTCGCCGCTGGATTTTCTTTCTCTCTTATCCGTAGATTTACTGTTCAAAATACATGTGTATAAATACTGTAGGATTCTCAAATATGACCGTTTGTGGGACCCACAAATGAAATCCTCAAAATCCGGTTCAAACAAATCCAGAAGCAGAATCCGGTTCAGCAGCATTCTGAGAAAACGCCAAGTAAAAATCGGCGAGAATCGCAGACGATTCTCGACGAATCGGCGAGAATCACCAAGTGATTCTCGACGATTCGTCGAGAATCGTTTGTGATTCTCGTCGAATCACTTGTTGATTCTCAACGAATTTTACTTAGTATTCATGGGCTGCTAGACCACAGGTTCGGCGGGAATTGCAAGTGATTCTCGCCGAATCTTACTTGGCACCATTTTGAGATGGCTAGAAGGAGTCGGCGAGAATCACTGATGATTCTCGACGATTCGACGAGAATCACCTAGTGATTCTCGCCGATTCGGCGAGAATCACTTGGTGATTCTCGTCGAATTTGCCTTGGACGATTTTTCGTCTTCCACCTAGGAGCTGCTCCTTGATCCTCCAAGCTCCTTGTCTTCTCTTGCATATGAGCGGCCCTGTACTTGAAAGTAAGTGCACTCCAATAGAGAGAGTACACATAGGCCAACACACTGATCTGCTCAACGAGGGATTACGTCGTGCAGACCCGTGTATATTGACCTACTGCACCCTGACATTCGTGTGCACTTAGCGTGGAGAGACTGCAAGTACAACTTGAAAGAGTTTATCAAATACATTGTGAATTCATCTTAGCTTGACAGGTGGCTTCCTCAAATCTAGGTAATCGTGGATACAATACCCAACAATCTCCCCCTATTTGACGAAGCCAAAACCCTACTAGCTAAGATGAATAACACCTATCAAATAATAATTATAGCATTTAAAAAATTAAATATGCAACTCAAGGGAATATATGTAATCAGAACAGGACTTGAATCATTCACACATTCAAGAATATATATATATACCAAGAGAAATATATTCACATATAATTCAGAACTGTTCATATGACAGTAATAATTGTTAAATGTTCTTAATACACCGTGACCAGCTATAAAATAATGACTATTTGTCCTTAGCTACGTCACCCTTAAGAGTTTGCGCCAAGTACTTTTTGCTCTGCCTTTCCATGTATTCCTTGGGCTTCGGGTAGTACCTAGGAGGAGCAACTTTGTCTGGATCCTTGTTGTTTCTGAAGAAAATGTTACGCTTCGCTTCAAATGCTTTGTGCGTCTCCCATTCATACTGGCTATATGCTTCATTTCGATTTATCTCTCCTCTTTCTTGCAGCCGGAAGGTGTCTAAGATGATGTTCCTTGAAACTGGGCTCCACCTTTCGTTTCTTACATCCTCCTCACTCAATCTGATCCTCTTTTGAGTTGGTGTCTCCTTTGATGTCCCTTCCTGAACTTTCCTCTTTCCCCTTGCTTTAGCTAAAGCCTCCTGATCAAACATACTTCTCAGCTTAGATTTGGAGATGGCCCTAGCGTCAGCTTCATCAGTGAAAATATCAGCAGCACTTGTACTTACATCCTCAGCAATATGTACTTCCTCAGCAGCCTTAGAAGTCTCAGGAACCTGAACACCAGCAGGTTGGTCAGGTAGGACGACGCCTAACATGCCCAGTGCCTGTTGTAGCATCCACCAGCAACTCTCATAGACGTATTTGCTTGATTGGGCAAAGTTTGCATCCATGCTTTCTTGGAGCTCGGCCAGCTTAGCGATATACTCCTTCTCCCCCTTTTTGGCTTCGTCAGCTATGCAATTGGCATATGAGTGCAAGGAGTCATCAATATGCTTAGTTGTCTTGCTGAATTCAGTGATTAGGGCCTGCTGATTTGCATTTAAAGTGAACATGTTACCATCAAATTTCTGAATATTGTTGGCCACAACGTGTGCGTTCTGATTGACAACAGCCAGAGTATCAGTAGCCTTTTTCAAGCCGGCCATTAACAGTGTGACAGCTTCGCCGGCCGCGTTATATTTTTCTTCGAATTTCTTCTCCATTACGTCTAGCTTATGGTTGATTGCCACCATATTCTTCAGCATGAGATCTTCAGAAGTCTTAATCTCTTGCAGCATTGTTTTCTGAGCTTTATCAAAAGAGGTTTTAAGCTCATTCACGATGCCCTGAATTATATGGACAGTGTGAATGGCTAGGTCATCTCGTAATGGAATACCCGGAGGCACTTCTTGGCCTTGCTCTGGCTCGGCAGCAGACGCATCAGTAGAGCTGGATACCATCACAGTCTCTATGGGAGGAATGTTGGTGGCCTCATTTACCTCCCCCTCCACTGGTGCAGACTTATCAGTAGGAGGTTCATCAGTATCCGGAGACTCAAACACTTCATGGCCCTCATTCACAGCGTCCTCTTCGTCCGCATCTAAAAATTCATCCACATCAGCAGCTTCTTCCTCTTCTTGATCAGCAGAGTTCAGTGTGTCAGCTTCAGTTCCTTGAGTGTGTCTGTTCAGGACCTCCTCATCCTCCAACCCAGGTTCACTTTCTTCATGAACTTCGGCCACCGCATCCCTGGCCACCTGGGCGATGTCAGATATTATATCTATATGAGAGGGTAGAGTCTCCCCCTCGATTCCTGCAGTCAGGGTATCAGGAATTTCACGGGGGGAGGCTGCGGGAGATACTTCCTCATGCTCTTCTACAGCAGGCTGTCCGATGCGCCGCTCCCATCGATCAAACACAGTAGCATCCATCTTTTTCAAGTAATGGAGAGGGACTCCTTTGCTCATGTCGAATTTGTCTCCGTTGAGCTGGTTGAGATATAGACTGATGATGCGGCCGAAGCTTGGAGTGCCCAGAGTGTCCTTGATCTTTTGAAACAGCAACTCTCCCCAGTTGAACCTCTTTCTGCAGACCACAGCTATGAGAATTTTGAACATATCTCCGGAGATATGATCATGGGAGCCTGGCTTGCAGATGAGTACTTTTCCTATGATGTCAGATAGGAGCTTCCCTTCTTCATTCATCTCTTTTCGCTTTACTGATCGAGTGCCTCTGGGTAGACCGCAGAACAGGAGGGTTCTGGCTTTGTCCTCGTCCTCCAAATAGTCTTCCTGCTCCGCACTTGAAAGCTGCAGGTAGCGTGTTAGCTTACTGGCAGACATCTTTACCTTAGTCCCAGCCACCTTGCTCTTGATGATGGAGTCTCTGTCTCGAAGCCTTGCGGTAGAGAAAAACTCCAGCACTTCTTTATCTAAAACTTTGCAAGGATGCTCCAATACGAAGGTTAGTCCGGCTTCTTCCAGCATGAGAATGATGTTCCGGAACTCGTCCGAGGCATGAGAAAAACCAGTGTGAACCAGCTCGCAACCAGAAATCAAGCCTGCAGTCGTCCTTGGGGCCATTGAGGATCTAGAAAGAAGCCCGACTCTAAACATTAGTGAACATTCAAAAGGAAAACATCACTTGGGGTTCGGCCTTGGAGCCATTGAGGAGGAGGTTACCTAAGGGCTTACACGCAAGTGAGTTGATGAGCTTCGGGAAGATCTTCGGTGGAGGGAAGAGTATCCTGAGGGGTGCGGCCTTGCTAGAACCTTGCCGTGAGAAGAAGGTCACACACAGCAGCGATTCGACGGCGTCGACGAGAGCGTCGGAGGGCTGCGGGTGTCGGCGAGTTCGCGGAAGTGCCCGTGCGCGAGTCTTAGGGAGTTCTCTTGCGCGAGGGTCATCGGGTGGGCTCTTGCGCGAGTCGAGAGGAAGGCGAACAGGCAGAGATGGTCTTTCGGCGGGATTTATATACGTCGTCGGGATTCTTATGGAAGTCGAGCGGTCGGGAGCTTCTTCGGCGGGATTTGTCTAATTCGGCGAGATGTAAAATGGGTCGGCGGGATTCGGAGTAAATATTGATGTTTTTCTTGACTACTTTGGAAGCATTGCACCATTTTAGAGATTTCCGATGTCAAGTTAATAAAAGCACTGATAAATACAAGTATATTCTAAAGTCAATCTATTTGAATTTTACTGAGGTTTTTGCAAAGTCTTCTAAATGTCAATTGTATGTTGTCGAGATTTACAACGACATGTCTTCGAATGTCAAGTTAATACAAGATTAATAAATACATGTTTATTATAACGACAATCTATTAGAATTTGAGCGAGACTTCTTCAGACACTTCTTGATGTCAATTGTGATGTGTCAAAATTTGCAATGACATATCTTTGTTATCCTTTTATTGATGTGTAATGGTTTGCATGCCTCGTGATAAGCATAAGTATACGTATACACAAGGATAGAAATATATATATTTACTTTGAATGAGGATGCATCATGACACAAGTCCTTGAACTGATCAAAATTACCTGGGATATGGAGAGTCATCGTCTTAGTCCCACAGGTAGAACATATTAGTAGCTTAAAGTGAGTATGCTCAACAGGTAGCACATCGGTTATTGCAGACGCTTGTTCCAAGTTAGCCTTGAGCCACGTACTGTCTAGTTCCCAAAGTATTCACGGGGACCTAGACTACCCTGCAAGACAGAATTACTTTACCTTAGGAACCCAAATCATATTGGGTCCTAGGTTTCTATTAGCATAAGCATGCAACTGCCTTCCTTCGAAAAACCTGTCTGGAAGACTACCCCTGTCCCTAGAATGTGGATAAGCCCTTGCTGTGGGCACTGAGGGGTTGTGACAACAGTCAATGGCAAAGTGTCCCACTTTGCCGCAGCACCAACAAGAGTGAATGTTGTATCGCCGTTTTCGACCTGATCTAGTGACGGATGTAGTCATGGTCCTAGGTCTAAAAGGGATAGGGCATGTTCTTGTTGCACAAATTCCTCTTCCGTCGAGGCATGATGAAGGGTGGAACGAATGCATGATGTGAGCGTTATGAGGCCGAGAAGGCGGTGCCATTCTTTCAGGCATCTTCCTTGCTGAGGCTCCATGACGCCTGACATCATGACTTCTATTCTCCCTATCCCGTGTCCTCGAATGGAGAGAATTCTTCTGTGAACTAGGACCTGCAGATCCACACTTTGTTGTGGCAGTGGCCGTGAATACAAAGGGCTCAGAATGAGCCTTAGGTATTTCCTCATGGGTGGCCATGACGCCTCTTGCACTATGGACGTTTCCACATGGGGACAATTCACCCTTGCAGTGACCACGATTATTCCTGTGGTCATACCTGAAGGCATGATGAGTTGTCTTCCCGCTTGGAGTGGGAGGTCGGAACACCGTTTCCCCATTTCTCCATCCCTGGATAATCCGGGAGATCCACCCGGTTTCTTGTTTTCTCTTTATAGCATCAACTTTGGAAAAGTTAGATACTATACGTTTCTCATTTTCTAGACTATTCTCTAGAGCTGAGATCTTAGAGTCCTTGACCTTGTTGGACGCCAATTGGAGAACCAACAAGATCTTCAGTCGAGCAATCTCTCGAGCGTGCTCCTCAGCAAGTAGATTGCTTTCCTGAAGGGCTCTCTTCAGGGAATCAGTATTTTCTGGAGGGGAGCAGTTTCTGTCTTCAGAAAAGTCAAAAGATGTGGGACAGGATGAAGATGATACCTGCTCATCTGGGTTATTGTCATTAGAATCAGTGACCAATGTTTCGTCCTCGTCGGAGCTGCTTTCCTCACTATCTTCTTCAGTCTCTGACAAGGATACTGGAGCTCTGATGCAATCCGAAGGATCCTTGCATTCATCTTCAGAGGTGAGGACCCCCACATACGCTTCATCCTCTGATTGACAGCATATTTCAGTATTCTCTGACCCCCCCCATCAGCTCTGAGATCGTCATCCACAGAGATTTAGCTGTTTTACATTTTTCCAACCCGGAGTGAGAGGCTCCAGACCAGACATCCATAATAATTTGTCGAATCCTCTGGTCCAGTTGGAAAAGTGAGAGTTCTATCTCTGTCATCTCAGCAATGCACATGGGCACTTGGATCCCCGAGTCGAAGGTCTTCATGGGGATAAACGGACCCTCTTCCAGGATGAGGGATGCTCGTGGATCGATGGCATCCAGGTGAAATAATACTCTCATCCTCCAGATGGGATAATAATCCTTTGAGCATGCAGGGAGTTTGAGTGGCAATACGTCATAATCCAGATCCATGCTTCTGACACTGGTGGCAGGATTATGCTCAAGGTGTTAACCTTTTTGAAGAGTAACCTCGCTCTGATACCACTTGAAAGTCCACCTAGTGTCGGCTATGTGCACCTATGGGGGGGGGGATAGGTGACGTGTGGTTCTTTTGCGGAATTTACAGATGTACCTGCACAATAAAAACAACAGACACAGCACACAGAATACACAGCAAATTTATAGTGGTTCCCCGACTTGGGTACATCCACTTTCCCCCTTCGACCTATCTCCCCAACAAGGGACGACTCGGTCACTTCACCCACGGGATTGAAATCCAATCCCTGCACTAACGGAAGGAGCCCTTCCACACGTGAGAGTCAACACTCCCACAAAGCGGGTTGCACCCAACCCTTACAACTCGGAACAACAGTTCCTTTACAACGAAATGAAAATGTAGAATGTACACGTGATACAAACTTCTTTTGGAGACTACGGTGTTCCTCTTTGTTCGACGACGTGTTCTTGAAGTCGATGAAGAGTCTACGACCTTGGTCTCTCTTGGAGAAGATCTCCCCGGAACCGGCGGCGGCACACGAGCGGCGGCTAGCTTCGGGATCGGCGGCTACGATGAAAAGTGGCTGCAGAACTTGGAGATCTAAACTTCGTAGCGAAGCAAGCTAGGTCTACCAACGGTCACTCTAGGATCAGTCGTCTCGATCGATTCGGACGGGGGAGTTTTCCCGGTCAACAAATCGAGAGACAAGAGATCTCCGGATAGACGCGTGAGACTCAAGCCTTGCTAAGCTTCTGTCACCGGAGATCGGGAAGAAGAGCGATCAGCAGCGGCGACCACTTGACGCGAGCGGCGGCGGCGGAGCGGAGCGATTTCGCGAAGTTAGGGTTACGTCGCCGCTGGATTTTCTTTCTCTCTTATCCGTAGATTTACTGTTCAAAATACCTGTGTATAAATACTGTAGGATTCTCAAATATGACCGTTTGTGGGACCCACAAATGAAATCCCCAAAATCCGGTTCAAACAAATCCAGAAGCAGAATCTGGTTCAGCAGCATTCTGAGAAAACGCCAAGTAAAAATCGGCGAGAATCGCAGATGATTCTCGACGAATCGGCGAGAATCACCAAGTGATTCTCGACGATTCGTCGAGAATCGTTTGTGATTCTCGTCGAATCACTTGTTGATTCTCAACGAATTTTACTTAGTATTCATGGGCTGCTAGACCACAGGTTCGGCGGGAATTGCAAGTGATTCTCGCCGAATCTTACTTGGCACCATTTTGAGATGGCCAGAAGGAGTCGGCGAGAATCACTGATAATTCTCGACGATTCGACGAGAATCACCTAGTGATTCTCGCCGATTCGGCGAGAATCACTTGGTGATTCTCGTCGAATTTGCCTTGGACGATTTTTCGTCTTCCACCTAGTAGCTGCTCCTTGATCCTCCAAGCTCCTTGTCTTCTCTTGCATATGAGCGGCCCTGTACTTGAAAGTAAGTGCACTCCAATAGAGAGAGTACACATAGGCCAACACACTGATCTGCTCAACGAGGGATTACGTCGTGCAGACCCGTGTATATTGACCTACTGCACCCTGACATTGGTGTGCACTTAGCGTGGAGAGACTGCAAGTACAACTTGAAAGAGTTTATCAAATACATTGTGAATTCATCTTAGCTTGACAGGTGGCTTCCTCAAATCTAGGTAATCGTGGATACAATACCCAACACCTTTGCCAAGTACGATCGCAGGGTGGGCTCCCTTGCCTCAAACTCCCCGTTAATCTGAGAAGCTACTACCATGGAGTCGGTAAGGACCTCCACATCTGATACCCCCAGCTCCCTGGCCAGGCGCAGCCCTGCTATCACGGCCTCGTACTCGGCCTGGTTGTTGGTAATGGGAAAGTGCACCACCACCGTCTGCTCGATTCGGGTCCCTTGAGGGCTTTCTAGGATCACCCCTACTCCTAAGGAATGCCTTCCCGAGGCTCCATCCACCCTCACCTTCCAAGGAGCCGGGCGAGTGAGTTCTTCCTCCGCCACTTCAACCACGTAGTCAGCAAGAAAGTCGGCCATCGCCTGGGCTTTGATCGAGAGCCTCGGAACGAAGGAGACGTCGAACTCGCTCATCTCCACCGACCACTTAGCCACCTGCCTGAATGCTCCACCCCCTCAAAGATGTTGCGGAGAGGGTGGTCGGTTACCACTCGGATTGAGTGTGCCTGGAAGTAAGGTCGTAGCCTCCGAGCCGAGATGATTAGGGCGAACGCAAGCTTCTCCAAGATCGGATACCGGAGCTCGGCCTTCCTCAGGACCCGGCTCACGTAGTAAATAGGGAGCTGCCTCTTCCCTTCTTCACGAACTGTGGAAACCACCCGTATTAGGTTTGGCCTAACTCAACCTGAAAAACCGGCTCAACAGGTGAGGGTTGCCTTGCCATATAAACAGATCAGACCAGAGCGGATTGGCGGTGTGGGACTATTATTAACATCCCCCCTCGCCCATAGCATGGATTGACCGGACGGAACCGGGATACAGAGCTCATGGGCGGACCGGACAGAACCGGACAGAAACTGGATGGAACCTGGCTCAGATACCATGTGGAAACCACCCGTCACCACACATCTTCCCAAAACCCCGAGGTTATGGTAAGGGGGGACGGGGGTACATAAACATCAAGGACCACCCGCTGCAGGCAATGTGGGACTAATCCAACCACGGGATGGCGGGGATATTCCGCCACACGGGGGGCCCACCGGGGTCAACACCCAGACCTGGAACGCGATGGGGAAGCCCAAATATGCGGTCCCACACACACCCAATCCCGCTGGACCTTGGTTCTCAACACGAACCAAGACGGAGCTCAGGGCCTCTGCCCCGAGCCCGAGATACAAGAACAGGTCCTCCCCCTCCTTCGGCCCTTGGAGCAGCGGAGCCTGTGTCAACTGCACCTTGAGGGCCTGGAATGCCTCTTCACACTCCTTGCTCCATTCAAACCTCTGTCCCCCCCTTAGCGTCTTGAAGAAGGGGGAGCACTTTTCTCCGGCCCGTGAAAGGAAGCGACTCAGCCCTGCCAGCTTCCCTGTCAGCCGCTGGACCTCCTTTGCATTCCGCGGGGACCCCAGCTCTAGGATAGCTCTGACCTTGTCTGGATTCGGCTCGACCCCTGCGGGGGTGAGGAGATGCCCTAAGAACTTTCCTCGGCTGGCCCCGAAGACACACTTAAGGGGATTCAACCGCATTTTGTATCTGCGCAGGGTGGCGAAGGTTTCCTCCAGGTCCCGGAGGTGGGCATCCACATCCCGGCTTTTGATCATGAGGTCGTCCACGTATACCTCCAAGTTCCTTCCCCTTTGCTCCTTGAAGACCCTGTCCATCATCTTCTGGTACGTAGCCCCAGCATTTGTCAGCCCAAAGGGCATCATCTTGTAGCAGTAGCATCCATCCCCGGTGATGAATGAGACATCCTTGATGTCTGGGGGGTGCATCCTGATCTGATGGTAACCTGAAAAAGCATCCAAAAAACTCATTACAGAAAAACCGACGGCTGAGTCAACCAGCGCGTCGATCCGAGGCAAGGGGTAACAATCCTTAGGACAAGCTTTATTAAGTAAGGAAAAGTCGATACACATCCTCCATCGGCCATCCCTTTTTTAACTATAACCACGTTGGAGACCCAGCCGGGGTACTGAATCTCAGACACGAAGCCTGCCTTGAGGAGTTTCGCCACCTCCTCCCGGATGGGTTCCGCCAGCTTGTCCGCGGTGGACCTCTTCTTCTGCTGAACGGGGCGTGTTCCCTGGTCCAGGTTGAGGCGGTGGCAAGCCACATCCGCGTCAACCCCCGGCATCTCCGCGGCGTTCCAGGCGAAGATGTTCACGTTCTTCTGGATGCACTCCAGCATCCTGCCCTGGTCCTCCGGGGTCAGCCCCCCGCTGACGAGGATCTTCTCCACCCTTCCTCCTCGGGTGAGCACCTCCAGCTCCACCACCTCCTCTGCTGCCTCCAGCCTGGATTGCTCTGCCCATCCTTCGACATCCCCTTCCTCCGGAACGGGGACCTCTACCTCCAGCTCTCCTCCGACGGCCCTCACTTCGGCCACCCCCTCCAGATCTCCTCCTGCCGCCTCCTCTGCGCAGCTCTTCTCTCCCAGCTCCTCCCTTCCTGCTTCCTGGTCGGCCTCCTCCATCCTTCGCCCCATCTCCTCGGCTCCCTCCTGCCAGGAGATGGTATTCACTGCAGTGACATAACACTCCCGCGCCACCTTTGGGTCTCCCCTAACCCTGACTTGGATCCCCTCGGTGTTGAACTTCAAGCATTGATGAAAAGATGAGGGGACGCAGCGGAAGGCGCTGATCAGGGGCCTCCTAAAGATGGCGTTGTAGCTGCTGGGGGCGTCCACAATGACGAACTTGCAGTTTCGGGACTGCCCCCCCAAGGTGACATGGAGGCCAACTCCTCCCTCTACTTCCTTCCTTTCTCCTGAAAATCCGAACAAGGGGCCATCCGAGGCCAGCACCCTCTTTGCCTCCACCTTCATCGCGTCGAACGCCTTTTTGAAGACGACGTTGACGGAGCTCCCGTTGTCCACGAGGATCCGAGAGACGGTGAAGTTCTCGATGGCCGCCTTGATGACCAGCGCATCGCAGAACGGATCCTCGTGGTCTGGCATATCACTCCTGGAGAAGGTGATCCTCTCCTCCGGTGGTGGGGTTTGGGATGTAGAGGCGACGCTCCGCCGGTACATGGTGTGGAGACTGGCCTTGCGGGAGGCCTCGATCCCTGCTCCCCCGTGGATCATCCCAATTCCCCCTCGGGTCCCCACATCCACCCGGTCTTCACAGCGATCTTCCTCCGCCCGAGGCAGGACCTCCTCGATCCTCACTTCCTGCCGCACCTCCTGCTGCTGCTGCTGCCGCTCCCTGTTCCCTCTCATCTCCAAGAATTCCGGGCACGTGCCTGTTGCGTGCCCCTCTTCCTGATGGAAGTCGCAATAGGGCAGCTCCACCCTAACCTCTCTTCTTCTCCTCCTCCACGCTCCCCTCCTTGCTCACAGGGCTATGGCCATGGCCTCCTCTTGATCGGGGAGCCGGGGCCTCTGGCCCTGCCTCCAGCCTGGGGGGTGGAATTGGTCTTGACTCCCCTGAAAGTGACCCCTTCCGAAGTTCCCCCTCTACGGCCCATGCCCCCGCCACTCTGGCCTCCAACCTAACCGACGGTCGGGCTCCTGACGCCCCCACCCCGGCTGCTGCGGCCCTTGGAGCTGCCTCTGCTCCCTCTGCCTTGGTTCCCCTCTTCTCTCCTCTTGTACCTTCACTCCCCTCGACTCTTTCTCTTCCTCTGTGGCCCACCTGGCCAGTTTCCTTGCAAATTCTGGGTTCGACGCCTCCCCGTCGACCTCTCTCGCCGCCCTCTCCATCAACTCCTCGTAGGAGAGGGGGGGAACTCTCTTCAGCTCCATCCGGAAGAAACCCTGCTGCAGGCCCAGGGTAAAGGCCATCATCAGACTATGGCCCGGCATCTCCTGGACTTGAGTAACTTCCTCCTGGAATCGGTCCACATAGCTTCCCAACGTCTCGTTCACCCCCTGCTTAATGTGAAACAAAGACTCGGACTCCTTCTTCCTCTTCTTCGAAGTGGTGAATCTCAGCATGAATCCTCGGCGCAGGTCCTCGAAGCAGTAGATGGAGCTGGCCGGTAGCTGGTGGAACCACTCCCTTGCCTTCTCCCGGAGGGTGATGGCGAAGAGCCGGCACTTGAATCCGTCCGACATCTGACGGATGGAGACCACGTCCTCGAACCATTGGACATGCTGGACCGGGTCTCCCTTCCCAATGTAATAGGACATCTCGGGCTCCCTGAACCCATCTGGAACTGGAGCTGAAGAGACCAGCTCGCTGAAAGGGCTCCCTCCTCCCACTGGGCGAGCTGGCGAGTCTCGCGAGCCCAGCTCGCCGAAGCGACCTCGGCCTGCCGAACCGGGGAAGAGCTCGCGCCCGGGGAGCTCGCACCCTCGACCTTCCTCGACCACTTCCTTCCCAGCTCGCCTGCCGGGAGCGTCCTCGCCCAATGAGGGGGCGGCCGCGATCTGGTTTGCCGGAGTCGAGCACTCGGCCCGCGTGCCGAGTGCGCACTTGACCAGATTCAGCACCTCGCTTCTGAAGTCTTCGAACATTCCCACCGTTGTGAGAGGCGGGGGGGGGGGGGGGGGCGGCGAGCTCGGCCTGTCGGATCCTTGTCCCGTCATTGAGCTCGCGGAAACTTTTCTGCGCTGACCACTGTCCACGCTCACCGCACCAAAATGTTGAAACCGGAACCCGGCTTCCTGTGGAGCTCGCCCTTGGGGAAAGGGGGTGGTCTCGCGCCTACTTCGCTCCTACAAGGAAAAACAACAAAACAAGGAGAAAACAGACCCAAGGGCTCGGCAGGGAGGTCCCACCACAAACCCGGAAGATCTCAGAGCGCTTCCCCTCCTTAGCCTGAAGCCGAGCTAAGGTACCCTCAGAAAGCACTTAAAGATTTTGGGGAGAAGAGCACAGGGAGAACCTGCTTTCTGGGGTACCCCTTGGGTCCTATTTATAGCTTTTGAAATCCGGACTGCCAATAACCAAAATAACTGACCTGAAATTATCAGGAAACCCTTGGCTGGGCCTGCCAACAGCCAAATTCCGCTGTTTTGAAGGGCTATGGGCAGACCAGCAGGGGTAAAATAGTAAAAAGTACCTCTGACCCCCAGGCGAGCTGGGACCCCTGGCCACCTCGGCATGCTCTGCTCGCCCGCTGCTGCTGAGCTCCACTGCGAGGGCGCGAGTTGCAGCCCGCTCGGCGAATGCCGAGCTCGGGGTCGCCGATCGACGATCTCTGGCCGACGGACGCCGAGCTCGGGCTCGCCCCTGCTGATGCCGAGCTCGCCTGCTGCTGCCGAGCTCGCCTGTGACCTTGCTCGCCGGACACGGGGTTGTACAGGTAGGAGGGAGGTCGAGGAGGAGGAAGAAGGGAGACAATGGCCATCGCTCTCCAAGACAACAAGCGGCGTCAGAGGGAGCAGCGAGCGATGCGCCAGCAGGCGGCAATTCCCCTTTACTGCGATATTCATCGAGTAGAGGGGCACGAGACCTTGGCTTGCCCCGAGTTTTGGGAAGCAACGAGGAGGCTGGAGGCAGGAGCGGCGGAGAGATAGCAATAGAGGCAGGAGGCCCCGGTGGGACAGGTGGCATTCCAAGCTCCAACAAGAAGGAGGAATGAGGATCGAATCGATCTGGGGACTCGTGGGGAAGTAATACATGGCCCAGGAGGTGGGCATGTAGGTGTGATCAATGGAGGGGCCGGGCTTGGAGCTTCCCGCAAGGGAAGTCTTCACCAGATCTATCGAAAGAACGTCGCTTCGACGTCGCAGACCCCGTCGCCATTAGAGGAGATCACCTTCTCGGAGGAAGATATGCTGGGAAATGAGAACCCCTTCCATGACGCCCTGGTGATCCAAGCTGCCATCGAGGACTTCACCGTCGACCGAATCCTCGCGGATAACGGGAGTTCGGTGAATGTCATCTTCAAAAGAACTTTCGTCGGGCTTCAGGTGGAAGCGTCCCGTGTCCAAGCTGCAGATGGACCGCTCTTTGGCTTCTCATGTGAGAAGAAAGAGGTGGAGGGAGCAGTGGAGCTACTGGTTACACTCGGTGGGACGTCGATCTGATGCCGCTTTATCATCGTCGACGAACCGAGTGGGTACAATGCCATCTTCGGGCGGCCTCTTATCAACTACTTTAGGGTCGTTCCGTCGTCTTATCACCAGTGCCTGAAGTACTGCCGCGGATATGTGCAGATCAGGATCAGGGGAGATCCCAAGGCTTCCAGGGAGTGCTACTTGAATGTCGTCAGCACCATCAGCTGGATGGGTGACGCGGAGAAGCTGGAGGAGTTGCTGGAGAAGGAGAAAGGGTTGTGTGCTGCTGAGGAGGTGGAGGAGATAGAAGTGATCTCTCGAGGGGGAGAACCGGGACTGCTGAAGGTGGGAGGATCCTTGCCGCTTGGGGGGGAAGATGGAGATGACTGCTTGCCTGCAGGACAACGTTGATGTCTTTGTGTGGAGCGCCGCCGAGATGCCAGGGGTGGACGCCGATATTGCTTGTCATCGCCTCAACCTGGATTCCGCGGTGGCTCTAGTTCGTCAAAAGCAGAGGAAGAGCGCCGCCATATTAGCTGAGCCGATCAGGGAAGAGGTGGAGAAGCTGCTGAAGACAAGGTTTGTCTCGGAGATCCAGTATACAGGCTGGGTCTCCAATGTTGTAATGGTGAAAAAACCTGGAGGGGGCTGGCGTTTATGTATTGATTTTTCAATGTTGAATAAAGCTTGCCCGAAGGATTGCTACCCCTTGCCTCAAATCGACGCGCTGGTTGCTTCCGCCATCGGGTTTCCTGTAATGAGTTTTCTTGATGCCTTTTCAGGATATCATCAGATCCGAATGTATCCCCCCGACTGCCGGGACATCTCTTTCATAACCAGCGACGACTGCTATAGCTACAAGATGATGCCCTTCGGGCTCAAGAATGCAGGCGCCACTTACTAGAGGATGATGGATCAAATCTTCAAGGGGCAGAAGGGGCGGAACTTGGAGGTTTATGTGGATGACCTCCTCATCAAGAGCAAGAGCGTCGTGGAGCACATAACGGATCTGGTGGAGACTTTTGCCACCCTGAGGAAGTACAAGATACTACTCAATCCGGCCAAGTGCGTCTTCGGTGCAGGAAGAAGGAAGTTTCTTGGTCACCTCCTTACTCCCAGGGGGGTGGAACCAAATCCAGACAAGGTGAAGGCCATTTTGGAGATGGCATCGCCAAGGGATCCTAAGGAAGTTCAAAGGCTAACTGGAAGGCTGGCAGGCCTCATCCGTTTTTTGTCCAAGGCAGGGGAGAAGTGCTCTCCGTTCTTCAAGACCCTTCGGGGAAATCAGAAGTTCGAGTGGACAGCGGAGTGAGAGGAGGCTTTCGGAAAGCTCAAACAATAGCTAACCCAAGCTCCTCTCCTCCAGGGGTCGCGGGGTAATGAAGATCTCTTCTTCTACCTAGGAGTCGGGGCAGAAGCAGTTAGTTCGGTGCTAGTTCGGGAGGAAGGCAAGAGACAACTTCCTATCTACTATGTTAGTAGAGTTCCGCCAGGCGGAGATGAGGTACCCTATTCTGAAGAAGCTGGTGTTCCCTTTGGTGGTTTCGGCTCGAAGGCTTCGCCCATATTTTCAAGCTCACTTCATCAGGGTCGTCTCCGATCATCCTCTACGGAGTATCCTGGATGGAGTGGAGCACTCTGATAGGCTGGTAAAGTGGGCAGTGGAGCTTAGCGAGTTCGATATTTCTTACTCTCCAAGGGTAGCAATCAAGGCGCAGGCGGTGACAGATTTCCTTGCCGACTTCTCGGCCGAAGTGGAAGCAGAGGAAGGCTCTTCTAGCACAGTGTCCTGGAAGATGTTTGTAGATGGGGCTTCGGGCAGATATTCCGTGGGAGTCGGAATCATGTTCGTAAGTCCTTAGGGAACCAGGATCGAGCAAGCAGTCGAAATTCTCTTCTCAGTTACCAACAATCAGGCAGAGTACGAAGCCATGGTGGCCGGCTTGCGTCTCGCCAAGGAGTTGGGGATTCGAGTTATCAGGGCCTTCACCGACTCGATGGTAGTTGCTTCCCATATCAGAGGCGAGTTCGAGCTGAACGATCCGATTTTGCAGCGGTATTTGATCAAAGTGAAAGTTCTGATTGGGGGATTTCAATCTTTCTTCGTCGAGCACGTACGCCGAGAGGAGAATTCAGAAGCTGACTATCTTGCCAAATATGGTCCCCGGGCTGGGGGAATCGTGACTGAACTTTTCCGACCATCCATCGAGGAAGGGGAGATGATGGAAATCGAGCAGAGGGCATCTTGGAGGGATCCGTTCGTTTCTTTCCTAACAACGGGTCGGATACCTGCCAGCGAAGGAGACAAGAGGAAGTTTCGCTACAGAGCCGTCTATTATTTGCTTCAAGAAGGGGAACTCTACCGCAAAATCATCTCAGGTCCTCTGGCTCGGTGCCTGCCAGAGATTGAAGTACCTCGTATTCTGGAAGAGATTCACTCTGGGGAGTGCGGCAGTCATTCAGGGACTCAGACTCTTGAACAAAGGATTCTGAGGCATGGGTACTTCTGGCCCACCATTAGGAAGGATGCAGAGACCTTCTCCAAAAAGTGCCTCCAGTGCCATCTCTTCACACCTCTTCAACTACAGCCAGCTCAACACCTTCGCTCGATCACTGCTCCATGGTCCTTCGTCATCTGGGGGATGGACTTGATCGGCCCTTTTCCTCAGGACAGTGGGCAGAGGAAGTTCGTGTTTGTCATGATCGACTACTTCTCCAAGTGGATTGAGGCAAAGGCCTTAGCCAAGACCACGTCGCAGGTCGTGAAGAACTTCATTTGGGGGGAAATTGCATGCAGGTTCGGGATTCCTCTAGCCATCGTCACCGACAACGGGCCAGAGTTCGCCAGTTTGGAGCTTGAGGACTTCTGCAAGCAGCTAGGGACGGATCTTTGATTCGCCTCTGTGCATCATCCTCGCAGCAACGGGCAAGTGGAGGCAGCCAATAAGTTGATCATCAACCTTCTGAAGAAGAAAGTCACCAACTTGAAAGACAACTGGGCGGAGCAGCTCCCCTCGATTCTCCGGGCTTTGAGGACAACTCCAAACCTAGCCACGCGGGAAATCCCTTTCAAGTTATCCCAAGGGTCTGAGGCACTCATCCCAGTGGAATTCGAGGTCTGAAGCCCGAGAGTTATAGCAGCTGAAGATGGTGGCGAAGAATGACGCTTGGAGAATGAGGATGCCCAAAGACTCTCACTGGATTTCGTGGAAGAGTTTCGTGACTTGGCCTCCATCCGCCAAGGGGAGATCAAGCGGCGCATGGCGAAGCACTTCGACAAAAATGTCCGCCTAAAACATTTTCTCGTCGGAGATCTGGTTATGAAGAAGGTGGACGTCGCAGGAAGGGGAACAACAGTGGGTAAGCTGCATCCGAATTGGGAAGGTCCCTTCATTGTCCAAAAAGCCTTAGCCACCAGAGGCTATTATCTCCAGGATTAGGTTGGAGAGCAGCTAGGAGGTACTTGGAGCGGGGATGACTTGAAAAGGTTCTATCCTCAGCGGCCAATGATGTATTTTGTTTGTACATACTTTTACATATATGCAATGACAGCTATTCTTCTTCTGTTCATCTTGTTTTTTATTGCAAGCCTTCTGGGAACTCAAGGTTTTACTTCAAGATCGTTCAGAGAAGCTGGCAGTCAACTCATTCCCCCTGGATAACCCAGTTCGGACGATGGGACGATGCCTCGGGATATAATCGTCCTTGTAAGACCGGACCCCTACATTGACGGTCGAAATCAGCTCCCCCCTTGCATGTCGGCCTAGCTACCCCCGACTGCATCTCTCCTCCGACTGGAGGAACTAGGGGGGAACGGGTCTAGACCCCAACCTCTCGGATTTGAGGAAGGATCAACCTGGCCAGGCTTTTCCTCTGGTAGCCAGGAAGCCAAGACAGGCCCAAGGGAATATAATAGTCGCGAGTGCGTCCTGGAGGACCCTCAGAAAGACATAACCCCTCGCTCTTGCATTTGCGCTCGTAGCCTGTTGGTAGAGCTAAGAGCGATCGCAGCGCTGGGATTGGGAAACATGCCTTCGACCTTTTTCTCGTGGATAGCCCAGTTCGGACGATGGGATGATGCCTCTTAATATAAGCGCCCTTGTAAAACCGGACCCCTGCATTGACGGCCGAGATTAGCTCCCCCCTTGCATGTCGGCCTAGCTACCCCCGATTGCATCTCTCCTCCGACTGGAGGAACTATTAGGAACAGGGTTGGACGTCAACATCCCAACTCAACGTCGACAAGATCGTCTTTCGATTTCTGTTTTCTTCTTCCTCAAAGATATTGATGCGCTTAATCCATCTTCAAAATCTTGAAGCAGCAGGAAAAACAACGCTCAAGTCCTCGAGTGGTAGGTCCCCGTAAGTCCAAGTCCCTGCACGAGCTCTTCTCCTGCATATTGGCCACAGACCTCCTCGAGTGAGATCGAGTTCCTCGCTGGAGTGATGTCGTAGTCCGAGACCTCTGTACGAGCTCCTCTCCTGCAGACTGACTACTTGCCTCCCTGAGTCGACCTACACCACTCCAGTCGACCAAGGCTCCTGAGAGCTGACGACTCCAGCAACGCTCAAGTCCTCGAGTGGTAGGTCCCCGTAAGTCCAAGTCCCTGCACGAGATCTTCTCCTGCATATTGGCCACAGACCTCCTCGAGTGAGATCGAGTTCCTCGCCGGAGTGATGCCGTAGTCCGAGACCTCTGTACGAGCTCCTCTCCTACAGACCAACTACTTGCCTCCTCGAGTCGACCTACACCACTCCAGTCGAGCAAGGCTCCTGAGAGCTGACAACTCCAGCAACGCTCAAGTCCTCGAGTGGTAGGTCCCCGTAAGTCCAAGCCCCTGCACGAGATCTTCTCCTGCATATTGGCCACAGACCTCCTCGAGTGAGATCGAGATCCTCGCTGGAGTGATGTCGTAGTCTGAGACCTCTGTACGAGCTCCTCTCCTGCAGACCGACTACTTGCCTCCCCGAGTCGACCTACACCACTCCAGTTGAGCAAGGCTCCTGAGAGCTATCGACTCCAAAAAACGCTCAAGTCCTCGAGTGGTAGGTCCCCGTAAGTCCAAGTCCCTGCACGAGCTCTTCTCCTGCATATTGGCCACAGACCTCCTCGAGTGAGATCGAGTTCCTCGCTGGAGCGAGGTCGTAGTCCGAGAACACTGTACGAGCTCCTCTCCTGCAGACCGACAACTTGCCTCCCCGAGTCGACCTACACCGCTCCAGTCGAGCAAGGCTCCTGAGAGCTGACGACTCCAGCAATGCTCAAGTCCTCGAGTGGTAGGTCCCCGTAAGTCCAAGTCCCTGCACGAGATCTTCTCCTGCATATTGGCCACAGACCTCCTCGAGTGAGATCGAGATCCTCGCTGGAGCGATGCCGTAGTCCGAGATCTCTGTACGAGCTCCTCTCCTGCAGACTGACTACTCACCTCCCCGAGTCGACCTACACCACTCCAGTCGAGCAAGGCTCCTGAGAGCTGATGACTCCAGCAACGCTCAAGTCCTCGAGTGGTAGGTCCCCGTAAGTCCAAGTCTCTGTACGAGATCTTCTCCTGCATATTGGCCACAGACCTCCTCGAGTGAGATCGAGTTCCTCGCTGGAGTGATGTTGTAGTCCGAGACCTCTGTACGAGCTCCTCTCCTGCAGACCGACTACTTGCCTCCCCGAGTCGACTCACACCACTCCAGTTGAGCAAGGTTCCTGAGAGCTGTCGACTATTGGAGCCAAAATTTGACTCCAACAAGCGTTCACAAAATTGGGGCGTAGCCGACACCTACTTGGCCCAAGCTCGACCTCCGACTGGTCGTGAAGGACTAAGGAAAACTGGCCCAAAGCCGCAGCAGGGAGGTCCCACCGCTTACCCGGAATGTCACAGAGAGCTTCCCCTCCAAAGCCAAAAGCTGGGCTTGGAGTTCCTCAGAAGACTGTGCCAATGAATTCTCTTCCCGGAGTCTGAAAAAAAGTCCCTTCTGAAGAACCCTTATGGGCTTATTTATAGATTTCAGAATCTGAACTGCCAATAACAAAACTGCACCGGTCTGATATTACCAGGGTACCCTTGGCTGGGTCTGCCAACAGCCAAACTCCGCTGTTCTGAGGAGCTATATGCAGTCCACTAAGGGTAAAAGGGTAAAAATACCCGGGTAGAAGAGTAAAAACCCCTGCTTGACAGGGAAATATATAAAAAAAGGCCTCTTCTCCCCCTGGCGAGAGGAAAAACACCTGCCGGCGAGAGGGACCCACCGCCCGTCTCGCCGGCGCCTCTTGCCCTGCACTGCGAGACCTCCTTGCTGATGGAGACTCTCTCGCCACAGGAGGTCCTCTCGCTCTGGAGGCCCTCTCGCCTCTGGATGGGGGGTATTTTGCCCATTGGAGAGTCCATCGTCTCGCCTCTTGCGAGTGGGCCCCCCCTGGCCTCATCTGCCCATCTCGACCTGTTTGCTACTTGAGGGTTCTTTTACGAGCCCGAGGTTGTACACAATCTCCGCTCTTTTTGAGATTACTCTAAGCTCAAAAAGAAAGTTCAACCGAGGCTCGTTATTCAAGGTGCATTAAAAAACGTATTTATGAGGAATCTTCTGAGGCCCCCACCGGGGCCTATAAATATATGACTCCTGCCCTGCACTCCTGCTGCCCCGTTCTGCATATTCTTCTTCTTCCCTGTTCTTGAGTTTTTCCTGAATGACGCACAGTCAAAGTTTTCGGGAACGTCTCGCACTGGTGCGAGAGCAACATAAGGCCAACGTGGCTGCTTTTACCTCTTCTCTGGTTCGTCCCCTCGGCCCGTCGTCTCGCTTGAAAAAACGAAGGCTGGTGGCCCATCACCTGCAGCAGTAGATTTGTCTCGCGTCGCTTTGAAAACCATCCCCACCCCTCATGCGCCCTCCACGAAAAAAGAGGTGGGTATTTGCTATTACCACTGTTATCTCCGCGACCGGGTGTTTTCTCTTGTCGACTAATGCTTTTTCAGGGGGCTCTTGTGGTTCCGCAGCCCCCGAAGAGTCCGCGAGATGATTCTGCTGTCCGCTGCGAGGAGTTCGATTCGCAGCCCTCATCTACTCCCTCAACTACTCCCAGCGAGAGGAGGGACGACACCTCCCCGGCCGCCGATACCTCTCGCCATCCTGGTAAGGGACCTTCCCTTGCCCTTTTGAATCCCCTTCGCTACTCTCACTCCCTTCTGCGAGTGCCTCTTCCACCTTGCCTCTGCACCCCTTGCGCAGATTCTCGGGCCAACTCTCCTATTGAGGAGCAGCCAAAGCGACTCTCCGTCTCGCCTCCTCCTGCAGACGAGATCGAAGACTATCTGGGTGACCCTTCAAATCCAGCGGAGATGAAGCGGAAGACGGCTGAGCTCTTCCGGAAGCACGCGCGCCTCATCCACTCCTTGACTTTAGACAAACAGGTCGCGGAGAAGCGCATCGAGTCGCTGGAGGGCGAGTGCGCTCGTCTATCTTCTGGCGTTAATGCCGAGCTGGATGTCGACGGCACCGACCCCGAGGCCATCATCAATGAGACCGATATGCAGCTCCGTCTCGCGCGACGTGGTCTTAAAACCATCCGCTCCTTCCACTCGCGGAGTAGACCTCCTCGCGGGGGGGCTCGCGGCGGCTGCTGGGAATGGCGCCCATACTGAAGAATGTCCGTCCCGCTATTCTTCTTTTTCTTCTTCTCGCAAAAGTTGTAATAATGGTAGTCTCGCTAAAGTATGCAGAGAGCTTGGTCTCCTGCGGGATGATGTCTGGACATATATTTTTAAGGCTTAATTTTTCATTCTCTTTTTTAATCCTCCCTTTAATTTATGCTAAATATTTATTTATAGTTTTTCCTGATTGTGACGGGTCGCGCCGTTCGAGGTATAGGAGAGAGAAAAGGCATCGACTCTTCCTCTCCCCCTTATTTTCCCGCCCTTTTAATCATTGGCCATGCATCAGTTATAAATATGCCTAGTCCGGGATTAGATACCGCACTCTCCGCTTTTGTCGTTAACCGAGTCTCGGCCTTCTGACCTCTCCGTCTCGCCGGCCCATTCTCGCCTATTGCTTCCTTCGTCTCGCCGAGGGCCAATTCGCCAAAGAAGATGGGTAAGAAGAAGGTGGAGGAGGGTGAGGGGCGCAGCCGCTGCGGGAAGAGGTTTACTGACCACGACTTCCCGCTCGGCCGGCTCCCTCGGGAAGACCATGATAAGTTTGCCCGCGAGTATCTGGGGGAAGGGATCGAGTCGCGTCCCCCCAAGGTCGGCGAGTGCATCAACATATATTACCCGGGGGAACTCGCCTTCCCCGTCTCGCACTTCGAGGCGGGGTTGCGACTGCCCCTCTGGCCTGAGGTGAAGCAGACCTTCAAATACTTCGGTGTCGTCCCGGCACAGTTCAACCCTAACGCGATTTCGGTGTTGATCGCGTTCGCCTGCTATATGCGCCGGGAGCGCATCGAGTTCAGCTTGACGGCGTTCCGCAAGCTTTTCATCTACCACGCCAACGCCGATGGCGTCTCGTATTTTACTGGGCAGGGGCTCAAGGTATGCGAGACGCCTAACAAGAACCATCACTGTCTCACCCGCTTCGTCTTCATCCGGGGAGACCGGGCTGACTTCGGCGGCATCCCTCTCGCGCCGGTCTCTCCGCCAGAGAGCTTCTACGCCACCCCCCAAGTCAGTGGGCCAGAGAAGCTGCTGTGCGAGTACCTAGTTGGCAAGAACTTTTGTAACGCCCCGAAATTCAAAGGAGCAAAAGGGGGACGTTTTGGGCCAGTTTGGGTTCTGGCAGAAGGCACACGGCCTGGGACACAGGCGTGTCCCAGGGCGTGTCAAGTGTGTGCCGACACTTAGTCGCGAAGTCGTCGAGTTATACTCGACCATTTGTCGAGAAAGGGCACACGGCCTGCGACACGGGCGTGTCGCAGGGCGTGTCGACCCGTGTCGACACTTAGCCGTGAAATCGTCGAGATATACTCGACGATTCGTCGAGTATGGGCACACGGCCTGCGACACGGGCGTGTCGCAGGGCGTGTCGACCCGTGTCGACGATCGTCCAAGTGAAATCGTAGAGATTCACTCGACGGTCGTCGAGACAAGGCACACGGCCTAGGACACGGGCGTGTCCAAGGCCGTGTCATCCAGTCGTCGTTCTCCCGTCGACGAAATGTCCCGTGTACACGGCCTGGGGTCCAGGCGTGTCAATGTGACACGGGCAAGGACACGGGCGTGTCCTAGAACCCGTGCAGTGCTCGGGTTGAAAACGGGGGAAAATCATGGGGTACACGGCCGGCTACACGGTCGTGTCAGCTGGAACACGGGCGTGTCAGCTCGAACACGGGCGTGTTCGATACCCGTGTGAGGGTCCAGGAGATTCGATTTTGACGGCGAATGCGGCACACGGCCCTGGACACGGGCGTGTGCCAGGCCGTGTTCGGTCCAGATTGGGCATTTCAGCCCCGAATCAAAGCCGTTCGTTTCCTTGATTGAAGATCCAACGGCTGGAGGTTGTTCCTGAGAGGATATACCCGAGAGTTGACTTGAAATCCATCATTTTTCTTCACTTGATCATCTCTCCAAACCCTTGGAGAAAGAGGAAAGCCATTGGAGGAAGAAGAGCTAGATCCGCCATTGGAGGAGCTTCGGAGCTCCGAATCGCAAGCCGACTCCGGATCCAAGGAGGCAACGCAAGTGCGGTGATTTCTATCCGATTACTTTTCGATGGCGCCAACGAGGAACTCAAGGGTAACGATCCTCATCTTGAGCACTAATAGCTCTCATTCTTAGCATAGGAAGCCCGCTCTCGCGAGTTTGCGGAGAGTTGGAGGCGTTCCTTCGGGTAGATATGTAAAGTCCCCATTGTTTAGAGTCCGTATACGAGAACGGACATAGGCATTTTGGTTGAAGCCTACCCGGACATGTTAGTCCGGATCGGTGATGTTGCATTGCATAAGGCCGAAGAAGACTCCGTGCTATTGGGTGTTTTCGGGTTTTCTATGCGGTAGATTGCAGCAGGGAGCCTTGGGGACTAACCCAAAGGTGCACCCGGAAAACTGGGCGGATACGAGATCTTGCCAACTTGGAGGCCTGAGAGCCAACTCGAACATAACTGAGTTATGTGACTTGCGGTAGAATGGGACTCGGTGAAAGTTTGACCCGCGCAAATGGCTTAAATTGTCGTTGCGAAGTGAGCACGAGTTAGATGGAGCCGTACCCGCTTTATGTCGTCCGGTTAGAGCGACCTAAGGTTACGTGGAACTCGCCGTTGGCATAAATGGGAGTCTTCGGTGGTCAATGGCTTAAATTGACGTGACCAATACCAAGAAGACGAATTGCTCATAGGAATGGCCGTCTAAGTGGCGGTGGTGAGTCCGGAATGTTAATGGCTTTAATTGACGTAACATCGACCGGTTCACCGAGAATGTGCCCTGAGTGCACGGGGCGTTGGCCTTACGAGCCAACGTCTGTGATGTTATGGCTATGGTTTTATATTACTCGCTTATGCTAAGGAAATGCAGGGAAGGAGCATCGCCGCCCCGAGTTGGGGGCGGGGTCGTTATAATTTGGTCAGCATTGCTGACCGTTACCTTGTTTTGCCACCGTGCGGTGGATTGTTGCTTGCAGGTGCAGCTGGACCAAGCGGTCAATAGCGGGCTAAAGCCCTTTTTGCGAAGCTGGCCCTCGAAGGCCCAAGTAGAAGTGTTTACTGCTTTATTCATGTATGACCGGCCTGCGTGCCGTGGTTTGTAAAACATGTAATTTTCAAGTGAAACACTTTGTAAGGCCTTAAGGCCGATTTTGGGTATTTTGTATACATTCCTAGTTATTGTAATAGTGGACATTCGTGCTCTAATGCTGGGTTCTTGTTTACAACTTATACAAACTGCTTCCGCTAGAATGCTCTGTGTAGGACGTTGAGATTGGTTGGATGGTTTCCATACGTAACCACCCGGTCTGTCTGTGGTATATGGCGTCGGGCCCCGGCCGGACCTACTGCTATATACTATGCGACGGATAGGGGGTGTTACAATTTGGTATCAGACTACTGGTTTTGGTCGGCCTTAAGCTGAATTCGTGGACGAATTCTTTTTAAGGGGTGGTGAGCACATTGTGTGCGTCATCGTTATAACGGTAAAAGAACCCATGAATGTCCACTTAGGAATGAAAATACTCGTGTTTGAGGAACCTGCGTGTTCCTATAATTGCTGTTCGCAATTTTATTTGGTCGCTTAACGGTGTTTTGTACCACTATAGGTGACCGGAAGCGGTGCTGGACAGCCTGAATGTCCGGTTTCTGAGGAGCATAGTGCACCCAGTGAGGTGTTTGAGCCTCCTCCTTCGTATGAAACCGTTAGAAGGATCGTAGAAGCGGTGTTTACTGTGGCGGGTGCACAACTAGGAGGAAATGTACAACCTTGCGCCCCTGTTGTGGCTTCAACGCCGGTGGGCGTGATTCAGCAGATGACCTTTGGTAGACCATTGGGGCAGCAGCTGAATATGCATTTAGTGCAGGGAGCGCACACGGTTGAAGAATATTTGCAAGCTTTTCTTATGATAAGTCGCTACCCATGCTTCGAGTCGGATAATGAGCAAGCTACAGTCGATAGATTCTATAATGGCCTACGCGCCGAGTTACGAGTCCTACTGCTAGGACCAAAGTTATTGGGGTTCCGAGCCTTGGTGGAATCAGCTAGATCATTGGAGGCAGAGTTGAGGAAGACCCCCCCGATGCCAGCGACCATGGTATCGAACTATACAAACCCCATAAGAGCTGCATCCAGCAGAATGCTGGAGAAAGGGGTTATGAAATCGACTAGTAAAGCTTCTGACACTTGTTATACGTGTGGAAAGAAAGGGCACTTTGCCCGAGACTGTTGGAATGGTGCTCGGAAGGGTAAGAAACTTATGTCAGGAGCAGTCAAGGATGTCAGTGCAAAGGAAACGGCATTCAAAGTGCCGAACACCTCAAAGTCGGCATATCGAAAATGGTATAAGAAGCATAGGACTTCGGGTCCAGCTCCTTCTGGTACTTCTGGGGCGACTACGGGTTGGACCCCGGGCACATGTTACAACTGTGGGGAGCCGGGGCATTATGCTCGTGAGTGCCTAAAGCCCTGGAGAAAGCCCGTCGTTGTGACAACAGGTATGGTTTAAAGATAGTTTTGCTTTAAATACTTATTATGCATATTAGCTTAGGACTACTGTGCTAAGCTTTGTTGCGACTTTACTTTATCTGCGAGAGCACCGTTCGTTTAGGGAGCTTCGCGTTCCTTTATTAGGAATTTTAATGAGCCTTGGAGTATCTCCTTCGATGGAAAGAGATAAATTGGATGTGTTATAGTCCAATGATGCTCATTCGGCGAGGGTAGAATTTATTGCTCTTAGTTTGTGGTTTGGGAATTAGGAGTACGATCTGCAAGCGTCGTTACTTCCGTTGGTGGAGTTTGACGTTATATTTGGCATGTACTGGCTCTCGGAGCAGCAAGCCTACATAGACTGCGATAGCAAGGAAGTCAACTTGGGAGTAAGTCGTGAGACGACCCTTATGAGCTTAAAGGGGTCGAGCAAGACGTTGATGTCTGCTCTTCAGGTGGTAAAGGTGGTTCGTGCCGGAGCAGAACTGTTCTTTACACTAGTGGAGGTTGCAAAGCCGAAGCCTGCGTTGGATTGTATTTCAGTGGTATCGGAATACCCTGATCTGTTCCCCGCAGATCTTCCTGGAGCCCCGCCTCAGCGGGAGATAGATTTTAAGATCGAGCTAGTGCCAGGTGCAAAGCCTGTGTCACGATCTCCGTATCGGCTAACGCCTAAGGGAATGGCGGAGCTGAAAGCTCAACTGCAAGAGTTGTTGGAGCAAGGGTATGCGCGTCCAAGTCCTTCGCCTTGGAGCGCACCGACCCTCTTTATTAAGAAGAAGGATGAAGGTTGAGGCTGCATATTAATTATCGAGAGGTCAACAAGTTGACGGAAAAGAGCAAGTACCCAATCCCAAGGATCGATGATCTTTGTGATCAGTTGGTAGGGTCAACGATGTACTCTAAATAGATAAGGGAGAGTGATATCCCTAAGATAACGTTCAGTACAGGACACGGGAGCTACGAGGTTACGGTCATGCCGTTTGGGCTGACTAATGCGCCGTCAGTATTCATGGATTTTATGAACAGGACGTTCAGGAAGTACTTGGACCATTTCGTGATCGTCTTCATCGACGATATTTTGGTGGACTCGCAAAGTGAGGAAGATCACTTCAAGCATCTTCATTTGGTGTTGGAGACGCTAAGGAGAAACCAGTTGTATGCCAAGTTCTCGAAATGCGAGTTTTGGCTATCCTCAGTAGCGTTCCTCGAGCATATAGTGAGTGGAGAGGGTATTGCGGTGGATCCGGCGAAGATTGTTGCGATACGAGAGTGGCCTGAGCTGGCTACGGTAGCGGAAGTCCGGAGTTTACTGGAGCTTGCCGGCTACTATAGGCGCTTCGTGGATAGCGTTACCTCTCACTACTTTGACGAGGAAGGAGCATAAGTTCTTTTGGACGCCGGAGTGCGCGCGAGCTTTTGAGGAGTGATAATGTCGGTTGACTACGACGCCTGTGCTGACTTCGCCAAGTGGAACCGAAGGCAATGAGATTTTAATGATGTGTAGGGCAGTGGTTTGAGTTGCGTGCTACTGCAACACAGAAGCGTAATAGCGTATGGCCGTGAGTTTTGCCTTGGAGCTATGAAGGCATAATTGTATACGGTGTGAAAGTGGATCTCTACGCCGGTCACAAGAGCGTGAAGCATCTGATTGATCAGAAGGATCTGAATATACGACAGCGTAGATGGATGGAGTTCTTGGGAGACTATACATTCAAGATCCACTACGCGCCTGATAAAGGGAATGCGGTTGCTGACGCGGTGAGTCGCCAAGCCCCAGCTCGAGCCAATTGGCTATCGGTGCAAGATGAGCGGTTGGTGCGAGAGTTGGTGGCGTTGGGGATCGTTTGTATGGACAAGCAATCAAGTGCTGAAGCAGTTCATGGTAGAGGCCCTGGATGAGTCAAATTCCCAATTCGTCATGGAGGACGTATTGCTTTAGAAAGACGGTCGTCTGTGCGTCCCAAGCGTGGGCAATTTACGGGTGGAGTTATTGTACGAGGCACACCATACCAAGTACTCGATTCACCCGGGGAGCACGAAGATGTACCGCGATGTAAAGAAACTATTTTGATGGCCGTGTTTGAAAAAAAGATGTGGCGCTATACGCAGCGAAGTGTCAAACCCGCGCCTTGGAAAAGGCGGAGTGCCAAAAGCCGGGAGGATTTCTTAAGTCCTTGCCTATTCCGGAGTGGAAATTCGACGACATCTCTATGGACTTTGTGCACGGTTTGCCAAGGTCGAAAAAGGGGAACGACGTCATTTGGGTGATCGTGGATCGATTAACGAAAGTGATACATTTTATTCCGCATAGGAAGGATGATCCGGTGGAGAAGTTAGCAAAGCTTTATGTGGATAACATAGTACGGCTTCATGGTGTGCCCCGCAGCATCGTGAGTGACCGAGATGGGCGGTTCACGTCCAATGATTGGAGGCTGGTGCAACACATGTTGGGAACAAAGTTGAAATTCAGCACAGCCACCCATCCGCAAACGGATGGGCAGACCGAGAGGGTTAATAGAACAGTGGAAGACATGCTCCGCATGTGAGTCTTGGATTTTGGAAAGTAATGGGAAGACCACCTTTATTTGGTGGAGTTCGCATACAACAACAGCTACCAAGCAAGTATTCAGATGGCGCCCTTCGAGGCCCTATATGGTAGAAGATGTCGCACGCCGTTGTCTTGGATAGAAACGGGTGAGTCAAAGTTGTATAAGCGATCGGAAGTAGAGGGTGCTACTTCTTTGGTGAGAACCATTCGGGAGAGGTTGCTTAACGCTCAGGATCGGCAAGCAAAGTACTGTAATGCCAAGCACATGAACGTGGAGTTCGCTGTGGGCGATTATGTATACTTAAAGATCAAGCCGTTCAAGGGTGTCTCGCGGGTGCGACGATTGAAAAAGCTAAGCCCGAGGTACCTTGGACCGTTCGAGGTTCTGGAGCGAGTTGGAGAAGCGGCCTATAGGTTGAAGCTTTCAGTGGAGCTAAGTGGTTTACACGATGTATTCCACATTTCGGAGCTTCGGAAGGCGGTGCAAGAGCCTACGCAAATGATCGCGGTCGATCAAGTGCCGGTGGATAGTGGGTTAACGACAAAGGTCAAGCCCGTGCGGATTGAGGACTCGGAGGTCAAGCGACTACGCAATAAAGAGATCAGCATGGTCAAGGTTCGGTGGGACAATTGCGGTCGTGAGGAGCTCTCTTGGGAGCGAGAGCAGACTATGCTTGACGAGTATCCGAAGTTGTTCCGCTCAGGTACAAGTTTTGTTTTGTATGCCTTTCCTTATGTAATTTCGTGGGCGAAATTCTTTTAAGAGGGGGAGAGTTGTAACGCCCCGAAATTCAAAGGAGCAAAAGGGGGACGTTTTGGGCCAGTTTGGGTTCTGGCAGAAGGCACACGGCCTGGGACACGGGCGTGTCCCAGGGCGTGTCAAGTGTGTGCCGACACTTAGTCGCAAAGTCGTCGAGTTATACTCGACCATTTGTCGAGAAAGGGCACACGGCCTGCGACACGGGCGTGTCGCAGGGCGTGTCGACCCGTGTCGACACTTAGCCGTGAAATCGTCGAGATATACTCGACGATTCGTCGAGTATGGGCACACGGCCTGCGACACGGGCGTGTCGCAGGGCGTGTCGACCCGTGTCGACGATCGTCCAAGTGAAATCGTCGAGATTCACTCGACGGTCGTCAAGACAAGGCACACGGCCTAGGACACGGGCGTGTCCAAGGCCGTGTCATCCAGTCGTCGTTCTCCCCTCGACGAAATGTCCCGTGTACACGGCCTGGGGTCCAGGCTTGTCAATGTGACACGGGCAAGGACACGGGCGTGTCCTACAACCCGTGCAGTGCTCGGGTTGAAAACGGGGGAAAATCATGGGGTACACGGCCGGCTACACGGCCGTGTCAGCTGGAACACGGGCGTGTCAGCTCGAACACGGGCGTGTTCGATACCCGTGTGAGGGTCCAGGAGATTCGATTTTGACGGCGAATGCGGCACACGGCCCTGGACACGGGCGTGTGCCAGGCCGTGTTCGGTCCAGATTGGGCATTTCAGCCCCGAATCAAAGTCGTTCGTTTCCTTGATTGAAGATCCAACGACTGGAGGTTGTTCCTGAGAGGATATACCCGGGAGTTGACTTGAAATCCATCATTTTTCTTCACTTGATCATCTCTCCAAACCCTTGGAGAAAGAGGAAAGCCATTGGAGGAAGAAGAGCTAGATCCGCCATTGGAGGAGCTTCGGAGCTCCGAATCGCAAGCCGACTCCGGATCCAAGGAGGCAACGCAAGTGCGGTGATTTCTATCCGATTACTTTTCGATGGCGCCAACGAGGAACTCAAGGGTAACGATCCTCATCTTGAGCACTAATAGCTCTCATTCTTAGCATAGGAAGCCCGCTCTCGCGAGTTTGCGGAGAGTTGGAGGCGTTCCTTCGGGTAGATATGTAAAGTCCCCATTGTTTAGAGTCTGTATGCGAGAACGGACATAGGCATTTTGGTTGAAGCCTACCCGGATATGTTAGTCCGGATCGGTGATGTTGCATTGCATAAGGCCGGAGAAGACTCCGTGCTATTGGGTGTTTTCGGGTTTTCTATGCGGTAGATTGCAGCAGAGAGCCTTGGGGACTAACCCAAAGGTGTACCCGGAAAACTGGGCGGATACGAGATCTTGCCAACTTGGAGGCCTGAGAGCCAACTCGAACATAACTGAGTTATGTGACTTGCGGTAGAATGGGACTCGGTGAAAGTTTGACTCGCGCAAATGGCTTAAATTGTCGTTGTGAAGTGAGCACGGGTTAGATGGAGCCGTACCCGCTTTATGTCGTCCGGTTAGAGCGACCTAAGGTTACGTGGAACTCGCCGTTGGCATAAATGGGAGTCTTCGGTGGTCAATGGCTTAAATTGACGTGACCAATACCAAGAAGACGAATTGCTCATAGGAATGGCCGTCTAAGTGGCGGTGGTGAGTCCGGAATGTTAATGGCTTTAATTGACGTAACATCGACCGGTTCACCGAGAATGTGCCCTGAGTGCACGGGGCGTTGGCCTTACGAGCCAACGTCTGTGATGTTATGGCTATGGTTTTATATTACTCGCTTATGCTAAGGAAATGCAGGGAAGGAGCATCGCCGCCCCGAGTTGGGGGCGGGGTCGTTATAATTTGGTCAGCATTGCTGACCGTTACCTTGTTTTGCCACCGTGCGGTGGATTGTTGCTTGCAGGTGCAGCTGGACCAAGCGGTCAATAGCGGGCTAAAGCCCTTTTTGCGAAGCTGGCCCTCGAAGGCCCAAGTAGAAGTGTTTACTGCTTTATTCATGTATGACCGGCCTGCGTGCCGTGGTTTGTAAAACATGTAATTTTCAAGTGAAACACTTTGTAAGGCCTTAAGGCCGATTTTGGGTATTTTGTATACATTCCTAGTTATTGTAATAATGGACATTCGTGCTCTAATGCTGGGTTCTTGTTTACAACTTATACAAACTGCTTCCGCTAGAATGCTCTGTGTAGGACGTTGAGATTGGTTGGATGGTTTCCATACGTAACCACCCGGTCTGTCTGTGGTATATGGCGTCGGGCCCCGGCCGGACCTACTGCTATATACTATGCGACGGATAGGGGGTGTTACAACTTCGAGGTCAACTTCTTGCGGCGAGGCCTCGACTCGCTTCTCCCAGTGCTCCCGGGCGAGGGTATTCTTTTGTTCCTCTCTCTTCGCTATTTGTCATCTCGCTTCTTTCTAACCCCCGCTTGCTTTTAGGTGAGCGAATTATTCCAGCATCCCCTCCTTACAAGAGCAATATTCACCCTTCCAAGGGTCTTGATCTCGCCAATGCAGCGGCAGAGGCGGCGAGAGAGTCCCTGGCGGTCATCCCGCCGAAGCGTCCCGGAGATGACACGGTCCCCTCTCGCCCCAGCCCTCCTAAAAAGAAGATGAAGAAGGCTGTAGTCATCTCCAAGGAAAGGAGGAAGGCTCCTCAAGGGAGCCCTATCTCTTTAGGGGAAACTCCACCGCCTCCCTTGCCTAATCACCAGGCCGTCTCGCCTATCCGCGAGACGATACTCTCTGATCAACCTGCTGCTGCCTCCAACCTGCCCGCCACTGCTCTCAACCCGCGAGCTGCTGCTCCTGAACAGGTGGCTGCTACCTCCTCTCGCGAGGGCGACTTCTCTAGCCGTCCCGCCCCCGCCTCTCATATGAATTACAATCTGGGTCCCGTGGTTCACGATGCCGTCGGCGACCCGGTTCTGCTGTGGGGGCGGGACGCCAACCGAGTGTCTATCTCCACCCTCCTTCCATCATGGAAGGAGCAAGAGGTTCCTTCTAGCCACGCCTTCGCCATAGGGTACGGCCTCTATGGCGGCCTTGACGCTGCTTCGCCTGAAAGCGAGTCCACCAAGGACCTTGTGCTAAAAACTTGCCATCACCAAATGCGGGACTTGGAGTTCTCGCACCGCTCCTCTCGCCGCCTCATTTACATCAATTCAAAGTGGAAGGCCAGCGAGGAAAATCTGGAGGCAGAGCGGGAGAAATCTACTGGTCTAGCGAGAAGGTTGTCAGATGCCGCGTCACTCCTCGCGAAGGCCCAAGGCGGCGTGGTAAGCCATAACTCTCTTTTCCCTTGGGTCTTTCCTTTCCCATGATTCTTGGCTAATTGCTAGGTCATCCCGCAGGATGCCGAGACGGCGGGACAACTTCGCTCGCGCGTGGCAGCTTTGGAAGAGGAGGTCCGGGTCCTGACAGCTGAGAACGCGCGCCTTCAGACTGATGCTGCGTCGTCATCTCGCCGCGAGCCCTTCCGGACACCTCCGCCACACTACTCTTACGAGGAAGTTGAGGAGCGATGCCGAGACGCCGGTGTCCGTGGGGCAGAGCTGGTGCTGCAAATGATGAAAGACCTGGGGGTCGTGAAGGACGAGTCTGAGACAGTGACCGCGCGCGACTTGGTCCCCGAGCTCTATAGCGAGGAGAGCGATGATTCTTCATCCGGCGAGGAGGACTGATGCGCCGCCTCCAAGATTTAGAATCACTCTCTCCTCATGATGTAAAGACTTTAAACTATATTTTTGTGGCATCTGCCAAGTGACGAGCGAGTGCTCGATTTTGTTGTCTTCTATTTTGTTTCTCATTTTGTGAAGTTGATCTCTGATTTACCTCTCTCTCTTTTTTTTTGCCTGCGGGACGGTGCTACCACTTCGTCTCGCCGCGTAACCTTTCTGTACATATGTTTTTCTGTTTTATGTCCTACGTGAGATGGGTTCTTGACGCGCTTAACGATCGCGAGTTGGCGCAATGGCTTGTCTCGCGAGTGCTCTTTCGCTCGGTGAGACGATCCTCAAAAGCCATCCGCTGCGAGTGCTATTACCTGCCCTACTCCACACCCTTCTTCCCTTGGTTTATTTTTGTACTTTAGGACTAAGTTGGGATGTTAAGGTGTAGTGTCGCTTAAGGGGACTTTTCATCCTATTCCGCCAAAATGAATTCTTGTCTTGTTAGTTTGATGTTGATGGAGATTGCTTGACCCAACCCTATCCCCCGCAGGCGAGCCTTCGGACCTGCCAGCTAGATGGGAGCCTGCGCAGCGGGTCTACCTGGGGCCGAGCCGAGCTCGGGGTGCCGATGAAGATCTCAACTCAAAACCTATCCCCCACAGGCGAGCCTTCGGACCTGCCAGCTAGATGGGAGCCTGCGCAGCGGGTCTACCTGGGGCCGAGCCGAGCTCGGGGTGCCGATGAAGATCTCAACTCAAAACCTATCCCCCGCAGGCGAGCCTTCGGACCTACCAGCTAGATGGGAGCCTGCGCAGCGGGTCTACCTGGGGCCGAGCCGAGCTCGGGGTGCCGATGAAGATCTCAACTCAAAACCTATCCCCCACAGGCGAGCCTTCGGACCTGCCAGCTAGATGGGAGCCTGCGCAGCGGGTCTACCCGGGGCCGAGCCGAGCTCGGGGTGCCGATGAAGATCTCAATCAAAACTTATCCCTCACAGGTGAGCCTTCGGACCTGCCAGCTAGATGGGAGCCTGCGCAGCGGGTCTACCCGGGGCCGAGCCGAGCTCGGGGTGCCGATGAAGATCTCAACTCAAAACCTATCCCCCACAGGCGAGCCTTCGGACCTGCCAGCTAGATGGGAGCCTGCGCAGCGGGTCTACCTGGGGCCGAGCCGAGCTCAGGGTGCCGATGAAGATCTCAACTCAAAACCTATCCCCCACAGGCGAGCCTTCGAACCTGTCAGCTAGATGGGAGCCTGCGCAGCGGGTCTACCCGGGGCCGAGCCGAGCTCGGGGTGCCGATGAAGATCTCAACTCAAAACCTATCCCCCACAAGCGAGCCTTCAGACCTGTCAGCTAGATGGGAGCCTGCGCAGCGGGTCTACCTGGGGCCGAGCCGAGCTCGGGGTGCCGATGAAAATCTCTCTTCCTGTCATTAGGGCTTCACGAGAAATAATGAACGAGAAATAGTTTGAGAAGTACATTATATTAATTATGCTTTGAGTACATATCTTCTGCTCTCCCTTCTCATGGGTAGAAGTGTTTTAAGTCATCCCCACTCCAGGAATGGTTCAAGGTCCTACCCTCCACATTTTGGAGGTAGTAACACCCTGCTTTCAGCACTCTCTCTACAATATAAGGCCCCTCCCAATTTGGATTGAGCTTTCCCACCGGGGCGGACCTCCCTGCCGCATCAACCTTCTTTAGTACTAGGTCTCCTTCCGTGAATTGTTTTATCCGGATATGTTTGTCAAAGTGCCTTGCCATTCGACGCTTGATTTCCTCTTGTCTAATGGCTGCTACGTCTCGCATCTCCTCTGTAAGGTCTAGTGAGAGGCGCAGGCCCTCTTCATTTTCCATCCTCCATGCCTCGTCCCCATCACCTGCAGCCGCGACTCGTGGGGATCAGACCTCGAACTCCACTGGTAGTACCGCCTCACAACCATGGGAAAGCTTGAAAGGGGTCTCACCAGTGGCCGTGTTCGGGGTTGTTCTCAGAGCCCACAGGACCGAGGGGAGCTGCTCCACCCAATTCCCTCGCAGATTCTCCACCTTCTTCTTTAGCAAGTTAACGATAATCTTGTTTGCCACCTCTACCTGACCGTTGCTCCTGGGGTGGTGGACCGAGGCAAACCTGAGGTCCATGCCCAGCTGAGTGCAGAAGCTGATGAACTCTTCGCTAGCAAACTGGGGGCCGTTATCCGTGACGATGGCTTGAGGCAGCCCGTGCCTGCAAATGATCTCCCCCCAGACGAAGTTCCTGATGACTTGGGAGGTCACCTTTGCTAGCGCCTTAACCTCCAGCCACTTGGAGAATTAATCTATCATAACCAGGAGGAATCTTCTTTGTCCACTAGCTGGAGGAAAAGGCCCAACTAGATTCATTCCCCAAATGGCGAAAGGCCATGGTGCTGTGATGCTTCGGAGACTTTGAGCCGGCAAGAGCTGGAGGGGGGCGTAGAGCTGGCATTTTCGGCATTTCCTTGCAAACTCCGTCGCGTCCTTCCTCAGGGTGGGCCAGAAGTACCCCTGCCTGACCACCCTTGCTTCCAACGTCCTCCCTCCGGAATGACTTCCACATTCCCCGGAGTGCACCTCCTCCAGAATGTGTCTGGTCTCCTCCTCCTTCACGCATCGAGCTAGGAGACCCGAAAGCATCCTCCGGTGTAGTCCTCCTTCATGCATGAGATAATGAGCCGCCTTATGGCGGAAGTTTCTTGCCTCCTTGACCCCCTCAGGGAGGGTTCCTGTTAGAAAGAAAGTAACGAAAGGGTCTACCCACGAGGGCCGTCGATCCACTTCCATTAGCTCTCCTTCTTCGATCACTGGATGAAATAAATCAGTCAGGGCACCCCCTTCCCAAGGTCCGAATTTGGCCAATTGATCGGCAGCAGTGTTCTCTTCTCTGGGGATGTGTTGGATGGAGAACGTCCGGAACCCCCCGATGATCGTCCTAACCTTGGACAAATATTTCACAAGGGTGGTCTCCCGCGCCTCGAACTCTCCACGTATCTGAGATGCCACTACCAATGAGTCTGTGAAAACCTCAATGTCATTGATCTCGAGCTCCTTAGCCAAGCGAAGGCCGGCTATCACTGCCTCGTACTCTGCTTGGTTGTTGGTTGTGGGGAAATGCAAGGCGACCGCTTGTTTTATGATCACTCCCTGAGGACTTGTCAGTACCACCCCTGCTCCAAGGGAGTGCTTTCTTGAGGCCCCGTCGACCATTATCTTCCATGCTTCTGGCGGCTGCGGCTCCTCGGCCCCGACCTCCGCGACGTAGTCTGCCAAGAAGTCGGCCACCACCTGTGCCTTAATGGAGAGCCTTGGTACGAACGAAATGTTGAATTCGCTCAACTCGATAGACCACTTGGCCAGCCTACCCGAGTGCTCTACTCCTTCAAAAATCTTTCGGAGAGGATGGTCCGTCACCACTCTAATCGAATGTGCTTGGAAATATGGCCGGAGCTTCCTGGCTGAAACAACCAAGGCGCATGCCAGCTTTTCTAGGATAGGGTAACGAAGCTCCGCCTTCCTTAAGATCCTGCTGACATAATAAATGAGCAGCTGCTTCTTTCCCTCTTCTCTAACTAGGACGGAGCTCATCGCCTCTGCTCCCACTCCTAGGTACAAGGTTAGATCTTCCCACTCTTTTGGGCTTTGAAGCAGAGGTGCCCGGGAGAGTTGCTCCTTTAGCTTTTGAAAAGCTTCTTCGCACTCCGCTGTCCATTCAAATCTCTGATTCCCTCGTAGCACTTTAAATAAAGGTGAGCACTTCTCTCCTGACCTAGAGAGGAATCTGCTAAGGCCGGCCAGCTTTCCTGTCAAGCGCTGCACCTCCTTAGCGTTTCGCGGTGATTCCAGCTCCAGAATGGCTTTTACTTTATCCGGATTAGGTTCTATCCCTGCCGGGGTCAGAAGGTGCCCAAGGAATTTCCCACGACTGGCCCCGAAAACACATTTTAGGGGGTTCAACCTCATTTTGAATTTCCTCAAGGTGGCGAACGTCTCCTCTAGATCCTGGAGATGCGAGTTCACTCCCTTGCTCTTTACCATGAGATCATCAACGTAGACTTCTAGGTTCCGGCCCCTCTGACCCTGGAAAACTCGATCCATCATCCGTTGGTACGTTGCTCCCGCATTTTTTAACCCAAAAGGCATCATGTTATAACTAAAGCACCCTTCCCTTGTGATGAAGGAGACGTCCGTGACATCAGGAGGGTGCATCCGGATCTGATGGTAACCTGAAAAAGCATCCAGAAAACTCATAACAGAAAAACCGACGGCTGAATCGACCAGCGTGTCGATTCGAGGCAGGGGGTAGCAATCCTTGGGGCATGATTTATTTAATAACAAAAAGTCAATACACATTCTCCATTTCCCCCCCCCCTTTCTTCACCATTACAACATTGGATATCCAGCCTGGGTACTGGATCTCTGAGATGAAGCCCGCCTCCAGGAGCTTCTTGACCTCCTCGCGAATGGGCTCCTCCAGCTTGGTGGCGATGGCCCTCATCTTCTAACGTATGGGGCGCGTCCGAGGGTCCAGATTTAGGCGGTGGAAGGCCACGTCCGCATCAATGCCCGGCATGTCCGCCGCGCTCCAGGCGAAGACATCGACGTTGTTCTGGATGCAGACCCGCATCCGCTCCTGGTCTTCGGGACTCAAGCCCCCGCTGATCCGTACCCTTTGTACCTGCCCCTGGCTGGTGTGGACCTCCACCTCCACCACTTCCTCGGCCACCTCCAGCTGCGACTGCTCCCAGCCGTCCCCTGCTTCTTCTTCCTGCTCCAGCTCTTCCTCCCCTCCTGCTCCCTCAACTTCCATCACCTCGTCCTGCTGCTGTTCAATTTCCATGTCCCTTCGGGCTTCCTCCTCAGCCCCTTCTTCTCCCACTTTCTCCTGCATTCTTTTCTGTGGCTCCAACTCCCAGCTCCTCCGGACTTCCTGCACATCTCCTCCCCTCTGCTCCTCCTCAATCTCCATCGCCCCCTCCGAGCTCTCCTGTCGCTGCTCGACCTCAACACCCCCCTGAGCCTCCTGCCCACCTCCTCCTTGCTGCTACTCGGTCTCCTCTCCCCCACCTTCCTTTTTGGTTCCTCCTCTCATTTCCTCTGGGCTCACCTCTTCTTCCCTGATAGCTTCTTCTCGCGCCGCCATCTCCTTCTCCAACTCCTCCGCCTCTGCTATCCAAGATATGGTGTTAACCGCTGTAACGTAGCACTGCCTCGCCACTTTTGGATCCCCCCTGACCCTGACCTACACCCCTCCGTTATTAAACTTGAGACATTGATGGAAAGAGGAGGGGATGCAGCGAAAGACGCTCATGAGGGGACGCCCAAAGATGGCGCTGTAGCTGCTCGGGGCGTCCACAATCACGAACCGGCAGTTCCGTGACACGCCCCCAACCTCACGTGCAGCCCTACTCCCCCTTCTACTTCTTTTCTCTCCCCGAAGAATCCGAACAACGGTCCATCCGAGGCAAAAATCCTCTTGGCTTCCACCTGCATCTCGTCGAAGGCCCTCTTAAAGATCACATTTACGGAGCTCCCGTTATCCACCAAGATCTTGGAGACCGTAAAGTTTTCTACCGCCGTCTGGATTACCAAGGCGTCGCAGAACGGGTCCTCATATTCCGACATGTACCTTCTGAAGAGAAGGTAATCTTTTCTAGCGGGGGCGGGGTTTGGGAGGTCGAGGCTACCCCCTTTCGGAATATGGTCTGGAGGCTCCCCTTTCAGGTGGCCTCGATCCCAATCCCTCCATGGATGGCCCCGATTCCTCCCCGGGTTCCTATATCCACCCGGTCATCGCACCTATCTTCCGCCTCCCCTTGCTGCATTTCCTCGATCCTTACCGGCGGTTCCTGCCTCCTCAAACCTCTGGCTTCTCTCATATCCAAGAATTCTGGGCACGTGGCTGTAGCGTGACCTCTCTCCTGATGGAAGTCACAGAAAGGCAATGCCACCCCACCCCTTCTTCCTTCTCCTCTTCCTCTCCTTCCTCCTCGAGCTCCTCTTCCTCGACCGATCCCCATTGCCTCCTGCTGATGCTGAAAACGATCCCTCGCTCCCTGTCTCCATGCTGGTTGATCGAACCTCCTTGGCTCTCGGAAATTATCTCTTCCCTGGAAGCCTCCTCCCAACTCCTGGGGGCGACCCTCATGAGGCCTCCAACCTATCCGGTTGTTCGGCTCTCGGGCCCCCCGATGATTCTGCCCTTGGTGCCCCTGGCCTCGGGGTTCCTCCCTCCTTCTCTCTTCCCTCTGCTCCCTCTGCTCCCTTTGCTTTCCTGCTCCTGGTTCCTTTGCGTCGTCCTCCGCCAACCTGGCTAACCTCCTTGTAAATGCCGGATTGGCCCTCTTAAAATCCGTCTCCTTTGCCGCCCTCTCCATAAGCTCCTCAAAAGAGAGGGGGCACCCTTTTCAGCTCCATACTAAAGAAACCTGGCCTCAGTCACAGGGTGAATGCAAGCATCAGTGTATACCCAGAGACTTCCTGGACCTGGAGGATCTCTTCCTGAAACCGATCTACATAGTGACCCAACGTTTCATCCTGGCTCTGCCTTACCGAGAACAAGCACTCCACCTCCTTCTTACGCTTCTTCGATGTTGAAAACCTCAATAAGAAACCCCTCCGCAGATCCTCGAAACAATAAATCGACCTTGCCGGTAACTGATGGAACCAGTCTCGCGCCTTCTCCTTCAAGGTGATGGCAAACAGACGACACTTAAACGCATCTGTCATTTGTCTTATCGAAACCACATCTTCGAACCACTGCACATGCTGTACAGGATCATCCTTCCCTGAGTAGTAGGACATGTCGGGCTCCCGGAACCCCTCCGGTACCGTAGCCGAGATGACGAGTTCACTAAACGGGCTCTCGCCGACTGCTTGCCGAGAGGGCACGTCTCGCGGCCTCGGCTGGCTGGCCCGATCTGCGAGACCGTGCCCAGGGAAGAGCTCTCGCACAGCTGCCTCCTTCTCGCCGTCTTCTGCAGGGATCTCCTTCCTGGGACGCTGGCCTGGAAAGAGCTCTCGCGCCGCCACGTCCCTCTCGCCAGCCTCCGTGGGGACCTCCTTCCCCGGGCACTGACCAGGGGCGTTCTCGCCTAAAAGCGGGACCACCTCGATTGGGACCTGAGGCGTCGCCCACTCGCTCCTTGCCGAGAAGGCCAAGCTTATGGTTTGCATGACCTCTCTCCTGAAGTCCTCCAGCATCTTTCTTGTCGCCTCTTCTACCTGGGAGGGGGAACCTCCAGAACCAGATCCTTCTCCTTCACCTCCTGCCATAGGACCAAACTCAAACTTTTCCTGAACCGGCTACTTCCACGCTCACCGCACCAGAACCGTTGGAGCCAAAATTTGACTCCAACAAGCGTTCACAAAATTGGGGCGTAGCCGACACCTACTTGGCCCAAGCTCGACCTCCGACTGGTCATGAAGGACTAATGAAAACTGGCCCAAAGCCGCAGCAGGGAGGTCCCACCGCTTACCCGGAAGGTCACAGAGAGCTTCCCCTCCAAAGCCAAAAGCTGGGCTTGGAGTTCCTCAGAAGACTGTGCCAATGAATTCTCTTCCCGGAGTCTGAAAAAAAGTCCCTTCTGAAGAACCCTTATGGGCTTATTTATAGATTTCAGAATCTGAACTGCCAATAACAAAACTGCACCGGTCTGATATTACCAGGGTACCCTTGGTTGGGTCTGCCAACAGCCAAACTCCGCTGTTCTGAGGAGCTATATGCAGTCCACTAAGGGTAAGAGGGTAAAAATACCCGGGGTAGAAGAGTAAAAACCCATGTTTGACAGGGAAATATATAAAAAAAGGCCTCTTCTCCCCCTGGCGAGAGGAAAAACACCTGCCCGCGAGAGGAACCCACCGCCCGTCTCGTCAGCGCCTCTTGCCCTGCACTGCGAGACCTCCTTGCTGATGGAGACTCTCTCGCCCCAGGAGGTCCTCTCGCTCTGGAGGCCCTCTCGCCTCTGGAGGCCCTCTCGCCTCTGGATGGGGGGTATTTTGCCCATTGGAGAGTCCATCGTCTCGCCTCTTGCGAGTGGGCCCCCCCTGACCTCATCTGCCCATCTCGACCTGTTTGCTACTTGAGGGTTCTTTTACGAGCCCGAGGTTGTACATCGACTCCAACAATGCTCAAGTCCTTGAATGGCAGGTCTCGTTAAGTACAAATCATTACACAAGCCCCTCTCCTGCGCATTGGCCAATGACCTCCTTGAGTTAGACCAAGCTTCCCGGTGGGATGATGCGAGCAGCATTGGGGCGAGTATGCATGCAGGCATTGGCGAATATGCGAGTATGACATAACAAAAAATGCGAGTATGATATGGCGAGTAGCTACGGGCGAGTACCAGGGTGTGAGTTATGAAGAGCGGCTACGTTCGTGCGAGTATCAACTACACGATTATGAATAACGCCACCGTACGGGTAAAGCGTCATGAACACTTGTCCTCCCCGAGCCTACGAGCCTAGCGAGTATTATCAGCAGACATACGAGATCAGCAGACAAGCGAGTAAGAAATCAACAACATTGTAACTTAAACTTGTATATATATATATTCTTTCAAAATTTTACAAGTTACAAAAGATCTGTTACAAAAAAGAGGCTATGTCATGCGAGTATGAAGAATATCAACGAGCAACTAGGACTCATCGTCGCCAGTATCAGGCCGATATTCCTCATCTCCAATGTCGGCGTCCTCTTCATCGCCGCTTTCCTCGCTTTCCTCCTCGCCGCTACCACTGCCGCTGCTGCTGCTGCTGCCGGAGCCCGACGATGGTGAAGGTAGACGATCTGGCGAGACGGTCTCGGCGAGAAGCTCAGGGATGAGTTCGTCAACAGTGAACACCTTCTCCCCCTCATCGAGCTTCCCACTAATCCTCAACCTCCCGAGAACGACGTTGTCAGCCGCGCGGGCTATCTCGCGGCAAACCGATGACCTCTCCTCCCACAGGATGCGAGATCGCTTGATGGCGTAGTGAGGATCGTCCTCCGGCCGTGGCCGAGGAGCAGAGGAACTCGCGCTAGCTTCTAAAATGGCCAGGCGAGATTCTATCTCGGCCGCACGGATCTGGGCTGCCTCCAAATCAGCCCGAGCCTTGGCGAGTTCCGCCTCATACTCGGAGAGCTTTTTGGTGGTCTCCATCTCGGCAGCCTGCGACAAATAACGGAGTCAGTCAAATAAGCACACATGGCGACATTGACATTGCGCGTGAAAGCGATTTACCTCATAATCTCGCCAGCGAGTAGATTCCATGCCTAGATCGATCGCCTTCTTACTGACGATCTTCAAGGCTTTCGTCCTCTCCGGCATCCTCCTCGCCGCGAAATGATTTAACTCGACAGCTCGGGCGAGCGAGCAGGCCACTTGCTGGGCGAGTTCCTCCTCGCTGAGATCCAGCATAGACTCGGCATCGCCTCGCCCATACATCGCGTGGAGGACGGCGAAGGCCTCCCCCTTGTCCTCCCCCTCCTCCGCCCAGGAGGGGAGGTTGGTGCTCAACATCACCAGATGCTCGTCCGGCGCCCAGGTCACCAGTGGGCGACCGTAGGCGTCCACCGCGTCCAGCCCCAAGTTGAAATTGGGGTGGAAGTGGGGAAACCGAGCGTGGAGCAGCGAGTCCTGGTCGTTGAGATGCGGCGATGATACCTTCTGCTTCTTGGTCGCGGGGCCCGGCGACCTGGCTTTGCCTTTGCCCTTAGCGAGTTTTTTCTTCTCGCCGATATCAGCCGACGAGTTGGGCTCAAATAGCGAGGTGGCGACTTCTTTGGCTGGAGGAAGCGGCCTCGCCGGGAGCTCGTTTGGCTCTGCAAAAAGCCGAGTAATGTAAACAAACGACTATCGCGACGAGCATACAACAGACGTTCCTTGCCAAGATTTACCTTCATTATAATGTACCTCGAACAACGTGCTGACGTTTAGTCGCCAGAAGATAACGTCGAACCGGCGACCTCGGAACACTTTGACAAGTTGCTCGCGCGCACCTTCCAGTATCGGTGGAAGGAAGGCGACATCAGCAGGCTGGTGCGGCCTTCCCTGGACGTCGCCAAAGTCTCCCTCGACGACGACTAACATCTCGCTCCACTGATGTACTTTGTTCGCCGTCCCCACCAGGGTGCATACATGGCTGCTGAAGTAGACCGCACCCTCGGCAGTCGCAGCGAAGGCGAATATCTTGCGGAAGACGGAAAGATCGAAGATGATCCGCTCCTCGCGCAGATAGCAAAGGAACCCCATAATGATGGCGACGCCGTTGGGATTGATTTGTGCGGGGACTATGCCGAAGTACCGGAGTATATCGCAATACTTCGGCCATAGTGGAAGTCGCAGGCCGGCGTCGAAGTGACGGAGGGGAAGGACCAGCGCACCCTCGATGAAGGTGCTCAGTCGCTAGCTACAGCTCGAAAGTCTGGCCGAGTATCACTCGGGGATGAGTCTTTCCCTAAAGTTCTCTAGGTCGCGCTCAGTGGTGATCGACTTCTTGAAAGCTGCATCCGCAAAGTTGGCGGCATGGGCTTGGCGGCGAGCATTGGCGTCGTCTCCCACCATTCTGCGAGTTTTAAAGAAGAGAAGAAGGAATTGCGAGGAGCAAAGCAAAGTCGCAGCACGCGAGCAGGAACAGATACTCGCTAGCTAGGGGATCAAAAGCGCAACAGCGTACTTATGTCCTACCTACCCCCTCTATTTATAGGCGCCAGGGGGGTATATCCTCCTTGCGGCGAGTATTAAACCAAGTCGCGCACTAAGCGAGGAAGCCGGCTCCATTGTGTAGGTCGCACAGAACAGATAAAGCATTATCGCAACCTACATAACAAACTCGGCATAGACCAGACAAGACATCACATAAACAACACATAGAAGAAACTAATATGGTAAAGACACGAGATTCAAACTCGCTTATTACAATCAATAATAGTCCACTAAAGCCGCAGTTGGCTAGTTCCAAATAGAAGAAGAATGAAAAGAAAGAAAATTCTAAGGCCTAGGCCTCTCTGGGGGATGCGGATGTCGCCCGACCCAACCCATCTCGCGCGCTCGCCGGAAACGCTCTGTCGCCATCGCTATTGCGTCATCGCCGAGCCGCAACTGCTCCTCCATCCTCGTCAATCGGCCGACAGAGCCCATACTCGCGCGAATGCAGGCGAACTTCTCAAGGACGAGCTGGAGGCGATGATTGTTAATCGCCAGCTGACGATCATTCTCCCTTATCATGTGGAAGCGGGATTCGTAGCTCTCCAGCATACTCTTGAGCTCTTCCATCTTCGCCATCCGCACTTCCAACGATGATATTCGGCAATGAGGCTCGCAGATCGTCAGCTGGTCAAACTTGCTCTCCAGCTCCAGGTAGGCGTGAGCGGTAGCACAGCGGTATTCCATGCCTTGTAATCCCATGACATCGATGACGGCCGCCCCCGGAGTCGCCGGACGATCTGATAACAAATAAAAGTCGCCAGAATTAGACAAAGATACATAGTCGCCATATGCACATCAATAACGATACATACCGCTGCGAGGAGACCCAGATCGGGGAGGGGATCTCGTGTAATAACCCCATCCGTTCATATGATATATTCTAGAAGGTCCGGCCGGGGCCCCACAGGATATACCACAAAACAGTCGGTGAAGGTACAGGATGATACCAGAGTAGCGCAATCGCACCTATCACAAGCATTCTAGCGGAAGCCTAAACTACTTGAACTCCTCATGAATGTCCAAACATAAAATGCCACATTTTATATACATATAGGAATGTCTTACACCATGTCAAAAGAGTTGGCCTTATGGCCTTACAGGGCTTTCAATCAGTGGCCTAAAACAGATTGGCGCGCAGGCCGGCCACACTAAAAGAAAACACGCAAAAGAACACAATAGCCTTCGAGGGCTAGCAGCTAACAGCAGCAGCAACACCAGCAGGGGCATCAACCTCGTTTCGTCCCGCTCGGCTCTCCAGTACCTGTGCAAGGGACAATCCACCCACCGGTGGCAAACAAAAGCAACGGTCAGCGTTCAGCTGACCAAATTATAACGACCCTACCCCTTCTCTCGGGGCAGCGGTATTTTCCCTGCAGGCATATCATAGCATAAGTATGGCAAGCTATATCATCAAAAAGTGCTTTCACGCATATAAGCCATCACAACCATCCGCCACCCGGCTCAACGGTCCGTGCACTCAGGGCACATTCTTGGTGTTCTGGCAACCTCTTGCCCACCACCGTATCAGGGTTATCACCCAACGGTAACTCTCTTGAGCATTTACTCCATGGCGTGCAGCCGGAGTTAGTCCTCGGACACCGGGATGGCCCGTAGCCCCCCTTTGTGTCATGGCGCGCAGGCCGAAGACTCTTGCTATGCGCTCCAACAGACCGCACTTTTGGTCTCACGTCAGACGGACATAGCGCAGGTCGGATCCTCCACCCCCCGTTGCTCAAATCGCCTTGCCCTTTCCGCATGCAGCGTACTCATGACTATATCAAAGGCGCGGGTCGGTCTCACCAATCCTGTTCCTGGCGTTCAAGCCTGGGTAATTCACTATACCCATTTCCTCACAGCAACAGCGGGTCTTTCCTGGGCGCACCAGTACTTCCTGTAATTCCCGTCACAGGTGGACACCGCAAATTACAAATGTCAGGGGTCTTTCCTGGGCACACCAGTACTTCCTGTGACTCAATCCACAGGTGGACACCCTATGACATCAAGCATCACAAAAAGGGCCTTTCCTGGTCCCACCAGTACTTCCTGTGCCTCATTCACAGGTTGGACCCAAAACCAACACATGGCTATTTTCCTGGGCTACCACCCCAGTACTTCCTGCTACTCCTTTTCGCAGGTATAACCCGTAGACTCCTTAACACTACACGTTTATCACGGAGTCTTCTCCGGTTCGTATGCAACATCACCAATCCAGACCAACCTGTCCAGATGGGCTTCACACAGCATGCCTATTCCGTACTCCATTTCCGGATCTATATGCACAATAAAAGGGGATTTCAAGAATCACCCAAACGACTCCCAAAAGCAGCCACCTCTTGGTGGGGGAATCAAAAGATATGCCAAAACGGAAGCCTTCACATGGCTAGGAAGAAAAGTCGTTACCCTTGACGATCGCTTCAGTGTCATGGCTTCCAAGCTAGCTTGCAAGACTCGCAAGATCGTTACCTCCGCAACGCTGGCTTCGGATCTCTCGTCAGTAAACCGCAGCACCACCAGCAGCAGCCCCCTTTCCTCTTCCTCCTTCTTTCTCTCTCTCTTTCTCTCTCTTGAAGAAAGATGAAGGCCAAAGTAAAGTGAGCAACACTTCTCTGATTTCGGCCCTTAAGGAAAAAGGAGAAGATGCTTCAGCCCTTGGATCCAGACTGAAGGAATGGACGGCCACGATTCTGCCAAAAACACATATTTTGACCAGACACGGCCTCGAACACGGCCGTGTGCCTGGCCGTGTGCCTCAAGCGGTGGTCAACCGACTTATCCAAACCAGTGACACGCCCACGGGACACGCCCGTGTCATGGGCCGTGTCACCAACACGCCTTCAGACACGCCCGTGTCTGTGGCCGTGTACCTGGGGAAAAAATCCCAAATCATCCCGAGACTTCACACGGCCTGTGACACGCCCGTGTCCCAGGCCGTGTGCCCAGACACGGCACAAAGACACGCCCTGTCGAATTCCTTCGGCGGGCTGAGTTCGTCGCCTGATTTGACACACCCTGTGACACGCCCGTGTCACAGGCCGTGTTCAACACTCGACACACACTTCTCGACACTCGACGATCGTCGAGCAAAAATCGTCGAGTATGCGACACGGCCTTGGACACGCCCGTGTCCTGGGCCGTGTGCCTCCTCTCGACGAATCGTCGAGATCAAAAATCGTCGAGACAAAGCCCAATCGTCGACACAACTCGACACGCCCTGCGACACGCCCGTGTCGCAGGCCGTGTCACCTGACACGCCCTGGGACACGCCCGTGTCCCAGGCCGTGTCACCCAAAAATTTCCTGTTTCCGAACTTTGGGCTGTTACAATCCTCCCCTCCTACAAGAAATTTCGTCCTCGAAATTTAAAGACAGGAAAGTAACAGAAACTAGCAAGAAAATGTAACAACATATATCTATATATAATCGTTTATGTTACAATATTCTCGCTCCAAATTACAGAAACAATTCAGGGAACTCTGCTCGCATGGTTTGCTCGCGCTCCCATGTCAGCTCTTCACGGCCGCAGTTGTCCCATCGGACTTTCACCATACCGACCGTCTTGTTCCGCAACTGTTTCTCGGCTCGATCTTCGATCCGAATGGGTCTAACTCTCGTCGTTAGCCCATACTCTACCGGCACACGATCATCCGCGATCACTTGAGCTGGATCTTTCACGGCCTTCCGAAGTACCGAGATGTGAAAAACATCATGTAATCCACCCAAGTCCGCCGACAGAGCTAGTCGATAAGCCGCTTCGCCAATTCGCTCAACCACTTCGAAAGGACCCAAATATCTTGGACTCAACTTTTTCAATCGTCGAATCCTGGAGACACCTTTAAATGGCTTGATCTTCAAGTAGACCCAATCGCCAACCGCAAATTCGACATTCCGGTGCTTGGCGTTGTAGTACTTCGCTTGTCGATCTTGAGCAATCAGCAATCTCTCTCGGATAGTCCGAATGGTTGAGTTTGCTTCATCCACCTCATTTGGTTTAACAACCCGGGCTTCACCCGCTTCTACCCAAGCCAAGGGAGTACGACACTTCCTTCCGTATAGGGCTTCATATGGTGCCATCCCAATGCTTGCCTGGTAGCTATTATTATATGCAAACTCGACCATATAGAGATGATCTTCCCATCTCTTTCCGAAGTCAAGGGCGCACATTCGGAGCATGTCCTCCATTGTTCTGTTGGTACGTTCAGTCTGGCCATCTGTTTGGGGATGAAAGGCCGTACTGAAAGTCAACTTCGTGCCCAACAGTCGGTGAACTAGCCTCCAATCATTTGACGTGAATCGCCCATCTCGATCACTTACGATGCTCCGAGGAACACCGTGAAGACGCACAATCTGATCAACATATAATTTTGCCAAACTTTCAACCGAATCATCCCGCCTGTTCGGGAGAAAATGTGCTACTTTTGTTAGCCGGTCAACTATCACCCAAATGGAATCATTTCCTCGCTGCGATCTTGGCAATCCATGCACAAAATCCATGGAAATATCATCAAATTTCCACACTGGGATCGGCAGTGACTTCAAATAACCACCCGGCTTTTGGCATTCCGCCTTCACCATCGCACATGTTTGACATTTGGCTACATACAGGGCAACATCTTTCTTAAGCCCTGGCCACCAGAAAAGCTTCTTCATATCGTTGAACATCTTTGTGCTCCCGGGGTGAATGGAATACTTCGTATAATGCGCTTCATACATCAGTTCTTCCCTCAGTTTCCCCACATTTGGGACGCACAACCGGTCCTCTTTTCGCAAAAGACCGTCATTCCAGGTGAATTTGCCTTCTGGTCCTTCATTCACATAGCGCAAGAGATCTTCATCCAACTCCGTTGCCCGTCGAACTCGGTCCGCAAGGTCACATTGCACCTCGGTCCAGTTCAAACATGCACTGGTAGTGGAATTCTTGTCAACACAATAGATCTCCAATGCTTCCAACTCCTGGATAAGACGTTCCTCATGCCTTTGTAACCAATTTGCTCTAGCCGGAACTCACCGACTCAAGGCATCCGCGACAACATTCCCCTTCCCGGGCGTATAATGAATCTCGAAAGTGTAGTCCCCAAGGAACTCCAACCACCTTCGTTGTCGCATGTTCAACTCTTTCTGTTCCAAAAGATACTTTAGGCTCTTATGATCAGTATAGATCTCCACCTTCACTCCATAAAGGTAGTGTCGCCACAGCTTAAGTGCAAAAATCACCGCCGCTAGTTCCAAATCATGGACGGGATAGTTTCGCTCGTGCACCTTCAGCTGGCGTGAGCCATAAGCAATCACCTTTCCGCTCTGTAGAAGAACGCAGCCTAAGCCGCTTCCTGAGGCATCACTATAAATTACAAACCCATCGGTTCCACATGGCGAAGACAACACCGGCGTCGTGGTCAATCGAACCTTCAGCTCTTCAAAAGCTCGTGCGCACTCTAGCGTCCAAACGAACTTCTGATCTTTTCGCGTCAGTGTGGTTAGCGGCAAAGCGATCCGCGAGAAGTTCTCCACAAATCTTCTATAGTAGCCCGCAAGTCCAAGGAAACTTCTGACCTCGTCCACGGAAGACAATATTGGCCATTCTTGTATGGCTTTTATCTTCGCTGGATCCACTGCAATGCCCGCTCCACTCACCACATGGCCCAAAAATGCCACTGACGATAGCCAAAACTCGCACTTCGAGAACTTGGCATAGAGCTGATTTTGCCTCAACGTGTTCAACACCAACCGCAAGTGAATCTCATGCTCAGCTTTGGACTTCGAGTACACCAGGATGTCATCAATGAACACAATCACAAACAGATCCAGGTACTCACGGAAAATACGGTGCATCAAATCCATAAACACCGAAGGCGCATTACACAAGTCAAAGGGCATGACTGTGAACTCATAGTGCCCATAGCGCGTTCCAAATGCGGTTTTGGGAATGTCACCTTCCCGAATCCTTAACTGGTAATAACCAGACTTCAGGTCCAACTTCGAATAGACGGTAGATCCCACCAGCTGATCAAATAATTCATCAATCCGAGGTATCGGATACTTATTTTTCTCGGTCAGCTTATTCAATTCACGGTAATCAATACACAACCGTAACCCACCATCTTTCTTCTTTACAAAAAGCACAGGCGCGCTCCAAGGTGACATACTTGGGCGGATATAACCTTGCTCTAGCATTTCTTGTAGTTGAACCTTCAACTCCGCCATCTCTTTTGGCGCAACGCGATATGGCGAGCGGGCCACGGGTTTCGCACCTGGCACCAACTCAATTGTGAAGTCAATCTCCCGCTGGGGTGGTAGCCCAGGGAGATCCGCGGGAAACACATCAGTAAATTCTGCCACAATCGGAACCTCGCACAAAGTGGCCTTAGGCGCAACAGCCTGAATTAGTGCAAAGTAACACTCCGCACCCTTCCGAACAGCTTTGACTACCTGGAGTGCAGACATCAACGTCCCGCCTACTCCTCGCATACCCGCGAACTTGGTCTCCTGTTCGGTATTCTGGCCCAACGTGATTTCTTTGGACTGACAATCAATCATAGCATGCTGCTCCGCAAGCCAATCCATCCCAAAAATCACATCGAATTCCGATATTGGCAAAACAAATGCGGTTAAACAAAAATCCCGACTTCCCAACTGAACCGCCACATCGCAAGCTTGATCCGCAAGCATCCAACATCCATTCGGCAACACGACTCTGACGCTATCTGTCTTTGCACGACTGGGTATCCCAAGCCGCGTAAGAAACTCACTCGACAGAAAAGAATGCGATGCACCTGTATCAAACAGTGCTCGCGCCAGCGTGTCCCGAATCATTACAAAACCTATGACAAACATGTCACACACACAAACCACAAACATAGGGGTACTAAGCTAAGCATACAAACAATAGCATATGCAAAACTAAACTCATACCTGTGACCACGTCACTCTGCTTGATGGCCTCCTGCAGGCCAAGATTGTAGACCCGGGGTTGCGCTTGCGAGGCAGAGGAATCCACCACCGCCTTTCCTTTCTCAGCATAAGATGCTCCCGCCTTCTTTTCACTCTTCGGCGGCATCCGACAATCTCGCGCAATATGCCCCATCCTACCACAATTGAAGCAGGTACGAGTTTCTGGCTTGGAGGTTGCCCCTGATGTTGCTCCCGTTGCAACTGAGGAAGGAGCTTGTCCACTAGGCTTGGACTTCTTGCCCCATCTCTTCCTATAAAACGATTTTCCCGATCGGGGCGCCTTCCACTCTGGTTGCGTCATCACCAACGCTCTCTTCCCTTGCACCCTCTTCATGTCTTTTTCCAACGCTGTCGCGGTGTCAACCAATGCTTGGAAACCTTGGTTCACAGAACTGGACACAAGGAACCTCAGCTCGTCCCTCAGCCCTTCATAGAACCGATTAGTCTTCCTCTGTTCATCAGCAAAAATCGAACCCGCATACCGCCCCAAGCGCGTAAATTCATGCAGGTACGCGTCAACACTGCCCTCACCTTGAGTCAACCGTTGGAATTCATTTTCCATGGCTATTTGTTGAGCCACAGGAAGGTGCTTCGCAAGGAAGAGCCGGGAGAATTCTTCCATCGATACTTGGGTTAACGGACGACCCGCCAAATGATGCAACTCCATCTCATCCCACCATAAACGCGCTTCTCCTTCAAGCAAGAAGGTGGCTAAGGTAACCTTCTGATGCTCCGCCGTTCCTATCGCCGTCATCACTCGCTTGACACGCGATAACCAATCCTCAGCCTGCGTCGGGGTTCCCGCTCCCGAAAACGTAGGCGGATGGAAACTCATAAACCGTGTTAGCTGCTTCTCAGCCGCTCGAGGAACCACTTCCACGACAGGTTCAGGCCTTGCCACCACCTGTTCTGTCCCCACAACCGCTTGTTCCTGCCTCAGTGGCTGACCTTGGATCATGGTATACAAGGCCTCCGCAACTAAACAGACATGATCTGCAGACGGTGGAGGTGTAGGCACCGCAGCTGGTGTCGTACTTTCATCAGAACGCTGGGGCTCAGACGGCCCAGCTCCACTTCGTGTCACCTAAAGGTGGACAAGACACACACATTAGCGGTCGTACCCAAGCAAACAACACAAAATAGGAACACGCAGGTTCCTCAAACATACAAAAATGCATTCCTATCATGGACATTCAGGAGTTCATTCGTAGACTTTGGTGTGCACAAACACGTGCTCGCCACCCCACAAAAGAAGTCGGCCACGATTCTGCCAAAAACACATATTTTGACCAGACACGGCCTCGAACACGGCCGTGTGCCTGGCCGTGTGCCTCAAGCGGTGGTCAACCGACTTATCCAAACCAGTGACACGCCCACGGGACACGCCCGTGTCATGGGCCGTGTCACCAACACGCCTTCAGACACGCCCGTGTCTGTGGCCGTGTACCTGGGGAAAAAATCCCAAATCATCCCGAGACTTCACACGGCCTGTGACACGCCCGTGTCCCAGGCCGTGTGCCCAGACACGGCACAAAGACACGCCCTATCGAATTCCTTCGGCGGGCTGAGTTCGTCGCCTGATTTGACACGCCCTGTGACACGCCCGTGTCACAGGCCGTGTTCAACACTCGACACACACTTCTCGACACTCGACGATCGTCGAGCAAAAATCGTCGAGTATGCGACACGGCCTTGGACACGCCCGTGTCCTGGGCCGTGTGCCTCCTCTCGACGAATCGTCGAGATCAAAAATCGTCGAGACAAAGCCCAATCGTCGACACAACTCGACACGCCCTGCGACACGCCCGTGTCGCAGGCCGTGTCACCTGACACGCCCTGGGACACGCCCGTGTCCCAGGCCGTGTCACCCAAAAATTTCCTGTTTCCGAACTTTGGGCTGTTACATCTCGATCGGCGAGGAGGGGATCCGCGAGTTGGCTCATCTCGCCGGCTTGACGATGGCCCACCAGCGAGCTCGGCCGCCTTGCCTCGCTCGCGCCCCCTTGTCCAAGATCCGCGTTCCTTGGCGGGAAGTAGCTCGGCCGCGGCTTGAACGGCTTAACACCCGCGGGATGTGATGAAGGAGGCGGAGGGAGCGACGAACTTGCTGGTGGCGGAGGATTCTTCAGCGGAGGAGGCGAAGGAAGTCGCGTCGTGGTGACTTGAGGAGGCGCGACCAGAGGCGGCGACATCGACAAGGATACGGTCACCGACTGGATGGTGGCGACATTGGTAAGCGGCGGCGGCGGGGGTAACGAGGAGCTCGCCTCAGGCAGAGAAGACATCGCCGGAAGCAGTGCAGAACTCGCGGCGGGCGGAGCAGAACTTCTCCCAGGCGGCGTAGAACTCGCCGGGAGACCCTTGCTTACCGGCGGATCCTTCTTGGGCAGAGGGTCCTTCGGCAAAGGATCCTTGCTCGCCGGAGGAACCGAGGCCTCAACTGTCCTTTTGGCGCCAATATTAATTCGCAATGTGTGCGCGTTCTTTACTTGTCTCCCGGCGGGAAGGGCGACAAGTGGCGCGAAGCTCAATGGGGCGACATTCAGAGCCGCGCCCACGCCCCCCGAGGGAGAATCTGCGAGTACCATGGTCCAGTTAGCAAGCAATAGAAACAACCGTCAGAATGAGAAATCATCCCGGTAAAAAAACAACCTGGCAGGTCGATGACTTCAACCTGCTGTGGCGCCGGAGTGAAGGCGAGTTCCGGGGCCAGGGTCGTGGCGAGCTCGGGGACGTCAAGCGAGTCGAGGAGACTCGCATCAGAGACGGCGACATTGGGAATGTCGTCAAGTCCTAAGTCGTTAAGCAACTGTTGCATGCTGGCAGAGCGCACGGGGTTGCTGGTGGACGCCGCGGGTCGATAAAGAGGTGGCCGCGAGATGACATCGCCAGAGGCGGGTTTATTCTCGGACTTTTTAATCTTTTTCTTCTTGAGGGGGGTAAGTCGGCGGCGACATCCTCTTCGCATCGTCGCTTCGGTTTCGTGACTCCAATAGCACCCGTTAGCGCGGCGAGACTATCACGGAGAAACTTCTCAGCGTTCGACATTATGCGCGGGTTATGGAAAAATCGGCTAAAGAACTAGGCCCCCCTATTTATAGAGATCGACAGGCAGTCACAAGAGGCGAGTAACCCAGATACTCGGCAGAGCAGCTCGCCGAATAAGTGTTGGATGTTTCTTTCCGAGCTCCGATGTCGCTCAGAAAGAGCGGGGATTGTGTACAACCCGTATTCGTCGAGAGTGGGTCCTACCACGACCAAGTCAGCAGAAGTCGAGGTCAACAAGTTAAGGCAAGAGTCAAAGTCAGCATTCAAGATCGCGGAAGGCCTGAGCGAGTATATGCGAGCTCCCCTCGCATACTCGCCAGGTAGGCGACTAGGCGAGATACTCGCCCAGCCCATGCGAGTTCCCCTGGAAGTCGCCTAGTCGCCGGGGGGTGAGATATAAATATGACCCCCCCCTCCCCTTGCATTTGCATATAAATAGGACCCCAGGGGTACGAGGTGGGGCACTTGAAATACTCAGCAGGATACTCGCGCGCTTCAGTTTTTGGATAATAGCTAAATCTTTGGATTCCTTTTACTTAGAGAGCAAGTTGCAACCTTGCGACCTCGCTTAGCTTCCCACGTACCCAGTTCAGCCATTTTTGGTTGAGAAGGGGTTGCTCCTTTCGAGCATCCGGGTACGTGGTGGGTCCTTCCTGCCGCAACATCTGGGGTCCTGTTTGACCTGATTCTTCGTTCTAGTCATCTTTGTCGTCTGATCTATCCTCTGAGCCAGTAACCTTAGGCGGCTTTGGTCCTGTTAGAAAGTAGCGAAAAGAAGCGAAAAGTAGAGAACAAGTGAATAAACTTTTGAATAATTGAAATTTTATTATCCAAAAAAGATATCATTTACAAAGGTATGACCTCCCTTATATAAAATGGAGGAGATAAGAAAGAGAGTATACAAACAATGTGGGACTAAACATTTACAGTACTGAGCGGCTAGAATAAGGGTGACCGCACAGGCCGCGCGGTTAGACAGATGGGCTAACCGCTCGGCAACTCCAGCAGGATAGAACAGGCCGCAATGGGAGACCGCCAGACCGCTCGGTCAACAAACCGCTGGATCAGACCGCTAAGCCGCCCGGTCTAATACTTCAACACTCCCCCTCAAGCTGGAGCATAGATATCAATCATGCCCAGCTTGTCACAAATGCGGAAGAAGAAAGTAGAAATCGGCTTGGTGAAGATATCTGCCAACTCCTTGTCAGAGGTGACAAAAGGAGTACAAATCTGTTTCTTCAAAATCTCTTCCCGAATGAAGTGACAATCAACCTCTATATGCTTTGTTCGCTCATGGAAGACCGGATTTCTGGATATGTGTATAGCGGCCTTGTTGTCACAGAACATAGGGAGAGGACAGTCATATACCTCGCCCAGGTCAAGCATGAGAGCCGCAACCACTTTAACTCACACGTGGTTGACGCCATACTCCGGTATTCTGCTTCGGCACTGGATCTGAAAACAACAGACTATTTCTTGCTCTTCCAACTCACGAGATTACCTCCAACAAAAGTACAAAAACCTGATGTGGATTTACGATCGCCTTTGTCATCCGCGTAACTTGAATCTGAGTAGGCCTCAACCCTCAGATGACCATTCTTCTGAAAGAGTAACCCTCTGCCCGGTGCTGCTTTGATATACTCTAAAATCTTCAGGGCGGACTGAAGATGGCACTCCCTGGGAGCTTGCATAAACTGACTGACCTTGCCTACAGCATAGGCGATGTCGGGTCTAGTCACCGTGAGATAGATGAGTTTGCCTACCAAACGTCTGTACCTTGTGACATCAGATAGAAGAGGCGAGTCATCCGTCCACGTTTTGTCTTCTCCAACAGCCATGGGAAAACGAGCTGGTTTGGCACCTGTCAATCCTGCTTCTCATAGAAGATCAAGGGCATACTTCCGTTGAGAGAGAACCAAGGAGTCAAGTTTCCGAGAGATTTCTATCCCCAAAAAGTATTTTGGGGAGCCCATATCCTTCGTGACCAAGTGCTGACGGAGGTGCTTCTTCGTCAAGTCCACCCCATCTCGGTCATCGCTAGTAAGGAGAATATCATCCACATGTACGGCCAAAACCACCAGGCCCGAGGCCGTTTTGCGAATGAATAAGGAGTGATCGGCCGAACTCCTTTGAAAGCCGATGGTAGCCACAATACCACTGAATTTGTCGAACCATGCCCGAGGGCTCTGCTTTAGGCCATAAATGTCCTTCTTCAAATGACATACACGTGTCTCCCCCTGAGCAATATACCCAGAAGGTTGCTCCATATAGACGTCCTCCTGAAGATCGCCATAGAGAAAGGCATTCTTCATATCAAGCTGGGAAATAGCCCAAGCCCGGTTAACAGCCACAGAAAAGAGAACCCGGATGGTGCTGAGGCGAGCAACCGGAGAGAAGGTATCAAAGTAATCAATGCCGTAAGTCTGAGTGAAGCCCTTGGCCACCAGCCGGGCTTTGTAGCGATCCACAGTGCCGTCGGGGCGAAACTTCACAACGAAGACCCAGCGACAGCCAACCACATCAGTGCCCACGGGAGGAGGAACCAGGGTCCAGGTACCCCGTTCAGTAAGAGTAGCCATCTCCTCATCCATGACAGACTTCCAATGAGGGAGAGCAAGAGCCTCCTGGTAGGTACGGGGAGTAGAAGTAGCAGAGATAGCCAAGGCAAAACACCTGCGAGAAGGAGAAAGCTGATCATAGGAAATAACAGCCGTGAGCGGGTGTTGAGTACACGCCCGCACCCCTTTGCGAAGGGCAATGGGAACATCCAGGTCAACGGGAGCGTCGGCGACGGGAGCGTCAGCGACCGGAGCATCCGTGGCGGAGAAGGCTGGCCCGGGACTAGAAAGAGACGGCAGCGGAGAGGAGGGTGGAGGGGTGGGTGGGGAGACGGACTGGGAAGGAGTGGGTGGAGGAGGAGACGAAGGTGGGAAAACGTGGAGAAGTGTGGAAGGAACGGAGATATCAGAAGGAAGAGAAGAGGGAGAAGAGAAATATGAAGCATTTTCGAAAAAAGTCACATCTACGGAGACAAACTGCTTGCGGAGAAGAGGGTCAAAGCAGCAATAGCCTTTTTGAGTGGTAGAGTACCCCAAAAAGACACACTTGATGGAACGGGGGGAAAGCTTGTCGCGGGTAGAGGAGGGAGCGTGAACAAAGGTCGTACAGCCAAAGACACGGAGAGGAAGAGGAAAAAGTTCCTGGTGGGGGTAGAGAAGGGAGAAGGGAGTCTGGCCGTGGAGAACCGCGGAGGGAAGGCGATTGATGAGATAGCAGGCGAGGAGCACAGCGTAGCCCCAGTAGGAGCGAGGGACGTGCATCTGCGTCATGAGAGTACGCACAACATCAAGCATGTGACGGTTTTTACGCTCCGCCACCCCATTCTGCTGGGAGGTGTAAACACAAGTCGTTTGATAAAGGAGGCCATGTTGGTGGAAGAACGCGGAGAACTCATGAGTCAGATACTCCTTGACATTATCAGAACGTAAGACTTTAATAGAAATAGCAAATTGAGTCTTAATCATAAAGTAAAATGATTGCCAAACAGAAAATAATTCAGAGCGATCTTTTAACAGATACACCCAGGTACATCGAGTAAAATCATCGATAAAAGTGACAAAATAGGAACTGCCCCGACCAACTGTGAGGGTAGGAGCAGGACCCCATACATCAGAATGAATAAGATCAAAAATGCGAGAAAAGCCACGGCCTTGCTTCAGTGGGAAGGAGGAGCGATGATGTTTGCCAAGCTGACACGCATCACAGTTGAGCGGAGAACTGGTAGAAGGTAAGTGGGGCAGAAGCTGGCGAATAAGCCGAGGAGGAGGATGTCCAAGACGAAGATGCCACTGAAGGAGATCGGTGGAGGAGTAGGCAGATAGAGCGGAAAAATCGTCGAGGAAGTAGAGGCCGCCGCTCTCAGTCCCAGTAGCAATCGTCCGCTGGGTCCTCGGGTCCTGAAAAGAACAAGTCGTGGGAGTGAATAAGACGGAGCACTGAAGTTGCTGGCATAAAGTAGTAACTGATAACAAATTGCACAGGAACTTCGGGACATAGAGGGTATCCTCCAAGCAAAGCGATGGAGTGAGTTGAACCATGCCCGTCCTATGAACCGGGGACGGGGAACCATCCGCCACACGAACCGGGGGTAAGCGGTCATGGGTCTCAAGACGGGAGAAGCAATGAGGGTTGCCCGTCATATGATTTGTGGCACCGGAGTCAATCAGCCATTTACCTTGGGTAACGACGTGGGCACTACCTGACGTCGTGGCCACAGAGGCAGACAACCTAGAAGAGGTGGAGGCTGAAGAAGGAGCATCACCGGAAGGGCGAAGATGAGGATGTTTCTGCCAGCAGCAGTCAACAGTATGGCCAGTACGACCACAGTGAGAGCAGAGGAACCAGGATGAACCCCGTCCGCTAGAGGAGCCGCGGCTACTAGGGCCCCCCCTCTGAGCTTGGTGAGCAAAGGAGTCCTGGGAAGGGGGGAGGCTAACAGAGGCCGCTGGAGGAGAGAAGTAACAGCGGCAATGCGAGCCACAGTGGCATCCAAAGTAGGAGATTCCGCCTCACCCAAGATCTGCTGGCGGATCATATCATAAGAGTCGGGAAGACGAAGAAGATAACAAACAACCAGGAGTTCCTGGAAGTGTTTGTGCTGGTCGGCCAAGTCCACGGAGAAGGGGCGATTCTGGAGGATTTCGGCACTAAGAGCCTGAACCTGCTGATAAGCCGCAGCCGGCGACATGGAAGGGCGGGCGAAGAGGTCCGCATAGAGAGTATAAATGCGGGACGTCTGGCCCCCCTTAGAATAGAGAGCAGCGAGGTGAAGCCAGGCGGCCTTGACCGTCTCATCATAGCGAATGACGGGAAGGCACTCATCAGAAAGGCTGTTGGCCAGCCAGGTGCGGACAAGAGCATCACTCGCATCCCAGTCATCAAACTCAGGAGAGGTGCGAGGAGGAGGGTCATCGGTGAGGTGATGACGCTTGCGTTGAGAACGAAGGAGAAAGGTGAAAGAGACGCTCCAATCGGGATAGTTGGAGCCAACAAGCTTGGAAAGGGTGCCAAGGTTGCCCGAAGGAGGAGGAGGAGAAGGAGCTGCAGGAGTAGTGGTGAGACCGGAGGTAGTCATAGAATCCCGGCAAGCAGAAGAAGCCGCGCGAACAGTAGCGGTTAGAAAAAGGAAGAAGCCGCGCGAACAGTAGCGGCTAGAAAGAGGTCAACGACACAGCGGGGAAGAGGTCGCGCGGACTGAAAAGGCCGAGCGAACAGAAGAGAGGATAAGAGCAGGTGACCGCGACCAAGATGCGGATGAGAAAGGAACAACCCGCACGGTCAGGCAGATCACAGCAGCAAACCGCAAGTAGAGAGACAGGACACGCGGACAGAGACAGTCCGCAACGACTAGGAAGTCGGAGAGGCAAGAAAGAACAAGGAGCGCAGCGACAAGGAAACAGGTCGCTGCGACAAAGAGCAGTAGGAGAAGAGAACCAAGAAGAAGCAAGCCGCGCGAACAGGGCAGCGGACAGAAACAAGCCGCGCGGATAGAAACAAGCCGCGCGGACAGAAGAAAAGGCAAGCCGCAAGTCAAGTCGCAGAACGCGGAAAACAAGCCGCGAACAACAGAGAGCGCACAGAATCAGGAGGAAATGACTGTATCCTCTGATACCATGTTAGAAAGTAGCGAAAAGAAGCGAAAAGTAGAGAACAAGTGAATAAACTTTTGAATAATTGAAATTTTATTATCCAAAAAAGATATCATTTACAAAGGTATGACCTCGCTTATATAGAATGGAGGAGATAAGAAAGAGAGTATACAAACAATGTGAGACTAAACATTTACAGTACTGAGCGGCTAGAATAAGGGTGACCGCACAAGCCGCGCGGTTAGACAGATGGGCTAACCGCTCGGCAACTCCAGCAGGATAGAACAGGCCGCAATGGGAGACCGCCAGACCGCTCGGTCAACAAACCGCTGGATCAGACCGCTAAGCCGCCCGGTCAACAAACCGCTGGATCAGACCGCTAAGCCGCCCGGTCTAATACTTCAACAATAATGGTCCTCTTTGTAGCTCCTGACTTCAACAATAATGGTCCTCTTTGACCTACACAGTGCTTTACCCTAATCCACCACTTCCACTGCTTCTTCTTCATTAGCTCTCATTTCGGACACACTTAGAGCATTACTCCCACTTCTTCCAGATTCAGAAGCACCTACCCCAAAGCTAGATGTAATTGTAGCTCCTGTTGACAAAGACAACTCCACCAAAAGATCCCAAGCAGTTTCACCTCGCCCTCCGTATGACCTGCTCTCCTGTAGTTTTACAGATGAATATTCTTGTATGACATCAATTCATCAAATACCACATCGCTGGAGACCGCAAACTTTTGTGTCTTAGGGTTCATGCACTTCCATTTCTTCTTCCTCTCAACATAGTCATTGAAGACAAACTTCATTGCCTTCATATCCAACTTTGTCCTAAGAGCGTCTAGAATGTGCACGTAGCAAGTATACCCAAACGCCTTAAGATGTTCCACACTGAGCTTCTCCTTAAACATCAGCTCCAATAGAGACTTCGTTCTGTTGGGACTTAGAGACATCCTATTGATGACATAAGCTCCGCGAGTCATTCCCTCTGCCCAATAAGCCCTGGGAATTCCTTTGGAGTGAAGCTAACATTTGCAAGTTTTTGTCAAATGACTGATAATTCACTCTGACCCTCTGTTCTGTTGTGGAGTATGCCCACAAGTAAGCTCCTTCTAGATTTCGTGTTTCTTGTAGAAGTTGGAGAACTCATTTGAGTTAAACTCTCCTTCATTGTCAATTCTCAACTTCTTTATCCGTAAGTCGACCCGACCCTCAACGAGTTCCTTGAATTCCACAATTTTTTAGAACGTTTCTGACTATTCCTTCGTAAAGTATACCGAAGTATACCTAGTAAAGTCATCAACTAAAACTAACATACACTTGATACCTCTGAGATTGGGGGTGATGGTCAGTCTTGTTAGATCACAATGGATGCATTTCAACGGTGTCTTGCATCTGGTCTGTGACTTGTCAAATAGAAGGCGATGATCCTTTCCATACTGACACCCTGCACAAACATGACTGTCACCAAAGGACGAAAGACTAGGCAGGTCATGCACCAAAGATCTTGCCACCATGACCTTCAGCTTATTCATTCCAACATGTCCAATCATCTCATGCAAGTTAGCAACAATGTCGTTAGCTCTCATCTTCTCAACACAAGAACTTGGCGACATCACAAACAAATCCCTTACTCTCTCCCAATACGAGTGACATCAATGGGGTTTGTGAATATGAGTGACGTCAATGGGATCTTGCCACCATGGCCTTAAGTATATCTTTTTATGTTTTATACAGTTAACCTACTGAACATTAATAGAACTTAAGCTCCCTTTGGCGCAGCTCGCCCAATGGGGTCTGCGAATAGGCATCTCCGTTTGGCCCTTGCTCTATGAAGTAAACTTACGGAACATTAACAAACTTAAGCTCCGTTTGGCCCTTGCTCGTCCAACGAGGTCGCGAATAGGCATCTCCTTGACATTTCTGATACCGACGCCCCTACTCTAAAAATTAGAATCTAAGCGCAGCATAAAGTTATTGATCATGCGGTCGAACGCCACAACTCAAACATTACAAGAGCAGGAAAAAGATGTCTACAATGACATCTCAGGTGCTTCAGCAAGGAAATCCCACCACGTATCCAGATGTTTGGGTTGACCGCACCAAAAAAAATTGCTAGTTTTGAACAAGTTCATTAGGTGAGGTCACTCAAGAGTGCCCGAACGATAGATCATAATCACCACGTTCACAACTGCCACAATCAGCCCGCAATGTGCACGAGCCCAGCAGCATCAGCCGTTCCGATCGAACAGCACACAGATATTTCAACGCATAAAGTAATCGGACGCAGCAAATCTCTTTGCTTTCGACACGCGGGATCTGTCTGCTAACCAAAACTGCCAGTGGCACAGCGGTAAAATGTATACCTTTGATGTGCTAATGTTTAAGCAAAATAAAAATCCCGGATCTGTACGTCTGTAGGTTAGCACTTCCATCACCCTAGAATATAGGGCAGTAGGCCTACTGTTGTCGCGACTAGATAGTAGATGACAAATTCGATAATTTTATAAATTCCAAGGGTACTTTTATGCGGTATTTTTTCGAAAAATAAAGCCCACGGTGGCGCCGGCCGCCAACGGCGCTATCCCCGGTGACATCGTCGCTTCTCCGCCGGGAACCGCGCTTTAACAATCCCGAGCTCGCTACTCCCGGCTTCTACTTTATCGGTAAATCAAATTAATAAAATAAGATTTCCCGCTATCCCCCTTCTTTTCGTTCGCCGGAGAATTCCAGCTCCGGTCACGGCACAACGGAGATGGCCAGATGGGAGAGAGCAGGAGAGCTGATCGAAGTCGAAGTCAATGCAGACCCATTTCTCGTCGTCTTCGTGGAAAACCCAAATCTCAGATCCGAGCAACGAACGGCTCATCTCACTTTTTCTGAGCTTCTTTTCGCCTAAGCCTTATCCTGAATTAAATCCTTGCTGCTTTTTTTCTCTCTCTCGAAATTGTCGCCATCTTTTGGCAAATGAGAGCGACGGAAACAGCGAATATATACATTTCTTTATACCATGAAAGTAAAATCTTTTTAACTATTGCGCAGTACTTTGAGCAGTCGTAGTGGTGAGGGCAGACGATCACAGTTCGCTGGCGAGAGAGAGAGAGAGATGCTGCGTCGCAGGCGCCGGCTCAGCAACCCAGGCGGCCTGAGGATGACGCCGCTGGTAAAAGCGGCTCGTCGCTGACACATCTCGGCCACCACCCTATTTCCAGCGTCAAACGAGCTATTCTTTTTCTCACCTTCCCTCGAACGCCTCATCAATGCAAAAGGACACGGTGAAAGTTGAATCCCTAAAACGCTATTGCTCACGCCTCATTTCTCCATATAAGGAAGCAGGAGAAAGTTAAAAGCCCAAGTGGTCAAGTTCTTATTTAGTAGGGGATAACAGGGCGGGATATCGAGTGTAAAACCCTTGGTCATCGGGAGAGCAGGGAGGGGCATGAGTGAGGGATGGAGGCGGAAGGGATCCACTCGATCAAGCGGCTTAGGAGGGACAAAGATGAGGAAAACGGGGACGTTGAGAGCGTCGGCGGTCTCCGGCCTTGGCAGAACGCCTCGTCGAGGATTATCAGGGTTTCCCGAGTTTCCGGCGGAAAGGATCGCCACAGCAAGGTGTGGACGACGAAGGGACTCCGAGACCGCCGCGTACGTCTCTCCGTCTCCACCGCCATCCAGTTCTACGATCTCCAGGACCGCCTTGGCTACGACCAGCCCAGTAAAGCGGTAGATTGGCTCATCAAGGCTGCCGACGCTGCCATCGCCGATCTGCCGGAGCTTGAAGGAGCATTTCCTGTGCCACCTACTATGGTTCTTCCCATTCGAGCAAATCTGCAAGAACGAGCATCCGCCGGCGAACAGAAAATCTCACCGTCCAAATCCACGTGCAGCAGCGCGTCGGAGACGAGTAAGGGATCTACACTGTCACTTTCTAGGTATCAGGCGAGAGAGCGTGCCCGGCATAGGACGGCAAAAGAGAAGGAGAACGATGAAGACGCATCCCATCATCAAAACCTCATCACGCACAGCTCCTTCACTGATCTTCTCAATGCAGGCCCGACCGTTGAAGTGGGAGATTGCGGCACTGATTTTGATCAAAAACATCTCAGGCCTCAGCTGCCATCTTCCACTGCCGATTATGTTGGTCAGGCTGGGATGTTTGGGCAGACGCATAGAATTCCGCATTTGTTGCCTGGTTATTCTACTTCCCTGATGCATCTCGGAAACAATCCTCACATGGGAATGGGGATGATGGCATACAATGCTGCTTCTGCCGGAGAACATCAAGAAATGCAGCAGTTTTCTTTCATGCAGGATCATGTAATCCCCGTGTCAGCTCCAGGGGTTGACTATGATCTTAACGTCTCCATTTCTTCTGTTTTTAGTGGATTTAATAGGGGGACCCTTCAGTCCAATTCATCTCATCACCACCACCTTGTTGATGGCCCAAATTTACCCTTCTTTTTTGGCACAACTCTTCCAATTGCAGCAGCAGAGGGAGCCTCCTCGGAGGGTCAGTTCCATGGCGGTTTCAATGGCCGCTTGCAGGTTTGCTGCAATGAAACACACAGACACCCCAAGCTTAAGGGGGAAGGGAAGGGTTGAAGTCTGCTTGAATCTATGCAATGCTTCAGTTCACCGGTAAGCTTTTCTTATATTCTATTCCTGAATTTTCTTATTTGTTTTGGTTTATGTAGAAGTATTGCAAGCTTAATTTTACAAGGATATACTACTTTTGCAAGTTGTTTGCATCAAAGTCAACCATCTTCTTCACAGGATAAGCTACATGAATGCAAACTATATGATTTTAAAGGATAAACTGTGCTAAGTTGTTTTGTTACTTACGAAGATAAGTTACCTTGTTAGAGTTCAAATTTAAACTTGATTTAATTACATGGTGGATGAATTTTAGTTGGTGGAAGCGGAAATGTGGGCTGGCAAAACAACAAAAGCAAAATTGAATAACAGGAACAAAAAACATAGTTGCAGTTTTTATGTTGTTTAAAATCTGATTATAATGTGCTAGATGATTGTTATTTTTTATCTTATTAATTCTGTAGTATAGGATTTTGGTTTATTGTATATCTCCTTAATTAGCTTTGTTATATATTGAGCACAAAGTGAAATAAAAATAGATGAGAAGCATGCTACACTATTCTTGAGAGTTCCTCTTTATTTGAGTGTATTGACTGTATGTATTCAGTGTGTTCTGTCTCCACTTCTATCAAAGTTGTATTCTAGCAAGGCGTGTTTGGGGTAACCGAGCTTGTTTAGGACGTCAATTGGAATTTCATTGTGAGCTGCATCTCTCACAATTGAGAACTCTGAAAAATTGATGCATCAGCTTAAAGGATTTTCTTGAAATCTATGAAGTTTGGAAAGTCACGTAAACTGCCATTGAAAAAGGGAATTTTACCAATAAAAATGATCAGAAGGCTCTCGCACTAATCTGTCAAAATCTGGATGGTAAGATATCATTAATATTGTTAGCGCAGTCACCTCCAAGCATGCTCGAGAAATTCTTCAAACCTCTTTCAAAGGAATTGAAAGAGTGTAGAAGGGTGGTTTCCAAACAGTAAGTGGAGAATTTGATTTGTTGCACATGAAGGAGTCCGAATCAATTTCAGGTTATACCACAGGTATTGGTTATTGTTAATCCAATGTGATGACAATGATACGACAAGAAGTGTGATTAGGTTGTTGGAAAGATTTTACGATCCTTTGAGTCAAAGTTTGATTACATTGTCATCACCATTGAAAAATTCAATGATTGGATTCATGTTCATTGAAGAGCTTACTAAATCCTTGCAAGGTCATGATTAGGTTGCTATAGGTCCCCAAGGTTTAGTATGTCCCATTCTCGAACCACACATCTTATAACAAAAGGTCTGACTCTGATATCATTTGCAACGACCCAACCATCACAATATAAAAACTCAAAAGTATCGTCTGCTTTGGTTCATCCCAGCCCATACTGAGCTGAACCACAATTTTATTCTTTTCCATAGGTGACTCACAAACACTTTTCAGGAGGTCACCCGTTGGACTTCTCCCACCAGAGCATGTGATGCAGCACCTGGCGTCTCACCAGGCCTGCCACCCAGCCCGGCGTCACACCGTCTGGGGGCCCAACATGGCGTCGCACCATGTGGGCTTTATCAGGCCCGCGGGCCGTACACCCAAACCCGTCTCGGGGTCCCACCACAGGAATACCGAAGGTTTTTGAGGTCGCATCAGTTCTAACCCTCGACCTCCTAGATAAGAAGTCCTCAGGCGGACTTTCATCACCAACTGATCCGCTCGAACTGACCCGACCTCAAAAAACTTCGGTATTCCTGTGGTGGGACCCCGAGACGGATTTGGGTGTACGGCCCACGGGTCTGATAAAGCCCACATGGTGCGACGCCATGTTGGGTCCCCAGACGGTGTGACGTCGGGCTGGGTGGCAGGCCTGGTGAGACGCCAGGTGCTGCATCAGCATGCTTAGCTAAGGAGTTTGCAACACAATTCCACCATTTATCGAAAAAACACCTATGATATTTAGGATTTTGAATTATTGCTTATTTCCTCCAATTTTGATGTGATATTGGTTCATTCTTGCACCTCATTTTACCTAGAAATCTACTAGAAGTCGCTTTGTCTGGGCTTCACCCCCCAAAAATACTCCCCACTCTCATTAAATTGCCGTCATCAAATTCAGTACTCATGGGAATAGGCCTGTAATGGGTGACCTCTTGGTTAGTACTCGTGAGCCACCTTGACAAAACCGCACGGTTCAGCTCTGTATGGGTTGTGATGAATAACCATACTTCTGATATTATGAGAGTTAGATAATTATAATGATATGAAGCTGTTTGTTGCTAGTGAAAATTGACCTCTTATGTTGGGATGTAATTCCTGTTAAAGGCCAATTTTGGTGGTTGTTTTAGTCAAACATTGTAAATGTGAGAGATGTTGCATAAGGGGTCCAAAATGTCGTGTTAGTTTCAAAAAAATGTGTGCTTGGTGTTACTCAAGCGGAAGAGGTTTGTTTGGCGAAGGCAGTGACAAAGGGTGCGGCATACAAATTGTGTTGGATTTTTAAGAAGAAAATAACAAAAACATGAAAAGAGCTGGGGGAGAAGACGAGTGAAAAAACTTATAAACTACATTGTTTCGCAAGGGAGCAGTTTCCTCCACCGCTTAGAAAAAAATCAACCTCATATATATAGAGGCAAACAAGGGGCAAAGGATTAAAATACAATGTTTTATCTTGATATCTTTATACTATAAGCAAAGAGCAAAGAGCATGATGTAACATTGGATGCCCAAAATACCCTCCATATTGGTGTAACATTTATTCCCTAAATACCCCTCATATAATCAACTCTCCTTTTCATTTATTTGGGTCTTTTTGTACGTGAAAACATATGTTTGTTTACAAAGTAAAAAATATAAACGTGATTTAGATTTTTTACGGTCATTTGAGTACTCATATGTATATGTTGCGGGCGTAGCCCGCAGCGACACATATAGCACGAGCGAAGCCCGTGCGGAGGCGGGCGAAGCCCGCCTAGATGAGTCCGAAGACCACCCAAGAGCTCTCCCCTCCTTTTTATTTATTTGGGTCGGATCTTGAGTGGTCTTTTTAGTCATTTCTTCTTATACTTTGAGAACTCTTCTTATAGATGCGGTCGAAGATCAAACTCGCAGACGACAAAAATGATTCAGTCTGATTTAGTCACCCTGTTCGACATATGATAGATTTTGAGAACGAATCTCGCTCCCACGACAAATGTCGCCCCCAAGATAAATGTCGCTCCCACGACAAATGTCGCCCCCTCGACAAATGTCGCACCCAGACCAATGTTCTGCCTCAGAAATGTCGTCCCCTCGACAAATGGTGCACCCTTGACAAATGTCGCACCCACGACGAATGTTGCCCGCACGGGGTACCCCGTGCACGACTGCTTGTAAATATATATGGCTGAAATGATGTAACAGATGCGGAATAGGTCATCATTACACCCAGCCCATCAACTTTGGTGGATAAAAATACTAAGTTCAGAAACTTTCTCTTTGTTTATTCTTTTGTAGGTGAAGGCACATATTCCAACAGCTCCCCTTAAGCCAAAAATGCAAAAAAAAATATTTTCTTCTTCTGTAGTTTTTCTCAGATCTTGTTGGCGGTGGAAGGAGGACGCTGCCGTGTCGGCAAAGTGGGACAAAACTCATACGAGTCACCAAGGATATTCCTTTTTTTCGGTCTCTCTAGTCATGAGCTCGCTGAAGTCTGCTCTCCAAAAACACAATCATAGCGAGACGAAGCAACCAACACGCAACCTTACAGGGTAGACAACGTGAGACTAATCTCATGTGAGCCACCGGGGATAATCCACTTTTTCGGGTCCCACTCATCGTTGTTTGAAATACTTATAGACTACATTGCTTCACAAGAGTGCAGTCTCCTCCACCACTTCGAACAAAATCAACCTCCTATATAGAGGCAAACAAGGGGCAAAGAAGTAAAATACAAGGTTTTATCTAGATAATAATATATACGACTGAAATAATGTAAAAGAGGTGGAATAGGTCATCATTACACCCAGCCCATCAACTTTCGTTGGATAAAAATACTAAGTTCAGAAGTTTTCTCTTATTCTTTTGCAGGTGAAGATGCATACTCCAACAGATAGTGTGCATTGGGATACAAAATTGACATTTTTAGCTCTGTGAATTTTTGTTGAATAATGAGAGGTGTTGAATGTGGGAGCTATCGTTTTTTTGAGGGATGTAGGGTGAGGCTCAGTGCATAGATTTGTGATTGAGTGTGCAAATGGAGTGTTTAGGTGCGCTAGTGAGGTTGAGTGTTCCCGGTGATTGTGATTGAGTGCGCAAATGGAGTATTTTGGTGCACTAGTGAGGTTGAGTGTATCCTGGTGAATGCGGGTATGGTTACATCTAATTAGAAGTAATTAATACTTTAACAGTACCCCATGCCTCATTTATTGTGTTGAGTTTGAAATTTTTTTTTTGCCTGATGCTAAGTTTGTTGTCCTTGCCGAGATTGGAAAAGAGGATCTGTCTCTGTCTCGGAACTCAAGGTAAGAGTGTGTTTTTGAAAGGGAAGTTTCATGATTTTTTTTTATTTGGGGAAGGAGACACATAAGTATGAGGTTGTGTGATCTTTTGGTTTAGATGAGAAATAAACAAGGCAAAGGAGGGTGGATGTGTGACAAATGCAAAAAATGAAGTGGGCGGGCCTCCGGTGGCATGATAATTGAAAACTCGAAATCTGGGGGAGACGTGACACGGTTGGGCACCGTAGAATAAGGAAGAATAAAGTGGATGGAAATAGGGCCACGCCAATTTGAGTGAGGGTGCAGGTTGAGTGAAGCCGATTCGTAAGCTGGATGATCCGTCTAAAGAAAAACTCGACTCGAGCTCACATGTTGTTTTAGCTTGTGAGCCAACTCAGGAGATTTTTTTGTGTGTTTAAAAATATATATATAAAAATATATGTAATAAATATATTGTTGTTCATCAGCTCTACTCGAACTCTCGAGCTTGAAACTCGAGCTCAATTGTAGGCCTTGAGATCGAGCTCGAGCTGAGCGAAATAAGCTCATCGAGCTCGAGCTCAAAATGGTTAGCTTGAGCTTGAAAATTTTGCCAAGCTTGACTCGAATACTGACTTGTTTGTACCCCTAAATTTGAGTTTTGAGAATGACATATTAGTCTTGAATCTCGTATGCAAGCACAAGTATGTTGGTCGGGGTAGCGTCAATGCAGAATAAAGTAGTGATCATGGATGCCATTGTTTTGTCTACCTTAATAAAAAAAGATAGTTGACATTAGGAGTAGCGAGTGATGATATATCTAGTTGGAATTGCACGCCATTGTGAATATGCTGGTTATAATAGTATCAATGCCATTAAGAGTCAAGGCTGACAATTATGAATACCAATGTTTATCCATCTCCACAAAAGGAGCATGTGAGCATGTCAAACTAATTTGTGTATGATTCTTGTTTTGGTGAGAATTTATGTTGGAATGAGATAGCGGCATGGAATAGCATGTCAAACTAATTTTAAACTTGTAGAAGAGCCGAGGAAAGCATTGGGAAGACCATACATTTATGACTCAAGAGTCCCCCTCTCAAGTAGAATGTATCTCAACTCTCAAGGGTGGTTGTACCTTGTCGAACATAAGGCCATAATTCTCTTACACTATACAATATGAGATCCCCAATCATTACATAACATTCATTATATAAACATCTTGGTACTTTCTTTAAACAAAATAATATCCCAAGTTAATTATATTTAAATCACCTACAAAATGTCATATTAATTTCTTCCTTTCTAATAGTTCGATTGACATGGGTTATAGGGTGATGGTTGACATGGGTTATGGGGTGATGGCATTGGTTTGAGGGCATGTCCCACTTGAAGTGTCAATTTATCATCTCCTACTGTACACTGATTTATTCTGTCTAATTAATGGGAAAACCCTCCCCTTAAGAAAAGCAAGGTTGCGGTTTTCCCATTTCTCATGTCGGTTCACTCCACGACTCCTTGTAGCACTGCCTTACCTTAATCGATACTAGGGCTTAAATTTTTTCATTGTCTGGAGTCGAGGGTGCACAAGATTGTCTCATTCCGTTTGATTGAAGACGCCGACTCCTCCCCTCTAATTAGAAATCTTCGACGTCTTCTCCTGGTTGTGAAGACCCGATGATCTCCAGTTGTTGTTTCTTCACTCACGGTGAGGCAGAAATCATGAGGACATTTGTTCTTCTTTTTGTGGTCGTCGGACACCATCCTTGTAGATTTCGCTTCGCGGGTAAGGAAAGGTAATCTGGTAACCTCTCCCTTTTTCTTTTCCCTATAGATTTTAGAAGTTTTCCTTGGGATGTCGATAAACCTAGGAGGAAGAAGGTGATTCCTTTCAGTTTTGAATTAGTCCTTATTCCCTTGTTTTAGGGTTATGGTTTGACGTATGGAAGAACAACTTTTGCGGTTTATATCGGAGAAGTTGTGTAATTTCCAATTCAACTTTGTGATGAAAGTGAGATCATCTTCTCTTTTTGAACTTCACTCATACTAGTTTCATTTTTTCCGTGAAATGTGTTCCTGATAATACTTTTAATCATTGGAGTTGCAAGAGCATGATAAATATTTTCTCTTAGCGTTCGTTTGTTATGTCGGAATTGGAGCGTTGGAATTGGAATTCAATTGACAATTCCAATTCCAGCGTCCGGTGACCATAAAATCACATCGGAATTGGAATTCATTTCAATTCCCACAGGAATTGTTTATAGAGGAAACACGCCTCCCTCAATTCCGACCTCGCGAGGTCTTCATTCATGATTCCCACCCCTACCAGCGCTTCCTCGACTCTCTCAAAAAGACCTCCACACAAACTCTGTTGTTTGTCAAACAACGCATTTTTCGCTGAAGAGTGAATTTTTCGACGGGGAGCACATTTTTCCACCCTGGTGCGCATTTTTTGTTCGGACGCGCATTTTTTGCCCCAAACGCATTTTTCGCTCGGGCACACATTTTTTGCCAGGGTGTGCATTTTTTCGCTCGGGAGCGCATTTTCCTCCCAAGCACGCATTTCTCGACCGGACGTGCATTTTCGCCAGGTTGCACATTTTTCGCCCGAGCGCGCATTGTTTTGCCCGATCGCCCATTTTTTTGCCCGGGCGCGCATTTTTTGCACGTGTGCACATTTTTTGCCCGGGCACGCATTTTTCTGCCCGACCGCTCATTTTTCCTCCCAGGCGCGCATTTTTCCGTTCAGCGGAAAATGCACGCTCCGGGCAAAAATGCGAGCCCAGGCGGAAAAATACGATCTCGGGCGGAAAATGCGTGTCCAATCGAAAATGCGCGTCCGGGTGAAAAATGCGCACCCGAGGCAAAAAATTATAATATGCAGCTGAACAACGACATTACTAATTCCAATTCTTGTGACAGAATTCCTGCATTCAGCCGAACAACAGAATTGGAATCAACTTCATTTCCAATTCTTGTGGGAATTGAAATTAAAGTCAATTCCAATTCCTGCGAAACGAACAGAACCTTAGGGATCTTGGGAAGGTGCGGAGAAGGAGAGCCTTGCGATTAATTGGAGAAGAATTCTTGATGTTTTCAGAGTTACCTAGAAGAGTCATGACACATTGTTGAATTTATGAACGCCACGACGTCAATGTAAAAATTTTGATTCCTCTTGGCTAGACATATCACCTAATTTAAAGGAATTGCTTAGGTCGAACAAGAATGCATGTGAAGTTGAAATACTCAGAGCCTTTAGTTGCACGTTAGCAACAAGATTATTACAGAATGCATATAAAAACGCATTACTCGCTGCCTATTATTGTATATTAAATGTTAATTAAATTAAGATGCTTGAAAAACTACATCTTAGCATAAGAGTTGAGACGATTAAAGATGTTTACTGCAACGAGGCTAAAAAAAATAAAAGATTAAAACACATAATAAGCCTTATACTAGTGACATTTTGTAGATGACATACTATAATGAGCATACCAACCACTAGGTGATCCGTTTCGGGGCGGCCTGAGAGGTCCTCTCACATGAATCATGACTGATGGATGCACACCATCATACTCATTGAGTCAGCAAATTGTATGAGCCTTAGACATGGGGTCAATGAATCACACTTCCATACTTGTAAATAGTCAGATGTGATTCTGTGTTCCACACAAAGGACACATAAAGTCAGGGCACCTTCGGTCGGCAATAGGGACTCAATAATCAGAATGTGCTAGTAAGACATTAAACTTAAATTAATAAGAGGAATATAAAATTGATTTACATTCAGAACATAAAAATCTCTATGTTTCAAGAAATTAAAATCATGAATGTAACTCATAAAGCGACAATTGCAGAAAGCGAAATTTATGTTATTACTGTTTATTTTATTCAAAAGCATGCATAATTACTAGTTAAAAATCATGGTTCCTAGATTCAATTATTGCATATTTACAACTGCTCATACATGATTTAATTATGTCATTTTAGTGCCATCTCGGAGGAAGATCATTTCTTACTCACAGGATGGACCAACGTCGTCTTCAAACTTTTCTTTTCAGGGAATTCAGGTCGGAAGATTCCCTTAGGATAGCTTCCGAGGGTTTCTTTGCATTTAGTTTGTATTTCCTTTCCGTTGATGTATCATTTATATATGAATTTAGATTTATCAGACATTGTTTAATATTCTCAGTTATTCAGACTTCTCGCACTTTATATTTTTAGTTAGTTCTGTGAATCAAAATTTGAGGTATTTCTTTAACCTTAACTCCAGTATTTCACTTCAATTGTGTGCTTCAGTTATGTTTTTTATATGATATCAATTTTATTGTTGTTGCTTGGTTTGTTAGTCGAGATTTTGAAATTTGTCCGAACCATGTATGGGTGTTACACCCACCACACACCCAGAAGTTGTATATGAACTCTCCGCCTAAACTAAGCGTTGTGCTAGGATGGGGGAAGCGGTAGGCTTCGAGTGTGCTAGAGAGAGCTCGCAAGTTCTTGGGGAGTTGATCTTTCACATGCATATTGCTCTAGTTAGGGATGCTCATTTGAAAGCATCCTTAACTTACGCTTGCATGTCGCTTCAGGTAGTGCAACTCACACAAGTAGTGTAGTACCATCTATCTCCTGCTTATCGCTACAGTTCAGGATGCTCATTTGGCTTTGGTTGAGTAATTTATTCATTAAACCGCAATGTAAATTGGACATGTTCACCCCCATTCTCCCTTTGAGACATGGATGAGGCTCACTGTCTTAAGGACCAACCCGTCATTCAAGGTGTGCATTGGAGATCACTCTTTCCTGCTATGTTATGGAGCATATGAAAATTGCGCTCTAAACATATTTTTGAAGGCTCTCCAGTTAATCCTAGGGAAATCGTGTCTTATGCACTACATCTTAGTGCTGATTTTGATACTGTGGGAGAATTGTAAGACTCTGTTGCGCACGTGCGCTCATCTTGTTTTACTTTGTTTTATTTCATGTTAATGATATGTGAGCCTCCCTCCCTATATAAGGAGGTGGTATGTGAGTGTTATGATTATCTTTTTGATCACTAGGGTTTTGGGCTCTCTCTTGAGAGAAAGATCATTGGAGGACCCAACCTCCTTGTTCTTGATCGAAGCTTGCTCCGGATTGTATCCGTGTTTCTTCGATTACTGTTGCTGCAGCGGCTTGCTGAGGCCACCCCGCCTCGACCCGATGCCACATCCCGCCTGCGCCGCTCCCGCAACTTTCCGTCGTCCGTCGGACGCGTTCTACGATTCCATCCAGCGTCGCCTTTCTTTCTTTCGCCATCTGCCAGGCCTCGCTCCGCCATCTTCCACCGTCCTGTTCTCAGTCTCCCACCGCACCAGCTCCAGTCCTCCACCGGTGCCGCTCTGCTCAGCTCGCGACCACATCTCTCCATTCCGCAGTCCGATCACAAGCGCCCTTCCCCGCCTCTGGCACTCTCCTGCGGCTCTCCAGTTCTGTGCACTGACTGCATATGCCAAGGTACCGAATGGAATCCCGCGTGGAAGCCCTCAAACACGCCCTCACCACCATCAACTCGCATCTCGAGACCCAGGCCTAGTAGTTCACGTCGATGATGACCATGTTTCACAACCTGCAACTCGGCCAGAACTCAGGGCCTATTACTTCTTCCGCCTTGGGATCCCCGAGCACAGTGGCCCCCACAGATCCCGCCTTGGCGGGATTGCCTTCGCAGCTCCTATGTCTCGACATCCTCATATTCAACGAGACTGACCCACTTGGGTTGATTGCCCGCGCCGAACAGTTTTTTGATCTTCACCAGACTCCTTCGACGCAACAGGTCTCCACAACAATCATCGGCATGGAAGGGTACGCCCTCCATTAGGCCCGCTGGCTCCGCCAATCCTCCCCCGGCCTTACCTGGACAAGCTCTCACAGAGGCCCTCATTTAGCGACATGATTACCGCTTCACCGGCTCCATGATCGAGCGCCTTTGCGGCGTCCGTCAGACTTGCTCCATTGATTCGTACGTGCATGCATTTATCGAGCTGGTCACCCATGTTCCAGGTCTTCCACCGGACCATTACTTGACCTACTTCATGGACGGCCTACAAGCCCATATCCGCGCCCGCCTCCGCACCCTTCAACCATTAACTGTTAACCGAGCCATTGACCTTTCTCCCCTAGTGGAGGCCGAATTCCTCATGTTGTCCGAGGTCCCTCCTTCCTCATTCCCTCCCTACCAACCATACTTTCCTCCCCCGTCTAAACACCCACCTCCACGACCTCCTCTACCTTGCCCACCCAATACGGGCCCACACAACAACCGTCAGGGGACTCACCGCCTGCCCAATCAAGAGCACAATGACTTACATAGCAAGGGCCTGTGTTATCGTTGCAAATTGCCCTACACGCCTACTCTTGATTGTTCTATGAAGGAGCTCTGGTGCATCGTCGGGGATGACACACACGATCTCACCAAAGCTGACTTGGACGCGATTATGCTCACGGCTGTACCTCCTGACGGCGCTTCAGGCACCTCTATGTCTGGCCCCCGTGGGCATATCACTACTAGTAGAGGACGGTGCTCCGACCTTGAGGGCAAGGTCGATTTTCTGGCGGGGTGTATTGTTACACAAGTGCGCGTATCTGGTTTTACTTTGTTTTGTTTTATTTAATGTTAATGATATGTGAGCCCCCCTCCCTATATAAGGAGGTGGTGTGGGAGTGTTATGATTATCTTTTTGATCACTATGATTTTGGGCTCTCTCTTGAGAGAAGGATCATTGGAGACCCAGCCTCCTTGATCTTGGTCGGAGCTTGCTCCAGATTGTATCCTTGTTTCTTCGATTAATGCAATCTTCTTCTTGTTGGTTATAGACTCACTTCCATGAAGTGCGAGCCAAGCCGCAAGCAAGATAAACTAGGGCAGTGAAGCTACCCGAGTGAACCGTTAAAAATCTGCGTCTAAATAACAACACAAGTTAAGGTGCAGGGTTACGCACCTGTCGGCTATTTCTAGCCAAGCAACGAAAGGTATTTTAGAAATACTTGTGGAATTTTATTAGTCTTAAACAACTTTTATCAAACACGAGAGGCTTTAAAAGTTTTCTTAAATTGGTTCAATTTAAAACCAGTGTGCCAATTCTTCGTTTCCGTTTGGATACTAGTGTGACAAAATGGGCGAAAACCCAGCAATGAGACTATTTTCCTACGAGAAATTGATGTTCCCACGGAAGAGACGTATTTCGAACAGGCGATACGCGAAAACTACTCGCGCGTAGCGGCCGCTATCGCCTAGGAAAAATAGGTCCACGGAATTACTCAACAATGAAGAAGCCACAATCGCTCTCACACTCAAGGTGGATCCCACGAAATCCAAATCTCGAGGTCTCCGCGAAACACGAACTAATTCTAACTAGTCGTCACTCCTCTCACAGAAGGCTAGCAGCACAGCAGTCTGCAAATCACCAAGATATCCAGGAACACTTCTTCTTATCCAATCATGGATAAACGCATCCAGACACATCGCAAATCCGAAATCTCAAAAACAAAAACTCACAAATCCGTCAAAGGATTTCAATCTGGAAGACTCGATCGGTTCCCAAGGATCCTCAAGAACTAATATTGTCTTGGTGTTTCTCAAAATATTCATCCATCCCCCCCAAAACAGCATCCCCTTTTAACAAAACCAAAACGAATAGATGGCAATTCAATACCTTTGTGGGGACTTATCCAAAATCATGGAATTCGTTTTTTGGATGACAAATTTTCTCATGTCTTGGTCGAAGCCTACTACATTGCGGGCAGTTTTTTTTAGTGTCAACCACTAAACAAATATGGGGGGGGGGACCATCTTCACAATCTTTTCTCTAGTCACTAGATGCAATTATGCGGAAATATTGAATTTAAAACAATAGATTCAAAATCTTAAACAAAGTCAAGGAAACACGACATTTTTTTCATCTTCTTGCTTGCTCACAATAAGACTTAGGTGTTGAGCTCCTATCTATAATTGCAGATATTGATACTGCTTTTCTTTTCCCACTTCTGTTAATCATCTCTCACCTAACAGAGTCAATAGCCGGGGATATCATTCATTTGCACCTTCAAACAACCTATCAATGGACTTTGTATTTGACTTTCAGCCTCAATGGATACCTAATTACGATCTCAGAACAATGACAACTTTGTTTATTTTCTATTCTTATCTAACTAAAGAGAGAGCCATTTTCATTGTTATTGTTCAAGCTGTGAAAATGAGGTCTGCTTGCCATGAGCTTGATCTTGGCACCAATCCATAATGATCAAAGCCGAATTGTAATAAAAATGAAGAAAATAGAAACAACAACAGGTACCATAGAGAAGTGATTTTTTGAAACAAGAAAGCACCAATTGAGCTTAAGGAGAGGGGTAGCGGAGGTTTTTCTGTCGACCAAACCCTACAGAGCGGCAAGCAAATGTTAATGACGCAACTTTTCGGGGACCTAACTGTACTGATATCTCAAGCGAGCAAGATCTTGGGTGGAGGCCATTGCGGCTCTAGGCTGACGGACCCTATGTGGTGAGCCAGAGAAATAGACTACAACTCAATATACAATAGTGCCATATAGAAAAGGGGGGGGGGATCAAGGGTGGTTTGTTAATAAAAAAGGAAAACCTCCCTCTTGAAACGCCCTCGGGAAGTGAATAGGTTGAGAGGACAACCTAACTTCACCCAAGAGTTGGCTTAATTCTTCTCTTACCAGAGGAGTTTGAACTTATATCGTCGATGGATAGGCCAATTTCCTTTCGTTTTCGCTCTTTTTTACTAGGCCGCCACTTCCAAGTACGTACTTGTGGATTTGTTGATTTTTCCCATATGGGTGGAAGATGAAAAATTCTTAGGCGCACATAACTCCTGTCAGAACATAATGCAATTCAAAAGCATTATCAAAGAGGATAGATATTTTTATCAAGAAAATTCCGTTCGTTTTGGCTCTTTTTACTAATCCAGAGGGGTTTTAATGACATCAGCTACTCATTCTCAAAGAGGAAAGAAACTTTCATCGAGAACAAAGAAAATCGGAGGCGGCACTCACAGATTGAGTTCATTCATTCTTGCGGTAACAGTGACCGGCTTCGAGAGACCATTTGATCATCTACACACGACTAAGCTCTTTGGGCACTACTTTCTTGATAGAATCAAATATCAAATGTGTCTGCTCCTATAGAATCTGTCTTTCCATTGAAGTCATTGCTTGTACTAAGCATGCAACTATTTCAAGATTCTTTCCTAGTATTTGTTTTTTTTTTGTTTTTCAAAAGCAACTACCGTGAACAGTCGTTCCCTGTGGGTCTATTACCCGGATGAATATTTGATGTAATCAGAATTCTTGATTTGATTTTAAAATAATAAATTTGTTTTCTCTTTAAATTATGTAGCACAAGCGTGAAGTTTTCGAGCAAACAATAAATAATAATTGATCTATGACTCACACACACACACGCATAAATGTCAACATTTGAGCTTAATCAGCCCTACACGATAAATCATCCACAAGCATATAAAAAAAAGAACAACATGATTTTAAATTAAGGACAAAGTGGTTCGATATTAATTAAGGCAAACAACGCTCTAAAATTTAAAGATCAAAATAAATAAGCAAACATAGTATTTGACTATTCAGAAATGAGCTACGTTTGGAAATATACCACGGGACCACAAGCGAATAAGCGTAAGAAGCTATGGGAAAAGAATTCAGAACTGGGGAGTTATAGGATCCGACTGGAGTGTTGGATCCGGTAGTGGAAGTGTCAATCCCATCGGTTGGTGGTGGAGGGTTGTTTGTCGGGACCCACATAGGCTTGCGGCCACGATGGAGTCGTTCTGTAACACTTCAAAGAGGACCGACGAGTCTCAGCGCTTGTGGAAAGGGGCGGATGGGTCGCCAGCGTCTGCGGAGGTGATCACTGACGGGTTAGGGTTCCGACGGTAGAGTTTAGGGCGGCAGGGAGGAGAAGCGGACTCGGCGTTTGTCGTTCGGCTTCGTGCGGAGGCGGGATATTGGACCATTGGGAAAACAGAGAAGAAATCTTTGTTTCCCAAATATTGTCCATGCTACATTATGTGGAAGGAGGCTGGTTTTAAATGCATTTGGTATGACATATTAAAGGAGGAAAGAGATATGACATGAAATATTGAAGGAAATAAGAGATTTATTTGCAAGGGGGGGGGGGGACGTTACTTTTGAAGCAGACAATTTATTCAAGATACAAGTGGCAAATAGGATTTAATAGAGACTATCATTTTTAGCTATTTGGCCGATTGAAGGTAAAATGAATTTCCCTTTATATCAAATATGTGAGCTTAATTCAAAAAGTTGAATTTGATTTTAATTTCAATATTAGTAAATTAAAATATGCTTAACTTCATGGATCTTTTTTAGCATGCTTACCTTAATTAATATGTTACCTAATTTGTCGAAACTTTTTATTGAGGGAGTTAATGGATGATTACCTCAATAAGACCGTAACAAGTGCGCAAAAAAAATACACGTACGCTAATACACGCGTTACAAATATTAAAATAAAAATGCGTGAAATAAAATAACAGTGTGAAATAAAATAAGAAGGAAAAGTAAATCAAGAACTCAAAATCACATCTTATTCGCATTCTATTACGACACTCGACACGCCAGACCGGCATTGGGGCCACACATACCAGCGCCACCGACCGATTGAGGCCGCATGAATTGAAGATCGTAATTTCGTCGCAATTTCTGTACTTTTAATTTCAATATTTCTATTTCAGTTTATCTCACGTGTAGTAAGCCCAAGGTAGAGGGCACAAACTTTTAACATTTGGGTTTGGTTATTGGGTGATCTATATGGTCCTGGATTTTGGAATGATGAAGGAAGGTTTAATCTAAAATTTTCTCTCTCTCTCTCTCTAATTCTCCCTCTCCCTCTCTACCCGAGCGGATTCTTCCGCGTAACCCTAGGGCGGAGTCGTCGGCCGACCCCGCGTGCTGCCGATCGCCCTCTTCCGCGCCTCCCACCACTCGATCTCCTCTTCCTCCCTTTCCTCCTCCCCTCTATTCCTCTCCTCTTCCTTCTCTTCTTCGCCATTTCTACCATAGCACCATCCGGATTTTACAACGGGTTCCTCCGAGCCTCGTGGATCTTCATCCTCTTCCGGCCCTATCACTCGATCTAGGTCGGGGGGGTCATATCAACTTGGTATCAGAGCCAACCGCCGGCCTCGCCTCACCCGGCTCCTACCGCGCCGTCCTTGCCGGCCGTCCTCCGTCCGGCCCTACCCCTTCCGCCCGCAAGAGAGACCGCCGAGGCTGCTGCCGTGTCCACCATCCCTCCCTCTTGCCATGGATGACGGCAACCCTACGGTCGACTAACTCATGTAAATGTTTCAAGCTATGTTCGCTGCGCAAAACGAAAAAATGGATGCTCTCAATGCGCTTCTCGATGCCGTCCATGGCGTCTCCCCTCCACTGCCGCCCGCAGCACCGCCGTCTGAGAGTCTTGTGGACTCGCATCTACCCCACGACGACTCCCACTCGGGCTCCCGCTTTGTCCTCATGGATTTCCCTCTATATGAGGGGCATGAAGACCCCTTATCTTGGCTCACGCGCTGCGATTTTTTCTTCGCCACCCAACACACTCCGGAAGAGGAACGTGTCGGCATCGCCTCCTTCCACCTCCTGGGCCCAGCACAACTATGGGTCACACAGCTCCTGCGGGAGCATCCCGCCACTTCGTGGGACGAATTCCGGACAACCTGCTCCCTCCGCTTTGGACCGGCCCTGCAAGGCGATCCTTTACGCGCACTCATTGCGCTCAAGTACACCGGCTCCATGGAATCCTATCTAGAGCAATTTCAGCTGCTGCTCTCACGTGCCGCTACTGTTTTACCTTCCCAACAAGTGCCACTTTTCACTGCCGGCCTGCCCGACCGACTACGCTGGGATGTTGAATTTCAGATACCTCCAGACTTGTTGACAGCCATGAATCTCGCCCGTGCTTTCGACCAACGCCTTGCCTTGGATTGTCCGCCTTCGCTTCGCCCTCGACCCTCTCCATCAGTTTCCCCCGCTCCGCCGTCGGATGGGACACAACCCCCGCGGCCTACTTTTCGGCGTCGCTTGACATGCCCGGAGATGGCGGCCCGTCGAGAGAAGGGCCTCTGTTTCAATTGTGACTAGTTATACACTCCCAGCCACCGGTGCAAACGTCTTTTTTGGTTGGAAGTGGATGACCCCACGGAGGACGACGACGATGGACCCGACGATTCGGGCACGCCCCATTTGTCCCTTCATGCCTTGGCCGGGCTGCAAGGGGGCTGCACTATACAACTTTATGTGACCCTTATGGGTACGTCTCTCTTGCTCTTCTTGACACCGGGAGTACCCACAACTTCATATGCAAGGACCGAGCCCTCCAACTTCATCTTCCATATGTGACGAGCAGCCACGTCCGGGTGGCAGTGGCCAACGACCAACAACTGCAGTGTTTGGAGGTATGTCAGCACGTGACCTCTTTCTGATTGACCTTCGGGGTTTTGAACTCGTGCTGGGTGTTCGTTGGCTGCGTACATTGGGGCCCCTCACGTGGGTTTTTGACCGCATGACCATTTCCTGGCGGGAGGCCTCGCGTGTGATCCATTGGCAGGGCCAAGTACCTACATAGTCTCTGTCCGCCTTTATAATCCATACAGAGCCGTGAGAACTTCCTACACCGTCGTCGGGGGACTCTCCGACGGATCTTGTTGCGCTTCTTCAGTCGTTTCCAGAGCTTTTCAGCCCCCGTCTGGGCCTTCCACCGCGAAGGCGACAGGACCATCACATCTGCCTCCTGCTTGGGACGGCTCCAGTGGTGGTGAGACCGTATCGCTACCCCTACCTCCAGAAGGACGAGATCGAACGTTAGTGTGATCTTCTCCTCCAGCAGGGTCTCATTAGACGCAGTGTCTCTCCTTTTTCCTCTCCTGTATTGCTGGTGCACAAGGACAGTACGTGGCGCATGTGTGTGGACTACCGCGCCCTCAATGCAATAACAGTCAAAGACAAATTTCCGATTCCGGTCGTCGAGGAGCTCCTGTACGAATTACACGGAGCACACTTCTTCTCCAAATTAGATTTATTTTACGGGTATCATCAAGTCCGCATGGCGGAGGCGGAAGTGGAAAAAACAGCTTTTCAGACACACCACGGCCACTTAGAGTTTTTGGTTATGCCTTTCGGCCTTACCAATGCGCCTTCTACTTTTCAAGCCTTAATGAATGAGGTATTCCAACCCTTTCTCCGCAAGTCCGTTCTAGTTTTCTTTGACGATATTTTGGTGTATAGCAAGACTTGGGCGGAACACTTATGTCATCTTCGAGCCGTCCTCAGCTTGGCTCACGCGCAACACTTGATCCTCAAGCCGTCCAAGTGCTCATTTGGGCAGAGCTCAATCACTTATTTGGGCCACGTGGTGGATCACTCAGGGGTTTCAGCCGACTCGACCAAGCTGTAGGGTGTGGCGTCATGGCCGCTACCGCAGGACATCATCGGTCTCCGGGCTTTCTCGGCCTCACGGGATACTACCGCCACTTCATCCGCGACTACGGCGGCATCGCCGCCCCTCTCCTCAGCCTGCTGCGGAAGAATGCTTTTGTGTGTACAGATGCAGCGACCCAGGCTTTCCGCTCCTTCAGGCGGCCTTGCTTTCCGCCCCGGTGCTCCGTCTTCCGGACTTCACGCTGCCTTTTCTCGTCGAGTGCGACGCGTCCGGTGTGGGCTACGGTGCAGTACTCCAACAGGAGGGCCATCCCATCGCTTATTTCAGCCGGAAGACGGCCAACCACCATCAGAAGTTACCGGCATACGAGCAGGAGCTCATTGGGCTCGCCAAGGCGGGCAACATTGGAGGCCGTATTAATGGGGCCGGCTCCTCCATCATCCGGACCGATCATTTCAGCCTCAAGTACCTTCTGGAGCAGCGTCTCACTACCGCGCCACAGCAGCGATGGGTCAACAAGTTACTCAGTTTTGACTTTCAGGTGGAACATAAGGCGGGCTCTCTCAACCGCGCCGCCGATGCACTATCCTGCAGGGACACTACGGCAGGCGCCACTCTTTGTGCCATCTCTTTTCCCACGACCGATCTCCTCGTCTTGCTGCGTCAGGAGATTTTTGCTTCCCCAAGTTTGACCGAGCTTCTTCGTCGGGTGGAGCAGGGCCTCAACGATACTCAATGGACCACTCGTCAGGGATTGATCTACTACCGGGAGCGCTTGTATGTGGATGCGGCTTCGCCGCTCATCCTTTCCATCTTGGACGACGTTCATTCACGTAGCCACGAGGGTGTCCACCGTACTCTCCAACGTCTGCACACAGAGTTCTATTGGAAGGGCATGCGGCGCCATGTCCACGAATTCATCTCCGCATGTGCTGTATGCCAACAAAACAAGGCGGACCACCTTCTTCCGGCCGGCTTACTTCCGCCTCTTCCGGTCCTTCACAGATTTGGACGGATCTCTCTATGGACTTTGTGGAAGGGCTGCCCTCAGTTGCGGCAAAAGCATTTTGATGGTGGTGGTGGATCGTTTTTCCAAGGGGGCCCATTTCCTTCCCTTGACATGGCCTCTCGTTGCAGAACATGTGGCCCGGGTATTCTTTCAGGAGATATTTAGACTGCACGGCATGCCGGAGACGCTTGTCTCCGACCGGGATTGGATCTTCACCAGTCGTTTTTGGAAGGAGCTCTTCTCCCTCAGTGGTACCAAGCTCGCTTTTTCTTCGGCATATCACCCCCAGTCGGATGGCCAGACCGAAGTGGTCAACCGTACTCTAGAGATGTACTTACGGTGCGTGACGGGTGATCGTCCACGAGATTGGCCTCGTTGGCTACCTTGGGTGGAATATTGTTACAACACGGCGTATCATACAGCTTTGCAGACCACACCTTTTCTTCTCATTTATGGTCGTGATGCCCCCTGTTATCTTACACGGGAGGCTGCACTCACCTGACTGCCTTGGATCACGAGTTGGAAGATCGGGATGCCTTCCTACAAACTGCCCGGACTCTCCTCCTCCAGGCTCAGCAGCGCATGGTGGCTACGTATAATCGTGGGCATCGCGACCTCACTCGCCGTGGGAGTTGGGTTTGGGTGCGGCGTCGCCCTTTCCGTCAAGCCACCGTCACTCGGCCGTCCTCCAACAAATTGGGGCCCAAGTTCTTTGGCCCCTTTCCCGTCATCGAGCGCATTGGCGACGTGGCATATCGCCTGGATCTTCCTCCAGACGCCCGAATTCATGATGTCTTCCACATCTCCCAGTTGAAGCCGTTTGTCGGCCCTCCACCGTCCGCTCCCTTGGTTGGCATCCCACAACAGCTTGAGGACAAGCTGTCTTCGGGCGAGGGCGGTGATGTTACGGCACTCGACACGCCAGACCCGCATTGGGGCCGCACATACCAGCGACGCCGACCGACCGAGGCCGCATGATTTGAAGATCGTAATTTCGTCGCAATTTCTGTGCTTTTAATTTCAGTTTATCTCACGTGTAGTAAGCCCAAGTGAGGGGCACGAACTTTTAACATTTGAGTTTGGTTGTTGGGTGACCTATATGGTCCCGGATTTTGGAATGATGAAGGAAGGAAGGTTTATTCTAAAAAGTTTTTTTTCTCTCTCTCTCTCTCTCTCTAATTCTCCCTCTCCCTCTCTACCCGAGCGGATTCTTCCACGTAACCCTAGGGCGGAGTCGTCGGCCGACCCCGCGTGCAGCCGATCGCCCTCTTTCGCGCCTCCCACCGCTTGATCTCCTCTTCCTCCCTTTCCTCCTCTCCCTCTATTCCTCTCCTCTTCCTTCTCTTCTTCACCATTTCTACCATAGCACCATCGGGGATTTTACAACTGGTTCCTCCGAGCCTCGTGGATCTTCATCCTCTTCCGGCCCCATCACTCGATCTAGGTCGGGGGGTCATATCACATTCACACTATATACGACATATGGATCATAAGATTTTCTTTCGCATTAGATATCATAACAAGAAAGATGGCAAGATGATAGCTCAAGCGTGAGGGATGCTTGACATGCTTGTGATTGCACTCAACTCCAGTATATACCTTCTCTATTAGAGAAAGTAGCTTTCCCTCATATTCCTTTAGATAGACAAATATTCTAAAATTGCACTAACATCTTTGAATTGAAAAAATTCCATATCAGAATCTTCTGAATACTTTTCTTCTGAAATGAATCACTTTCGAGTTTTTTTATTCATATCGACTCATTGATTTTATTAAGGTCATATTTCTCCAAGTTAGGTAAGTGATTTTTGTAACGATCTTTTACTCAATTGATTCTATGTATCAAAATGCATCAATAAATATCATATAAGAAGCATTGAATTGAAGAGAATCCACTACTTCCTCCTGGAAATATGCTCCATAACATGGCAAGAAAACAATCTCTAATGCACGCCTTGAATGACCCAGGTTGGTCCTTTCGACAGTGAACCTTCAACCACGTTTTGAAGGGAGAATGGAAAGTTTCTTGAAACCACTGAGTTTCCTAGTTTCCGCGCCAGCTTAACGAATAAACTACTCTACTAGAGTCATCTTTCCCATGGGCTTTGTTATGCTCAACTCTAAACGATTTTATCTGTGAGTGGTGGGACGTATTGTTCCTTGCATTGAGTCATGTCTTAAGTATTCATTCCCTTCTCTCTTTCATTGAAGCTGTATTTTGGTTTCTATACAGAGAGTTGAAGGTTTCCTGAAAATGGAAACTTTACAGTATGATGCCCATGAGTCAAGGACTCTTTTCAGAAGGAGGCCAGCTAACTTCCTGCCTTTATTTTAGGGATAGATATCAAGGCCAAATGATAAGTTTATGGATGACTGGTTTCACAAAAATACTAACGACGCCTAGGAACCACTGATAGACCAAGCCTTAGAGCTGGCACATTACCTCAATCACAAGCAAATGTGATGCAGTGGTAGACCGGCTAACACGTCGATCTCTAAAGTGCAATCTAAATGAGGTTATGAATTGGACGCCGTGCCCGTGCAAATTTGAGAACAGTCCAAAATAAAGATCCAATAACAAGTAACAATTTTCTTTTAGCAACGCTATGAACACGATCAGTGTATAACCCGTAATTTGCCGAGATCTTAAGTGATTAAGGAGAGCACTCGTCGGGGGAGCACTCGTCGGGGGAGCACTCGTCGGGGGAGCACTCGTCGGGGGAGCACTCGTCGGGGGAGCACTCGTCGGGGGATCACTCGTCGGGGGAGCACTCGTCGGGGGAGCACTCGTCGGGGGAGCACTCGTTAGGTGAGCACTTGTCGGGGGAGCACTTGTCGAGAGCACTCGCATGCCCCTAGGGTCTGCCAATAGTCTTTCCAGACATCGGAGTCTGGTTGTTGGTAGACCAATTTGGTGTGCATTTAGTAAAACTGAAAGACGGGATGACGCTATTGACAGACCAAACTTAGAATTCTTTAAATAGACACTGAAGGGCACCTTTGGAGGGAATCCAGTTTTTTGGCTTTTTCCTCTGGTCAATTTTGGTTGGCTTCAAAGACTCTTCAAGGTGCCCAGTTTCAGCATTGGCTTGGGAGGGGAAACGATCTAAGATCTTCTGGGTGTGTGGTGGGTCCTCCGCGCTGCAGCCAGGGTCTGTGTCAAGTTTCAAGTCTTCAGCTTAGCGTTCTTTCTCATGAGAAGTAGGTGTGGGCTGCCCCCTTTGGGTCCGAACTCCTCGTTGAGCCAAATCTTGGTTCCAATAATTAGCACAATCAAAAGCAAGATTTAACGAAAAAGAATAACTATGATTAGCCAAGAAAGTGTGGCACGATTTTGATTGAAGTGCGTCGGATCCGTCTCACAAATCACAATAACAAATATAGTGCAATGGAATAAAAGATCCAACAAACCACAACAATAGTTCAAAACCAACACATTCAAGTAAGAAAACTTAACACTTATTCCTTGATTTGCTCATGCATGGGGGGGGGGGGGGGGTGAGGGTTGGTGGAAGGCGCCGGTGTAGTCGCCCTTGGCCGCAAGTGGAAACCACAAGAAGGTTGGACGGGTGTGTAGGCTGTAGATCGGGGTGGATTTGGGCCGTGGAGGGGGTATCCGAGTAGTATGGGGGTAGGCTTGCTGGAATTGTTGGAGGGATTATGGCCGGTTGGGTTTGGGGCTGGAAGGGGGGGGGGGGAGTAGGCTAGGAGAGTGGCCGGGTTGAGGGTTGGATGGGGAGAGGTGGCTGAGATGTAGCAGCGACGACAGGGGTTTGGGAATGGGAAACCGAACGGGAGCTGGGAGGGGAAGGGGGTGCAGGTGCGGGTGGGAAAGGACTCACCAGGGAGGGGACTGGAGGCTCGGGCTAGGCGAATCTGGAGGTTGGGGGGGGGGGGGGGCAGCAACAACGGGCAAGAGGCGTGCCTTCGGAGTCCACCGAAGGGGTGGACCGGCGGTTTGCAATGGCAACCCTCGATCCCTTGGCCGGCCCCCATGCTAGCATTTTATAAGAGGGTGAACCAAATAAGATTAGGGCTCCCCCAATCAGACAGTTATAAATGTTCAAGCCGATCATGGGTTAATACATCACAATAAGATAAACAAATATATAAATAGACTCCGAACGACCCTCTGGGCGCATCCGCGGACTCGGATCACCCAAACGGGTCGCCGATCACCGCCTCCTGCGGGAATAGACGCGTGTGTGCCGTCGATCGCCATCAACTTCCCCCCGACTTGAAAACACTCATATCTGGTGAGTGAAGTTGATCGTACTCTCGGCGTAAGTTTGGGCAAGTCTCTCAAGCTCCTCAGCAGAAATCCAAGTGTCATCGGAAGTCGGGCGGGCAAGCCAATGGACCAAGTATCGCAGGACCACCGAACCGCTCGTCGCCGTGAAGTCATGTCCAACGATCTGTAGTGTATCTCCGGTAGGCTTAGGCGACTGCCGTAGGCCGTAGCAATGTATCTCTGTTTGAACGCTGTGTCATTGGTCATTGCCGGCTGGGTAGTGGACTCCTCCGAGCGGTGCTCAACCTCCCACGGCTTCCTGGGAGAGGTGGGTGTGGGTGTCTTAGAGGGGTGTGGGTCAAGCTGTGCCTTAGAGGTGTGTGGGGATAGAGGGTCCCCGTACACTCGCTCCTCATAGTACGGGGTCAAGTCCTCCACATTGAACACTCGGTGAATCCCCATTGCGGGTGGTATGTCAACCTCATATGCATTCGCACCAATCCGTCGAGTGATTGTATAGGGGCGCATCCGACGAGCAGTTAACTTCTTCGCTGCCCCCTGAGGGAGCCTCTTAGGTCGCAAGCAGATCATAACCCGTTCCCCAACGTCAAATACCTGCTCTCTCCTGTGCTGATCGGCCTGAGCTTTGTCGATTTCATTGCTAGCCTCGATATTTCTCCGGACTGTCTCATGTAGTGCGTGTATATGCCGAATGAACAACTCGGCGGACTCACTAGTTCGAGCTTCTATCGGGACGTCAACCAGGTCAACGGGTTTCCTAGGGTAGTACCCTAATATGACTAGAACCGTCACTTAAAATCGAAAACCGTGAACCGAACTGAAAACCGTGAACCGAACCGAAAATCCGTGAACCGAACCGAAAACCGTGAACCGAACCGAAACTGAACCGGAACTGCAAAGAATTGGACCGAACCGTTCACAAATTATTCAGGTTCCGATTTGAATTTTGGGACCGTAGACAAGAATTATTCGGGTGCAGTTCCTTCATTTTATTATCCGGACCGGAACCGGAACCGCAACATAAATGTCTTGAGCGGTTTCAGAATTTTTGGACCCGACCCGAATTGGACCAAAGCAGAACCGAATCACAATCTGTTTATTATTATTATTATTATTTATAATATGTATTTATTATTATTATTATTTATAATATTGATAATATATATTTATTTTTTATATGACTATAACTATATCTGCCGTCCGATTGTAGCGTCGTCCGATTCCAGCCATACTCAGTGATGAACCATGCCAACTTACAAAAAATGATATTGTTATTGTTATTTAATTTTGTTGATGACTATTATTTATTTTGTGCATGTTTATGTTTGTTATTCATCAATTACTTCGATAGAGCGACTGTTTTTTGCTGAGCATCGAGTATTACAGTGTTATTTGTTGTCCATCATGCTAATGATCATATTTATGTTAATTATTTTTTCGGATCAGGTTTATTGTAATCATACAATGTTACACATTCTTCTTCTATTCAGTTCATCAAATCAGATATTATTGCATGCAAATCTGTATGAGTACAATTTAACGTATTTACACTTAAGAAATCATGAAATTATTTCTCCAACAATTTGAATTTCAATCTTCTTTTTAAATATACATTTTTTAAAGAGATAATATTCTTTGTGAATGTGTCTAATGACTCAAATTATAGAGTTATAAAATGATTAAAACTATTACATAGAACTTATTAGAACCGGACCGAACCGTTAATGACCGGTTTTTTTCTGTTCTTGTTGAACCGGAACTAGAACTGTTGACACAATGGTTTCCAAAAATTATGCTAGAATCGGAATCAGAACCGGAACCGATCAAATCAAATAAGTTTTTGGTTCCAATTTGAAGAATCGTTACCTTAACGGTTCGGTTTACGTTTTTAGTAGAATAAGAACCGAACCAGAACCGTGACAGCTCTAAATATGACATGAAATGGACTCAGACCCGTGGTCCTATTGACCTAACTATTGAATGCAAACTCCGCGATAGGCAGGACCGTATCCCAGGTGGCCGGACTATCCTGAACTAGACAACGCAACAGGGTCCCAAGATTACGGTTGACAACCTCCGTCTGTCCATCCGTCTGTGGGTGATAGGCGGTGGAGAACTTCAGCGTCATACTAGTCTTCTTCCATAACGTCTTCCAAAAATAACTCAAAGCGGATGTCGCGGATGGAGACGATAAAAGTAGGCAACCCGTGGTATTCGAATACCTCCCTGAAGAACAGGACCGCCACGTGGGGAGCATCATATGTCCTATGATAAGGAATAAAGTGAGGCCATCTTTGATAAGCGGTCCACGACAACGAAGATCGAATCGAACTTCCGCGGTGTGCGGGGGAGTCCAAGTACAAAATCTAAACTGATGTATGCCCAGGGCCGGTGTGGAATAGGTAATGTAGTGTACAAGCCCGTGGGCTGTCGGGCCCCCTTTGCTGTCTGACAAATACGACAATGTCGAACGACCCGCGTGACGTCCTTCTTTAGGCCAGGCTAGAAGAAGCGGTTCTCAACTAACGTAATCGTCTTATCCCGCCCAGAGTGTCCCGCGGCCCCGATCGCGTGCAACTCCCAAATGAGAAACTCCCGAAGGGAAGTCTGTGGCACACAAAGGCGAGACTCATAGAACAGATAGCCGTCCAAAATGATAAAACCCTCGCGGGGCTCTGGAGGATCCCTCGATAAGGTAGAGTCGATCTCGCTAAAATCTGTGCATCCTGGGTAGTCATATCGAACACGCTCGGATCCCTCCACTTGCGCCCTCATGGTTTGGAGAATGGTGACCCGGCGACTCAACGCATCAGATGACTTATTCTTAATACCAGCTCGGTGCTTGAGAACGTAGTGATACTCCTGCATGAACTCCATCCATTTCGTGTGGTGATGGCCTAATTTTTTTTGCGAGTCCAAATATCACAGGGCTTGATGATCTAAATTAGAACTATCACGGTTCCGGTTTTTCTAAAACCATGATCCGAACCACTAAGGTAACAATTTTTCAAATTATAATCAAAACCTTATTTATTCTGACCGATTCCTGTTCTGGTTCCGGTTCCAGCTTAATTTTTGGAACCGTCGTGTCAACTGTTCTGATTACGGTTCAAAAAGAACCAAAACCAAACCGGCCACTAACGGTTCGGTCCGGTTCCATGCAATTCGGTCCGGTTTCAATCAGTTCTAACTAAAATCAAAATCAAACTTGGTGGAATGAAATAAAAGCGAGCTGCAAATAGTAAAAACTCAAAACAACATTGAAATAAATATAATTATGTTGCGCACTTCTCGACGGTCTTTTTTACGATCGGTGGTATAGTATCAATCACCTTCCTACACGTGTAGACTTGTCACGACTTGTAGTTGGCTTGCGCACGTCTCGTCCGCATGCTGAACCGTAAGAACCGGCTACAATTAGTTGTGCTTCATGATTACTAATAAATAGTATTTGTATATCTTATATATACTTTAAATAAAATATTTCAAAAAAATATGTAAGTAAAATTGAAAATATATTATATAATTGTATAAAAATCAAAAGTGCACTGCAAAAGTTGACTTCAAACCGCACTAATGTCAAACCACTGCACACGGTTTTTATGCGGTGAAGTTTTGTTCGGTCTAAAATCGACCCTCTTTAGTGCGATTGTGGTTTGAGTTCAAACTGCATCAGCTTCATTCGTGATAGGAAGTATAAATATTATAGATAAATTATAAAATAATAACAATATAATAATAATAATAAACGGTTGCGATTCGGTTCTACTTCGGTCCGGTTCGGATCGCGTCTAAAATCTTGAAACCGCTTGAGACTTGTATGTTACGGTTCCGGTTCCGGTTCCGGTCTGGAATAAAATGTAAGAACCACACCCAGATCAATGTTGTTCACAATTCCAAAATTCAAACAGGAACCCGAATAATTTGCGAACGATTCGGTCTGTTTCTTTGCGGTTCCGGTTTGATTCTGGTTCGGTTTGCTGTTTTCGGTTTTAAGTGACTGCTCTAATCTAAATACAGGACAAACTCCTTGTGTAGGAGATAGTGACACCAGTATCAGATTGCCTGGTCAGACATAGGGGTTCAAAACAACCTACCACTACGTAGCATGCAATGTGACTTGAACTGGCTTTGATACCATTTGATGCAGTGGTAGACCGACTAACAGGTCGATGCGCTAAAGTGCAATCTAAATGAGGCTATTGATTGGATGTTGTGCACGTGCAAATATGAGAACAGTCCAAAATAAAGATCCAATAACAAGTAACATTTTTCTTTTAACAACGCTATGAACACGATTATCACAATCAAAAGCAAGATTTAACAAAAAGGGCTAACTATGATTAGCCAACAAAGTGAGACGCGATTTCGATTGAAGTGCGACGGATGCGTCCCGCAAATCACAACAATAGTTCAAACCATTGCTCATGCACGGGGGGGGGGGGGGGGGGGGGGGGTTGTGCTGAGGGTTGGGGGAAGGTGCCGGTGTAGTCGCCCTTGGCCGGGAGTGGAAACCCACGAGAAGGTTGGACGGGTGTGTAGCTGTATAATGTGTAGATCAGGGTGGATTTGGGCTGTGGAGGTGGGGTGGGGGGGGGGGGGTTCGTGCTAAGGGTTGGGGGAGGTGCCGGTGTAGCCCTTGGCCGGGAGTGGAACCACGAGAAGGTTGGACGGTGTGTAGGCTGTATAATGTGTAGATCAGGGTGGATTTGGGCTGTGGAGGTGGTGGGGGGGGGGGTAGGCTTGTTGAAATTGTTGGAGGAGGGATTATGGGTGGCTGGTTGGGTTTGGGGCTGGAAGAGGTGGGGGGGGGGGGGGGAGTAGGCTAGGAGAGTGGTCGGGCTGAGGGCTGGATGGGGAGAGGTGGCCGAGATGTAGTGGCGGGGGTTTGGGAACGGGAAGCCGGATGGGATCTGGGGGTGGACGGGGAGGGGGGTGGCGGGTGCGGTTGGGAAAGGGCCCCGGGAGGGGACTGGAGGCTTGGGCTAGGCGGATCTGGAGGTGGGGGGGGGGGGGGGGGGAGGCACAACAACCGACAAGAGGAGGCGTGCCTTCAGATTCCACCGAAGGGGAAGACCGGCGGTTTGCAATGGCAACCCTCGATCCCTTGGCCGGCCCCCATGCTAGCATATTTAAAAGAGGGAAACCAAATAAGATTAGGGCTCCCCCGATCGGACGGCTATAGATGTTCGGCCCGACCGGACGGCTATAGATGTTCGGCCCGACCGGACGGCTATAGATGTTCGGCCCGATCGGGGGTTAAATACATCACAATAAGATAAACTAATATACAAAATAGACTCGGAACGACCCTCCGGGCCCATCCGCGAACTCGGATCGCCCAAACGGTCGCCGATCACCGCCTCCTGCGGGAATAGACGCTTGCGTGCCGTCGATCTCCATCAAAATGGAGCGGTAAAAGGCTCAATTTGGAGGCTCACTTGAAGCGACATCACTCACTCTCTTCTTTTAGTCCTTGGCAAAGCCATTTTTCTATTTGTGTTAACAATCCATTCATCACTATCCGTGGAGAACATCTTTTGGACATCAAATCATCAATAATAGCAGACTTGTTAAGGTGGGATAATTCACTTTGGATGATATTTTGTTTGTCCAATCACCCAACACCCGTCCTCCACCTCCTTATCGTCCATTTCTCATTAAAGTTTGAACATTAATTATAGGTGTCGTTAAATGAACCATGATCAGTATGAAACTATGACACCAAACCAAGGTTGCCAACTCGAATACTCTGATTTTCACCAAAGAATTGAATTTTGAATATCTTCGATTAAATCAATCCACTTCTGCAATTAAAAGACCTCTGACCCCGTGCGGAACACTATTCCCAATTTTAATTTTACCCCGACTCGTTATGACGAGGGTCTCCCAACCTTTATCCACGGCGTCCCAATAGTTGGAATGTCCTGAAGGTTCAGTTCATACAAAAAACTCTGAAGCCTGCAGACATGATCTTTTCTTTAAACAATGAATCCATCTGACCGACTCATCAAGATATCATCGTCAAGCTTTTTCATGTAAATTTTTTTCCTCACGTCAAGTTGCTCAAATTCCAAATCCTGACATGCCACTAAAATAAGTAGCACCTGAATGGATGTGTTTTTGTCAACTAGTGAGAAAATATCCTTATAATCCAATCTGCTCCCTCTTTAGGTGCTATGGATTCAAAGGGATTCAAATATAACTGTGAAGGTGGAGTTCTACATATTTCAAAAGAAGCCCCTATGATAATGAAATGACTCGAGCAAAATTCCTTGTATGTGCTACAAGGGACGACAATAATGGTTAAACTGTCGTAATATCCTCTTCAGAAAAATCAGATCCTCAGATTTAACCCAATTTTGACTTATGTGACTTTGTCATGTTGGTGAGAAGTGATTGATGATTCTCACCAAGCAAAGCTTACTTGGGGGTAACAGGGTGTTAGTTTTGGGTTTCTGTGATCATTGTATTTTCAGCAAGCAATGTCCGATTTAGTTTTATAAAGCAGTGCACAGGACCAAGGCTACACTTGATTACATATATGCGGATGTCTGGGGATCTTCTCATGTTCCATCAAAAGGTGGAGCAAGGTATTTTCTATCCCTAATTGATGATTATCTTAGGGTTTCAGAGTCGAATGAGAGATGCGAGCATCTCCTTTTTTGTAGATGTCTATGGCCTTCATCTAATCAAAAGGTATGTTGCTTCCCGCAGACGTACCCAACTTCAGGTGAACTACGTAAATCTTGTGTTATATGTATTGTTTTCTCTTTCATTTTTGTCAGACTCCATAACAAAATAAATAATTACTATCTCAACAAAAGTTTGTCCCCTTAAGACAAGAAATAATATAGCAAGGACATGGAAGATTAGTCACACCTCTTCTTAATCTAAACTATGATATGATCTTAGATAAGTCATCGGGGGATACACCACCTGATCTCCATCCTTGGTAAGAAGCATAAAAAAATAAAAGTTAAACATAAAATAAGACATAAATTTCTTTCTTCATCAAAATGTCACCATATAGATCAAATCATGGCCAAAGGTATTAGAATTTTAGCCAATAAACTTATTTGAAAATACCAAAGTATTCTGAATTTGGGTATAAATAGAGAGAAAATGTGTAAAGATGCTAAGATTGAATCCCTTGTTATCTGAAAATAGGTGGATGGGATCAATTGCCCGGTGACCCACTTTTTAACAATGAAATAAACATGAGTACTAAGTTACTCATACTTAACCAATCCTATCCAAATGCAAACTTGGATCACTTCTAGCTCAATCCAATTTTTATTCGAGCCAAGTTTCTCCCCGCATGTGCACACCCTTGTGCACGCGCATGAACCCACTCTTTGAATTCACTACTTAGAATTACCTTGGTTCTTGTGCTTTGCCTTGTGCTCTACATAAACAACAACAACACCCAACCCTTTATCCCACTATAGTTGGGTCAGTTATAAGGATCCTTTGTCGCCATTGAGCCCTATCTTTAGTCATAATCTCACTAATGTGGTATGCCTAAGTACATCATATCTTTCCTTATGGTTTCATTCCTAGTTGTTATTGGTCTATCCCTTCCCCGTTTAACATGCCTCGTGATTAAACTCTCATAACGCCTACCAGGTGCCCCTAATGGTCTCCTTTGTACGTGTCCAAGCCATCTTAGTCGAGTGCAATTGGTGTCGCTCATGTCTTATCCCTGATACATTCATTCCTAACCTTCTGCTTTAGATGTTGAAAAAAATATGCGTAGATATTTTGCCATGTACCCTTATCTTTTCTAAGATCTACTCACAACTTTTCTTTGAATTAACAAAAACGATCTTTAATAAATCCAATAAAAGACCTAAAGAAATGTTTCAGAGAGTTGAAAATAAGCACATATCCGATGATTCCTGAGCAGGTCAATCTGTAGAATTGCCGGTGAATCCATGGGCATGGAGGAGGCAATGTGACATACTAAAACAATTTAATAGCCAGAGAAAAAAAAAGAGCAAAAGCAATCCCTGCAAATTGGGACGATTGATTTGCTAAGTAAAACCCATCCCCAAAGCCTTTATTATGCGTTGGAAGGCGCCGACCTCTCCATTAAGTTTGCGGAATTGTTGTCCATATCTCAACAAGCTTTTATTTGTAATTGTAGTTTGACTTGGGGAACTTCTGGAGTTAATGTTGTTGATTTGGATGAGTCATGTCCATTTGTCCACCTTTGTTTCTACTTTCCTTAGACCATGACATGTTGAAGGCTTGAGAATTGAGGAGACATGATCTAATTCATAATGAAATTAACTTCTCTAGAATTGCTTTCCCTGGAATTATAATGTAAAATTCTGTTTTTATATAGAAATTTCTTTGGAAATTTTGAATTAATTAAAAAATTAGATTACTGGAGAATTTTTTTAGAAAGACACATGGATTTAGCATTATTTACATAGACCAAATATATGATATCCAATTTTAATGTGTGATATTTAAAGTTATTAATTAGTATTATTAGAAGATTAATCAATACCTAGTTGTGATAGAGTACTCTATATCTTTTGTATAAACGAATGGCATTATAGGCGAGGTTTTAACTTCGGGATGCAAGGCGTTTATGAATTATTACGCAATATTCCATCGGTCGGATGCTAATTATATTTGTAAATGATAATAGGGTCATTTACCAGAACCTCCTCTATAAGTATGTTAAATTATAAATTGCACCCCTCTATTTTTTGAAATTGCGAAACCCTCCTTTGCAAAATTTTATTTCTTGTAGTTTTTTTTTGCATGCATTGTTTGTTATGAAATGTAAACTTACATGAGAGGTTTTTGTAATTTCAAAAGATAGAGAGGAATGCAACTTATAATTATCTTAACATCGAGTGATTAATAGAATGATAATATCATAATAATTATGGCTAAATTAGGTATGGTAGATTAACGGTTTGGACATGAACAAATGATGGGTTGAAAATTAAGGGTTGGGGGAGTGAGTAAATCTTTTAGATAATATTTAACCACAAATGAAAGTGCATCAAGAAGGATTTGCAGAGAACATGTTAGACCTTGAAATCCTCCCCACATGAATGGAGAAATTATTCAATCGGGGATTCGTTTTTAAATTCGTGTCTGGGAGCCCTGCGATGCTGACTTGTTGCAAAAAAGTTCAAGACTTGACTGCACGTGAGATCATACGTGATCTCTGTAGAGATCATGTGTGATTTCCACGGATATCAAGAGTGATCTCTAGGGAGATAATGAAGATCACGCATGATCTCCATGGAGATCGCACATGATCTCCATGGAGATCGCACATGATCTCCATGGAGATCGCACATGATCTCTATGGAGATCAACTTGATCTCCACATAATTACTAGTATTTTTTTTCCTGCAGTTAAGCTTCTCGTGTTATCTATTTTCACCGGGTGTCAGCATTGCAGCAATCCCAGACGCAGATTTGGAAACGGAGATTTGATTGAAAAATTTTATGGATGAACGAACGGAGATTGATGGTTCGTAAAAATGACCCATAAATGGTTTCACCAGTGCTAATTTTGTTGAATTTTTTCAACTTTATTCTCACAAAAATGATTTGGAATTCTCATGAGCTGGTTAGTTACAATTATTATTTAAAAAAGTTTTACTGGGGATCAAAGACATCACTGAACTGGATTTTGGAATACAGGATCTGAAGAGATAGAAGCAGAGTGATATTCAAGCTTGGGGCTTGAGTCCAGTGGTGAAGCCTCTCCTTTCTCTGCTGCATCAGCTGAGTAATTGTTTCAATCTACTTTTATGAAATTGTGATAGTACTGATGTTTGGTTTTGTGATTTGATAAGCTAAAATTTCTATTTTTATTTCCAAGTATACATTTCTACTATCAAACCTGAATGATGATATTTGCAATTTTTGGCCCTGATTTTATGCCTTTTAAACATGCTTGCCATGTTCTTGCAAGTTATT